>OX344726.1:56656273-57281273 GCA_947034835.1 Ballota nigra
GTGCACCTTGGCACGTTAAAAACAAGCCAATCCTAAGTAGTGGATTCCCCTATTAAATCAGGATCATGGACGTAGGAGCTTGAGTCTCTGAACCACGTTAAACTTCTTGTGTTACTTAAGTATTTGATAAACGTTTTAAAGTATATGCTCACTGAGTATATTTCTAAGAGAAAATCAGTCAGTGAGAATCAATCTCACTGACAAACTTAAGCTCGCACTCGAGAGTTCAGTATCTCGAGTCACTGTATTGCTTAGAGCATGAGTCTCCAAGTCTCCACACTGACTTGGTAGCTCAGCCTCTAAGTAATGCAGTGACTTGGAGTGTAACCTCTCGAGTCACTGTCTTGTTGAGAGATTGAGCCCTCAAGTCAACGCTGACTTGATGCCTCTGTCTCTCAGCAATGCAGTGACTTGAGTGTCCCTCACTGAACTCATTTAGTTTTAAAAAAAAATTCTCCTAAATTTCCATATTTTCAGTGTTTGCGAAAGTATTCCGGGACCATCAACAACCCCTCATATACACATCCCAACGAAGGTTTCTCATTGGTGTCACAAATACACAACAACCTCATCAGTAGTTCCAATATTTTCACAATGATAATACAATTATTCCAAAACCTTTGGTTTAACACATTGTCTTTAATTCCTCCTCCTTTCTCAGTTTTCAAAAACTTCTTAAAGTCAGAACATATAACCATAGTTTCCAAATGTTCTTTATGATCATACAAACTTCTTAATGCAATAAAATTTGTGTCAAATCGTGTAACTCCCGGAGTAAAAATTTAGTCCAACCATGTCTTTGTCTCAACCAAGCAAGGGGCCACTTATGATTATAAATGAAGGTGATAATCCTAGAACCCAAAATAACACACTCTTGGACTAAGTTCATTTTTTCAATATCTTCAAAAGTCAAATTAATAACATGAGCCGAACAAGGGGACCAATATCCTCCAGGATATTTCTTATGAAGTAACTTTCCAGTTGCTTTATAGTTACTGACATTATCATTAACTATATGAACCACATTCTTTTCACCCACCATCTCAATAATACTTGAGAAAAAAATTCACATATTTTCAGCACTTGACACAATATCAGACACAACACATGATTTAATAAAAGATATGCCATCAGGAGAATACACAAAAAAACTTAATCAGTGATCTATGACTCCTATTAGTCCAACCATCACTCATTATAGTGCACCTAGACTCAGTCCACTTGGAACGAAGAGATTCAATGGTCAGATGTACTTGAGTTTTTGCTTCTTTAAGCAATGACACTCTTAAAACATGATAATACGGACCAGTGTACCCACTACCATGGATGATATCCTACTCATCATCGGTTTAAAGTATCTAGAGTTAA
The DNA here is from genome assembly GCA_947034835.1 of Ballota nigra. Lineage (NCBI taxonomy): Eukaryota > Viridiplantae > Streptophyta > Magnoliopsida > Lamiales > Lamiaceae > Ballota > Ballota nigra. Next base: position 56,657,642 of record OX344726.1, read on the forward strand.
CTACATTCATGGGTATACAAGCATCATAAAACCATAAAGTTACGACCATATCAGTATCATGCTTTCTTTCTTTATTATACCATGATGCTTGTATACTAGGTTGAGTATAAAATCTATCCATGAACTAAAACCATCTTTCATGTAGTTCCCTATGGTTTTTTCCCTTTTTTTCCTTACCACTATCATGCACATTTGAGTTTTCTTCTTCATCTTTTGATTCATGCAGATTAGCTAAATTCTTTTACCATTTTTAGCCTCTGCAATCTCTTTGAAATTTCCTTTCATCTGAATATGAACATCATCAGGAACTTTAGGACAACTAGTGATATTGTCTGATTGACATGCTAAATGTTCTTTCATGCAATGTATTCCTCCCCTGCTGTATGTTTTACCACAATAAACACATCTAAAAGTTTTATTGGCACTATTTGTTTCAGTTACCTCACAATGCTTCCATGCCAGATCAACTTTTTGATGAACATTTGGAGCACTGCCACAACCATTACCACTACCACTCCTAGTCCTTGATTCTTGTCCTTGTGGTTCTTGAGATTGTGTAGATTCAGTGTTCACCATGATCTGAAATATAAAATAATATAATGAATACTGATTCTGTGTTACAACAATGAACAATAAATCAGTATCAATGTTTACTTCATTAAATATATCTTCACTTCTTCTTAAGTTTAACAAAACAAAATCCATAACAATGTTTAATTCATTAAATATATATACACTTCTTTGTAATTTTACCATAATTAAATTCATAACAAATGATCTCAATTCACCACATCTATAAGGAAGTACATTTAAGATGGTAAAGATTGAGATATGAAAAGCCTGCAACATCCCTCAAAGTTAACCAGATTCAATAGGAAATGAAAAAAAAAACATCAAGAAATTGAAAAATCACCTATTAACACCCATTGCTCAAGCTTCGAAACTAGGAATTTCATAAAAAAAATACTTACTGTATAAAAATGAGCAACCGTGCATCTCGTCATTGCCGGAGGAAACAAGTCGTGCGCTCACCGGAGAAAGTCGCCGGAGGGAAGACGCTCACCGGAGGGAAGATATGAGACGCGATAGAGCAGATTCTGCACAAGAAAGAATACATACGAAGAAGAAAAAATATGTCAATAATTCATCTATGGCTTCACTAAAAATTTGCAAAAAAAGACCCTTTTTTTTTTCTTTCAATTCACGTGAACCGCCGGGTTGGCCAGTCCGATCGGTGACCAGTTTAACCCACTTTTGCTACTTTTGACGCGTTCACAGTCGCTTCGGGAGGAGACTGGCCCAACGTTATTGACTCATTTGACAAGCTTGCCAAGTTGCGATCGGACCGATCCGACCCGCTTTTTAAAATTAAGGCCAAAATAGATAATTAAACTGCAAAATACAAATATTCTTTTCTAGGCTATTTGATTTCTTTTATATTTTTTAAAATATAAATATTAAAAGAGTATTGTAATTGATATATAAGTAAAGAATGTTATATAATTAATATATATTTTGTTAAAATATGTTGAATAAATTTTCTATGGACATAAAATTATAGTGTTGGCAAAAAAAAAAAGACATTAAGTTTCTTTACTAACAATTTAAGTATATAACTTTAAAAAATATTTTACTCTGAAATGTGTAATTATATCTTTCAATGTTAAACTTTTGCTTTTGATTATTATTGTATCTTCATACCATGGGGAAAAACTGCCATGCAAGTATACAACTGTAATTTTAAGTAATACTGTGTCATACTAATTTAAGATTGAATGTGTGAATTTGTTAATATTTTTCAAATTTTTTATTTATTCATGTTTAGTATTTTTTTTACTGTTAGTTAAATTATAATTGCAATTTTAATATTATATCAAAATTATAAGATATTTAAAAAAATTAATATTTGTAATTTGAAATAATAATAACAAAAAAATTCTAGCGGAATTCGCGAGGGTATGCACTAGTGTTGACATATACAAAAAAGACTTGGATGAAATATTTACTCCCTATAATGACTTGTTGATCATTTGTGCGAATATCATGGGGGCACGAGTACACCGTCTACTTGTTGATACCGGCTCCTATACAAATATCTTGTTCAAAAGCACATTAGATCAGTAAGGAGATTATGCCGAGTATGTGAAAGATTGTAATCATAAGATAGTGGGATTCGAAGATGTTGTAACCGTTTCCTTAGGAGTAGTTACATTGTCAGTTGAGCTTGTATACTGAGAACTCAGATCGGAGGCTGACTAGGATGGTAGAATTCCTAGTTGTAGATCAGCAGTTCTCCTACAACGGGTTTCTCGGTCGACCTTTTATAAATGAATTCAAAGCAGTTGTTTCAACGTACTACTATTGTCTTAAATTTCCAACTTCAAAAGGACCATGTACGGTGAAAGGTGATCAAAAGAGAGCTCGAGAATGCCTCATGTAGTTGCAACCCAAAGACAATAAGGTGTCAATGGTATACGAACAGCCGAGCATCTGTGCTGAAGGCGAACCCTCCATCCTGGATGAAATCATGGAATCCATTGACACAGAGATTGAGGTAGACGAGTAGCTGGGTGGAGACGAGCAGGAAGTCCAAAACGAGCAACAAAGTGAAAGCAGGAATGACGAAACTGTACCTATTTCAAATGAAATTGAAGATGTTGAGCCACGGCTAGGAGAAGAGTCTATGATAGTCGAAGATAAACTTAACCTGGAAGGGCCCATCATTGACCCGCGATGGAAAAAACAAAAACGGAGAGCAACACCGGTTGAAGAGCTGGAAGCAATAAGAATTTACCCGAACCGAGAAGACTTAGAACTTTTCATTGGATCTGAGCTCCCTGAGCCATACAGATCCAGAATGGAAGAATTCCTAAAGTCCAATATCGATGTGTTTGCATGGTCACATGCTGATATGGTAGGCATCATCCCTGAGCATGCCTGCCATAGACTAAATATTGATCCAACAAAGAAACCGATGAAGCAAAAGAGGAGAGAATTTGGGCCAGACAAATATGAAGCGTTGGATATGGAAGTGAAGAAGCTACTGGATAATGATCTTATCAAGCAAGCCTTATGTCCCAAATGGGTAACAAATCTATTGTTAGTTCGAAAACCAAACAGAACATGGAGTTTATGCATCGACTTCACTGATTTAAATGCGGCATGCCTAAAGGACAACTTTCCACTCCCGCATATTAACCAGTTGGTGGACTGTTGGGATATGTTTAGTTTTGATGATTTCCCAAAATAACATGTAATAAGTTTGAAAGCAGTCAGGATAGTATCTTTTATTTCAGGTCAGGCTAGGTTAGTTTTCAGTAAAATAGGCTGTTCAGTTGAGGGGGAACTCAGCGAGGGGGAACTCTGCAACACAGCCTGAGAATATCATGATGACACCAAGAAGAACTGACTAAAGCCTTGCCAGAGACCTGAATCAGAAGAGAAGCCTGAAGGATGTCCCACTGAGTGTAAACCAGGCTGATCTAAGCTAAGTCAGGTGGACCACTCAGTGAAGAGCATGATCAGGAGGATCAGTGCTGTACCAAGTAGGCCCTGAAGGAGTCAGGCTATTGTGGTCAGGGAACTTTGTCATTCAGCCTTATGACAAAGTTCTTGGAATGATCTCCAAATAGTATCTGAAGGACAACTACACTGAAGACGTTCAGTCCACTGAAGATCATCAGTCAGTGAAGGAGGAAGCTACCTAAAGTCAGTGGGTCTTAGTCAAACCCACAGAGTCAAAGATCCGTGAATCCAGGCCACGTGGACCAATCAGCACGAGGCAGCAACTCTGACACTGACAAAGGCCGAATTCCAAGAAAAGTGGTTGAAACTATTAATTGTATGGATTCAAATGTAATTTCCTCCAACGGTTACATTTGAATCCACACTATAAATACAAGCTCATAGCTACGTATTCAAGTGTGTGTGAGAAGAGAAAATCAACACCTACAAGCTGAGAAGGTGTGAGTGTTTTAGTGCATTATAGGGAGTTATAAGGAGGCACAATTAACACCTTGTACACTGACCATTAGGGTTCAAATACATACACAAATGAGTGTTTCAGCTTGTAACTCATAGCTTAGAGAGGTTTTCCTAATCTTAGCTTTAGGCTAACACATTGTAAAGGAAAACCTCACCTAGTTGGAGAAACCCCAACTGAAACCACAACCATTGTCAGGTTCGTTGGTAGTAAGTTGTATGTGAGGAAGTAAGGAAGGAAGTAAGATCTGGAGTATAGATCTGGTGCACCTTGGCACGTTAAAAACAAGAATCCCAAATAGTGGATTTCCTGTTAAATCAGGTCGTGGATGTAAGAGCTTGAGTCTCTGAACCACGTTAAACTAAGCGTTGTCTATTGTCTAAGCACTTGCTAATTATTTGTAGTGTATGCTCTCTGAGTGTACTTGGAAAGTTTGAAAAGAAGATTAGCTAAGTATTTTAGTCAGGGAGAACCAATCTCACTGACAAGCTTAGGCTAGCACTCGAGAGTTCAGTCTCTCGAGTCACTGCCTTGTTGAGAGCCTGAGCTTTCAAGTCTCATCTCTGACTTGATAAGCTCTGACTCTCAGCAACACAGTGACTTGAGTATTCCGTCACTGAACTCAGTCAGGGTGCGACGCTGTGTTTTTTAACGCACTCGAGAGTTCAGCATCTCAAGTCACTGTCCTTGCTCAGAGCATGAGTCTCCAAGCCTTCTCACTGACTTGGTAGCTCAGCCTCTGAGCAGAGCGGTGACTTGAAGTGAAACCTCTCGAGTCACTGCCTTGTCACGAGATTGAGCTTGCAATTCAGTTACACTGACTTGAGTGCTCTGACTCGTAGCAATGCAGTGACTTGAGTATTACTCACTCTTGCTGAACTCCCTGAGGAAAGGTTTTAAAAAAAAATTTGCTCCTGAATTCCCATTTTGTCCTTCGAAAACGGGACCATCAATTGGTATCAGAGCGGATTGTTCACATGACCACTGATCCAGTTTTGTTAAGAAAAATGGTCTACCGAATAGATCTTAAATGTCTTAAACTATGGGAATTTCTGCATATTTCAAACTATTACTTGTGTTCTGACATTATTCTTGTAATAGAAAATCATTTGGTTAGAAGTTTTGGAATCATAAAAAATGGGGAAACTGTTGGGATATGTTTAGTTTTGATGATTTCCCAAAACAACATGTAATAGGTTTGAAAGCAGTCAGGATAGTATCTTTTATTTCAGGTTAGGCTAGGTTAGTTTTCAGTAAAATAGGCTGTTCAGTTGAGGGGGAACTCAGCGAGGGGGAACTCTGCAACACAGCCTGAGAATATCAAGATGACACCAAGAAGAACTGACTAAAGCCTTGCCAGAGACCTGAATCAGAAGAGAAGCCTGAAGGATGTCCCACTGAGTGTAAACCAGGCTGATCTAAGCTAAGTCAGGTGGACCACTCAGTGAAGAGCATGATCAGGAGGATCAGTGCTGTACCAAGTAGGCCCTGAAGGAGTCAGGCTACTGTGGTCAGGGAACTTTGTCATTCAGCTTTATGACAAAGTTCTTGGAATGATCTTCAAACAGTCTCTGAAGGACAACTACACTGAAGACGTTCAGTCCACTAAAGATCATCAGTCAGTGAAGGAGGAAGCTACCTAAAGTCAGTGGGTCTTAGTCAAACCCACAGAGTCAAAGATCCGTGAATCCAGGCCACGTGGACCATCAGCACGAGGCAGCAACTCTGACACTGACAAAGGCCGAATTCCAAGAAAAGTGGTTGAAACTATTAATTGTATGGATTCAAATGTAATTTCCTCCAACGGTTACATTTGAATCCACACTATAAATACAAGCTCATAGCTGCGTATTCAAGTGTGTGTGAGAAGAGAAAATCAACACCTACAAGCTGAGAAGGTGTGAGTGTTTTAGTGCATTATAGGGAGTTATAAGGAGGCACAATTAACACCTTGTACACTGACCATTAGGGTTCAAATACATACACAAATGAGTGTTTCAGCTTGTAACTCATAGCTTAGAGAGGTTTTTCTAATCTTAGCTTTAGGCTAACACATTGTAAAGGAAAACCTCACCTAGTTGGAGAAACCCCAACTGAACCTACAACCATTGTCAGGTTCGTTGGTAGTAAGTTGTTTGTGAGGAAGTAAGGAAGGAAGTAAGATCTGGAGTATAGATCTGGTGCACCTTGGCACGTTAAAAACAAGAATCCCAAGTAGTGGATTTCCTGTTAAATCAGGCCGTGGATGTAAGAGCTTGAGTCTCTGAACCACGTTAAACTGAGCGTTGTTTATTGTCTAAGCACTTGCTAATTATTTGTAGTGTATGCTCTCTGAGTGTACTTGGAAAGTTTGAAAAGAAGATTAGCTAAGTATTTTAGTCAGGGAGAACCAATCTCACTAACAAGCTTAGGCTAGCACTCGAGAGTTCAGTCTCTCGAGTCACTGCCTTGTTGAGAGCCTGAGCTTTCAAGTCTCATCTCTTACTTGATAAGCTCTGACTCTCAGCAACACAGTGACTTGAGTATTCCGTCACTGAACTCAGTCAGGGTGCGACGCTGTATTTTTTAACGCACTCGAGAGTTCAGCATCTCAAGTCATTGTCCTTGCTCAGAGCATGAGTCTCCAAGCCTTCTCACTGACTTGGTAGTTCAGCCTCTGAGCAGAGCGGTGACTTGAAGTGAAACCTCTCGAGTCACTGCCTTGTCACGAGACTGAGCTTGCAATTCAGTTACACTGACTTGAGTACTCTGACTCGTAGCAATGCAGTGACTTGAGTATTACTCACTCTTGCTGAACTCCCTGAGGAAAGGTTTTAAAAAAAAAATTTGCTCCTGAATTCCCATTTTGCCCTTCGAAAACGTGACCATCATGGATAATACAGCCGGACACGAGCTCCTAACATTCATGGATGCATTCGCCGGTTACCACCAAATTCCGATGTACCCAGATGACAAAGAACACACATCATTCTATACTAACAAGAACTTATTATGCTGGAAGAGGATGTCATTCGGATTGATCAACGCGGGAGCCACGTACCAAAGACTTGTCAATAAAATGCTCGATGAACACATTAACAAGACAATGGAAGTATACATGGATGATATAGTCATGAAGAGTCTAAAGAAAGAGGATCACCTGGAACACCTGGCCCAAGCATTCGAGATACTTCGAGCATACAACATGAAGTTGAACCAAAGAAAAACAACTTTGGAGTTTATTCAGGCAAGTTTCTCGGACATCTTGTTAGCCAACGAGGCATCGAAGCAAATCCATCAAAAGTGAAAGAAATCATTGACATGCAACCACCAAGATCCATCAAGAAAGTACAAAGACTCACCGGATGTTTAGCAGCTCTAAACAGGTTTATCTCATGATTCGGGGATAAGTGCCGACCTTTCTTTGATGCTATCAAGAAAGGAAGATTCCAGTGGACAGACAGTTGTCAGAGAGCATTTGAGCAACTGAAAGAATACCTCAGTGATACCAAACTTCTGTCAAAACCCAAGTCAGGAGAAAAACTATACTTGTACCTGGCAGCATCGGAGGTGGCGATCAGCTCAGTTCTAGTTCGTACCGATGGAAAGTTTCACTTACCCATATACTATGTGAGTCAAGCTCTTCATGAAGCAGAAATTAAATACTCACCAATGGAAAAGCTAGCATACGCACTGGTAATGAGTGTTAGGAAACTTCGACCATACTTCTTCGATCATCAAGTAAAAGTCTTGACAACGTTTTCATTGAGATAAATTTTACAAAGGTCTGACACTACTGGTCGCCTTGTCAAATGGTCCCTCGAAATAGGCCAGTTCGGAATATCTTATGCACCTCGAACAACGATCAAAGGACAAGCATTAACCGACTTCATAGTTGAACTAACCTTTCCTCAAAATCCGACGAGGGGTCATAACCACCCATGGCATATGTATGTCGACGGTTCATCAACCAACACGACATCGGGGGCTGGAATAGTGTTGATCAGCCCAGACAGACAAGTTTTCACCTCAGCAGTCCGATTTGAGTTCATGGCAACAAACAATGAAGCTAGTATGAAGCACTAATCGCCGGACTTCGGTTGGCATTGGCTGTGGTGGTCAGAAGATTGCAGATATATGGAGACTCTCAATTGATAGTCAATCAGGTCCAAGGAGAGTATGAAGCAAAAGACGAAAACATCGCCATGTACCAAAAGATCGTTGCTCACTTGACTTCCCTGTTTGAACAGATCTATATTGAACAAGTACCAAGAGACAACAACGCTCAAGCAGATGCGCTTGCTCGTCTGGCTACCAGCACAGGACCAGCAGAACTTACGGAAGTTACAATAACCTGAACATTTCATCCATCAACTAACGATTACAAGATAAATCAAGTTGAGGAAGAACTTGAAGAAAATGACTGGAGAAAATATATAGTTAAGTACCTTCGTGATGGCGAAGTACCTGAAGATCCACAAGAAGCAGCCAAGACGACCAGACGAGCAGCAAGGTTCACAATAATGGATGGACAACTTTTCAAGATAGGATTTTCGCTTCCATTGTTGAAATGCCTAGCAAGGGGGCAAGGTCATGAAGTATTAAAAGAAATTCATGAAGGCATCTATGGAAATCATGCAGGAGGGCGAGCGTTAGCATATAAAACAGTGAGACAAGGATATTATTGGTCAACTCTACTGCAAGATGCCATCAAAGTCGCAAAGACATGCCATAGATGCCAACTATTCGCCCCCAGTATTCACAAGCCGCCAACTGAACTAATATCAGTAAATAGTCCATGGTCATTTGCAAAGTGGGGGATAGATATCATAGTACCTTTCACAATCGGAAAGGGGAATGTAAAATTTGCAGTAGTGGCCGTGGACTATTACACAAAATGGGCTGAAGCCGAGGCACTCGTGACAATCACGCAAGAGAAGATGATCAGCTTTATATGGAAAAACATCGTGTGTCGATTTGGAGTTCCACAAGCAATTTTAATGGATAACGGACTGCAGTTCGAAGGGAAGAAAATAAGAGATTTTTGCAAAAAAAATGGGGAATCAAGAAACATTTTTCAACCCCTTATCACCCCAATCCAACGGCCAAGTCAAAGCTGCTAACAAAATCATAAAACACATTTTAAAGATTCGCTTGGTTGACAAAAAGGGAAAATGGTCAGAGGAGCTACCAGAGGTGCTATGGGCATATAGAGTATCGTATAGAACAAGCACCGGCGAAACTCCGTTCACCATAGCATTTGGCACCGAAGTAGTTATACCAGTTGAACTAAAAGTACCAATAAAGCGAACAACATTGTTCGACGAACAGTCGAACAACACAACCTTGGCTGCAGAAATGGACTTAATTGATGAACAAAGAATCTCAGCAAAGATGAAGAACGCGATATACAAGAAAATAATCGCGAAATACTATAATTCACAAGTGAAGATTAGAGAGTTTGAAGTCGAACATTTAGTGCTTCGAAAGGTATTAGCACCACCACCAGGAGTATTCGGACCGACTTGGGAGGGCCCGTTCAGAATAACCCACAAGTGGCACTATGGCATGTATGATCTGGAGGACATAAAAGGCAACTCGACCCAATACTCATGGAATGTAGCCTTATTGAAGAAATATTATCAATAGGTGTATATATAGAGGTTATGTATAAATTTCATATGTAATGATTGTGTTGAAAATTGTAAATTTGATGTAAATTAAAAAAAAAATTTAGAATGTTATATAAGTTCAACAAAACAAATAATAGAAATAAGTAAATTGTTGTACGATATAATTGTAGATTAGATGTTGCATTCTAAAAGAGAGTGTAAGGATACAAAGGTCCATTTGTTCGCTTAAAAGCTCAGTTGTTCGCCAGAAGCCAAACACACTAAGTGTAAGCTCAGTAGATGGCGAACAACAATGCTCAACCACAAAAGTTAATGCCGATTCCATTTAGGATCGCAAGGCCCAATTAATTAAGGTCAAGTCCTTTGAGGACCATAAAGACCCGTCCAAATACCATACACAAAATTAACTAACACAAGTACCTTACTCTTGAAAATGAAAAGAGATGTACTTAATATCACAAGATAAAACAAAGGCGCGAAGCGAGCAATCATGCATTAGGTGAACAAACAAGCAGAGAAGTAAAGAAATTCTAAGAAAATTATATAAATACGTAATGGGATAGAAAATGCCGTTTCATTTATAAAATAAAGCGGTACAATAGCAAAGGAAGATTACAAGATGGGCCTACAGTAAAAAAAAAAAAAAAGGGATCTTTAACTCTGAGGAGATCATCAAGTCTGGGGGGCTGGAGGAGCATTTAGAGCAGTAGGGTCAGTCTCAACAGTGGTTGCCTCTTGAGCTTGTTGCTCGCCAACCATGGTGGAGGTGCCCGCCTCATCAATGGGGGTAAAAGGGAGTGAATTAAGGCCAGCAAAGACCTCAGCCTCTTTGCTGGGCTCCTCGCCAGCAACCCTGGGGGCAACAATTTGAATGTCATCCCCAAAAATGTCAAGAGACACCCCAATTTCTCCAAGGTCGCCCATGGGGACAGTGAATCCAGCACCAAGTGGATTATCTTTAACATACTCAGTGAAATCTTGTTTTACCGAATTCAATACGTCCTTCCCGTGGTCCATAGTGAATTTGATAGAGCGTATACTCTCGGCAAAGGCACTCACATAGCCGAGGTTAATATTGACTGCCACATCTTGAGCATAGATGTCGTACGACCATGTCGGCTTTCTCTTTCTCCAAGCGAGCAACGTCTACTTTCAGTTGCTCGATCTGGGCGACCAGTCCCATCTTCTCTCCCTCCAACACCTTCACTCGCTCGTCAGAGGCTCCCAACTCGAGCATCATCCTTTCAGATCAGCCTTAACCTTGGCATGCTCAGCTCTTTCCTTGGCTAGCTCATCATCCTTCTTTTTCAAAGCATCCACCTTTCAGCCTCGAAGTTTTCCATCCGGCGACCAAGACCATGGTTCGTCCTTTCTAGATCAACAATTTGATCAAGAAGTTTTTGGGAAGCAGTAACCAGGTGGCCAGTATTATAAGTGACGAGCCGAGCATTGTCACTAGCAGTTTGTTGTTGCATGATTTCTTCCCAAGTTTTGGTCCACGAGTGGGGAACCATCTCTGTTGCTCACCTCATATGCGAGTCGGGAATATCTTGGTATGACGGAGGTGATTTCACACAACTTAACGCCCTGGATGTTCTTCAGGCTTGTACCTATAAAGAAAAGGTAAAAAGTAAAGTCAGAGTAGAACATTATGAGGTGATTGGTGACCAAGTGAGCAAAGATTAGGAAACATACTCCCTCAACTTCACTGGGTCATAACCCAGATATGAGCGGTCAGGAGAAAGACATTTTTTCTTGCTTGCCAAGATGCCGGCAGTAACCTGGTGTTCACTCACTACCTCTAATGAAGTGGGCTTGGAAGGAGGAGATCGAGGAACCCTGCTGCTCGCTTCCACACCCGATTTCGAGCATTTTGATGCTCGATCATCTCCAGTTCCCCCACCGCGACCACGATCACCCCTAGGGACCTTTCGTTTATCCTTCTCTCTCTCCTTCTCTTTTTCACTTCCCACATTCTTGGGAGAAGAAGTAGGCTTGGAAGCTCCTTGGGAGCGAGCAGCAGTCCCCCTTGGGCGAGGAGGTGGAACTGGGTCTTCTCCCGCCCTTAATTTTATCAAGGAAGTAGGAGGATCAAATTTCTTCCTTGTAGGCTCTTCGGTGGCCATTTGCTTCACACGCGCGGTGAGGAGGTGGTAGGATTCAGGTATGACTGGAACAACAACGATCACTCGTTGATCTAACAAATGAGAAAGACATAACAAAAATAAAGTCATTAATAAGAGGAGACCTGGCGAGCAATAAAGGAAACTGAAATTTAGATATTTACCCTTAGGGATGTCCGCCTGAGCCTCTAAATGGTGCGGACTTGTGAATAGTTGTGCAAGTCTACGACAGTGAGGCTTCGACAAGTGGGAAATTTCACGGTCAGCGAGATTGTGAAGTGTAATCACCATCAAAGTGTATAAAAAGTCTTCGCTCAAGTCTGGATGTCCCCACTTCAGAATTCTCGGACCTGCAAAATAATAAAAAGATAAAAATTAAAATTAGTCCCACTTGATCTATAAAAAGAAAAAGTGGAGCCTACGTTTTATCACGCCAAAGTGTTTCGGTGAATTTATGCGTGACTGCCCGCCAGAGAAGTCCGCCGATGCTCGCCAACCCCCCCAATAAAGAAGAATTGATTGTGCCAACTCTTCACTTTATTGGGGACCCTCTCGATCAACTTAACTCCGCTTCTCACCTTGATATAATACCAGCCCTCACCCTCATCTTTGCAAGCGGAGATCACCATGGCGTAGTGGACTTTGACAGTGCTAATCTTGTTCTTATAGCCTTCAAGACCAAAGAGGGTCATGAAGGCTAACAGGTTACTCCACCCGTTTGGGGAAATCTGGGTGATCGCCAGGTTTGTGTCTTCCAGGAAGTGACCAATGAGGGGATGAATGGGAAGTGGAAACCCAATGTTGAGTACATCCAAGTTGATCGCCAAGCAACCAATAGGAGGGCGATCAACGGTCTCTCATTTCTTGGGGGCGTACAGGAAAATATCATATGGAATTTTATAATGGGATAAGATGCTTTCCAAGTCATCCTCGGTAATAAGGCTGGAAATCTTGCTCGCCATGAAGTTGTTCGTTTGAGCGGACATGATGACACGAGAACGAGCAGGAAAAGCCTCTGAGTAGTGAGCAACATACTCTTCCCATTTAGTGTTTCAAACAACTCTTTCAGGGATTTGTGATTCATGGGTGACTCTGGAGATGGGAAAATTTATTTCCCTGAGAAACTCCCAAGTCACCGTCAGTCTTGGTTGCTCCTCGTTGAGTTGCTCGCTCTCCTCGATTTCAGGGGCCACTTCCTCCGAATCTTCCCCAATGTCGGAAGATGTATCTTCTTCGGTACAAGGGCGAGGAGCTGGTCGCTCCACTTCTTGCTCGCTAGAACTATCAACGACGTAGGCCTCCACTGAGTGAACAATAGAGGAGGCCTCGGAACCCGTTTCTTCATCCACAAGGAGAGTCCTTGGATTTCGGGTAAGGACTTGACAAAGGGATCGACGAGGAATGGAGGATACCTCATCTTCCATTGGCCTTTTTCCTGGGTTTCACTCAAAAGCTTCGATAGAGACAATTTTACTTGAAGATGGAGATACCATTTCAAATGAGGAATTTTTTTTATGAAAAAATGTGATTTGCAATCGGAGGAATTGAAAGATAAAGAAGGCAACGACGCTAAGAATGGGATTACGGCGGCGATGGTGGAAGAACAGTGGCGGCGCAAATGGCAGAAGAGTCGGAATTAAAAAAAGAAATAAATACAATACAAAAATTGAAGAAATTAAAGCAAAATCAAAGTCAGAAGCTGTTGATTACCTTGATTATGCAAGAAATTTTTTGCAGATTCTATAAAAAAAGGTATGAAATTGAGAAGAGGAAAAACTCGAATAGTGCTTCAATGGCGGATGGACGGAAATTTTCAGAAAAAGAAGGGAAAAGGAAAAAATCAAGTATTTATAAGGAGAAAAATGGGGGTCAAAATATAATTTTTTGAAAATTAATAGGCCCCTAAATGCAATTAAAGCGACACGAGTGGGCGGCAATGACGTTGGCCACCGCCCATGTCGTTCCAGTTTCCAAGAACCTTAGGAACTCAACCGTCCATGATAAGAAGAGGTAACTCTGTTGCTTGCTAACATCACTATTGTTCGCCCGAATCTCCCCCTCAAATTTTTTTGAAAACATGTTTCTCGCTCCGATTCTACAAAACACCACTTTAATGGCTTGTCCTCCATTAATTAATTATTATCCTAACAAAGAACAAGTCAGGGGGCAATTGTTGATAGGCGACCAGTCGAGCAACAATGTTAAAGGCTGAAATAACAATAATAGTGGTGATAATGATAATTAGAGGAAAGTTGTAAGAGGCGAGCAGCGGAGCACACACCATGATAATTATAAGAAAACAAGCAGCTAGTCAAGGTGTCAAAATATGTCAGACGACCAGGTGGACAAGAGTCAAAATAGTTGAGCGAGCAGCTCAGAAAGAAGGTCAAAATACATATATCAAAGACGAACAGACGAGCAGTGTTGCACCTCTGAAGACAGCTAAGGATCCCACTAATCAGGCATTTTATTAGAAACAAACAAGTGTCTTAACACTTGTCATTGTATAAAATGTAATAGCTTAAGGATAAGACAAGTGTCTAAACACTTGTCAATGTACAAATTAAGGTACTTAAGGAGGTGACACCTCATGCTTGCTTATGTTCTATAAATACCTCTTCATGAGAAGGAAAATATAAGTTCAACAATTCAAAAAGTAGTCAAAACTCTTGCAAATTATTTTCTCAATCTTTACTTACGTAAATTCAGTGCCTAATCCTAGTATAAGTATCTTGTTTGATGATCTTCATTAATGTGAACAACCATTAAATCACTTCTAGATTAAAGGTCATCAACAACATTGAAACTGAAACTGAGAATAATAACGGATACCTTTTGATGACTGTCTCTTGAGGTAGCCGTAAACAAGTTATTGAAAAACTTCCCTCATTTTCTTCCAAATTGTACTATACCTACATCCGGCCATTTAATCTCCAAACAGCCATGAGTGTGAAATTTCATGACTCAAACTCATTTAAATTATGGCATCAGCGGTTAGATCATCCAGGACAAGCAATGATACGTATGATTCTATCTTATTCCACTGGTCATAATATATCGAATAATAGAATCCCTCATGTTAATGAATTTATATGTGATGCATGTTCAAAGGGTAAGTTAATAGTGCGGCAATCGCGCACTAAGGTGGACTTGAATCTCCAGTTTTCCTTGAACGGATTCATGGAGATATTTGTGGACCAATTCACCCATCATCAGGATCATTTCGATATTTCATGGTCTTAATTGATGCCTCCACTCAGTGGACTTATGCCTGTTTGTTGTCCACCCGCAATCAAGCCTTTGCCAAGCTTATTGCAAAAACTATTGAGCTTCGAGCTCAGTTCCCAGATTATCCAATAAAATCAATTCGTATGGATAATGCTGCAGAGTTTACCTCAAAAGCCTTTACTGATTACTATATGGCACTGGGAATTAAAGTGGAGCACTAGGTCCCTTATGTCCACACCCAAAATGGTCTAGCTGAGGCGCTAATAAAATGTATCAAATTAATCGCTAGACCATTACTGATGAACTCAAACTTATCCACCTCATGTCGGGGGCATGCAGTCCTACATGCATCACATCTATTACAAATCCGTCCAACTGCATATAATGATCATTCCCCCTATAGCTAGTGCATGGGAAAGAACCTAACATTTCTCATCTGTGTATATTTGGATGTGCGGTGTATGTTCCAATAACATTACCAAAGCGTACCTCTATGGGCCCACACAGGAAACTAGGTATATACGTTGGATTTGACTCTTCATCCATCTTGAGATACATAGAACCTTTGTCCAGGGATCAATTATCGGTCTGGTTCGTTGACTGCACATTTGATGAAGATCACTTCCCGACATTAGGGGAAGATCTGAATTCAAAATTGAATGAATATCGGAAACTTACATGGAACGTAAGTGATCTTCGGTATCTAAATCCACATACTAGTCAATCTGAACTTGAAGTTCAGAAGATCATTAACTTGCAACATTTAGCAAACAATCTTACAGACGCATTTACTGACAATAAAGGTGTGAATAAATTACATATACATGCAGTAAATACACCCTAAAGGGTTGAGGTCCCAATATAAACAAGTATACATGCCCCCATACGCCAGAAGCGTAAAGGACCTATAAAAGATGCGAGCACACCTAGAATGAAAGCTAGCAAAACTGGTCAGTCAAACTTGAATTCTCCAGAAGACGAGTGTCCTAGTAATGAAGCACGTGCCCAAAATATTCAACGCACTAAGACTGTGGAATGACCAAACCTAGATACACATGGAAATGAGGAAGGTCTGGTTGATATAAACGTTGAAGTATCTATGAATTTCATAGATACAGGAGAAACTTATAATATAAATATTATTGTCGTCGACGATACATTTGCAGCGACAATTGCTCTTTCCGTTATAAATAACGATCTGGATCCAGAAACCAAATCAGTACTTGAGTGTCGGAAGCGCTCAGATTAGGTAAAATTGAAATAGGCAATTGAAGCAAAGCTCACCTCGCTAAATAAAAAAAAGTATTTGGCTCTATCGTTCGTACACACGCGTGCGCTATCCTTGTAAGATATAAATGGGTTTTTGTACGAAAAAGAAATGAGAACAATACTGTGGAGAGATACAAAGCGAGGCTGGTAGCTCAAGGGTTTTCACAGAGACCCGATATTGATTTTGATCAAACCTATTCTCCTGTAGCAGACGAAATAACGTTCTGCTACTTGCTATCTTTGGCAGTTAAATTAAATCTTCAGATGAGATTGATGAACGTTGTAACTGCATATTTATATGGATCACTAGATGCCGACATCTATATAAAAATCCTTGATGGATTTAAAATTCCTCCAAAAGAAGGGATACACATACAATATAGCTTTTCCCTTGCATATTTATAAAGTAATCGCAAATTTGTTTTTACATTATATCTGTATATATTGATGATCTAAATATAATCGAAATATGCAAAAGGATTGGAGAAGTCAGTTCAGTCTTGAAAGTTGAATTTGAAATGAAAATCTTGGGCAAAACCAAGTATTGCCTCGGCCTGCAGATCAAGCATCTCCCTGAAGGAATTCTTATACACTAGTCAACCTACGTGAAAAAGGTATTATAGTGATTTCACATGGATAAATCTCATCCACTTAGCACATCCATGGTTGTCTGATCCCTCAAAGTTGATAAGGACCCATTTAGACCAAGAGAAGATACATAAGAAATTATGGGACCAAAAGTTCCATATCTTAGCGTTGTTGGTGCATTACTTTATCTCGCAAACTGCAGTAGACTGGACATTGCATTTGCAGTTAATTTGCTTGCTAGATACAGCGCTTCTCCGACAAGGAGACATTGGAATGATGTTAAGCACATTCTACGGTATCTTCATGGGTCTCAAAATCTAGGATTGTTTTACCCTAGAAACCAAGATAGAACCTTGGCTGGTTATGCGGATGCTGACTATTTGTCTGATCCCCACAATGTCGTGTCTCAGACTGGTTATGTTTTTCTCTATAGTGGTACTACGATCTCATATAGATCGGTTAAACAAACTATGGTTACCACATCTTCAGACCACTCAAAGATAATAACTTTGTTTGAAGCCTCACGAGAATGTGTTTGGTTGAGATTACTGGTATAACACATTGGTGACTCGTGTAGTATTGCTAAAAATGATACATCCTCTACTGTTATATCTTGCATCACACAAATGAATTATGGGTACGTTAAGGAAAACCTGACGATATATTTCACAAAAAAAAAATTCTACCCATACGAACTCCAGAAGAGTTGCGTAATTACCATGCAAAAGGTGCGATCTAGTGACAATCTAGCAGATCTGTTCACTAAGTCCCTACCTATCTCTACTTTTGAAAAATATATTTATGGTATCGGGATGCGAAGGCTTAAAAGGTTGTTGTCTTCAGGGGGAGTGGTAACCTCAAAACGACCTGAAGATTGGATCTGGAAGATCAATAATTGCACTCCTCCCTAGCTAAACATTTTATCGCTACCTAGCATGTGGAGTTTTCTGATGAGACATATACGTCGCGTCGTAATGTTCAAGAGGAAGTGTTGTAAATCTAAAAGATATCATATGCCAAATCCAGAAGATTTGGTGTGAACATTACTTATGGGTCAAGTTGTAACGCCCCCACTTAAAATAGTATGGAAAATATGATGTGGCACAAGTAGGAACGTTACTAAAATAGTACTTTGTATTAAAATATACACACGCCACACATTTACACAGCGGAAGTAGTAAATAAGTATGATCGTAATTTAAGATACAAGCCAAAATTTAAAAATATTATTCTCGAAATATAAAGTTTTTAAGGAAACTTCACAGCCAGCCGAGTTCATTCGCCCACGTCCGGATTCATAGCATCTGTAAAAATTTAAAGTGGAAGGGATAAGTGTTTGTAAACACTTAGTGGGAAACCTCTTTATAATTGCACAAACTAAACATCAATTATTTATAACATGTGAGCCCCCGGAATTTCACCGGGTATATGCTTGGGTGGCGTGACCAACCCGTGGTGCCGGAACGACCGGACTATCTGATTTGCCAACATAGTGTTGGACTATCTCAGGGGCCAGTCGATAGCGGGCCAGACTCAAAATATTTAACATTCAACATTTAATAAGTTCAATTAAAATAATAATAAAACACCCGGTGAAGAGTGAAGTGATTCCCCACCTTGCAGGTTTGTACCTACAAGTAAATTTTTTTAAATAAAAACATTGTTACTTATCCCTTCACTTTTGTAAATTGTAAGACTTGAATTCAAATCTCCACACATATTCAAATATTGTATACTAACACCCAAATATCAATTAAGTGTATAAAATCATCAAATAGCAAGTTATAAATAAATATCGACTGTAAAAATGTAATCGGACCATTTTGAACCTTTCATACAAAATTTAATTTTGGCAGATTACACACCTAACTTTGAAAATTCATATTAAATTATTCATACGTCCAAAAATTATGAAATTTTAACAGTATATTACCAACTCAATAAAGTTTATCACCATATTTTAAGATTTCTCAAACTCCTTACCAAACATCAAATATTTCGTAATGAACACACAGTAACAGATTCTGGTCACTTAACTTTAAAAATTCACCATAAATCAACCACATGTCCAATACTCATGAAATTTTAACCATGAACTCCCAACTTCATGTAATTTATCAACATACTTTGGTTTTCTATAAAAAAATAGCCGATTATTCTCAGATCATAGCAAACTTCTACTGTTCCTGTTTAGAGTCCAAAACCCTAGCTCTACTTCGAAAAATCACCACGAATTGAATACCAGTCCAAAAATTATTTGAAACCTAAGTTCCTTCACAAGTATATTTTCACATATAAAAATTTCAGAATTTTCCACCGACAAATCGGATCAAAAACGAAATTCCTTCACCAGTTGTCCAGATTTTCGGTTTTCATGCATATATGAAGAACATAACATCTTAAACTCACTTTAAACCATATAATTTCATGATTTCTACTTCTAAAGCATATATAATCAAATAATAAACATGATTTTGATCATAAATCATGAAGAAATTGAATTAAACATTCAAACATGAAGTAAAACATGGATAACATGCAAATTTACTCATCAAAACCCATTTTCCTATCAATTAATTCACATATCATGCATAAACTTCATACTACCACTTAAATAATTACTCAATCAAAAAGAGAAGCTTACTTAGAGATAGGTAGCTACAAGAAATCTCTTCTTCTCCTTTCTCAACTTCTAAGTATAAGAGTAGTAGTATTTGTGAAATTTTCTTTAAACTTTTTCTTATGAATAATTTTGCATGAAAGCTCATGTATTTATAGGAGGAACCATGCTTGGAAGCTACTCCAAAATCCTCTTGACTGACTTGGATGAAAAGTGTGGAAGAATTTGGATGATTTTGGAGGTTAAGCCATTAAACACATGGCATCTTATAATTAGTAGCTAATTTTGACTTTTATGCTACTAACTTTGACCTTAATTCATGAAGTTTCACCAATCTTCCTCCTTTCCTCATATTGGACGAAATTTTGAGGATAATTCAAGAGAATTCTTGTGTCTTGTAGTTAAGACACTTGTAGGCTTTGAATTTAATAAATAAAATAAAAGAAATTATGATTTTCTAATTTATTTAATGCTTTTAAGGTACATTATGCATAAAATTACTTATACTATCTTATAAAATAAAATTAAAACTCTTCTAAGGCTCTAAATAAATTATAAAGTCTATAAACTAATCATAAAAAAACATCGAGCAATCTATACGTAATTCGTTTCTTGAAGAAACGTTCATTTTTCAACTTATAACGTGTAAAATAAAATACTAGACTTAAGGACTATATTAATTTCTATATCAAATACTTTAAGATATAAAATAAAGAACATATGAAAATTATAAAGTTTCAAGAATAAGCATGTATTGAGCAAATAATATGTTAATTGTAAGTATCGAGTAAATAAAACACATAAACGTGCCTTGGCATGAATTTTGGATGTAAATGCATCACATAGATTCATATAGAATTATAAAGCATTTAGTAAAGCAAATAAGGTCTTGAAAGTCTAGGGTATTACAGTCTAACCCCCTTAAATAAATTTCGTCCTCGAAATTTCAAGTGTTACCAGGATTATTGAGGTAAGGGTATTTGGCTAAGATTTCGTCCTCTCGCTCCCACGTAGCTTCTTCCATTCCGTGTCTATTCCACTGGATCTTAACCATAGGAATATCTCTATTTCTTAACCTATGAAGCTTTCTATCAAGTATGGATATAGGGACTTCCTCATAGGTTAAGTTGGCATCAATTTCTAATTCAGGTTGGTTTACTATGTGGGTAGGGTCAGGTATGTACTTTCGGAGCATCGAGATATGGAATACATTGTGTATTCCTGCCAAGGATGCTGGTAGTGCTAGCCTATAAGCCAAATCTCCAACTCTTTCCAATATCTCATAAGGTCCAATATATCTGGGCTTCAACTTTCCTCTTTTTCCGAAGCGGAAAATTCCTTTCATTGGAGATACCTTCAAGAATACCTTGTCTCCAATCTCAAAACTTAATTATTTCCTTCGCCTATCCGCATACCATTTCTGTCGATCTTGAGCCGCTTGCATCTTTTCTTTAATCCTCTTTACTACTTTGTTAGTTTCTTCCACCAATTCCGGTCCTAACAATTTCTTTTCTCCAATTTCATCCCAGCATAGTGGAGATCTGCACTTCCTTCCGTACAATGCTTCGTACGGTGCCATTTCAATTGTAGCTTGATAACTATTATTGTAGGCAAATTCCACTAAAGGTATGTATCTTTCCCAACTTCCTCCAAAATCGATGATACAAGCTCTCAACATATCTTCCAAAGTTTGAATTGTTCTTTCCGATTGACCATCTGTTTGAGGATGAAAAGCTGTACTGAATTCCAACTTAGTACCCAAAGCTTCTTGAAGACTATACCAGAATCTTGATGTAAATCGCAGATCTCTATCTGACACAATAGAAATTGGAACTCCATGTAATCGGACAATTTCCTTAATATAAATCTAAGCCAATTTATCTAATGTGAACGTCATCTTTATTGGTAGAAAATGTGCCGTCTTGGTCAATCTGTCAACAATTACCCAAATAGCTTCGTTTCCTTGTATTGACTTGGGCAATCCTACCACAAAATCCATCGTAATGTGTTCCCATTTCCATTCAGGAATCTCAAGTGGTTTCAGCAATCCCGATGGTCTTTGATGTTCAGCTTTTACCTGCTGAAATGTCAAACATTTCTGTATGAAATTTCCAATATCCCTCTTCATATTTTTCCACCAGAACAACTTCTTTAATTCTTGGTACACTTTTGTTCCTCTGGGATGAACTGTATATGGTGTAGAATGTGCTTCTTCCAATATTTCCTTCTTGAATTCTTCTTTGTCTGGGACACATATTCTTCCTCGACATACCAATGTACCATCTTCACGTACTGAAAATTCTTTTGCTTTTCCTTCCTTGATCTTTTGTTTTATCTTTTCTAAGAATGCATCGTCATATTGAGCTTTTGCTATTTTTTCCTTCAGTGTTGGTTTCACAACCAAGGCATTGATCTTTCCCTTGCGACTTAAGGCATCTGCTACTACATTTGCCCTTCCCGGATGATACAATATCTCGCAATCATAATCTATCACCAACTCCAACCATCTCCTTTGCCTCATGTTCAATTCCTTCTGTTCGAAGATATACTTCAAACTCTTATGATCTGTGTAGATCTGGCATTTACTTCCATACAAGTAATGTCTCCAAATCTTGAGTGCATGCACAACTGCTGCTAGCTCTAAATCATGCGTATGATAGTTCTGCTCATGTGGTTCTAATTGTCTTGATGCGTACGCTACTACTTTCTCATTCTGCATAAGTACACATCCCAAGCCTTGTTTAGAAGCATCACTGAACACTGTAAATCCTTCTGTACTCTCCGGAATTGTAAGAACTGGAGCTGTTGTTAATCTTTGCTTTAGTGCTTGAAAACTCCTTTCACATTCTTCTGTCCATTCAAACTTTGTTTCTTTCCGAGTCAACTGAGTCAAAGGTTTTGCAATCCGAGCAAACCCTTTAATGAATCTTCGATAATACCCGGCTAAACCAAGAAAACTCCTTACTTCATTTACATTAGTTGGTGTCTTCCATTGGTTTACAGCTTCTACCTTTGTTGGGTCAACTTCTATTCCCAGGGCTGAAACCGTATGTCCAAGAAATACCACTTTATCCAGCCAAAATTCACATTTCTTGAATTTAGCATATAATTTTTCCTTTCTCAGGATTTCTAGTGTAATGCGAAGATGTTCCGCATGCTGCTCTTGATTCCTCGAATACACCAGAATATCATCAATGAAAATGATCACAAATTGATCCAGATATTGATGAAATACTCGATTCATCAAATCCATAAAAATAGCTGGTGCATTGCTGAGTCCAAATGGTAGCACCACGAACTCATAATGACCATATCGAGTCCTGAAAGTTGTCTTCGGAATATCGCTTTCCTTTATTTTCACTTGATGATACCCCGATCTCAAATCAATCTTTGAAAACACACTAGCTCCTTTTAATTGATCGAACAGATCTTCAATTCTGGGAAGAGGGTATTTGTTCTTTATGGTAAGTTTATTCAATTCCCGATAGTCGATGCACATTCTTAATGACCCATCTTTCTTCTTCACAAATAATACCGGTGCTCCCCAGGGTGACACACTTGGTCGAATAAAACCCTTATCCAGTAATTTTTGCAGTTGCACCTTCAATTCTTGCAATTCTTTTGGTGCCATTCTGTAAGGTGCTTTTGAAACAGGCGCTGCTCCAGGAATTAAATCAATAGTAAATTCTAACTGACGATCTGGGGGTAGTCCTGGCAAATCATCTGGGAATACATCCTTGTATTCACATACTACCGGCATATCGTCCAATGTTGGACCATCAAACTTTGTTGCTACAACATTTACTAGAAATGTTGTACATTCTTCTTTCCTTAAAATTTTCTGAGCCTTTACTGCTGAAATTACCCGAGGTATAGTTCCAATTCTAGCACCATATAGTGTAAAGTTCTCATCCTTTGATCTCCGTACTGATATTTCTTTTTCTTGACACTTGATGAGAGCATGATTTGCTATAAGCCAGTCCATTCCCAAGATAACATCAAAGTCCGTCATTTCTATTATATGTAGATTAGTCAGGAGTATTGCATGCTCAAAATCAATCTTCACATTCCTACACAGTCCTAAGGATTGTGTCGTACTACCAGAGGGAATGTTTACTTCTAGGAAATCTTCTTCTACCATAATATGGGCGGTCTCAATTTGTTCAAATATCTTTCTAGAGATGAATGAATGCGTAGCACCAGTATCGAATAATGTGAAAATAGGTATTTGGAATATTTTGAACATACCTGCCATCACTTCTGGATTTGCTGTCGCCTCTTGCTGACTCATGGCAAACAATCGAGCAGGTGCCATCTTCTGTTGTCCCCTCAGCTTTGGACAATTAGTTATAAGATGTCCAGGTTCTTTGCACTTATAACATACCCATGTTCCTTTCAGGCATTGTCCAAGGTGTTCCTTCCCACAATTTCTGCACTTAGGTGGCCTCTGTTGTGGCACTATTTCTGTCCTTTTAACTTGCTTAGAATTTCTTCCTTGGTTCGTACCAATCCACTTCCTTTTGTTTTGTTGTTATTCTGGCGTTCTTACGTCCTCTGATTTTATATATGCTGCTATCATATGAGCTTTCTCGAATGCCGAGGCATAAGACTTAATATCTTGTGCCGCTAAGATAGTACTGATTTCCGGTCGTAGATTCTGCATAAATCTTTTTGCTTTCCTTTCATCAGTATTAATCAAATGAGAAGCATATCTTCCCAATTGATTAAATTTCCTTTCATATTCCTGTACTGTCAGGTTTTCCTGCTTCAACTGTAGAAACTCGGTCTCCTTCTGACCTAAAAATGATTGTGGTGTATAATTCTTAACCACTGCTTCTACGAATTTCTCCCAAGTAACTGTAGTTCGTTCTTCTTCAGTCATTGTCCTACAGTGAGCTTCCCACCAATAATCTGCATCTTCAGTCAGCTGAAATATAGCGCAAGAAACTTTCTGCTCATCGGTGCACTTAAGATAAGCGAATATCTTCTCCAAGCTCCGAACCCAGTTTTCTACTTCCATAGGGGTTTCCCTTCCGGTAAGTGTTGAAGGTCTAAACTTCTTAAATTGGCTAACAATGTCATGGTTTTGGGTTGAGGATACAGGTGTTTGGGACGATTGGCTTTGGTGATTTAGTTGCTGAGCTAACCCCCTTAAGGCGGAAGTTAGATCCTCGCTCATACCTGAGTTGTTTTGGTTTCCTCTACGATTCATGGTTCTATTCAACACATTTTATTGGTTAATTCAAACAACAATGTAATGCAATAACTATACAAACTTTCAAATAAATAACATAATTTAAGCACGTATAAAACATTTACCTGATCCCGTCGTGGAGAATGATCTCGG
This sequence comes from Ballota nigra, assembly GCA_947034835.1. Classification (NCBI taxonomy): domain Eukaryota; kingdom Viridiplantae; phylum Streptophyta; class Magnoliopsida; order Lamiales; family Lamiaceae; genus Ballota; species Ballota nigra. The sequence goes on from OX344726.1 coordinate 56,682,411, forward strand.
TGCGGCTGTTTCCTTTTAAAATTTTAAAACACACTTTTTTTAAAAAAAATACTTTAGCAGGCGAACCTGCTCTGATACCACCTGTAACGCCCCCACTTAAAATACTATGGAAAATATGATGTGGCACATGTAGGAACGTTACTAAAATAGTACTTTGTATTAAAATATACACACGCCACACATTTACACAGCGGAAGTAGTAAATAAGTATGATCGTAATTTAAGATACAAGACAAAATTTAAAAATATTATTCTCAAAATATAAAGTTTTTAAGGAAACTTCACAGCCTGCCGAGTTCATTCGCCCACGTCCGGATCCATAGCATCTGTAAAAATTTAAAGTGGAAGGGATAAGTGTTTGTAAACACTTAGTGGGAAACCTCTTTATAATTGCACAAACTAAACATCAATTGTTTATAACACGTGAGCCCCCGGAATTTCACCGGGTATATGCTTGGGTGGCGTGACCAACCCGTGGTGTCGGAATGACCGGACTATCTCATTTGCCAACATACTGTTGGACTATCTCAGGGGCCAGTCGATAGCGGGCCAGACTCAAAATATTTAACATTCAACATTTAATAAGTGCAATTAAAATAATTATAAAACACTCGGTGAAGAGTGAAGTGATTCCCCACCTTGCAGGTTTGTACCTACAAGTAAAATTTTTTAAATAAAAACATTGTTACTTATCCCTTCACTTTTGTAAATTGTAAGACTTGAATTCAAATCTCCACACATATTCAAATATTGTATACTAACACCCAAATATCAATTAAGTGTATAAAATCATCAAATAGCAAGTTATAAATAAATATCGACTGTAAAAATGTAATCGGACCATTTTGAACCTTTCATACAAAATTTGATTTTGGCAGATTACACACCTAACTTTGAAAATTCATATTAAATTATTCATACGTCCAAAAATTATGAAATTTTAACAGTATATTACCAACTCAATAATGTTTATCACCATATTTTCAGATTTCACAAACTCCTTACCAAACATCAAATATTTCGTAATGAACACACAGTAACAAATTCTGGTCACTTAACTTTAAAAATTCACCATAAATCAACCACATGTCCAATACTCATGAAATTTAACCATGAACTCCCAACTTCATGTAATTTATCAACATACTTTGGTTTTCTATAAAAAAATAACCGATTATTCTCATATCATAGCAAACTTCTACTGTTCCTGTTTAGAGTCCAAAACCCTAGCTCTACTTCGAAAAATTACCACGAATTGAATACCAGTCCAAAAATTATTTGAAACCTAAGTTCCTTCACAAGTATATTTTCACATATAAAAATTTCAGAATTTTCCACCGACAAATTGGATCAAAAACGAAATTCCTTCACCAGTTGTCCAGATTTTCGGTTTTCATGCATATATGAAGAACATAACATCTTAAACTCACTTTAAACCATATAATTTCATGATTTCTACTTCTAAAGCATATATAATCAAATAATAAACATGATTTTGATCATAAATCATGAAGAAATTGAATTAAACATTCAAACATGAAGTAAAACATGGATAACATGCAAATTTACTCATCAAAACCCATTTTCCTATCAATTAATTCACATATCATGCATAAACTTCATACTACCACTTAAATAATTACTCAATCAAGAAGAGAAGCTTACTTAGAGATAGGTAGCTACAAGAAATCTCTTCTTCTCCTTTCTCAACTTCTAAGTATAAGAGTAGTAGTATTTGTGAAATTTTCTTTAAACTTTTTCTTATGAATAATTTTGCATGAAAGCTCATGTATTTATAGGAGGAACCATGCTTGGAAGCTACTCCAAAATCCTCTTGACCGACTTGGATGAAAAGTGTGGAAGAATTTGGATGATTTTGGAGGTTAAGCCATTAAACACATGGCATCTTATAATTAGTAGCTAATTTTGACTTTTATGCTACTAACTTTGACCTTAATTCATGAAGTTTCACCAATCTTCCTCCTTTCCTCATATTGGACGAAATTTTGAGGATAATTCAAGAGAATTCTTGTGTCTTGTAGGTAAGACACTTGTAGGCTTTGAATTTAATAAATAAAATAAAAGAAATTATGATTTTCTAATTTATTTAATGCTTTTAAGGTACATTATGCATAAAATTACTTATACTATCTTATAAAATAAAATTAAAACTCTTCTAAGGCTCTAAATAAATTATAAAGTCTATATACTAATCATAAAAAAACATCGAGCAATCGATACGTAATTCGTTTCTTGAAGAAACATTCATTTTTCAACTTATAACGTGTAAAATAAAATACTAGACTTAAGGACTATATTAATTTCTATATCAAATACTTTAAGATATAAAATAAAGAACATATGAAAATTATAAAGTTTCAAGAATAAGCATGTATTGAGCAAATAATATGTTAATTGTAAGTATCGAGTAAATAAAACACATAAACGTGCCTTGGCATGAATTTTGGATGTAAATGCATCACATAGATTCATATAGAATTATAAAGCATTTAGTAAAGCAAATAAGGTCATGAAAGTCTAGTGAAGGAGGAATCTACCTAAAGTCAGTCTCTGAAGGACAACTGCACTGAAGATGTTCAGTCCACTGAAGATCATCAGTCAGTGAAGGAGGAAGCTACCTAAAGTCAGTGGGTCTTAGTCAAACCCACTGAGTCAAAGATCCGTGAATCCAGGCCACGTGGACCAATCAGCACGAGGCAGCAACTCTGACACTGACAAAGGCCGAATTCCAAGAAAAGTGGTTGAAACCATTAAATGTTGGATTCAAATGTATCTTCCCTCCAACGGATACATTTGAATCCCCATTATAAATACAAGCTCATAGCTTCATTGTAAGTGTGTGAAAAAAGAAAATAAACACCTACAAGTTGTGAGGGTGTGTTAGTTGTTAGGGAGTCATAAGGAAGTGTTACACATCCACGACACTGACCTTTAGGGTTATCACTTATATTCATTGAGTGTCAAGCTTGTAACTCTTAGCTTAGAGAGGTTTTCATAATCTTAGCTTTAAGACTAACACATTGTAAAGGAAAACCTCACCTAGTTGGAGAAAACCAAACCAAACTAAACCATATCAGAAGATTGTTAGGTTTGTAGTGAGGTGAGGAGAGGCAGCCCAGGGAGTGGCGTGAGTCCGGTTGTAAGTGCACCTTGGCACGTTAAAAACAAGAATCCCAGTTAGTGGATTTCCTGTTAAATTAGGTTTGTGGATGTAAGAACTTGAGTCTCTGAACCACGTTAAACTGAGCGTTGTTTATTGTTTAAGCACTTGCTAATTACTTGTAGTGTATGCTCTCTGAGTGTACTTGGAAAGTTTGAAAAGAAGATTAGCTAAGTATTTTAGTCAGGGAGAACCAATCTCACTGACAAGCTTAGGCTAGCACTCGAGAGTTCAGTCTCTCGAGTCACTGCCTTGTTGAGAGCCTGAGCTTTCAAGTCTCATCTCTGACTTGATAGCTCTGACTCTCAGCAACGCAGTGACTTGAGTATTCTGTCACTGAACTCAGTCAGGGTGCAAGCTGTGTTTTTTTAACACACTCGAGAGTTCAGCATCTCAAGCCACTGTCCTTGCTCAGAGCATGAGCCTCCAAGCCTTCTCACTGACTTGGTAGCTCAGCATCTGAGCAGAGCAGTGACTTGAGTATCTCACTCTTGCTGAACTCCCTGAGGAATGGTTTTAAAAAAAAAATTTGCTCCTGGATTCCCATTTTGCCCTTTGAAAACGGGACCATCAATTGGTATCAGGGCGGGTTGTTCACATGACCACTGATCCAGTTTTGTTAAGAAAAATTGTCTACCAAACAGATCTTAAACGTTTTAAACTATGGGAATTCCTGCATTTTCAAACTATTACTTGTATTCTGACATTATTCTTGTAATAGAAAATCCTTTGGTTAGAAGTTTTGGAATCATCAAAAAGGGGGAAATTGTTGGGATATGATTTAGTTTTGATGATTTTCCAAAACAACATGTAATATGTTTGAAAGCAGTCAGGATGGTATTCTTTGTTTCAGGTCAGGCAAGGTTAGTTTTTCAGTAGAATAGCTGTTCAATTGAGGGGGAACTCAGCGAGGGAGAACTCTGCAACACAGCTTGAGAATATCAAGATAACACCAAGAACTGACTGAAGCCATGCTTGCAACCTGAACCTGAAGAGAAGCCTGAAGGATGTCCCACTGAGTGTAAACCAGGCTGATCTAAGCTAAGTCAGGTGGACCACTCAGTGAAGAGCATGATCAGGAGGATCAGTGCTGCACCAAGTAGGCCCTGAAGGTGTCAGGTGTTGGTCCCGGTACAAGACTGAGGAATACGTGTATGGAGGGGATACACGTATACCAATTTTTCAACCTTAAAACTGATTGAGTCCCCTTTGCTCAGAGTGGTAAAGAACTAGGAGCTGATAACACACCTACTGACTACACTTGGTGCGGGTCAGTTGGCTAACTATCAGTTCAAGTTCAGTGCGGAAATGTTTGAGCCCTGAAAGTTTAAAGTCTTGTTTAGTTTGCTTTCTGAAAAACTTGTTTTACTCAAACCTGAAAAGTGTTTAGTAGGGCAGTGTTCTTTTGAAGATCAGCCTGATTGATTCAGGCCTGATAAACTTGAATGCAATGAATGAACAAATAATATGGCAAGTATGCACAATATCAAAGCAGTAAGAACACAGGGAGTTTAACGTGGTTCAGAGTCTCAAGCTCCTACGTCCACGGCCTGACTTAACAGGAAATCCACTCAAGGGATTCTTGTTTTTAACGTGCCAAGGTGCACCAAGACCAGCTAACCTCACTGATCTATACAACTCCACTTACTAACACTCTAACTGACTTACTCCCAACAAGCCTAACTTAGGGTTTTGGTTTCAGTTTGGATTCCAACTAGGTTGAGATTATCCTTACAAGGCAAAGCTATGCTAAGGATTGGATAATCTCTCTAAGCTTAAGATAATTCTAATTAGCTCTTGGAATACAGAATAACTCTCAAAATGCTGAGAAACACTTGGGAAATTTAGAAGGTTTCGAGTGCTTCTCTTAAGGGTTGAATGTCTTGAATGCTTGAGAGTTTGAGTAATTTCTGGCTTGGAAATTTCCCGTAACCTTGAATGGGTTCAAGGTCTTCTGTATTTATAGGTGATTTGAAAAACTATCCGTTGGAGAGATAGCCTTCGAGTCATCTATGTAGAGTGGCTTCAAACGGACATATCTTCATACAGCAGCCATCCTTGCATGGATTTGGAATTTGCATTTAATGCACATTAAATGCTTGCCCGTTGAATATGCAGTCTGAATTCAGTCTTCATGTCAGGTTCCGTACGTGCGTGTCCTTCTCGGATTGGTCCACGTCATCAGGTTGGTGAGAATGTCAGAACTTATTCCTGAGCTTCAGGCTTGTCTTATTAAGTTCATTTTGTCTTGAGCCCACCAGTCTTGTCCTGACTCTGAAATTCCTTTTGCATTGCTTGGCTCTACTCCAAGTCTTCCCATTAACTCAGTGGCATCCCGTTCCCTTCAGGACTGAGTTAGTAATGACCTCAGGGTCATACTCTTCATTACTGACACTTACTCAGCCAGCTTAGAAGACTGCCATAAGTTCAGGATGGTGCTCTTCGTCTTCAGGCTCTGAGTCTTGATTGTCTCCAGTGAGTTCTCCTCTCACTGAGTACCTGTGAAGTGTAAAATGACTAAGTACTAATCCTAACCAAGACTAGCCTGACAAAGACAGATTAAGGCAATCATCTTTTCAGGGGCTTTGGGATCTTAATCAAAACTGACAATGTCCCAACAATTTCCCCCTTTTTGATGATGCCAAAACACTGAAAAGATCCTCAAAACACTTAGAGGAAACAAGATAAACCTATCAATAAGATAAGACAGTGTTAGAGCAATTCTTGATAAAGTACAGAATTTTAAACAACAGCCAAAAAGACAATGAGTTTTTGTCTGTGGGCAAAAGTAACAGATTTCATTGATTGATGTGGAAATGATTACAATGAATCTAATCTATTACAAAGAAGCCTGTGAACACCTAGACTAATCTCATTTCAGGCTTGAGTCCATATCCTGCATAAACTCTTGCCTTCAGTTCGTCAAGTCTTCCAGGTTGATTCACGTACCCTTCAGCTTTGGCTATCTTCAAAACTTCCATCAGAATGGCCTTTGTATCATGCTTTTGAGTTCCATGAACCAAGGGAGGAGCTCGAATGGTGAACTCAGGAGCCTTCACTTGAACTTGAGCTGCCTCAGCCTCCTCCAAGATCTTCTGGAATAGCTCAGGATGGTTGTCCATCATGTAGTCAGTGAAGTGGGCATTGATATCGTCAGTGTCGCCCCATTTCTTCACAACAAACCACAGTCTAACAAATTCATCCCTTGCATCAGTCCAAAACTCCTTCAATGTCTCTGAGACGAACTCATCAACAAAAGCTTCCCTTGCTCCTGATTCTGGCCTTCTGACTTGAAGAATTGTTGATTTCCTAACTGTTGGCTTCTTCCTGTACTTCCTTGGCTCAGGCTTCGCCTTCTTCCTCCTTAGCAAGCTGATCACTGCATCATCTAGTTCACGTTGTTGAAGCTCAGTGATATCCGTCAGCTTCTCAACCATCTTCTCTAAGATGCGCATCTTCTCCTTCTGAGCAATTTCAGCTCTGCGCATAGCCTCAGATTTTTCAGATTGATCTCCCCACGCTTCAGCACATAGCTCCGCAACCAACTCACCTGAGTAAGTGGTGGGATTCTTCCTTGAGCTCATGGGAGACGATCTCTGAACTGGCTCAGGTTGTTGCTTGGAAGGTTCATTAGCCTTTGCCTTTGTTGCCTCCTCTCTCAGCTTGGCAACAATTTCTTCTCCTTCCTTTTCCACCGCCGCTAACCTAGCTGACTTCCTCACCCTTAAAATGTTTCCATCAGGATTGGCTTCAGGGTCAGCTAGAACGGTTTCACCTTGATTGACTGCCTTCGATGCCTCAGGGCGGGATCTTTTCTTCTTCTTTTCCCCCTTTTTGGCATCATCATTGGCCTGGGATGGGAGTGACTCAGCTCCACTGTTGATAACAAAAGAGGCTAAGGATTGTACTTCCAAAACGCCCTCCTTCAGCATCTCAACTCCCGTGGCAATCCCAGTGCCTGCAAAAGAAACTGAACTGATAGCAGCATTGACTTTCTTCTCAAAGACCTCCATGGAGAGTTGGAGTCTTTGTTCAGCCTTGGTGATCCTTTCCTCCACCTTCAAGGACTCACCGCTGACTCTGCTAGCCTCAGTTAGTATCTTTGCCGATTCCTCAGTGGCCTTTGCCAAGGTGTCGGCCACTGTCTGAGAGGTGCGATCCATCCTCCCTGACTCCAGCTCCAGTTTGGACGCTGAGTCCTTCAAGGCCTGAGTGACAATAACTCCAGTTTGAACTGCAAGCCTGTCCACTGCCTGATTCATCTTCTCGTCCCTGATCGCATCCCTCTCTTCAAGCTTCTTGAGAGTATTCCTAAGCATCTTCTTGGTGCGCTTCCTCTCATTCCTCACTGACTTGGCCGTGTCAGTCATCGTTTTCTTTAACAAAATCAGCTCCCTGTTAGCAAGGGTGTTGTAAGCTGACTTCGTCCACCTGATGTGCTTCGCCAGGGCCTTGGAGTCTTCTTCCTTCTCAGTTCGTAGCCTCATTACCTCCTCCTGAAGTTCAGCTAGATTTTCTGAGGTTTTCTCCTGCTTGACCTCCACTATGCTGGTGAATTCAGCACGTCCGACCCCGGTTATGATCACATCCTCATCATCAACGGCCGCCTCAGTGATTGGATGTTTTCCCTTGTCAGCCCGTGCAGCATCAGTCCCTTCTTCAAGGTGCACTGAAGGCAGTTGTGAAGTAGTCATAGCCGCCTCCTCAGGCTCAGCTAAGCTAACTTGAACCTTAGGAGCAAGTCCCTCGGAACTGAGAGTCTCCTTGGATGCCTCAACATCTTCCTCTCTTGTCTCAGGGCAGGGAATCCCCTCATCGACAGATGTCTCATTGGCAGCTGAGATATTCATAACATCCTCAGCCACTGGTCCACCGTTGGCACCAGTGTTCTTATCACCTTCCCCCTGAGCCTGAGGCTCAGAGTTCATCTCATCAACCTCCTGTGCTGTTTCCTCCACTGCCTTCTCCAAGTCTCCACCCTGAGCTTCTTCATCATCCTCATCACCATCCTTCCCGTCATCAGATAGGAGGTCAGCCTTGCTCTTGGACATCATATCAGCCACTAGCTGCTTCAGGTTGTCAAAGTTCAAGAGTTGAAGCCAGCTAGTAAGTCCAAAGAACGAGCAAATCTTGGCCTCTTCCGCCTCCCAGTGCTCCCAGCCACGAGCATCCACCAGCATATGTTGCTCCTGCATGTTTGATTGTTTGAAGTCCAACCAAACTTTGAGCTCTATCACATACGCCAGCAGCTCAGTATACTTGGATAGCCCAGGCCAGCACTTTCCTGCCCATTCTGTGGCGTTCCCCCTGAGCGTGTTCTCCAGAATCCCTCCAGCCATGTGTTCATCCAAATCCTCCTCCTCCACTTCGAGGAATTCGTCCTCCTCAGCTGAAATGGATTTGGGACAGTCTTTGGGATTAGGGTATGAGGGAAAATCTGAGGGGTTTGGAAGGTTCGGCTCGGCTGACTGGTCAGGCTCATTCATGTGTGAAGTTGAAGGCGCTGACTCAGTAGGATGGTTTGGCTCTGAGGTTCGGGGTGGTTGGGGAGTTTAAGGTGTGGGGTCAGGAATGAAGGGTGTTTGGGTTTCAGGGTGTGGGGGTGTTTGAGTGGGTACTGTCTCAGGCTGCAACGACTCAGCCGTCTCGACAGTTTTTCTCACTTCCTCCAAGTCAGAGGCTCCAGGAGAGCTTGACTTCTCCCTCTCACTCACCTCAGGCAGCTTCTTAGCAGGGGATTTTCTGGTCCCCTTCCTAAGCCTTTTCAGGGGCCTCTCTCCCTGAGCACCCTCCTTTCTGACGTCATCGTCAGTTCCCTCAGCCTCAGATCCGACCTTCTTGGGATCAGACTCAGTCCCAGATTTCGTGCTCTTCCCTGACAGCACTATCTTCACCCTCTTCCTCTTCTCAGCCGCTTCCACTTCAGGCTGCTCCACCTCCTCAGCTGCAACCTCCTCACCCTCCTTACTCATCTCAAGGAGCTCATCTACCCGTTCAATGAGACTGGTTGCCACTCTCTTGGCCTTACCAGCTGGCTTTTTGGCCTGACCCTTTGCTTTCGCATTGGGATCAGTCAGCCCTAGCACTGAATAGGTATCACTCAGTGAGGAAAACATGACCTTCTTTGAGGAGAGACTGTCCTCAAAGTCGAAGGTATACTCATGGCAAGCATGAGCAATCAGGATGGACATCCTCGTGCCGAATGGCAAGATGGCACTGACGAAAATGTGCTTCTCCTCCTCATCTCGCTTAAGCTTGTCCAACCCTGCCTGATAGAGTTGATCGAGAAAGAACTGCTCCCAGTTCGCTTCCACTCCATCAGCAATTGCCCCCATGAGCCTTAGCTTGGGCAGACTCAACTGCTCATGAGAGCCAGTTGCTCCCATCACTAACTTGGACACCAAGTCCACCAGCGCTCTGTACTCAGGCTTCAGAGTATTCTTGTTCTGACGAGCCTTGAACTCCAATGACCCTGACTTGGTCCATTTTGCAAGAAGCTCTCCTTCTGAGTTCTCCTTGTAGGTTCTTGGGTTAATGCCTGTGAAAGGCAACTTAAAGACTTCCCTCACCGCCTGCCTGAAGTTGATAGTGACCACCTCTGTGTTGTAAAGAGGTTTGCCGTCGCCGTCCTTCTCTCCCGTCGGCTTCAACGCAGTCACCTTTGTGAAAACTTCCCCCTTCCGCAAGAACATATTCAAATATGCTTCCACAACTGTTCTTGGGAGCACGGAAATGGGTCGGGTGGTGAAGTATGTTTCCAACCCGGCATCGGAAATCCATTTAAATACGGGTTTGATTTCCTCAACCGTAAGACAGATACCTTCCATGGAGATGACTTGCTCCATGTGTACCAGTTTCTTCTCGACAACGTCGACGATCTTGTCGGTTGTCCAGTTGGAATCGAGGAATGCCATTATTTTGAAAGGAAGAGATTTTTCGAAAGAGTTAACTGTGTTTGAGCAAGAGAAAACTCAGTGTGCAGATTGTGCGTTGTGTTTGCGTAAAAACCTCAAATGGCACTCTTGATTGATAAGACTAAGTCAGTTACTCAAACGTGGGGTTTAGATTGATCCCTGAATTTGAAAGGTTTTGAAATGAGGGGCCAGGATTAATCTCAGCTTCAAATAAACCACATGTCAGTCATATTCCGTATAAAACGGACACGTATATGAAAAAGTAACTGTAGCATTAAATGCTCTGTGCTCGTGGGTTTAAATATGAAAAGGCGCGCTTTTAATGAGAACGGAATGCATTTAATAAAGATTTTTAGGACGAAGGACTCAGGGAGACGCTTGAAATTCACAAGAGTCAGGTTAGAACTCATACCTGTCAGGGAGACATTGTAGCACCCTGATACCTCGCTGAGTCGAGTCTGGCCTGAGTTCCCCCTAGAACCCTACACTGACTGCTCTCCCGGATCTAAGAGTCCTAATTCCACTGATAGTTCCATAAACCTCGATTCAGCAAGAGGCTTAGTTAAGATGTCAGCTATTTGCCTGTCAGTGTGAATCTTCTCCATCTTGATATCTTTCTTCTCCACATGATCTCGAATGAAGTGGTGTCTAATATCCACATGCTTGCACCTTGTGTGAAGCACTGGGTTCTGAGTAATTGCTATAGCACTATTGTTATCACAATAGATTGGGACCTGATTAGCAAACACTTGGTAGTCTCTCAACTGTTGCCTCAACCATAAAATCTGAGCACAACAACTACCTGCAGCCATATACTCAGCCTCAGTCGTGGATGTAGCCACTGAATTCTGCTTCTTACTAAACCACGAGATCAACTTACTTCCCAAAAACTAACATGTCCCTGAGGTTGATTTCCTATCAATCCTACAACCTCCATAATCTGCATCTGAATAACCTGTCAGTTCTAAGTTGTCATCTGAAGGATACCATAGTCCCATATTGACTGTCCTTTTCAAATACTTAAGTATCCTCTTAGCAGCCTCCAAATGACTTCTCTTGGGATCAGACTGATACCTAGCACACACACCAACTGCAAACGTAATGTCAGGCCTACTTGCAGTCAGATACAATAAAGAACCTATCAGCCCACGATACTCAGTCTGATTTACTGAAGTCCCTTCAGTGTCAGGATCCATCTTCCAATTTGTGTTCATAGGGATCCTTGCTAGATTGTTGTTCTGAACACCAAACTTATGAATCAAGTCTCTTGTATACTTGGCCTGATTAATGAATATACCTTGATCAGTCTGCTTGACCTGCAATCCTAAGAAGAAGTTCATCTCTCCCATCATGGACATCTCAAATTTACCAGTCATCAACTTAGAGAATTTCTCACAGAACTGATGATTTGGTGATCCAAATATTATGTCATCCACATAAATCTGGACCAAGAGAATGTCATCACCTTCAGTGATCCTGAACAAGGTTCTATCCACAGTTCCTTTCTTGAACCCATGGTCTATCAGGAATTGAGAGAGGGTATCATACCAAGCTCTTGGTGCTTGCTTAAGTCCATAGAGTGCTTTCTTCAAATGGTATACTCTATCTCCAACCTCAAACCCGGGAGGTTGTTCAACATATACCTCTTCATTGAGTACACCATTCAGGAAGGCACTCTTGACATCCATTTGATACACCTTGAACTTCTTGTATGTTGCATATGCAAGGAACAACCTGATAGCTTCCAACCTAGCCACTGGAGCAAAAGTCTCATCATAGTCTATTCCTTCAGACTGACAATACCCTTTTGCAACCAGTCTGGCCTTGTTCCTTACCACAACACCATTCTCATCCTTCTTGTTCTTAAAGACCCACTTGGTACCAATCACACCTTGATGCCTAGGTCTATCCACCAGGTCCCAAACTTGATTCCTTGTGAACTGATTCAGCTCCTCTTGCATGGCAATGATCCAGTTCGAGTCAGTGAGAGCTTCTTCAATGTTCTGAGGCTCTTGCTCAGAGAGAAAGCAACATAACAATGCACTCTCACCATGGAACCGTCTGGTCCTGACTCCCTCAGTTGGATCACCAATGATTTGATCAATGGGATGATCTTCTAACCATGTTCTCTTGCCAGGAGTTGTTCCTGAAGTACCTGCAATGTTAGTGTCTACAGGTTCATAAAATTCAGGAAATTGAACAGAAGGGGATGATCCTGAGTCTATGTCAAAGGGATTAATAAGTTCAATGTCAGGAACATTGATTCCCCCTTGATGAGGTGACTCAGGAACCGTCTCAGCTGCAACAGCATCTTCATAGACGGTGCTTACCTCAGGTTGAGCCTGTTCCTCAGTCTGAGGCTCAACAATCCCTGATGTGCTGGGCTTAGGAGTGGCACCTGATTCATCATCCTGATCGTCATCATCATCCCATCTCGGAATTGGCACAGTCTTGATCTTGGGATCAGGTTGATTCTTCAAGCTCAGCCTTGTCACACTCCTTGTGACCTCCTCAGTGTCAGGATTCAACACCTTTGCCCTAGACTCATTAGCAGATTCATCAAAGACAACATGAGGTGATTCTTCAACAACAAGGGTCCTACAGTTGTAAACCCTGAAGGCTTTACTAACTTCAGAATATCCTAAGAATATTCCTTCATCAGATTTGCTATCAAAGGCTTTCAACTGGGTCTTCCCATTGTTGAGGATGAAGCACTTACAACCAAATACATGAAAATAAGAAATACGAGGTTTGCTTTTGTTCCATGTCTCATATGGGGTCTGTGCATGTTGCTTGTTCAGCATGGATCTGTTCTGAGTGTAGCATGCAGTGTTGATTGCCTCAGCCCAGAATTTCTTGGGCAATCCTGACTCAGCCAGCATGGTCCTTGCAGCCTCCTTCAGTGTCTTGTTCCTTCTTTCAGCGACACCATTCTGTTGTGGGGTTCTAGCTGCAGAAGTCTCATGAGCTATACCAAGTTCATTACAGAAGTCAGAAATATATGAATTTATAAATTCAGTGCCCTTGTCAGATCTGATCTTAGTAATGGACTGATTCTTCTCATTGCTGAGTCTCCTGAGCAACTCTGGAAGCTTCACCTGTGTTTCCTTCTTATTTAACAAGAAAATGACCCAAGTATATCTAGAATAATTATCAATAACCACAAGGGTATACTTTCTACCATTCATACTCACAGGTGTTATGGGACCAAACAAATCCATGTGCAAGAGCTGAAGTATCCTGTCAGTGGAGTAAGAAGCTTTTTCTTTGAATGATGCTCTGACCTGCTTCCCTTCCTGACAAGCTTTGCACACGTGATCTTTGCTAAAAACTTCATTAGGTAGACCATCAACAAGTGACTGTCTAGAAATTTTGTTAAGAATCTTGAAGTTCATGTGGCTTAATCTTTTATGTCATAACCAACTGAGCTCTAGAGAGCTTTTAGCAAGAAGACAAGTATTAGGAATAGTGCTGCTCCAATCAGCGAGATAAACATTACCTTTCCTTATACCTGATAGAAGCACCTGTGTTGATTTGTCCTTGACTGAACATGTGTTCGATGAAAACTCAACACTGAACCCTTTGTCACAGAATTGACTTACTGACAGCAGGTTATGCTTCAGTCCTTCCACAAAGGACACATTTTCCACTCTGACTGTACCTATAATTAGAACACCGAAACCTTTAGTAACACCTTTTGAGTTATCACCAAAGGTTACCTGTGGACCATTTTTAGCTTGATATTCTTGGAGAAGACTCTTCATTCCAGTCATGTGCCTTGAGCAACCACTGTCTAGGTACCAAACAGCTTTGATTGAGTCTCCTCTCCTTTTGTTGTGATCCACAGCCGCCTGAAAGTAAATCAGGCTTTAGGTACCCATTGGGTGTTGGGTCCTATCGTGTCAGCTGTACCCTTCGGGATCCAGACTTGCTTCACAACCCTGATTGCCTCAGAGTGGTAAATCTGTCTCCCTGAAACATCAACATACACAACTTTCTTCTTCTTTGCCTGAGAGAAAGATGGTGTATGGGTGCTAGACTTAGGCTTCACAGGAGCCTGAGTGGGTGCCTTTTGGGCTGGCTTCCTGTTCTTCCTAGGTCTGGGTGCAGCAGGTCTTGGGCCTTGTTCTTGATAAGGACCCTGATTTTTATTCCCCCTAGGCAAGTGAGGGAATGGAAAGCAGTTAAAGGCCTCAGGATGCCAAAACCACGGGGGTGTCATCATATTTAGCCTTCCCTGTTGGTATTGCCAAGCATGATGGTACCCTCGCTGACCAGTCTGAAGGCTCTTGGCCTGAGTCTTCCTCTACTTTCGCTGAGGTTTTCCCTGGCCTGAGCTCTCAGGGGCTTCCGTAGGTTGCTTTGCCTTTCCCTTGGGTTTTGGCTTAGCTACCTTAGGAGCAACCCTGACTGTGTCAACGGTTTCCTTGCCCTTATCAGTTTGACGGGCCTGGAGCACAACCTTAGGTGCACTCTGGCCTGTTTGAACAAATACCCTCTCAGTGTTGCTCCCTGAGGCAACATGAGACTGACCCTGTGAGGATTTCTCAGGGACATATCCAAGTCCCTTTTTCTTGTTCCCAAGTATCTGGTTGCTATTTATTTCCTCTCTAGCCACTGACGATTTATTCATTGCTGCAACCTTTTTCTTGACAGAGTCCTCACTCTTTTTCAGGATTTCATGTCTGGTAAAGAGGTCATCAAACTTACTCTTAAGTACTTTCAGTTCTTCCTTCCTGGCCAGTTCTTCCTCAGCCAGTTCCTTCAGAATCTTCTCTCTTGGAAGACGCTCAGCATTGATTAAATCAATCTCCTGAGTTAGTCTTACAATTTGAGCTGATTCTTTAAGATCAGACTGAGTAAGTTGTTCATTCAGGTTTTGAACTTCAGTACTCAATTTCTTGTTCTCCTCTACCAAGAAGACATTAGTTTCCTGCAATCTGGAGAAATCAACCATCAATTGATCAAGACAGATCTGAAGGTTCATTTCTCTAACTGACTCTGAGCTAAGCTCAGGATTTTGACCAGTGTAAGAAGCACAAACAGAATTTGATGTTACCTCAGGCTCATCCCTAGCCATCAGACAGACATCATCGTACTCGTCATCTGAGAAGAGTTCAGGTGACCTTTCAGCAGGGCCGTCAGAATCTGTTGCATCTTCAGCGACCATCGCTCTCCGATCAGCAGATCTTAGGTCCCTAGTGGCTCTCCTTTCCTCTCTCTCCCTTGCACTCAGCTCCGGGCAGTCGTACTGATAGTGACCAATCTTGTTACAGTTGTAACATGCTACCTGCTCACTTACTCTTTCTTTTCTTGGTTCAGGGTTCCTCCTTGAGTCAGGTTCCCTGGTTCTTGGTGAGCTTTCAGTCTTGGTTGGATATCTATCATCGCGAGTACGTCTCTGTTCGTCTCTTCTTTCAGGTTTTGGTTCAGAATATCTCCTTTCATCACCACGTTCTCTCCTCTGGTCAGTATTCCTTCGCTCCTCATATCTCCTTGAGCTTTGGTGGGTTCCTTCAGGTTTCCTGTCAAGTGAGTCCTGATAAAACTTTTTATAACGACCAAACCTGGAATTGAGCTTGTCGAATCGTCTGGCCATCAGGCTGTACTCTTCTGCGAGTTCTTCTCTGCTCATCTCCATCAGTGACTTTGATGAAGAGTTTGATGAGGGCTCAACAGGTTCAGATCTGGCCTTGAACGCCACACTTTTCTCAGGAGTTTTCTCCGTCACTTCCTCTTCTGACTGTACTTTCTTCTTTCTTTTGTTAAGGTCGAATTCAAGCGCTTTGAGCTCTGAAAAAAGTAAAGCAGAAGTTATGTTACTCATATCCTGAGTGTTCTTAAGCATAATTACACTGTTGTCCCATCTCTCAGGAAGGGCATTCAGGATCTTTGAAGCAACATCTCTCCTTGGGACATCCTTGTCCAACATCACCAACTCATTCATCAACTTGATGAATCTAGACTCCATTTGATCTATGCTCTCGTTAGGCAGCATCTCGAACGCCTCGAATTTCTGAATGGCAATGTTTCTCTTGTTCTCCTTGATCTTTTCAGATCCCTCACACATCCTTGTCAGCTCATCCCAGACCTCCTTTGTCGTCTTTAAGTTCATCAGCCTAGCTGACTCCTCGAAGGGCACCGTGTGCAAGATGATGTTTCGGGCGACGTTGTCAAGTCCCACCATCTTGATTTCATCGTTGGTCATGTCTTTCCTCTCTTTAGGAACCTGCACCCCAATCGCAAGATTCTCATATCCCAGTCCTCTGACGTTAGGAATAGTGATCTTGATCGGTCCCTCCCTGAGTACACGTGGCATCTGGTCATGGATGGCATCTAGATGTGCTTCTAATCTGAACTTCCAATAGACAAAGTTAGACACAGAGAATTCAGGTAACGAAGCTTCAAGTCTCCTCGAAGTCATGATGATGCAAGTTTTATGAAAAGCAAACTCAGATCTGTTCAGTGACCACCAACAGTTTCTCCTCTGAAACTATTAGTATTCAAAGTCAGCGGTCTTTCGAACCACTGCTCTGATACCACTTGTTGGTCCCGGTACAAGACTGAGGAATACGTGTATGGGGGGGGGATACACGTATACCAATTTTTCAACCTTAAAACTGACTGAGTCCCCTTTGCTCAGAGTGGTAAAGAACTAGGAGCTGATAACACACCTACTGACTACACTTGGTGCGGGTCAGTTGGCTAACTATCAGTTCAAGTTCAGTGCAGAAATGTTTGAGCCCTGAAAGTTTAAAGTCTTGTTTAGTTTGCTTTCTGAAAAACTTGTTTTACTCAAACCTGAAAAGTGTTTAGTAGGGCAGTGCTCTTTTGAAGATCAGTCTGATTGATTCAGGCCTGATAAACTTGAATGCAATGAATGAACAAATAATATGGCAAGTATGCACAATATCAAAGCAGTAAGAACACAGGGAGTTTAACGTGGTTCAGAGTCTCAAGCTCCTACGTCCACGGCCTGACTTAACAGGAAATCCACTCAAGGGATTCTTGTTTTTAACGTGCCAAGGTGCACCAAGACCAGCTAACCTCACTGATCTATACAACTCCACTTACTAACACTCTAACTGACTTACTCCCAACAAGCCTAACTTAGGGTTTTGGTTTCAGTTTGGATTCCAACTAGGTTGAGATTATCCTTACAAGGCAAAGCTATGCTAAGGATTGGATAATCTCTCTAAGCTTAAGATAATTCTAATTAGCTCTTGGAATACAGAATAACTCTCAAAATGCTGAGAAACACTTGGGAAATTTAGAAGGTTTCGAGTGCTTCTCTTAAGGGTTGAATGCTTTGAATGCTTGAGAGTTTGAGTAATTTCTGGCTTGGAAATTTCCCGTAACCTTGAATGGGTTCAAGGTCTTCTGTATTTATAGGTGATTTGAAAAACTATCCGTTGGAGAGATAGCCTTCGAGTCATCTATGTAGAGTGGCTTCAAACGAACATATCTTCATGCAGCAGCCATCCTTGCATGGATTTGGAATTTGCATTAAATGCACATTAAATGCTTGCCCGTTGAATATGCAGTCTGAATTCAGTCTTCATGTCAGGTTCCGTACGTGCGTGTCCTTCTCGGATTGGTCCACGTCATTAGGTTGGTGAGAATGTCAGAACTTATTCATGAGCTTCAGGCTTGTCTTATTAAGTTCATTTTGTCTTGAGCCCACCAGTCTTGTCCTGACGCTGAAATTTCTTTTGCATTGCTTGGCTCTACTCCAAGTCTTCCCATTAACTCAGTGGCATCCCGTTCCCTTCAGGACTGAGTTAGTAATGACCTCAGGGTCATACTCTTCATTACTGACACGTACTCAGCCAGCTTAGAAGACTGCCATAAGTTTAGGATGGTGCTCTTCGTCTTCAGGCTCTGAGTCTTGATTGTCTCCAGTGAGTTCTCCTCTCACTGAGTACCTGTGAAGTGTAAAATGACTAAGTACTAATCTTAACCAAGACTAGCCTGACAAAGACAGATTAAGGCAATCATCTTTTCAGGGGCTTTGGGATCTTAATCAAAACTGACAATGTCCCAACATCAGGCTACTGTGGTCAGGGAAGTTTGTCATTCAGCCTTATGACAAACTTCTTGGAGTGATCTTCAAACAGTCTCTGAAGGACAACTACACTGAAGACGTTCAGTCCACTGAAGATCATCAGTCAGTGAAGGAGGAAGCTACCTAAAGTCAGTGGGTCTTATTCAAACCCACTGAGTCAAAGATCCGTGAATCCAGGCCACGTGGACCAATCAGCACGAGGCAGCAACTCTGACACTGACAAAGGCTAAATTCCAAGAAAAGTGGTTGAAACCATTAAATGTTGGATTCAAATGTATCTTCCCTCCAACGGATACATTTGAATCCCCATTATAAATACAAGCTCATAGCTTCATTGTAAGTGTGTGAAAAAAGAAAATAAACACCTACAAGCTGTGAGGGTGTGTTAGTTTGTTAGGGAGTCATAAGGAAGTGTTACACACCCACGACACTGACTTTTAGGGTTATCACTTATATTCATTGAGTGTCATGCTTGTAACTCTTAGCGGGAGGTTTTCCTAATCTTAGCTTTAAGGCTAACACATTGTAAAGAAAAACTTCACCTAGTTGGAGAAAACCAAACCAAACTAAACCCTTTCAGAAGATTGTTAGGTTTGTAGTGAGGTGAGGAGAGGCAGCCCAGGGAGTGGCGTGAGTCCGGTTGTAAGTGCACCTTGGCACGTTAAAAACAAGAATCCCAGTTAGTGGATTTCCTGTTAAATCAGGTCCGTGGATGTAAGAGCTTGAGTCTCTGAACCACGTTAAACTGAGCGTTGTTTATTGTTTAAGCACTTGCTAATTATTTGTAGTGTATGCTCTCTGAGTGTACTTGGAAAGTTTGAAAAGAAGATTAACTAAGTATTTTAGTCAGGGAGAACCAATCTCACTGACAAGCTTAGGCTAGCACTCGAGAGTTCAGTCTCTCGAGTCACTGCTTTGTTGAGAGCCTGAGCTTTCAAGTCTCATCTCTGACTTGATAGCTCTGACTCTCAGCAATGCAGTGACTTGAGTATTCTGTCACTGAACTCAGTCAGGGTGCAAGCTGTGTTTTTTTAACGCACTCGAGAGTTCAGCATCTCAAGCCACTGTCCTTGCTCAGAGCATGAGCCTCCAAGCCTTCTCACTGACTTGGTAGCTCAGCCTCTGAGCAGAGCAGTGACTTGAGTATCTCACTCTTGTTGAACTCCCTGAGGAATGGTTTTAAAAAAAAAAAAATTTGCTCCTGGATTTCCATTTTGCCCTTTGAAAGTGGGACCATCAATTGGTATCAGAGCGGGTTGTTCACATGACCACTGATCCAGTTTTGTTAAGAAAAATGGTCTACCGAACAGATCTTAAACGTTTTAAACTATGGGAATTCCTGCATTTTCAAACTATTACTTGTATTCTGACATTATTCTTGTAATAGAAAATCCTTTGGTTAGAAGTTTTGGAATCATCAAAAAGGGGGAAATTGTTGGGATATGATTTAGTTTTGATGATTTTCCAAAACAACATGTAATATGTTTGAAAGCAGTCAGGATTGTATTCTTTGTTTCAGGTCAGGCTAGGTTAGTTTTTCAGTAGAATAGCTGTTCAGTTGAGGGGGAACTCAGCGAGGGGGAACTCTGCAACACAGCCTGAGAATATCAAGATAACACCAAGAACTGACTGAAGCCATGCTTGCAACCTGAACCTGAAGAGAAGCCTGAAGGATGTCCCACTGAGTGTAAACCAGGCTGATCTAAGCTAAGTCAGGTGGACCACTCAGTGAAGAGCATGATTAGGAGGATCAGTGCTGCACCAAGTAGGCCCTGAAGGTGTCAGGCTACTGTGGTCAGGGAAGTTTGTCATTCAGCCTTATGACAAACTTCTTGGAGTGATCTTCAAACAGTCTCTGAAGGACAACTACACTGAAGACGTTCAGTCCACTGAAGATCATCAGTCAGTGAAGGAGGAAGCTACCTAAAGTCAGTGGGTCTTATTCAAACCCACTGAGTCAAAGATCCGTGAATCCAGGCCACGTGGACCAATCAGCACGAGGCAGCAACTCTGACACTGACAAAGGCCGAATTCCAAGAAAAGTGGTTGAAACCATTAAATGTTGGATTCAAATGTATCTTCCCTCCAACTGATACATTTGAATCTCCATTATAAATACAAGCTCATAGCTTCATTGTAAGTGTGTGAAAAAAAAAATAAACACCTACAAGCTGTGAGGTTGTGTTAGTTGTTAGGGAGTCATAAGGAAGTGTTACACACCCACGACACTGACTATTAGGGTTATCACTTATATTCATTAAGTGTTAAGCTTGTAACTCTTAGCTTAGAGAGGTTTTCCTAATATTAGCTTTAAGGCTAACACATTGTAAAGGAAAACCTCACCTAGTTGGAGAAAACCAAACCAAACTAAACCCTTTCAGAAGATTGTTAGGTTTGTAGTGAGGTGAGGAGAGGCAGCCCAGGGAGTGGCGTGAGTCCGGTTGTAAGTGCACCTTGGCACGTTAAAAACAAGAATCCCAGTTAGTGGATTTCCTGTTAAAT
Organism: Ballota nigra; assembly: GCA_947034835.1. Taxonomy (NCBI): domain Eukaryota; kingdom Viridiplantae; phylum Streptophyta; class Magnoliopsida; order Lamiales; family Lamiaceae; genus Ballota; species Ballota nigra. The sequence goes on from OX344726.1 coordinate 56,703,073, forward strand.
CAGGTCCGTGGATGTAAGAGCTTGGGTCTCTGAACCACGTTAAACTGAGCGTTGTTTATTGTTTAAGCACTTGCTAATTATTTGTAGTGTATGCTCTCTGAGTGTACTTGGAAAGTTTGAAAAGAAGATTAGCTAAGTATTTTAGTCAGGGAGAACCAATCTCACTGACAAGCTTAGGCTAGCACTCGAGAGTTCAGTCTCTCGAGTCACTGCCTTGTTGAGAGCCTGAGCTTTCAAGTCTCATCTCTGACTTGATAGGTCTGACTCTCAGCAACGCAGTGACTTGAGTATTCTGTCGCTGAACTCAGTCAGGGTGCAAGCTGTGTTTTTTTAACGCACTCGAGAGTTCAGCATCTCAAGCCACTGTCCTTGCTCAGAGCATGAGCCTCCAAGCCTTCTCACTGACTTGGTAGCTCAGCCTCTGAGCAGAGCAGTGACTTGAGTATCTCACTCTTGCTGAACTCCCTGAGGAATGGTTTAAAAAAAAAAAATTTGCTCCTGAATTCCCATTTTGCCCTTTGAAAACGGGACCATCAAAATATATCTTTGTACTCAATATTGTATACACACAACAAAATATAGTGAAAAACTCCTGGCTTGGTACGCTCCCAGACGTAGTCATTATTGACGAATTGGGTAAACAAATCGGTGTTCCTGCTTTGCACTCTTTATTTTACAACAATAACATTAAATTTGAGCTTTTTTAACAAGATTAAAAAATTTATTTTGAAATGCAATTTTAAAAAAGATCGTAATTTAAATTACAATTAATCTACCAAAAAATATAAGATACAATTTTTCATTTTAATTGATATATCAATGACCTAATATAAACTATGCATATTGAATATACCAAAATTATCATGATTAAGTCATTATATTAATTGATAATTTCCTTCTATGAATTCAATTTATTTCAAATCCAATTATGAATCAGTCCTCTACAAATCCAAAATTTAAACATATATTCCTTTTGATTAATTTATAATGTTGTTCTACCTTTTTTTCCTCCCCATTATTCCATATATACCCTATTTAATTTACATGTATATTTTAATTTTACATAATCAAAGATTTTCATATTTCATTCTAATAATCATTGCTTCATTGTGAATATGGAGAATATATTTTCCTAAAATACCTAAACTACAAACATATTTTTTCACTAATTATCGATAAAAATACTTTAATTAATTATTATTATTTACTAAGATTAATTTTGGCATAAAAAATATTCTTAATTTGTAGAATAAAGCACATAATGACATTTTTAAAGGAATATGAGAAAGTATTATATAATAACGCAGTTCCAAATATATTAAGTATTGAATTATTAAATAATATATGAGTACTAAACATACTATTTATTCAGTACGAATTTATTTTCGGTGAAATATTAAAATAAGTAGTGCGTACCCCCGCGAATTTTGCGGATTGAATTTTTTTTTTATTATTAATTCAAATTATAAATATTAATATCTTTTCTTTTAAATATCTTGTAGTTTCAATATAATATTAAAATTGTAATTATAATTTGACGAACAATAAAAAAAATATTAAACATGAGCAAATAGAAAATTTGAAAAATGTTATTAACTAAATCATGCATTCAATCTCAAATTAGTATAACACATTATTACTTAAAATTACACGTTTCTGAAAACTTCTCTGTCGACTAAATTTGTATACTTGCATGGTCTTCCATTAGAATCATGACAAAAAAAAAAATTCAATCACTGCAATATATAATTGTCCATGTGTAAATCATAGTCTTGACAAAAAGAGGACATTTAACTATATGTAATAACAATTTAAATACTACAACTTCCGAAAGTCGAAATTTTTTACACAATTTGTTAACATTAATTATCACAATATATATGTTTGTTTGTGTATGTGTACACACACACAAATATATATTTATATATATAATATTATTAAGTTGGCAACTGTTAGTAAAGAAATTTAATGTACTTTTTTTTTAATTCAAATTTCCTCCTACACATTTCACATATACAGATATTTAAAAAAAATTAAAAAATTTGAAATTCTAAAAATAATATCGAAATTCTAGTTTATAGAGAGAATTCGAATTTCATCCTAAACATTTCACATATACAAATACTCTGAGATCTTTTTTTTGAAAATGAAATTAGTAAAGATTTTTTTTTAATATTAGCATAGAAAAGCATATCTATATTTTACAGTTTCAAAGTCTATTTGGGTAGTAAAATTTTGTTCAAATAAAAAAAAATATGTTTCAATCTATTATCCATGGTAAGATATTATATTGAATGACAAGATTTTTTTGGAATCATATGCGCTATTTAGGTGAAATGTCTTTTGCATAATATTTTAATTATCTACTACAAAATTCACATCTATTAATATTTTTCAAATAATACATTCCAAAAATATTTAAGAAAGAAAATTGTTCAATTGTGGAAAAAAGATTTACTTGCATTAATTTAATGTTTAAAATAATACATGCATTATATGTATATATTTTGTTTCTATTGATTAAAATATATCCAGATTCATTGTATATGTACTTTTAAAAGTTATAATATTTAAACTGTTAGTAAGGAAACTTAATGTCTTTTTTTATGAATTCGAATTCTTTTCTAGACATTTCACATATACAAATATTTTGCAAAAAAAAAAAAAAAAAAATTATAAACAATTTTGAAATTGTAAAAAAAAAATGGAAATCCTAGGTTAGAAAAAGAATTTGAAATAAAATTTCATATATACAGATATTTTGAGTTTTTTTTTAAATCGAAATTAGTAAAGATTTTTTTTTATAGAAAAATATACCTATATTTTGCAGTTTCAAAGTCTATTTGGGTAGTAAAACTTTGTCAAAAAAAAATTATGTAATCTATTATCTATGATAAGATATAGTATTGGATGGCAAATTTTTTTTGGGAATCATATGCTATTTCGCGGCAATATCTTTGCGAAATATTTCAATATCGTCCTACAAAATTAGCATATATTAATATATTGCAAAAACAAATTTCAAAAATATCTAAGAAATAAAATTGTTCTAATGTGAAAAAAAGATTTGCTTGCATTAATTTAATTTTAAAATAATATTATTTATTATACGTAAATATTTTATTTCCATTAATTAAATATATTAATATATATTTTAATTCTAGACTAAGATAATTTTAAAAGTTATAGTACTTAAATTGCTAGTAAAGAAACCTTTTTTTTTATTCAAAAATATAATTTTCTATTATAAAAAATTTAAGGGTTAATTGCAAATAAAATCACGATCTTTTCGCTAATTGCAATTTAATCTAAACTTTTGAATTGCTGCAAATAAAACTTCAACTTTAAATTTGTTAGCAATTTGAACCAAATGACAGATTTCAATCTGCCCGAAAATGATGATTAATTATGTTTTGTCATCCAAACCAATCTAAATATATTAATACAATTAATTATTCATTGTCGAGTAAGTAAAACATCATTTTCGAACAATAAAAAAATTTATATGTTGGTTCAAATTGTAACTAAATTTTAAGTTGGAGTTTTGTTTGCAAAGATTTAAAAGTTTAGATTAGATTGCAATTTGCAAAAATATTGTGATTTTATTTGCAATTAACCCAAAATTTAAATAAAATATTTTTATGGGGTAATGAAGATTGTTATGCTTCAATAAGTTTCTTTGTTTCTGAGTTCATGAAGAACATTCTTAATGTCAAATGAATTAATGACTTCAATTCTTGGCGAATTAGTCACAATACACGGACTTAAATTAATTCCTTGAATCCTAATTAGTCACAATACACGGACTTAAATTAATTCCTTGAATCCTAATCATTTTTTAATGCAAATAATTTCTCTTTCGAATAGGAATAATTATTATGAAATACCTTATGCGAATTAACTATGTTAAAATATTATCATGAAAACTTTGGATTGTGGAGATAAAGGACAATAACTAATGGTGCTACGAAGACAATACACAATTATTTGGAATTCACATTTCTTAAATCTTAACTTCAAATTGCCTACCTCTTAACTTCACATTGAACTGTAATACATATCTTACTTTAACCTCAAAATAATAAAGCTAAAAAAATAAACTATGGAGTAAAATACATTCGCATGATGAAACCATTTAAATTAAAACGTTGGATAGGCAAACTAATATCCATAAGCTTTCACAGTATTAACAATCCATCAGTAAGAAAAGGAACTTCAGGAATAAGAAATTGAAGGACAAAAAATAGTAATAAAACTACAACCATGCAAGAAATTAGCTTATGCTAACATTGCAGGACTTATTATTTGCCATTTTTTTTCATACCGGAACCTACAAACAACCCCTTATGTTGAGCCACTACCTTAATCTATAATTAGTAGACAAAACAAACAACAAATATTAGAACTAACATTCAATTCTTCTTCACCATAAATTGATGCAACAAAAGCAACAACAAAAAAAGAAAAAAAATTCCAACAAAGATCGATATAAGTAGGAAATGCCTCAATACTTTCAAGTTTCCAACGAAAAATTGTAAATAGCAATTTATACAATTCAAATTCAAATATTGATCCATGAAAATAATCTTATTTATTAAATTAAACGGTTCTTCAAAAATCAATTACATCAACGTTCTAATACAACTAAAACATCATTTGAAATGGGCAAAATAACAATTTCAATTATTAGTATTTTAGCAGTAGAGAGCTTCTGCTAAGTTAATTTCAATTCCCGGAATTAGCAAATTCTGGCCACATTGTCAAACAAAAAACTAAACCCCTTGTAATTAAGCAAATCACAACTCAAAAAGAAAAAATAGGCAATAGTGACCTATAAGTTATTAAAAAAAAGGCATGTTCAGCCTTTCAAATGTAGTACTAATTTACACTATTCTCCAAATTACAATTCAATCAACAACATAAGTAGTTGAAATAAAAAATTTCTTTTTTAAAATGTTAGACCAACTTTTGAAATTGTACCTTGTAAAATACACCCACAACCTCATTTTTAAGCATGTTATTGGTCACATTAGCAGATGATCCTTGGCCCAACTGCATTCTGACCTGAAATTAAGAAATAAACCTCATAGATTATAATCAATAATGACCTTCAACTAATAAATATAATCAGAAGCTAATGTTCCAACTTACATACAACATATCACATTCCAGGATCTCATTAATTTGACTTGCAAGAAGTTAAGTGCTTAGATTACAATTCCTGAGGATGGAATAGACAAATATTAATTAGCTAAATGATACAGTGTCATGGCTTTAGCATAGAGCCTGTTTCTAGCGAGACACACATCAGGATGAGGAAATCTATAATCTATAACTATAAGAAAAAAGATTCGAAGAAATAATAGTGATTATCCCAAACTACTATGCACAAAGGGCGCATAATCCACTTCAATCGAACCACACTCCAAGCAAGAGATAACACTTGTGATCCTATCTCTACATCTATTTTATGCTCATCATAAAAATAATAACGACAACAATTGTATCTAATTATAATTAAGCCCATCAATTAATCAAGAAAATCAAAGAATAGAAAACATCATGAATTCCTTAAATTATATCTGGAGTAAAATAAAATCAACGGGGTCATATATTTGATGGACAAGAAGCAGCAAAGAGAGTACAAAGTGACATGAGAACACATTGACAGTGCATCAATTTCAGTAACTATAAAGTGATTCATCAAGCAAAAGAATATAGGAAAATGCTAAATGAGTGCATCCCTATTCTGCACTAGTTAGTTGTTTCCTTCCTTGGTCTTAGTTCTTCACATTCAAGGCATTTCATGTGTTTCAAAGTTCATGAAATTACACCTGCACCACAGAGATTATTAAAATAATGTAGTTACTGAAAAGATAGGATTACAATGTTGAAAATTATAGAATCTCCACTTAAAGAGAAATCTGCTTGAATACACTCTTGATAATTATAATTCCAAAATAATAGTTGAAGCACCAGTTGATAACAATATATTTCAGTTATCTGCCAATAAAAGCAACTTGCCACATATAAAGAAAAGATTACTACCTGCTCAATTGCTTGTTAATTACAATTCAGCAAGTGATCTGTTGTTCGTCCATTCTCGATAGAGTATTTCATTATAATTTTATTCGGGTCCTAACTTCCTCGCACAAACTTAGAAGGTGGACCCCATAAAAGAATATGGTAGTTCCCAGCAGAGAACCTATCACAAAGATCAGTATTTATTTGTAGTGCCAAGAAAATAAATTGGAGAAACAATCAAGCCGGTGTGATCATAAGAGAGCCGAGGTACACATAGACATACACAAATAAATCATTGTCCTTTCCAGTGAAAAAACCAAACTTGCAAAATTAAACTAATGATTCACGATTCATACAGATAGAAGAAAACAATGAAAACCATAAGCAAAACATGAAAGAACGTTACTAAATTACTGAAAACACTAAAACATTATTTGAATGAATGACAAAGATACTTTATAAGAATGCTTATGCAATGATATGTCAATGATACAACTGCTCAATGTGCAAACCAAATGGTAGACTTATTAAGTTTATGAAAATTTGTGCAGGAAATAGACTGACCTCTTCTTTCTCCTCGATTATCTACCTCTTGTAAATTCTCTTTGGATCAATTTTTCAAACTCTTTATATTCATCCCTGCCCAAATTGGTGAACTTCAGGAAAACAAAATTTAATCAAGGGGGAGGATAAAATATAGCACAAAAATATTATAGCATTCTCATAGTTGGCTTTGCTGATTAGAGAAAAAGGTTAGTAGAAATACAACAACTCGTCTATAACTTAGAGGGAGTAATCTGTTGTAATCTTCTTGTTGTTTCCAATAAACAAACAATAAATACCATAATTTTTACGAATCCATTGGGAATTAATGTTTAAGAAAAAATAATTTAGAATTAAGAACTTGTTGTGTTTCGATACGGTTTGAGACTGTGGTAGTCTGAGGCGGCTGTATTGCAAATTTTTTGGCAACTCACTATTTTCAATTAGTATACAATAGAACTAAAATAGTATGTTTAAAATCTTTAGTTAAAAGCAGAGATAAGATTACATTATCAATAGATATATTTAGGTAAAACAAGTATTCACAGTGTGCAACAGAAGCTTCACCGGTCCTAGTTTAAACCACATAATAGATACATGATCAAGTTTCAAACCGTGGTGCAACTCCACATCATGCTTATGTATTGAAATAACAAGATAAATTTTAACACAACCAAAAACTAATATTACAATCGAGAGAAGTAGAATCTCACCATTCGAGCCGGACGGAATGAATGAAAGAAGAAAAATACCTGCAACTCTATTTTTGACTGGTACTTATAAACATATGTTCTTCTTTTTGGTATGCCCTTTTTTGAATCATATGTCTGCTTCGGGGAGCATGTCTACCTATTTTAATTTTTAATCAATTTCTTTCTCTCTCAGAGTACACACAAAGTATTGTTTCTAAAGCATAAGATAAAAAAATAAAAAACAAACAGCAAATGATAATTGAGAGATGATACCTATTTGCAGAAATAGGATTATACAGTGTTGGGCGGAAGCGACAGAAAGAGATCAGCGAGGAGGCACCATTCATGAATAATCTGAGAGAAAAAGGATGACGGTGTGAGAGACGACAGTGATTCAGGAGGAGAGGCAGTGTGAGAGGCGGTAGTGATTCGGGATAGAGGGAAGGCGACGTGAATAATCTGAGCAAAAAGGGACGATGACATGAGAGTCGGCAGAAGGACAGGCGATAGCGGTTCAAGGAAAAGGGAAGGCGGCGGGATGTTGGGGGTGAAGACAGGTTCTGGAATTTGAGAATTTCACAATTTCACGGTTGGATGAATAAATAACCTACATACATGTCAATGATTCAAGTTTAATCACATAGAATGAATGGTTGAGATTAAAAATTAAACTAATTTTTAATAAGAGCGTAGTATTTTGAAATAGAGAGATTTGAGACATGCCACATCAGCCTAAGAATAATGTGGTGTTGATACATCATCTTGGAGAAGTTTTGAAATATACTATTATAAGATATTCTACATACAACTAATCATGATAGTAATATATGAAATTAGTGTAAATTTTTTTAAATAAATAAATATAATAATTTTAGGCGCACTTTCATATGCACATTGTGCATGGTGCATTTACTCAACATTTAAGGTTGTTTACACTAAAAAGTGTATGTTAATTACACTGAAAAGTGTGACTAGATCACATTGAAAAGTTCACTGAAAATCGGTTTTCAATGTATATAATCACACTTTTCAGTGTAATTAAATCATATTTTTCAGTATAAATAGTCTCAACAGCTGAGTGAGTGCACCATACAACAAGTGCATATTTAAACTTAATGTATAATTAATGGCACACTCTCATATGCATCTGGTGCATGGTGCACTCACACAACAGTTGAGGTTGTCTACACTGAAAAATGTAAGCTGATTATTTTCAGTATAATTTTTTTAGTGTAATATAACCACACTTTTCAATGTAATCAAATTATATATTTCATGTAAACAATCTCAATTGTTGAGTGAGTGCACCATATATCAAGTATACAAGAGAATTACTCATAATTCATAGGTTATTGATTTTGCGTAAAATATTTAATAATAGATAAACTAATTATTATATTTAAAGAAATGAGATTATGGGCTGAAATATGTTAAAACTTTTGTTTCGGGAAGTTTTGTGATTATTATACCAAGCATCTCTACTTAACGGTATTATTTTTTGAGTGAAATAAAAATTTTACACAAGTTGTAGAATTAATTCCACGAAATAATACCTTTTAAAAAGTTTTACAATGAATTTCACGGAATAGTACTTTTTAACATAGGGTTAATTGCAAAAAAATCACAAACTTTATAACTTTTATTAATTATAATATGATTTTTTTCATTGTAATTTAATACACCAATTTTATAGGTTTTTCAATTTAAAACATTTTATAATTTTTCATTATCAATTAAATGACATGGTTGTCGAATACGTCACATAGTGACCACGTGGATACCATCAAATAAAATTATGATTTTTTATAGTGAGAATAACATCCTGAAAATACGTTTTAACTTTAGAAACATAACTTAAAAATGTATTTTAAAGACATTATTTCCAGTTTTTTAAAAATAATTTTATTTGTTAGAGTCTACGTGGATATTTGTGTGACATTTTCGGCAGGGACGTTGTTTTGTTATTGTCGAAAAATTATCAGATGTTTCATATTGCAAAACTAATAAAATTGGTGCATTAAATTGTAAAAAAAAAAATTCATATTGTAATTGATAAAAACCATAAAGTTCGCGATTTTTTTTTTTTTGCAATTGACCCTTTAACATATGACAAAAAATTATGTAAATTTGAGTTCACGTGAACTCAGTTCCTTCAATTACTACTGTTATGTATATACAAACTATTATTGTTATGTATATTTCACTATCACTGTTATGTATACACACTATTATTATTTAAAAATTAAGCATTTTTTAAAACAATAACAGTAGATGTGCATAATAATATATATACATAACAATGATACTTGAAAAAAAACGTTCACATCAAACCTACTTTTTAACATATAGAGAAGAGTTGGAATTGAAAAGAGGAGTCGAGCAAATGTGTTGCACCGATGGTGTATCAGCGAAGAAAGAAGACGGACGAATAATATCACTTGAAGTCACTTTTACCATTTTTGTTAATTCTAGCTTTACGTTGCTGTTCTAGGATTAATTATTTTGAGTTTATTTATTTGTTTTATTAATTATGTTTAGTTGGCCCATGGGTCTAGGAGAACTATAAGTACTACTTTTGTCCTAGGGTTTTGGACGTTGAATATTATTGAGATTTAGCAGCCTTTGGCGTGGGACGGGAATTCCCGTTGAGTGTTTGTATGTGTGCGTTTCTGTGATTCTATCTCCTTCACTCTAACAATTTGGTCCGACCTACCGGATCCATGACGAAAGCCGACGACCGCATCGCCGCATTGGAGAAGGGGATGGAACAGTTGGAAACGAAGGTTGATGTCGGGTTGTCCGATGTACGGGGCTCAATTGACTCGTTGAAAACTATCGTCGAGGACATCCAGGAGCTTATGCGCTCGGTGGTCAAAGGAAAGGCTACTACGCTCGAGACACCGTCGCGCGAACATGGTTCGTCCGCGCCTGTGCGTGCCACGCAACCGCTGGCCTTGCGGCCTCATACACCCCGAATTGAATTGCCCCTATTCCACGGAGAGGACCCTTCTGCATGGCTCTCTAGGGCTGATCAATTTTTCTATATTGAGAACACTTCCGATGATATGAAGCTGGAATATGCCCTCGTGGCTATGGAGGGTCCCGCTCTTCATTGGCTCCAATGGCTGCGGGGTAGAAATCCTAATCTCAGTTGGCACCAGTTCTCGATGGAACTCCTAAAACAGTTTGGCACTGATCCACGATCCAACCCGTGTGAGGCCTTGGCCCTCACCCGCCAGACTTCCACCGTTGATGACTATGTGCAACGTTTTATTTCCCGTCTCGCCTCGATTCCTTCACTTTCCGACGGGGATGCATTGGGCCTTTTCCTCAGCGGGCTCCGTAACGACATTAGGCTTAGCATCCGTTCCAAGGATGCCGAAGATTTTGCCACTACTATGCATCTAGCGAGGGAAATTGAGAGAGAGCTCACAGAATTTAACCCTTTGCAGTTTCGTCATCCGCCCTCGAGGGGTCTTTTCGGGACTCGACCTCCTGCCCCGACGGGGTACACGCGTTCCACTGGGGTTTTACCAGCAAAACCCGTTCCTTCGGGTACCTCTCGTACCCAGGATTTCGGCCGCCAAGGCAACCGAGCTTCACCCTTTCTGGCCTCCTCCGAGTCGGTTAATTCCTCTGGACGCTCAGCCTCTCGGCCACCACAACAAATGGCTCAATCCGAGTTCCGTGATCTCCACGCTCGCGGTCTTTGTTTTCGCTGTAAGGAACCTTATTCTCCTTCACACATTTGTGCCAACCGTACCCTTTTTGTTATGGTGGTGATGGATGAGGATGACGACCCGGACCCGGAAGGTTTTATTGCTCCTATCACGGCTGGGGACTCTGTTTTTTCCGATGATGCCACCCTGCAATCCCTGCGCCTCTCTTCTGCATCAGCTTTTGGGTTCGACGGGCCCCAAACAATGAAGTTTATTGGTACTATTAAGGGTAAGGATGTTATTATTATGGTTGATAGTGGGGCAACCCACTGTTTTATTGCTCCGGACACGGTGGCCAACCTGGGTCTTTCAATTGATCGCTCAATTGTATTGCCGGTTACCCTGGGGGATGGCAAGAACATACATACAGTGGGGGTGTGCCCCAACGTTGAGTTAAACTTGGGCTCGACGACTTTCATTTTTTCTGGCCACGTGTTTCCCGTAAGTGGGGTCGACATTATTCTGGGCGTTACTTTCCTTGCTGCACTAGGGGAGATCAGCGCAAATTGGAATACCCAAACCTTGAAATTCTCTCTAAATGATCAACAACACTGCTTGCAAGGAGTTCCGGGTCTGCAAAAACGACAAATCACATCAGCTTCGACGCTGAAACTTGATGAGGTCGATGCTTGCTGGTTACTTTGGCCTCTTGAGCCGCGGAGCAAAGATTTGACTGAGCCTGGGGAATTACCTCTCGAGATTCAGCGCATTCTGACCGATTTTCCCCAGGTTTTGCAGCCGCTTTCCGGCCTTCCCCTAAACGTTCATCGGATCACCGCATTCCTCTGCAGCCAGGTGCTGCTCCTGTTTCAATCCGACCGTACAGGTACAGTGCTGCTCAAAAGACTGAAATCGAGCGCATGGTTGATGAAATGTTGGCGGCTGGTCTTGTTCAGCCGAGCGCAGGACCTTATTCCAGCCATGTTCTATTGGTGCATAAAAAAGATGGCAGTTGGAGGTTTTGCGTTGATTATCGGGAGTTGAACAAACGAACAATCCCCGATAAGTACCCAATTCCGGTGATTCAAGAGTTGTTGGATGAGCTGCATGGAGCCACTTGGTTTTCGAAATTGGATTTGCGGGCTGGATACCACCAGATTCGAGTTGCACCCGAGGACATCCACAAAACAGGATTCCGAACCCACTCGGGCCATTACGAGTGGCTAGTGATGCCTTTTGGCCTTTGTAATGCACCTTCCACATTCCAAGCGGTCATGAATGATCTATTTCGTCCACTTCTCCGAAGGTATGTTTTGGTGTTCTTTGATGATATATTAATATATAGTTCAGATTGGCAATCTCACCTTTCACACTTGCGTGAGGTTATGAGCATCCTCGCTACTGCTTCTTTTGTGGTGAACCCAAAAAAATGTGCATGGGCTCAACGAGCTATCGAATACTTGGGGCATGTGGTATCTTCTGAGGGTGTACAAATGGACCCTACCAAGGTGTTGGCCGTACTACAATGGCCTACGCCGAAATCAGTCAAGGGTGTCCGGGGATTCTTGGGCTTAACGGGCTACTACCGTCGTTTTATTAAGGACTATGGGAAGTTAGCATTGCCTCTCACTTCTCTTCTCCGAAAGGAGGCAACTGAGGGAAAATTCTGCTGGGGAGCGGAAGCACAGTCCGCATTTGAGGCTCTCCAAAATGCAATTACGTCCACCCCCGTGCTCGCTGTCCCGGACTTTATGCAGCCATTTTGTATTGAGTGTGATGCCTCGGGACTTGGTCTTGGAGCGGTGTTGATGCAGGACCATCGCCCCATCGCCTTCTTTAGCAAGGCCCTTTCCCACCGGAATGCTGCTAAGTCGACTTACGAGAAAGAACTCATGGCATTGGTTCTATCGGTCTTACATTGGCGTCAATACTTGTTGGGACAGCGTTTTGTGGTTCGCACAGATCACCACAGCCTGAAGCACCTATTGCAGCAGTCCATTTCGTCCCCTGCACAACAGTATTGGGTTTCCAAACTTATCGGATTCGATTTTATTGTTGAATACAAAGCTGGTATTTCCAATGTGGCCGTGGATGCCTTATCTCGTCGAGACTGTGATCTATCATTTGGTGCCATATCTATCCTCACTTGGGTGGAGTGGCCGGCTCTAAAAAAGGCAGTTCGTCTCGACCCGATTTATGCGCAGGTGGTGCGCGCTCTAGAGAAAGGGGAACAGATTGCACGCCTCTTTACCTTGATCAATGGTCTGTTGTACTTCAAGGACCGGCTGGTCATTCCTACGGCTCCCGAGTGGACTCGGAGGCTATTGTCCGAATTCCATTCCATACCGACTGCTGGTCATGCTTGGGCATTTCGTACGTACAGGAGGTTGGCTTCTAATGTGTATTTGCCCGGAATGATGAAGGCAGTGACCGCCTTTATTGCTGAATACTTGGTGTGTCAGCGCAATAAGTCGGACACTAGAGCTCCTGCGGGTCTGCTCCAACCCCTGCCGATTCCCGAACATATTTGGGAAGATGTGAGCATGGATTTCATTACGGGCCTCCCTAAATCTCAGAGGTTCGATGTGGTCTTGGTTGTGGTGGATCGTTTGTCCAAAGCAGCACATTTTATGCCTCTGACCCACCCGTATACTGCCCGGGATGTGGCTTCAGTGTTTTCTCGTGAGGTGGCTCGTTTACATGGTCTTCCCCGTTCTATTGTCTCCGACCGCGACCCTGTGTTTTGCAGTACTTTTTGGCGTGAGCTTTTCAAGGCGACGAGTACTAAGCTCCGGATGAGTTCTTCTTATCACCCGGAAATGGATGGTCAGTCGGAGGTGATGAATAGGTGTCTTGAAACCTATTTGTGTTGCTTCATTTCCGACCACCCGACACGTTGGGCCCACTGGTTGGCTTGGGCGGAATATTGTTTCAATACCAGTTTCTACACATCGACCGGGTGCACTCCTTTAGAAGTTGTTTATGGGAGGAAGCCTCCTGTGTTGGCGCGGTACTTACCAGGAGAAATCAGAGTGAAGGCAGTGTTGGATGATTTATCAGAAAGGGATTCCATTTTGGGAAATTTATGCTACCATCTCGAGCGTGCTCAGCAACGGATGTCGCGTGAGGTGAATAAGCATCGCCGGGATGTTCAATTTGCAGTTGGAGATATGGTTTTACTGAAATTCAAGCCCTATCGCCAGGTTTCGCTATTTCGTCGTCTTGGCGTGAAGCTGGCTCCGCGGTTCTTTGGCCCGTTTGAGATTGCACAGTGGGTGGGACAGGCGGCGTATCGGCTGCTCTTACCTATGGGCTGTCGTTTGCACCTTGTCTTCCACGTATCACAATTGAAGGCTTACGTGGGGGATGCACCAGTGGAGCCAAATCTGCCTTTAGATTTGGACGGGGATACAGCTGAGTTTGTGCCTGCTCGCGTTCTTCGTTCCAGGGAGATATGGCGTGGAGATGATCAGGTCCCTCAGATCCTAGTGGCTTGGGAGGATCGCTCCTTGGATGATGCGGCCTGGATCGATGTTGCTCAGTTCACTGCTCAGTTCCCTGACTTCAGCCTTGAGGACAAGGCTGTTTTTGAGAGGGAGGGAATTGTTGCACCGGTGGTGTATCAGCGAAGAAAGAAGACGGACGAATAATATCACTTGAAGTCACTTTTACAATTTTTGTTAATTCTAACTTTACGTTGCTGTTCTAGGATTAATTATTTTGAGTTTAATTATTTGTTTTATTAATTACGTTTAGTTGGCCCATGGGCCTAGGAGAACTATAAGTACTACTTTTGTCCTAGGGTTTTGGACGTTGAATACTATTGAGATTTAGCAGCCTTTGGCGTGGGACGGGAATTCCCATTAAGTGTTTGTGTGTGTGCGTTTCTGTGATTCTATCTCCTTCACTCTAACAAAATGTGCTACGTTAGAGACGAATCAACATTCTCTGACCACTATATGAGGATGGTTAACAAAAATTTTCCCTCTAGTTTAGGGTCTCTCTCTCGCTTTTGTCTTCGAGATTGTCGGTGTTGTCGCCAGTTGATTTCTCGTGAGTCAGTTTCTTTCTTTAACTTTCTTTTGGTTGGAGAATTGGATTAATTAACCCCCTATTTTCCTCTATTGTAGTGTCTAGGTCTTTTTCTAGGGCTCTCCCCTTTGTAACCATTTTGTTTCCTTCCTTCTTGGTTTTTTTGTTTATTGGCACTTTCTCCATGAAAACTTCTAGTTTTGACTCCCGAGGTAGGATCACCAAGGATTTGCTCAACAGGATGATCTAAGAGTTATGTTCTCCTAGTCTGATGCCCTTCAGTAGAGGTTAACTCTTCTGAGGTTGAGTCACTAGATATAGGAATAAATTTAAATTCGGGAAATAAAACAAAGGGTTTGTTGGGACATTGTCAGTTTTGATTAAGATCCCAAAGCCCCTGAAAAGATGTTTGCCTTAATCTGTCTTTGTTAGGCTAGTCTTGATTAGGATTAGTACTTAGTCATTTTACACTTCACAGGTACTCAGTGAGAGGAGAACTCACTGGTGTCAATCAAGACTAAGAGCCTGAAGACGAAGAGCACCATCCTGAACTTATGGCAGTCCTCTAAGCTGGCTGAGTAAGTGTCAGTGATGAAGAGTATGACCCTGAGGTCATTACTAACTCAATCCTGAAGGGAACAGAATGTCACTGAGTTTATGGGAAGACTTGGAGTAGAGCCAAGCAATGCAAAAGGAATTTCAGCGTCAGGACAAGACTGGTGGGCTCAAGACAAAATGAACTTAATAAGACAAGCCTGAAGCTCAGGAATAAGCTCTGACATTCTCACCAACCTGATGACGTGGACCAATACGAGAAGGACACACACGTACGGAACCTGACATGAAGACTGAATTCAGACTGCACATTCAACGGGCAAGCATTTAATGTGCATTTAATGCAAATACCAAATCCATGCAAGGACGGCTGCTGCATGAAGATATGTCCGTTTGAAGCCACTCTACATAGATGACTAGAAGGCAATCTCTCCAACGGATAGTTTCTAAATCACCTATAAATACAGAAGACCTTGAACCCATTCAAGGTTACGGGAAATTTCCAAGCCAGAAATTACTCAAACTCTCAAGCATTCAAAGCATTCAACCTTTAAAAGAAGCACTCGAAAAACATCTAAATTTCCCAAGTGTTTCTTAGCAATCGAGAGTTATTCTGTATTCCAAGAGCTAAATAGCATTATCTTAAGCTTAGAGAGATTATCCAATCCTTAGCATAGCTTTGCCTTGTAAGGATAATCTCAACTTAGTTGGAATCCAAACTGAAACCAAAACCCTAAGTTAGGCTTGTTGGGAGTAAGTCAGTTAGTGTGTTAGTAAGTGGAGTTGTATAGATCAGTGAGGTTAGCTGGTCTTGGTGCACCTTGGCACGTTAAAAACAAGAATCCCTTGAGTGGATTTCCTGTTAAATCAGGCCGTGGACGTAGGAGCTTGAGTCTCTGAACCACGTTAAACTCCTTGTGTTCTTACTGCTTTGATATTGTGCATACTTGCCATATTACTTGTTCATTCATTGCATTCAGTTTATCAGGCCTGAATCAATCAGGCTGATCTTCAAAAAGAGCACTGCTCTACTAAACACTATTCAGAATTGAGTAAAACAAGTTTTTCAGAAAGCAAACTAAACAAGACTTTAAACTATCAGGGCTCAAACATTTCCGCACTGAACTTGAACTGATAGTTAGCCAACTGACCCGCACCAAGTGTAGTCAGTAGGTGTGTTATCAGCTCCTAATTCTTTACCACTCTGAGTAAAGGGGACTCAGTCAGTTTTAAGGTTGAAAAATTGGTATACGTGTATTCCCCCCCCATACACGTATTCCTCAGTCTTGTACCGGGACCAACAGGGTTGAAATCCTGAGTCATCATTCAAGGTATTTTCATTCTCAATGATAGTGTCATTGGTTCCCCCTTGAATGATGGGCTCATTAGATGTCTCAACTGTGACCACATCTTCATCGACATTACTTACCTCTTGAACTGGGATGGTGTTCATTAGTTCAGTTGACTGGTCAGGAGAGTTTTCAGTTGAGTTGTCAGAAGTGTTCTTGTTTTGAGTGTCCTTTTTGAATTGTTGATCATTGAGATTATTCCAGGTTGGGATGTATGCATTAACACAATTCTCAGGATAGCCTTTTTACTTGATACTCAGTCTAGTTAGTCTTTTGCTTATCAATTCCTCATTCTCCTTACTCCTGGACTCAAAAGTAGATTCATCAAAGACCACATGATGTGTTTCTTCCACAACAAGAGTTCTACAATTGTAAACTCTGAAGGCTCTATTGATTAGGGAATATCCTAAGAAGATTCCTTCATCAGCTTTGCTATCAAAAGCTTTCAGTTGAGTTTTCTCATTGTTGTGAATGAAGCACTTGCAACTAAAGATATGAAAGTAGGATACATGTGGCTTTCTGCCATTCCATAACTCATATGGAGTTTTTGTTGGTGTATACTGTAAAGCAAACTTTTGTTGGGCTTTTATGGATATATTCGATTTCCTTATTATCTGAAATAAATGGTTTTTCACATTATTGAAATCTTATTAATTGCTTGTATTACTTGTATGTCTATTTATCTTATATTGTAGATAATGTGGTGGGTTTGTAGTCACACAGAAGATCACATTGTCAGTTCCTTATAAGATATAAACAGTATTCACAACTGAGATAGTTCTGGACATAACTATTGGTATAAGTTGTAGTATGAACTTGTTAGTGGCTTGTCTTGGCCATTAGTTCATACTAGTACGCTATGTCGTATTGAATGGATCACAGTTAAGACATGTTCTTCTATTCTGACTGTTATGAAGTACTGAAGGTCTTGGTGACTCTTATAATTCTTAACCCTAATTGTGATATCTAGATATGTGGAGCGCTTGTTCACTACTTTGATTTACTATGGGTGAGAATCTTGTTAGATTCAATGCACTATGTATTTTGGGTAGTGACATCGTTTGCACGATGTCTATTTATTGACATTAAGGCACCGTGTCCTGGTGATCAAGGTTGATGTCGTCCCCTTGAGGAAACTCATAAAGGATTGTCGTATTAAACCCTGCAGGTGGATTATATCCGTACGACAACAAGGTTGAGTGGTACTACTCAAGGAATATTAGATGTTAATTAATTAAAGCGGTCAGGAGCTTTAATAATTAAAGCCCTGATTCGGTTCGGGATAGGATGTGAGTGCAATATTAATTCTCTAGTGGAATGAATTAATGTTCACGGGCCAAATAAATGTTCTGGGCTGAACATAAGAGTATTTGGTGTTAGGATATAGATTAGATGTTTTGAAGATGTTAAAACAAGAACTTGTAATAGGACTAGCTGAACCTGTTAGTCAGCTACAGATTAGTCTTGGTCCAGAATAGGTCTTTGGTTAAGGGGGAAGAAATCTGTGCAGACCAGATGGAGGTGACCAGAGGAGGTGACCAGAGGAGTCTGACCAGATGAGGTGACAAGAGGAGTCTGATCAGAGGAGGTGACCAGATGAGAAATGGACCAGATGAGCTCGGACCAGAGGAGTTTGCCAGAGGAGTCTGACCAAAGGAGTCACCAGAAGACCTCTCCCAGATGAGGTTCAGAGCAGAAGTGTCACCTGCCAGATGAGACCAGACCAGGAGACCCCAGACCAGACGAGACCTGACCAGATGAGGGAGACAGATTTGTTCACCCACATGGAGGCTTCGTAGTAATCTGGAGACAAGGAGATTTAGGAGTTCTTGATGGAGAAGAAGGCAATCTGGAGAGTCAACTGATGGAGGATTTGATTAATTGATTGAAAGTCATATAATCAATGTTATAATCAATCTTTGATTGATTATATCCCTCCAATTATGGTTGTTTGAATTGCTAGTTCCCAACGGCTAGTTAATTCTCACAACTATAAATAAGAGTGCTTGGATTAGTTCAATAGACAAGAGTCGCGCGAGAGCACACAACAAGAACACACGAACTCTTCCAAACACTCACCTTGTTCATTAATGTTTATACACTCTTTAGGAGTTTCAGTTGGAACTTATAATTAACCTGTTCATCTTGAAAGGTTGTTGTAAGTTGTTGTAAGAAGGAGCTGGTACTTCGCAATTCCAGTGGTTAGTGAGTATGTTGGTTGAGAGAGAAAGTCCCCTTTGGAGAAAGGGAGAGTGGACGTAGGATCGTTATATCCGAACCACTATAAATTCCGGTGTTATTTACTTTTCTGCAATCTAGATTTCAGCATTTCAATTTTAGTACTTAATTTATAAATTGGGTTTTCATTAAAAATAAACTAAAAAACGCTTTCCGCTGGATATTTTTTGGACCAACAAGTGGTATCAGAGTAGTGTGTCCTACAGACCACTGTTTTGAAATTATTTTGGTGGTCACAAGGGCAGATCCATTTTTTTGAAAACCCAAATATTTGTTGTGCTAACAAATTTTGCAGAAAATGGGCTCAAAGAGATGCAGTAGAAGAGACACCAGGAGGTACTCCAAAAGGAGCCTAGCAGATGAGGAAGATGAGGTATCCACTTCTGGTTCATCATCAAATTTTGGACCAGACGAAGAGATATGTCTGGTAACAGACGAGGTATGTAATCGAACTCCCTCTTCTTTTTCATCTTCTTCTTGTTCTGGACAATCAGAGGAGTCTGATATGCAGAAGATGCTATTAGATCTCCAATCTTCTATACAACTTTGTCAAAAATTGGAAGAAGAGAACACAAAGTTGAAAGCAGAAAATCAGAAGCTTTCACAATGTTTTGGCAACCCAACTGATCTACCAGCTGAACAGGTTCAAACACTGGTAGAAGAGTCCACTGACTTGAAAACCAGATGTGATGTACAAACTAAGCTGATAGAAAAGTTGCTTGTTGAAAACATTGAGAAAGACAATGAATATACTCTGCTGAAAGCTAAGTTCGATGAACTCTTCCATCAAAACAAAATTGTAAAAGATAGTGAGGACAAGCTCAAGCTGAGACTGGAGCAGCTGACTACAGCAAACAATGTTGTGTCACACATAGCTGCCTCATCTCAAAGAGAGCATGATAAGACAGGCCTTGGTTATTCCAAACCTGAATCCTCACATGTTCAGAAAGAAGAACAACCTAGAAATTTTATTGATAAGGGTAAGAGGTTAGCTGACCAGGCAACTCAGCCTAATGGGCAGATGAGTACTGAAACTCAAAAACCCAAAAGGCAGAAGAGGAATTTTAAGAAGGGTTATACCCAGAATAAAATACCTCAGCCAGGCCAGCAGAGTAGAAGACAGTCTAGATCTTCTCAAAAGAGGCAGAACCAGATGACTCCTACTCACCTGCAGAAGACTTTCAAGTCATCTGCCAGACCAGCTGGAATCTTTGATGGTTCTAGTAAGACTTATCCTTATCAAAAGAATTTCAAGTCTGTTGCTTTAAGACAAGTTACTTCTTCTACTGGACAAGCTCATAAGAGAAGAAGAGCCTCTAGAAGAAATAACCATGTCAAAGCTTCTTATGTTCAGTGTGTTTTTGTGGATATGTATGGAAGAAAGATAAGATCACCTGATCCAAAAAGGGATGATCTATTCTTATGGCTTCCTATAAACTGTGCTAACCCCCCTGGACCCAGTAGGGTACCAAAAACTTGATTGCCTGCAGATACACAAGAAGACCAGCTGATGTTTTGCCCCAATATCAGCTGAGCATACTTTGGGGGGAAGATTAGTTGACCCAGCCTGCTAGAATCTCTATTTATTATTTCAATATTTTCTTG
This sequence comes from Ballota nigra, assembly GCA_947034835.1. Classification (NCBI taxonomy): domain Eukaryota; kingdom Viridiplantae; phylum Streptophyta; class Magnoliopsida; order Lamiales; family Lamiaceae; genus Ballota; species Ballota nigra. The sequence goes on from OX344726.1 coordinate 56,723,770, forward strand.
TCTTGTTTTATTTAAGTTCTTCCAGTTTTAACATCATCAAAAAGGGGGAAATTGTTAGGATATAGATTAGATGTTTTGAAGATGTTAAAACAAGAACTTGTAATAGGACTAGCTGAACCTGTTAGTCAGCTACAGATTAGTCTTGGTCCAGAATAGGTCTTTGGTTAAGGGGGAAGAAATCTGTGCAGACCAGATGAGGTGACCAGAGGAGGTGACCAGAGGAGTCTGACCAGATGAGGTGACCAGATGAGAGGTGACCAGAGGAGTCTGATCAGAGGAGGTGACCAGATGAGAAATGGACCAGATGAGCTCGGACCAGAGGAGTCTGCCAGAGGAGTCTGACCAGAGGAGTCACCAGAAGACCTCTCCCAGATGAGGTTCAGAGCAGAAGTGTCACCTGCCAGATGAGACCAGACCAGGAGACCCCAGACCAGACGAGACCTGACCAGATGAGGGAGACAGATTTGTTCACCCACATGGAGGCTTCGTAGTAATCTGGAGACAAGGAGATTTAGGAGTTCTTGATGGAGAAGAAGGCAATCTGGAGAGTCAACTGATGGAGGATTTGATTAATTGATTGAAAGTCATATAATCAATCATATAATCAATCTTTGATTGATTATATCCCTCCAATTATGGTTGTTTGAATTGCTAGTTCCCAACGGCTAGTTAATTCTCACAACTATAAATAGGAGTGCTTGGATTAGTTCAATAGACAAGAGTCGCGCGAGAGCACACAACAAGAACACACGAACTCTTTCAAACACTCACCTTGTTCATTAATGTTTATACACTCTTTAGGAGTTTCAGTTGGAACTTATAATTAACCTGTTCATCTTGAAAGGTTGTTGTAAGTTGTTGTAAGAAGGAGCTGGTACTTCGCAATTCCAGTGGTTAGTGAGTACGTTGGTTGAGAGAGAAAGTCCACTTTGGAGAAAGGGAGAGTGGACGTAGGATCGTTATATCCGAACCACTATAAATTCCGGTGTTATTTACTTTTCTGCAATCTAGATTTCAGCATTTCAATTTTAGTACTTAATTTATAAATTGGGTTTTCATTAAAAATAAACTCAAAAACGCTTTCCGCTGGATATTTTTGGGACCAACATTTGGGTCCGTGAGGAGCCCAAACCCTATACCTTCTAACAGATCCCTAGTCTGGCCCATGAAACTTAAGGAGTCTATATAAAGGCTTCAATTTCGTGTTTTAAAACCCTAGCACTCTTAGATAAAATGTGCAGCAGCCGAAATTCGTGAGTGGGGTTTAGAGGGAGACGAAATTGTGAGGCACTTTTCTCCACGTTCGCTAGTTCGCCGTCCACCCGGTGTACGAACGAGGTTGGGAGACAGACTAGAAGATCAGTAGTGGAATCAACGCCTCGGTCTTCAAGGGTAACGAATCTAAACTTATATTTAGGTGCATGTTTAGGTCTTTAATTGTTTATACATGTTTGGTATCCCAACAACGATCTTGGGGACGGACCGCCTTCACCGGCGCATTCCATCAGTTTTTCCTTGATGTTTGGTTACCATGGATCTATTCTGAGTATGGCAGGCAGTATTAATAGCTTCAGCCCAAAATCTTTTAGGAACTTGAGCTTCTGCAAGCATTGCCCTTGCTGCCTCCTTAAGGGTCCTATTTCTTCTTTCAGCTACTCCATTTTGTTGAGGAGTTCTTGCAGCTGAGGTCTCATGGGCAATACCTAACTCTTTGCAGAAATCAGATATTATAGAATTAATGAACTCAGTACCCTTATCTGACCTTATCTTTACAATGTTCAGGCTCTTTTCATTGCTAACTTTCTTCAGTAGTTCTGGAAGCCTGACTTGTGTTTCCTTCTTGTTTGCAAGAAAAACCACCCATGTGTACCTGGAAAAGTCATCAACAATAACAAGTGTATATTTTCTCCCATTGATACTCACAGGGGTTACTGGACCAAAAAGATCCATATGCAACAGCTGAAGTACTCTGTCAGTTGAGGTAGCCACTTTGCTTTTGAAGGATGCTTTCACTTGCTTCCCCTCTTGACAGGCTTTGCAAATATGATCTTTGTTATATACTTCATTAGGCATTCCTTCCACCAGTCCATGTCTTGCTATTCTATTCATCATCTTAAAGTTCAGATGACTTAGTCTTTTGTGCCACAACCAATTAGTATCAGTTGAGCTCTTTACAATAAGACATGCATTTGGTGTGCAAGACTTCCAATCTGCAAGATAGACATTTCCCTTCCTTGACCCACTCAGTAGTACCTGTTGTGAAGATATATTCTTGACAAAATACAGGTTACATGAAAATTCAACACTGTATCCTTTATCACAAAACTGACTTATGGACAAAAGATTGTGCTTAAGTCCACTGACAAAGGATACATTTCTTACTCTTACTGAGCCAATTATTAAAGTACCATAACCTCTAGTAGTTCCTTGTGAATTGTCACCAAAGGTGACTTGTGGACCATCTTTCTCAACAAACTCTGTCAGGAGATCTTTGTTGCCAGTCATGTGCCTGGAACATCCACTGTCCAAGTACCAAACTGAAGATTTGAGAGCTTCTCCTTTGTTGAGGTCCACTGAGCCCTGCAGTCAAGATCAAGCTTTAGGTACCCATTTTATGTTGGGTCCTACCAGGTTAGATGTACCTTTTGGAATCCAAATTTGTCTAATTGTTCTAATTACTTTAGAATGGCTAATTTGTCTTCCATAAACATCTACATAGATAGTTACCTCCTTGGGTGCCTTAGGAGTAAACTGTCTATGGGTGTCAGCCTTTGAAGGAACAGGAACCTTCTTAACATTCTTTCTTTTTGGCTTGGGCGCACCTGGTCTTAGTCTTTGTTGATAAAGGTATGAAGAATCCTTTCCTTTAGGCACAAAAGGAATAGATTTTCTATATGAGCCATTCCTTGAGGAGTGCTCATGCCTGGGTGCTCTCAGCCGAGGTTGCTTCATTTGTGAAGACCTCGACTGATAGTACCTCTGCTGAGTTCTGGTCTGATTAGTCAACTGAGCCTTTCCATTTGGTTTTGGCTGAGTTGGACTTTTCTTTTGTTGAACCTCAGCTGGTATTTTTCCTTTATCTAAAATTTGTGGTGGGAAATTTACAGATTTAACAAATACTCTCTTTGTGCCACTTGAAGAAGCAACACTCAGGGGACCTTCTGAAGGTTTTGGAACATAGCCTATTCCACACTTGTTATTTGGATTGATTTGAAAATTTTGGATCTCCTCTATGGCAAGAGAGGGTTTGTTAAGAGCATCAATCCTTTTTAACAAGGCCTCTTCAGATCTTTGTAAGACATCAATTTTCAGGAGTGAATCCTTTATTTGGCTTACCAATTTTAAATTCTCTTCAGTTAATCTTGTCTTAGATTCAGTGAGATCTTTTATCAGTTGATCTCTACCATTTCCTTGACTCCTGAGGGTTTCCACCTCTTTTGTCAACTCAATGGTAGATTTGGCTGAGTTAAGATCTGCTTGATTCCCAGATTCCATTAACTTGGAGTTTTCACTCAAGAGTTTTTTGTTTTCATCTTGGAGACAGAAACTTGCTTCTTGCAACCTTGAGAAATCAATCATCAACTGTTCCAAAGCGAACTGAAGATTGAGTTCCTCTGTTGACTCTGAGCTGAGCTCAGGCGAGTGTCCTAAAGAAATGGATGGTTTAGATTGTACCTCTGGTTCTTCCCTTGCCATGAGGCACACGTCATCATCACTGCTGTCAGAGAACAGCCCATCAGATGACTCTAGATCTTTATCAACATCCTCAGCTACCATGACTTTCCTTTCTCCATATCTCCTATCTCTTTTGGCTTACCTTTCTTTTCTTTCCTTGGTGTTCAGTTGAGGACAATCTTACTGAAAGTGCCTAATCTTCTTGCATTGAAAACATCTGTTGGCATCATCATTCTTTTCTTCAGTAGACTCTCTAGTCTTTGATGATGATCCTTCAGCTCTTGTATAGTTCTTGTATTCTTTCTTCTTTTCCAGCTCAGTTGAGCTTTTCTCTCCTTCTCTGGTGTCTTTTTGTGGATAACTTCTCCTTTCCCTGTTATCCCTGTAAAATCTCTTATACTTGCCAAAACGACTGTTAAGTTTTTCAAACCTTCTAGCCATTAGGCTGAGTTCCTCTTGCATCTCAGCGCTGCTTTGAGATTTGCTTGCCTTTGTACTCTTCTGTGGCTTTGGGGATTTTGGCTCAGTCTCCTTAGCTTTGAAGGCAACTCCCTTCTCAGCTGAGATCTCATCAAGAGCCCTTTTCCTGTTAAGATCAAACTCATAAGCCTTGAGTTTAGAGAATACCTGTTGCATAAACATGATAGATAGATCCTTGGTATTCTGCATCATTACAGAGTACACATCCCATCTTGAGGTTAAACCTCTCTTTTGGTGTAGACTTTTCCCAGAGAGTTTATCTCATTCATGATGTCAGTGAACCTCCCATCAAGCTGGTCAATGGTCTCAGTAGGCTCCATGGTGAACTGCTCATATTTTTTAACAGCTACTGAAAGCTTGTTCTCTTTAATTTTGTCAGTTCCTTCACACATGAGAGCAAGAGTGTCCCAAAGTTCCTTTGCAGTCTGGCGATGGATCGCTCTTCCTATAACTGGGCCTGGAATAGTGGTGTAGAGAATATTCATGGTTATGAAGTTGAGGTTGTGTCTCCTCATCTCATCTGCAGTGAAGTTATCTTCATCCTTGGGCCATTCTTCTCTAGGATCTGCAATAGTATCAGTTGTAGTTCTAGGGTTAGGAGTCATAAAGATAAATGGACCTTTAGTTATGACTCTCAACATTTCATCATGCACACAGACAAGATGAGCTCTCATTCTGATCTTCCAGAAATCATAATTTTCCACTGAGAACTGTGGAAGTTTGTGATGGGACATATGGTTCAGGGGATTGACTCCCATGTTGTTCTCCGCTTGTGGTGATACCCTAGCTGCATTGTCAGCCATAATATCTAAACAAGATTATCAAAAGATCAATTCAGTTGACCAAATATAAAATACCTTTTTAGCACAAGGTATACTTAGAACAATGGTCTTTTGAACCACTATCTGATACCACTTGTTGGTCCCGAAACAAGTAAAATAGGTGTATGGGGGGGGGGGATACACCTGAGGTTACAAATTCAAACTTTTCTTTAATACTTATCAGGTTACTTAAGACAGTAGATCGTCAGTGGACTTTGAAGTCTGCTGAGATTTACTTATGAAAGCATACTGAGATATCAGTTCCACTGAAAGTTCAAGACTTTCAGTTGAACTACTATCTAATTAGCTTTCAGATGCAGGATTAGTGAGCCCTTATGAAAACCTCATTTTAGCTTCGATAAAACTTGTTTGAATAACACACACTTAAGGAAATAGCTGAATGTAAGTACACAAGATATAAACAATGCACGTTTTTGTTCTATAAAATGAGATATTTGTCCCACTTGTAAATAAATATTCTCTATGTTCACCAAAAATGTGTTCATTTTGTTTTTTATACCAATTTTATTTTTTTCCTAATCCAACCATTCCATAATTATCTCATATGTCACAGACTTTACATTTACAAACAACCATTTAACTCATAATTTAACCCCCAATATTCTAAAAATACACTTATTTTTTTTCTATTTTATCTATGTTCTTTTAAAAATTTATAAAAAATTAAATGAGCATACATCTTGTGGACGAAGAGTAGCATTTAATAGCACACTTGTACCTCCAAGTTATATTCTCATATTTATTTGGTAGTCTATTAATTGATCCAATGAAATGTCACATTCCGTCTAATAAACAGTTCAAATTAGTGATTATCCACATTTATTAAATTTATATGAATAAAACAAAACTAAGATTTAAAGAAAAAAAAATTGGCAGAGATTCGTGTCTACTGTCCTGATCAAACAGGAGAATTTCTTTCACTTGGAATTCCTTGTGTTATAGTGCCAAGGTGCACTGATCAAATTAATCCTCTCTAAGGATATTTGATCACTAGGATAGTTCCAGGTCCTAGTTCCAAAACAAACCAGCTTTCAGACTGATATTAACAATCAGCTTACTAACACCACTTAACACTAAATCTCAACCTAACACTGGGTTGGGATTTTGAGTAGGGTTTGGGTCCAACTGATGTGAGATAATCCTTACAGTTTAGCTCAAGGCTTAAGATGGATCATCTCTTTCTAAGGTTTGGATATAGCTTTAAGCTCGGTTACAGAAGGCTTAGTAAGCTCTCTACAAATGTGAAACACTTGGGAAACAAAGGTAATTTCGAGTGCTTCGTAGTAAGTTATGTATGTATAGATTGCTTTGATCTTATTAGGTTTCCCGTGCATAGTAATGAGCACGTCCTTCTGTATTTATAGAACTTCTTGAAAATCTTCCCGTTGGAGTTGAATCTTCTCAAGTAAGTCTTCTTGTATCTGATTGGTTCGAACGACTCTATTTGAAGCTTTAAGTCTTGTCAAGAAACGGCTGAAAGACCATGCCTATTCACCAACTTTCTGTAGTAGGCTAGGGAAAGACTTTTGGTACTTGTCAGTAGAGTACACCTACGTGTCATCTTCTTATTGGGCCGTTCAGTCTGCTTGCTCAGAATCCTGTCTTGCTTTAAGGTGGAACTCCTCTGAGAGAACTTTCTCATCCCTTCATTTATTGTAAGCTTCACTGAAATTCGTTTTGCCTTGTTCCAACCAGATTAACTAACAACTTTTAATGTGTTTAGCTTTGAATGTGCTTTGTTAGTTCACATCAGTGGACCTTGGTCCTCTCCTGATGGTTTTAGTCTTAGTGTGAATGCACTTAGAAAATATTCAAGACTTAGACTATTTCTCAGATCATTTGTCTTCAGCGGACTTTGTCTTCAGCGGACTTCATTCTTCAATACACTCCAGAAATTACTAACTGTACTCCAGTTCCTTAACATTTGAACTGATTATCTAAACTCTAACTCTACTGAATACTTTACTTACAAATGACTTAGGAGGAACCTTTTGGCATTTTAATCAAAACTTAAGTCTATACAATTTCCCAACAAATATAATACTTAATCAACCAACTATAATTGGCGAATTGTCATTGCTTGTTTTGTGACCCATATGCTCTTGTATATCGAGCGATTAGTCAAACTAATGGTGTTAATTGAACCCTAGACAATAAAAAAGATATTCTCAATATACGGGGTACATTGCGAGGAAATCTGCAACTACCTGTAATACTGTAGGCTATTGTGATATCTTTCTTTCATTCGCAAATACTCGATTAAGCTTTGAACATGATGAAGTGTCTATTCAAATAATTTAATCATATTATCTCGAATCACCAATTGATCGCTCGCATCGTACTTAGCCACAAAGTCCAAGTCAACTTGCATTTGCCGATGTCTTAGATCCAATTATGATGAAAAGACGAGTATTCTCTCTTAAATACACAATGAGGAATGAATCATATTCGTGGCTCAACTACCACGCACATGCACTTCGTGATGAACCCAATCCATGTCATATCTACCCTTGGAGGGTGCAAGCGTTGGTCATAGTCAAAGTTCATCACTCCACACATGTCGTGCGTATTGACCTCAAGTCAGAGGAGTATCACATCGCTCCCACTAACCGAGATAGCCGTAGACATATTATGTGGAATTACATCAAACGGTTTCTCGGATGGGTATACCAATACCCTCTAAGGTATTTGTGCATCCATTATGAGATACATAGTATCGCGTAGTAAGTGAAATCTTACTACACCCCCCATAGAGTATAATGCAAATCGCACATCAATCTCCATTGCATCATCAATATCTCATTCTTGATGGTCCTTGATTGGGGCTATTTGAGAATCGTACTTAAGTCATCTGAGTTCTCACTAACTCAATGACAGTATCGATTCAAGGGAACACAGATATGAATAATACAAACAATCAAACATAATATTCAGATAAGTGTAAAGCCATACATTTAATATTAACTCAATCAATAATGCTAAACCATAAATTGAATATCATCTTAGTATTATGTCCTTACAAAGGATTATCTCTAGGACACTAACACTAACAATCTCCCACTTGGACTAGAGTCAATCACCTACATGTCTAACCCTAGACCATCAAAATGTCTAGTGTGTACATGAACACTCAAAGCCTTGGTGAATGGGTCAGCCAAATTATCATATGTGGGATTGCGTTCTAACTTTATTTCATATTTAGCGATTATCTCTCTTATCAAGTGATAACGCCTCGGTACATATTTGTTTCTGTTGTTGGATCTTGGTTCCTTTGCTTGCGAAACCGCACCAGTGTTGTCATAATACAACTTTATTGGACTACTGGCACTAAGAACTACCCCTAGTTTAGTTAAGAACTATTTTATCCAGACAACTTCTTTGGTAGCCTCTGCCGCAACTATGTACTCAGCCTCAGTTGTTGAATCCGCGGTTGTCTCTTGCTTGGAACTATTCCAACAAACCGCCCCTCCATTGAGAGTGAAAACGTACCCTGACTGTGATTTGTAATCATCATTATTGGACTGGAAACTTGCATCAGCATAGCCCGTAACGACTAGCTCTGACTGTCCACCATAGACAAGAAAATGTTCCTTAGTACGCCTGAGGTACTTTAGAATATTCTTGGCAGCAATCCAGTAAGGCTCACTTGGATTCTGCTGGTATCTACCAGTGATGCTGACAACATAGGCCACAACTGGCCTGGTGCAAGTCATGGCGTACAAGATGGACCCAATTGCAGATGCATATAGGACGTCCTTCATGTGCTTGATATCATCTTCGCTAGAAGGACAATCCTTCTTCGACAGCTTTATCTCATGATTTGCTGGAAGAGACCCTCTCTTAGAGTTCTCCATCACAAAACGCTTCAACACCTTATCTACGTAAGTGGATTGTGACAGCCCTAACATCTTCTTGGATCTATCCCTATGGATCTTGATCCCTAAGATGTAGCATGCTTCACCAAGATCCTTCATCATGAAGGTCTTTGATAACCAATCTTTCACGGACTGCATGAGCGGGATGCTATTGTTGGAGTTATACGTGAAAGTATGCTTTTACTTTTGTTGGTCCCAAAATGGTTATCCAGTGGAAAGCGTTTTGAGTTTATTTTTAATGAAAACCCAATTTATACATTAAGTACTAAAATTGAAATGCAGAAATCTAAATTGCAGAAAAGTAGAAAACACCGGAATTTATAGTGGTTCGGATATAACGTTCGTACGTCCACTCTCCCTTTCTCAAAAGGGGACTTTCTCTCTCACCAACGTACTCACTAACCACTGGAATTGGGAAGTACCAGCTCCTTCGTACAACAACTTACAACAACCTTTCAAGATGAACAGGTTAATTATAAGATCCAACTGAAACTCCTAAAGAGTGTATAAACATTAATGAACAAGGTGAGTGTTTGGAAGAGTTCGTGTGTTCTCGTTGTGTGCTCTCGCGCGACTCTTTTTTTTTGAACTAATCCAAGCACTCCTATATATAGTTGTGAATTAACTAGCCGTTAGAGAGCTAGCAATTCAAACAACCATAATTGGAGGAATATAATCAATCAAAGATTGATTATATGACTTTCAATCAATCAATCAATCAAATCCTCCATCAGTTGACTATCCAGATTGCCTTCTTCTCCATCATGATCTCCAAAATCTCCTTGTCTCCAGATTATACGCAGCCTCCATGTGGGTGAACTAATCTGTCTCTCTCATCTGGTCAGGACTCGTCTGGTCTGGGGTCTTCTGGTCAGGTCTGGTCTGGTCAGGTAACACTTCTGCTCTGAACCTCATCTGGAAGAGGTCTTCTGGTGACTCCTCTGGCAGACTCCTCTGATCAGACTCCTCTGGCAGACTCCTCTGGTCAGACTCCTCTGGCAGACTCCTCTGGTCAGACTCCTCTGGTCAGACTCCTCTGGTCAGAGCTCATCTGGTCCATTCCTCATCTGGTCACCTCCTCTGATCAGACTCCTCTGGTCACCTCTCATCTGGTCACCTCCTCTGATCAGACTCCTCTGGTCTACCCATATTTCTTCCCCCTTAACCAAAGACCTATTCTAGACCAAGACTAATCTGTAGCTGACTAACAGGTTCAGCTAGTCCTATTACAAGTTCTTTGTTTTAACATCTTCAAAATATCTAATCTATATCCTAACAATTTCCCCCTTTTTGATGATGTTAAAACTGAAAGAACTGAAATAAAACAAGACAAGAAAATATTGAAATAACAAATAGAGATTCTAGCAGGCTGGGTCAACTGATCTTCCCCCTCAAAGTATGCTCAGCTGATATTGGGGCAAAACATCAGCTGGTCTTCTTGTGTATCTGCAGGCAATCAACTTTTTTGTACCCTACCGGGTCCAGGGGGGTTAGCACAATTTTTAGGAAGCCACAAGAATAGATCATCCCTTTTTGAATCAGGTGATCTTATATTTCTTCCATATATATCCACAAAAACACACTGAACATAAGAAGCTTCGACATGGTTATTTCTTCTAGAGGCTCTTCTTCTCTCATGAGCTTGTCCAGTAGAAGGAATAACTTGTCTTAATGCAACAGTCTTGAAATTTTGTTGATAAGGATAAGTCTTGCTAGAACCATCAAAAGTTCCAGCTGGTCTGGCAGATGACTTAAAGGTCTTCTGCAGGTGAGTAGAAGTCATATGGTTCTGCCTCTTTTGAGAAGATCCAGACTGTCTTCTATTCTGCTGGCCTGGCTGAGGTCTTTTATTCTGGGTATAACCCTTCTTAAAATTCCTCCTCTGCCTTTTGGGTTTTTGAGTTTTAGAACTCATCTGCCCATTAGGCTGAGTTGCCTGGTCAGCTGACCTCTTACCCTTATCAATAAAATTTCTAGGCTGTTCTTCTTTCTGAACATGTGAGGATTCAGGTTTGGAATAACCAAGGCCTGTTTTATCATGCTCTCTTTGAGATGAGGTAGCTATGTGTGACACAGCATTGCTTGCTGTAGTCAGCTGCTCCAGTCTCATTTTGAGCTTGTCCTCACTTTCTCTTACAATTTTGTTTTGATGGAAGAGTTCATCAAACTTAGCTGTTAGCAGGTTATATTCATTGTCTTTCTCAATATTTTCAGCAACCAACCTTTCTATCAGCTTAACTTGTTCAATACACCTGATTGTCAAGTCAGAAGACTCTTCAACTATTGTATGATTCTGTTCAGCTGGTAGATTAGCTGAGTTGCCTAAACATTGTGAAAGCTTCTGATTTTCTGCTTTTAGCTTTGAGTTCTCATCTTCCAATTTTTGACAAAGTTGTATAGATTTTTGGAGATCTAATAGCATCTTCTGCATATCATACTCCTCTGATTGTCCAGAACAAGAAGAAGATGAAAAAGAAGAGGGAGTTCGATTACATACCTCGTCTGTCACCAGACATATCTCTTCGTCTGGTCCAAAATTTGATGATGAACCAGAAGTGGATACCCCTTCTTCCTCATCTGCGAAGCTCCTTTTGGAGTAACTCCTAGTGTTTCTTTTACTGCTTCTCTTCGAGCCCATTTCTGCAACAATTGTTAGCACAACAAATATTTGGGTTTTCAAAAAAATGGATCTGCCCTGGTGACCACCAAAATAATTTCAAAACAGTGGTCTGTAGGACACACTGCTCTGATACCACTTGTTGGTCCCAAAATGGTTATCCAGTGGAAAGCGTTTTGAGTTTATTTTTAATGAAAACTTAATTTATACATTAAGTACTAAAATTGAAATGCAGAAATCTAAATTGCAGAAAAGTAGAAAACACCGGAATTTATAGTGGTTCGGATATAACGATCCTACGTCCACTCTCCCTTTCTCAAAAGGGGACTTTCTCTCTCACCAACGTACTCACTAACCACTGGAATTGGGAAGTACCAGCTCCTTCGTACAACAACTTACAACAACCTTTCAAGATGAACAGGTTAATTATAAGATCCAACTGAAAATCCTAAAGAGTGTATAAACATTAATGAACAAGGTGAGTGTTTGGAAGAGTTCGTGTGTTCTCGTTGAGTGCTCTCGCGCGACTCTTTTTTTTTTTTGAACTAATCCAAGCACTCCTATATGTAGTTGTGAATTAACTAGCCGTTGGAGAGCTAGCAATTCAAACAACCATAATTGGAGGAATATAATCAATCAAAGATTGATTATATGATTGATTATATGACTTTCAATCAATCAATCAAATCCTCCATCAGTTGACTATCCAGATTGCCTTATTCTCCATCATGATCTCCAAAATCTCCTTGTCTCCAGATTATACGCAGCCTCCATGTGGGTGAACTAATCTGTCTCTCTCATCTGGTCAGGACTCGTCTGGTCTGGGGTCTTCTGGTCAGGTCTGGTCTGGTCAGGTAACACTTCTGCTCTGAACCTCATCTGGAAGAGGTCTTCTGGTGACTCCTCTGGCAGACTCCTCTGATCAGACTCCTCTGGCAGACTCCTCTGGTCAGACTCCTCTGGTCAGACTCCTCTGGCAGACTCCTCTGGTCAGACTTCTCTGGTCAGACTCCTCTGGTCCTCTGGTCAGAGCTCATCTGGTCCATTCCTCATCTGGTCACCTCCTCTGATCAGACTCCTCTGGTCACCTCTCATCTGGTCACCTCCTCTGATCAGACTCCTCTGTTCTACCCATATTTCTTCCCCCTTAACCAAAGACCTATTCTAGACCAAGACTAATCTGTAGCTGACTAACAGGTTCAGCTAGTCCTATTACACGTTCTTTGTTTTAACATCTTCAAAACATCTAATCTATATCCTAACAACTTTGTATAACTCGTGTATCAAACACTCATTTTATGAGAATAATTCTTTTATCACATTTGCTTTAGTTATGATTGAATGTTGAATTTCTATTGCAAACCGTTCAATATATAGTATATGTTACATTGTAGTTAATGTGGTGATACCCGATCACGGAAGACAACATTAACAGTTTACTTGTAACTAATCGTACATTTTCACTACCTAGGTGGAATTGAACAATCCACCGTGAAAGGTCGATGTGTAAGGCTCAGATTGGTCTGTCTTGACTAAGAGATTGCACTAGCACAATTAGTATGTGTTGAAGAGGACCTACAACGAGGATAAATTCTTCTATTCTGAAAGGTGAAGAATTAGACCTCAGTGGTTGTTGATTTCTTAATCTCCGTCACTTAAATAGGACCGTGTGTGCTTAATGGTTACTGCTTTGATTCATGTTGGGTGAGAATCATTGTGACTTCGAACTTTGTGTCTTGGGCAGTAATATTAATCATACGACGGTTGCTAAGGTTTAATATGGAGAAACGCGTGCGAGTACGGCTCGTGTGATTAGTCCCCTTGGTGGGCTCAGAAGTTTTATCGTACCAAATCTTGCAAGTGAAGAATCAGTTTCTTCGGTACGGATAATAATATTGAGCTGTCTTTACTCCAAGGTGAAATATATTGATTAATTTAGAGTTATTCAGAAGCATAACTAATTAATGGACTTGATAATCTTAAACGCGGGAAATAATAACCGGGAGCCCATATTATCGTAATATGGATTAAGATGGATAGTGCAATATTAATTTATTAGTGGTAATAATTAATATTAATGGGCTGAATTATATTGGGGCTCAATATTGAAATTCAGAAGTCCATTAGGAGGTCCAATCTTAATTCTCCTTAAAGGCCCCTCAAGTAGCCCAATAATGATAAGGTGATTAAAATAAAAAGAAAATATGAATGCTGATTTTTCTAGTATTTTTCGAAAATAGGGTATATAGATTGAGAAAAGATTTTGTTGATTTTCTTGGAAAGATATTATGGAAGATAAGTATTCTTGGAATATAAGATTATCTCATATATTCAAGAAGATCCAAATCTTGGATATTCTCTCTATAATTTTCGATCAATGTGGGCATGAAAATAAGAGTGAGATTTTTGTGGAATATTTTATTATGGAGAAAATAATATATTAGATATATTCAAGATTTCTTAGAGACTAAGAAAATATTTTTTCCAACCCATATCTCCTCATATTTTCGGCCATTACCCTCTATAAATAGGGGATGATTATTTCATCCCCAAGTACATAATTCCATGTGTTGGAAAAATCAAGAGCATAGATATTTTTCTTTTTCCTTAGTTATTTAAATTGTTCGATAGCATCTCCCACCGGTGATCGAACAAGGCGGAGGGAAATACTTGAGAAGGCTTTTGGGTTGGTAAAGCGTGAACGTATTCGTCCCGTTTATTCAAAGGCCAAGTCTACAAGAGGTACGTAAGTCACATAAATTCTTGTTTATTCCGCCTAGACTTTATGTGAATTAATTCAACATGCATGATGATAAATTAGTTGTTGGAATTATTATTTGAATTAATTAGGATTAATTCATGCTAGTAATAGTTGTATTTAAATTCGTATTTAAATTTCATCCCGAATAGATTCCGGGCACCCCTTTTTTCCCAACAGCTATCTCTTATAATTAATATGTCATCGATATATACGACTATAAAGACAATGCTCTTCCCGCTGTGTTTATAATAAACGCAAGGATCTTCCGGATTTCTAATGAAGTCAAAAGACTTGACAGCTTCATCAAATCGGATATTCCAACTCCTAAAAGCTTGCTTCAATCCATAAATAGATCATTTAAGCTTGCACACAAGATTAGACTTTGGCTTGGATATAAAACCCTCCGGTTGAGTCATAAACACGTCCTTATCAATGTTTCCATTAAGGAAGACTATTTTGACATCCATCTGTCAAATCTCATAATAATTAGTGTGCGGCTATTGCAAGTAAAATACGAATGGACTTTATCTTCACAACCGGTGAGAAGGTCTCGTCATAGTCAATGTCTTCGCGTTGACTATACCCTTTAGCCACCAACCTAGCCTTGTAGGTTTGTAACTTTTCATTTGCATCGGTCTTCCTCTTGAAGACCCACTTGCAACCTATAGGTTTTACCCCTTTTGACAATTCAACCAAGTCCCAAACTTGATTGATGTACATCGAGTCTATCTCGGATTTCATGGCATCATGCCACTTCTCTGAGTCAACATCTAATGTCGCCTCAGTGTAAGTCTTAGGTTCATCCTTATCTGGTATTTCCACGTCAACCTGTTCCTCCATGAGAAAACCATAATACCTATAGGGTGGATTACGAATTCTATTCGACTAATGGAGTTGTGGTTGTGCAAGCTGTACATTTTGATCGTGAAAATTTTGTGGTGCAGCGACTTCACCGTTGACCGGAGAGTCCTCAAGAGCGACACTTTCAGATGCCTCTTGGGCGGGAGTTTGAACTATGCTATTCTCATTCAGCCTACTTGGAGGTTGTTGCGAAGGCAATGCAACTCCAATTATGCTTTCACTGGCTGAAAGAGGATCACCTAGTGATAAACTTTCACCATGAGAGTCGCTGAATGCTCTCATTGATTCTTTGTCATGTTGCTTTGACAAATCATCAGTCTCTATATTAATTCGTTCTTAAATTTCTTCAAGTTCTATCTTCTTACGGCTATGTTTCTTAAAGACATACTCATATTCTAGTAATTTAGCCTGCCTAGAAACAATCACTGTTTATTTATCCGGTAGATAGAAATATTATCCTCTAGTCTCCTTAGGATATCCCACAAAATAACCATTTTCACCTTTGAATTCCAACTTATCAGTTTGCATTTTCTTCACAACTGCGGTGCAACCCCAGTTTCTAATGTGTAGAAAGGATGGCTTCTTGCCATACCATAGCTCGTATGGAGCCTGCTCAACTAATTTAGATAGAATCCTATTCAGAATGTATATTGAGGTTTGTAATGCGTGCCCCCATAAGAATGTTGGAAGAGAGGAAAAGCTCATCATAGACCGCACCATGTCCAACAGGGTTCGGTTTCTCCTTTCGGACACACCGTTCATCTGGGGTGTTCCGGGAGGAGTCCATTGCTACTGGATCCCATGAAGCTTCAAGTAATTCATGAATTCATGGCTAAGGTACTCACCTCCTCAATCCGATCGAAGAGTCTTGATACTCTTACCAAGATGTTTCTCTACTTCGGCCTTGTACTCCTTGAACTTCTCAAATAATTCGGATTTGTGTTTCATTAGATACACGTATCTGTATCTTATGTAATCGTCGGTAAAGGTGATGAGTAGCCGAATTGACCCCTAACCAGAGTGGGCAATGGTCCACAAACGTTGTTGTGGATCAACTCTAGAACTTTTTTGGCACGCACCCCTTTCCCGGAAAAGGGTTTATTGATCATCTTGCCCATGAGACAAGATTCGTAATCACCATAAGACTCTAAGTCAAATGAGGTTATGTATTCCAACTTTCTTAACCTTGCGATTCTTTTCTCGTTTGCATGACCAAGTCTACAATGCCACAAGTAAGTCGGGTTTTCATGATTACTAAGCTTGAGTCTTTTATTTTATATATTAAGAACATTATATCCACAATGTAACAAGTATAAACCGCTCACAAGAGGAGCATTTCCATAAACATCGCCATTAAACGAAAAATAACAAGTATTATTCGCAAAACGGAAGGAAAATCACTCAATGTCTAACATAGGAACATAAATAATGTTACGAGTAATAAACGGAACGAAATAATAATTATTCAATTCAAGTCTAAAACCATAAGGTAAGTCTAAAACATAAGTCCGTTCAACATCAACTCTTGCTCCATTCCCCACGTGAAGGACGACTTCACCCGGTCTAACCGTCCTGCTGTCCTTGAGCCCCTGCACATTTGTACAAATGTGTGAGCCACAACCGGTATCCAATACCCAGCAGTTAGAATCATTTGTGGACATGTTTATCTCAATAACAAACATACTTGTTCCAGTGGCTGAAGCACCTTGTGCCTTCTTTTCAGCTGCTAGAACCTTGCAGTCCTTCTTCCAATGCCCCTTCTGCTTGCAGTAGATGCATACATCCTTATCCACCCGCTCCTTCTTTTGATTCCCACCTTTTGGCTTGAGGAAATTAGACTTAGAAGTAGAGGCACCCACCATTAGCGCGGGTTTTTCCTTAGCAGTGGAACACTCAAAAGTTTTGAGCATGTTATGAAGCTCCGGCATGGTCGATACCGTCTTATTCATATTAAGTTTACTTCGAAACTCGAGTATGAATCGGGTAGCGACTAAAGAATGGCATAAACAACAACATTGGTCTGCAGCTCAATGTCCAAATGACCAAGTTTCTTGATTAGCCCTATCATCTTCAATACATGAGGGGAGACTTTTCCTCCTTCAGACAACCGACATCTAAACAGATCCCTCATCACTTTGTAAATCTTAGAATGAGACTCAGAATCAAATATATCATTCAGATGTCTAAGCATCTCATAGGGAAGCATCCTCTCGTGTTGTCTTTGCAACTCGAGAGTCATGCCGAGCAACATAACACACTGAGCCTGGGAAGCATCATCTTGATGCTTCTTTTGAGCTTCGGCATCAAACGATTCGGCTTCCTCAAAACCAGCCACAGGGGTAGTAGGGATTGGTATGTCTAACACATGCTCAATCTTTTCTTGCGTAAGCACCAAACACACGTTTCGGTGCCAATCCAGAAAATTTGGTCCAACCAATTTGTTTGTTTCCAAAACACTTCTCAACGACAAGTTATTCATTTCAACAATCCTAGGAAATAAAATTAAATGGGAATTAAAACATGTAATTCCTATGATCAATATTTAACAATAAAAATAAACATGGTCTTTTGTTTATTTTGTCTCCATTATTTTCACATACTCAACGATCTCATCGGAAGAGTACGAATTTATATCCAATATAAATTATAATGGACTAGGATCCACATTCCTACTATTATAATGACTGCTATGGCTGAACATTGCAACAAAAGAATTGGTAGGTCTCTAAGCCAATTGCCCCACACAATTCCTAGTTGATTGAACCTAGTTCAATCGGATGTCACCTAATTCTCATTTTCCTACTAGGGCTGGTGAAACAGAATTAAGTTGGTTTACAACCATTAAGCGACGACAAATGTGTCCCTATAAAAGTCCCGTTAGATGTAGATCCGAGCAAAAGACTAGGACCTAAATACTCATTGGAACAAAATCTCCGGTTTATTTTTAATTTAAATGGAAGACATCATTCAATTTAATAAAAAAAACCATATTTTAGTGAGGATCATTTTAAAGGCGGGGTATCAATTGCTTAATCGAGATCCAACATATCAATCTACATCATATTTGAGCAATTATAGGGCGCCGCCTACCCAACCATGATATTATGCCAACTAACACTTATATGGGCGCCGTCTACCCTATCACGGTCCAATAATTATTGGATGTCGCCTACCCAAACAGTTATAATGCGGACCAAAATAACAAGTTTGAGTAAAAACATTTTATTCAAGTGGGAATTAATAATTCTTTTAATCTTAATTTTAAAATCCAATTTTCAAAATTCTTTAAATATATTATTGTTGGTCCCGGCACAAGACTGAGGAATACGTGTACACGTATACCAATTTTTCAAACTTAAAACCTGACTGAGTCCCCTTTGCTCAGAGGGGTAAAGAACTAGGAGCTGATAACACACCTACTGACTACACTTGGTGCGGCGTGAACCCTGATAGTTTAAAGTCTTGTTTAGTTTGCTTTCTGAAAAACTTGTTTTACTCAATTCTGAATAGTGTTTAGTAAGGGCAGTGCTCTTTTTGAAGATCAGGCTGATTGATTCAGACCTGATAAACCAAATGCTTATGAATGAACAAGTAATATGTCAAGTATGCACAATATCAAAGCAATAAGAACACAAGGAGTTTAACGTGGTTCAGAGACTCAAGCTCCTACGTCCACGGTCTGATTTAACAGGAAATCCACTCAAGGGATTCTTGTTTTTAATGTGCCAAGGTGCACCAAGACCAGCTAACCTCACTGATCTATACAAACTTCCATACTAACTCACTAACTGACTTACTCCCAACAAACCTAACTTAGGGTTTTGGTTTCAGTTTGGATTCCAACTAAGTTGAGATTATCCTTACAAGGCAAAGCTATGCTAAGGGTTGGATAATCTCTCTAATCTTAAGATATTGCTTGAATGCTCTTTGGAATACAGATTAACTCTCAGTTGCTAAGAAACACTTGGAAAATTTAGAGGGTTTCGAGTGCTTCTTCTAAAGACTGAATGCTTTGAGTGCTTGAGAGTTTGAGTAATTTCTGGCTTGGAAATTTCCCGTGACCTTGAATGGGTTCAAGGTCTTCTGTATTTTTAGGTGATTTGAAAAAAGTATCCGTTGGAGAGATAGCCTTTCTTGTCATCTATGTAGAATGGCTTCAATTAATGGACATATCTTCATGCAGCAGCCGTCCTTTTCATGGAATTAGGTAGTTGCATTAAATGCACATTAAATGCTTGCCCGTTGAAAATGCAGTCTGAAGTCAGTCTTCTTGTCAGATTTTGTACGTGCGTGTCCTTCCAGGATTGGTCCACGTCATCAGGTTGGTGAGAATGTCAGAACTTATTCCTGGCTTCAGGCTTATCTTATTAAGTTCTTTTTGTCTTGAGCTCACCGGTCTTGTCCTGACGCTGACATTCCTTTTGCATTGCTTGGCTCTACTCCAAGTCTTCCCATAAACTCAGTATCATCCTGTTCCCTTCAGGACTGAGTAGTAATGACCTCAGGGTCATACTCATAATCACTGAGACTTACTCAGCCAGCTTAGAAGACTGAAGTTCAGGATGGTAAACCGTCTTCAGGCTCTAAGTCTTGATTGTCATCAGTAAGTGCTCCTCTTACTGAGTACCTGTGAAATGTAAAATGACTAAGTATAAACCTAACCAAGACTAGCCTGATAAAGACAAACAAAAAGCAAAACATCTTTTCAGGGGCTTTGGGATCTAATCAAAACTGACATTGTCCCAACAATTATTAATTCTGATTAATCCTATTAATCATATCTGTACTTAGTCCAACTAATATGTTAACTTTATTGATATAAAATTAAATCTAATTTAATTTTAATTAATATTATATATGGGGGCTCATGTGCAATTTCTAAAATGTTGACAAAGAGTCTATTCGAAATCAAATTTACGAATAGCCCTTCTCATCATCGCCCATAATTTCTTTTCGATCGGGACAGTCCAAATTTTGTAATTTATCATGGTTTTAATTAATCATGCAAACTATAATTGCATTCGCACGTTCGTATAGTCCAACTATGAACAAATTTAGGTCCAAAATTGGCAAATCAATTGATCGAATCAACAGTAACCCAACCGTTGCACGCACGCATCGCGAGTTGCAGTCTTAGTAACACCGTCTCAAGCGAAGCTGCAAAAGCTTGGGTGGGTCATGGGACAACAATCGAAAAGAAAAATACGAACGACGAGTGGCCAAATTGTACTCGTGAGCCTCAGTACAAGCCACGACAAGTGACAACAGAAGCATCGACCAAACGGTCAGGGCAAGCACGGTGATGTCCGCCGCCTCGAAGGTAAATCTGAGTGGCAGATGAAATGACACGGCGGAGGATGCCACCATCAAGCGGCGATGTGGGCCAAACAGTCATGGCCGCCCAAACGAGCGTACCGCCTAGGGCAACGACGCTGGGTAATTCACAGTTCGCAAAGGACGGCCGAAAATCTCATCAAGCGGCGGCACTGTGAGCCCGTGCGGCGGTCGCAAGGCTCAGGGAAATCGCCACCTCCAGCAACGCCATGAGCTATGAACGGCACTTTGCCAAAAAAAATAAGCACGGCAAAAAAGTCGTCTCGAGCGATGCTGTAAGCCCTAGTGGCGACCGTGAGGCACGGCGGAGCCGTCGCCTCAAGCGGCGCTACAGGCTTCGAGCGGAAACCGCAGCTCGACAAAACCGTCGAATGAAGAACAATAGGCAGTAGCGATAAAATTATTTAGGGTTTTATCGACAAGAGAGAAAGAGAGAGAGAGAGAGAATCCCCACAAGGGAAAAGTGTAACCCCAATTGTTAGGATAAATATTGTATAGTTTTGATGAGTTAAAACAAACCAGAAGATGTAATAGGACCATCTGGACCTGTTAGCCAGATGATGATCTAGATTAGGACTTAGTCTAGGGGGAACTGCCAGACCAGAAGACTTCACCAGAAGAGTCACCAGAAGACCCCACCAGAGGACTTCACCAGAGGACTCCACCAGAAGACTTCACCAGATGAGATCTGACCAGAGGCAGAGGACCTTCCCCAGACAAGACGAGTCCAGACCAGACGAGTCTAGTGGAACAAAAGATGCTCAGTTTGATCCCCTGTTTCTACTGAGTATTCTGGTTGTTAACCAGATTTGGACCAGAAGACACCAAGGTTGCCTGGTGTCTGGTATTGCCTTCTATGGAGAGAATCAGAGTTAGGCAGAGGAAGCATTTGACCGTTGGTGATTCAAATCAAGTCAAACTAGATCGGATTGGAAAGTTATTGAAGTTAATCAATCCAAGGATCTCACCAACCCAATCAATCAATTAGGGAATTAATTGATTGAAGCTTCCTTAAATAGAGGATCTGATTGGATTAGCTCTCCAACGGCTAACCCTAATCTCCTCTATAAATACAAGAGTGCAGTCTCAAGAAAAAGCTCTAGAGATCCTACGCGCACAAGTCACATTCCAAGCTTTTTATAATCACTCTTAGCACTCTTAGTGTTCACATTACATATCTACTCTTAAGGAGTTATTGGACTTTAACCTGTTCATCTCTAAGATAAGGTTGAAGGTTGATTACTTTAGATTGTGGTTAGATCTAAAGGAGTTGTAAGAAGGAACTGGTACTTCGAAAATTGCAGTACGTAAGTAAGTTGGTTGGTTGATAGTGAGACCCCTTGGATAAAAGGGAGAGTGGACGTAGGATATTCAGATCCGAACCACTATATATCCGGTGTTACTTATTGCTTTCGTTTATTTAATCTCTTACTTGTTTTGTGCTCTTATAATAAGAAGTTTGTTAAGACATAACTTTAAAGCTTCCGCAATCAATCTATCTAGTGGGACCAACACCAATACAATTAACAAGGGGACAACTGAGTTGACCACGGTCGTCCAAGCATTTTAAATAAAAAAAATTAATTTTCTTATTTAAAACACATAACACATCTTTATGCAATTAAATCTAGAGCCTGAGCTCTAATACCACTGTTGGGTTTTAGAGGCACATAAACACGTAAACATGCGCAACGGAAATATCGTTCACTAACAACGAACAAATAACTGCATAATTAAATATGAGAAATATTAAACAAGAATTCTTACAGTACTTCGTACACAAAATCCTCCACTATGGTGTCCATGCAATAGTTATTCACTGATCCGCATCGAGGTGTCAGCGTTGAATCTCGAGACGAACTTGCTAGGAAAACTCGAGCTAGAGATTTTATGGAGAAATTATATTTCTTGTGTGTTTAGGAATTTCCATGAGACACATATTTATAGGGATAAACTTGGTTTAATTCTTAAGCAAGATATCGGGCCTAGCCCGTAAATATAATCTCTACGAATTATATTTACCCAGATATGTTCCTACGAGTAATATATTTTCATATTTAATATTCTTGTATAATAATATTCCAAATATTATTATTGGGATTTCATATTTAATAAATTTAATTTAATTAAATAATAATAATTAATTCCAAATATAATTATTATATTCTCCATAAATTAAATATTATATCTAATATAATACTTAATCAACCAACTATAATCGGTGAACTGTCATTGCTTATTGTGTGACCCATATGCCCTCGCATATCGAGCGATTAGTCAAACTAACGGTCTTAATTGAACCCTAGACAATAAATCAGACATTCTCAATATAAGAGGTACGTTGCGAGGAAATCTACAACTACCTGTAATATTGTAGGCTATTGTGATATCTTCCTTTCATTCGCGAATACTCGATTAAGCCTTGAACATAATGAAGTATCTATTTAAATAACTTAATCATATTATCTCGAATCATTAATTGATCGCTCGCATCGCACTTGGCCATAAAGTCCAAGTCGACTTTCATCGGCCAATGTCTTAGATCTAATTATGATGAGAAGACGGATATTCTATCTTAAATCTACAATGAGGAATGAATCTTATTCTTGGCTCAACTATGAACTCAATCCATGCCATATCTACCCTTAGAGTGTGCAAGCGTCGGTCATGGTCAAAGTTCATCACTCCACACATGTCGTGCGTATTGACCTAAAGTCAGGGGAGTATCATATCGCTCCCACAAACCTAGACATCCGTAGACACATTATGTGGAATTACATCAAACGGTTTCTCGGATGGATATACCAATACCCTCAAAGGTATTTGTGCATCCATTATGAGATACATAGTATCTCGTAGTAAGTGAGATCTTACTACACCCTCCCATAGAGTATAATGCAGGTCGCACATCAATCTCCATTGCATCATCAATATCTCATTCTTGATGATCCTTGATTGGGGCTATTTGAGAATAGTACTTAAGTCATCTGAGTTCTCACTCACTCAATGACAATATCGATTCATGGGAACACAAATATGAATAATACAAACAATCAAACATAATATTCAGATAAGTGTAAAGCCATACATTTAATATTAACTCAATCAATAATATTAAACCATAAACTGAATATCATCTTAGTATTATGTCCTTACAAAGGATTGTCTCTAGGACACTAACACTAACATAACAAAGGTATCGATTCCCCCACACCACAACATCAATACCACCAAAAACTCTCACCAACCAAAAATAAATTATTTACACCCTATCCCTGCACAAATAAGAATCTAAACCATAAATACCCCACACCACCTGCTAACACCTTTGAGTGAGCTCTCCAAACTTTATAAACCCCAACCACATCAAGCACCCCAACCAAGCTAGAAACTGTACTCCACTCACAACATACAATCACCCTTCCCCCAATAACCCCCACCCATGATCCCACCACACCAAAACCAACATCCACACCACTAACTACCCAAAACAAAGCCTCAAACACTACCACCACTCACACCATAAATTATCCCTCAAACAACCACCAAACTTATTTACCAATAAAAATTGAAACACCACCCATTACCTCAACCTCTACAGGACTAGAAATAAATCCCAACAGGACCCCGATCGATCAAGAAAAATTAATCTCAGCAACACTTGGAAACCAAATGAGAAAGCCAAAGATTAGGAATATGGAGAGAAACAGAGACTCGGGCCAACAAAAAGTCAGACTCCCGTACCTTGCTCGAAAATAAAGGAATCAGAAATAGAAAGAGAATTGAACTTGATCAAAAGAGAAAGATTGGAGAATGACGATGAACCAACGGCAGAGACTGTTCAGCAGTCCCGCCGATCATTATGAATGTTCTAAGCTGGAACTGTCACGGGCTTGGGAACCAAGTGAATGTCAGGGCACTAAAAAAGCTTCTACATGAGGAAGATCTTAGTATAATCTTTCTCATGGAAATAAAGTAATTATGTACTCAAATGTCTTACTTGAACAAATGGTCTCTACACTATAAAGGATGCTTTCCAGTAGATTGTGATAAAATTGGTAATTTGAGAAGTGGGGGCCTTTGTATGATGTGGAAAGTGTTGACAGATGACCAGTCGAGCAACAAGGTTAAACAAGGAGATGACGATAATGGTGATGGTAATGATAATTAGAGGAAAAAGTGGCAAGGGACGAACAACTGAGCATATATCACTGATTACAAAAAGACGAACAACTGTTCAGAATGTCAGGGCATACCAGGCGACCAGCTGGACAAAAATCAAAGGAGCTAAGCGACCATCTCGAAAGAAAGGTCAAAATGCCCACTTTAAAGACGAATAGGCGAGCAATGTTACACTTCGAAAGACAACCAAGAATTTCACTAATTAAGCATCTCATTAGAAACAAACAAGTGTCTCAACACTTGTCATTGTACAAAATATAATAGCTTAAGGATAAAACAAGTGTCTAAACACTTGTCAACATATAAATTAGGAAGGCTAAGAAAGTGACACCTCATGCTTG
The DNA here is from genome assembly GCA_947034835.1 of Ballota nigra. Lineage (NCBI taxonomy): Eukaryota > Viridiplantae > Streptophyta > Magnoliopsida > Lamiales > Lamiaceae > Ballota > Ballota nigra. The sequence continues at coordinate 56,748,738 of OX344726.1, forward strand.
CTTGTAATCTATAAATACACCTTCATGAGAAGGGAAATATAGGTTCGATTATTCAAAAAGTGTCAAAACTCTTGCAAATTGTTTTCTTGATCTCCACTTATACAAAATTTATACATAATCCTAGTATTAAACATCTTGTTTGGTGATCTTCTTAGCTAAAACAACCACTAATTACACATTCAATTCAAGATCATCAATATTTGGCGCTAGAGGAAGGGGCGAACCTCCGATTGGTTGAAGATTTGAAGAAGTCTTGCAAAAAGTCACCGGAATCTACAAATTACGGCCGGAATCCGGCAAGAGGTCACCGGAAACTGGGATCTAAAGGTGTTTGGTGATCATGTGTGACACATTTGTCCACATTTAAGAACTTGAAGGCATGCATGTGTGAATTAGGGTTTGTAAATAGCCAAATTCACACATAAAAGGCTAGTTATTCTTAAATTGACAATCATAAGCACAAAACCTTCATAAAAAAACATTCAATATTTGATAATGGCGAGATCACAAGAACGACATTCCTCAAGTGCACACTCGTCACATAGGTCATGGACTAGAGTATCATCAATTGGTGGCCATGCACGTACGATACGGGCAACATCTATCAGAAACGTGTAAGTCACCATTGACACTCTCCCCCCAGAAGTGGAAGCTTTGGCTCGAAATCCGGAGAAATTAGCCAAAATGATTGCCGTTCTACAATCAATACAAAGATGTCAAGAAAGGGCAGAACCGTCGAAAGCTCCGGAGGCGAGCAACCGAGCAGTCGAGCAGCGGAGTAAAAGACAAGAGTGCATGTGAAATGATGAAGTAGATAGTGCTCAGGCTCGGCAAAACAAAGGTAAAGCCCCAATAAGTGAAAGATTGGGGAGTAGAGGAGAGTCCACACCGGGAGGAGAGGAAGTAGAATCGAGCAAAAGTACAAGGGGCGCGGAATGCACTAACACGGGAGAAAGGCTTGAACACAGAAGAGAGAATAGAGAAGCCGTGCCACAACGAAGCGAGCAGCGAGCACGCACTGCTGCTCGCCCCTCTGTACATGATAGGTTGCGGAGGTCAGCATTTGGGCGACTAGGCCCTAATGGAGCCAGCAATATCGCTAGGCGACCAACTCAGGAGAAACATCCTGTTGGTGAGGGACTGCGTCAAGATGAAGTCATCGAACTTAATCATGACAAATAGCCTCCCAACGGAGGAGCGTCTCCAAATGAGTTGCAAGCCCTTAAGAAGGCAATTGAAGAAAGGCAAAAGCAGCTGGAATCTCAAAAAGGCATTGGGTCTTGCCATCATCACCGCTATCACCAGCAATTCTAAATGCGCCAATGCAAAAGAAGATATAGTTCCCGGCCATCAATCTATACGAAGGAAATTCAGACCCCAGGGTCCACCTGATAAAGTACTTCGACTTTATGATATCAATGGGGGCGTCAAATGCCACTTAGTGCCGTAATTTCCCACTTACTCTCGGTGATGGTCCCCACCGTTGGTTTTCAGTACTCACCCCCGGAACCATCAACTCTTTTGCACAACTAAGCAAGGAATTTCTATCACACTTTTCTACAGCTGGGTCATACTTAACACAAAGACACCGGCTGGCTGAGATCAAACAAGGAGAAGATGAATCTGACAGAATTTTTTAGGAAGATTTGATAAAGTACTCTTGGAAGGGGAAATAGTGAGTGAAGACACCAAGATGGTAGCGTGATGGCAAGTCTAAGGAAAGGGGCCGATTTATGGAAAGAAATACACCTTGCTTGTCCCAAGACGTATGCTGAATGTAGACACCGAGCAGGCATCCATGTATCCATGTAAGAAGCCCTTAAAAAAGAATTAGGTGATAAGACTGATCCCAAGAAAACTGGAAAGAAATCTGGAGGAAATGAATACAAGGCCCCAAAAAATATGAAAGTCTTCAACGAGGGAGCGGAGTTGAAGGAGAGTTGAATCAAGTGTTTGCCACATCAATAGAAGCTGTGTATAATAATGTCAAAGATAGGGACATGCTGTCAGAACCGAGAAAAATCCGATAAGAACGAGGGAAGCTTAACCCAAACAAATATTGTGCATATCACCAGAACATCGGTCACTTCACTAGTGAATGTCGTGACTTGCTAAAACAACTATGGAGGTTTTACGAAGAAGGCAAGTTGTCAGAATTTGTAAAAAATAAGCCAGGAAAAAGGCCTAGAACAACAAATCTGTCCAACTCGGATGATGAGGGAAGCGACGACCAGCCGAGTAGGACGACCAAGAAAGAAAGGAAGGTACCAATAGCCCCAGTAGAACCAGTGCGAGAAATCCTCATGCTCGAGGCAAGCGGACCAGTGGGAGACTGTTCAAATGGAAGACCTCTAATCTCAAAGAGAAAAAGAAAAGCAGAGTTAAGAGCTGGGCCCAAGTGAAAGAGATAGGAGTAAACCCAGCCACCAAGCAAACGGGAGACTTAACATTTTCGAAAAAAGATTTAGATAGGGTACTTACTCCACATAACTACTCATTGATCATTTGTGCAAACATCATGGGAGCACGGGTGCACCGTCTGCTTGTCGATACAGGCTCCTACACAAACATCTTGTTCAAAAGCACATTATATCAATTAGGGGATTATGCAGAATATGTGAAAGATTGTAATCATAAGATAGTGGGGTTCGGAGATGCTATAACTGCCCCCCTAGGAGTAGTAACGTTGTCAGTTGAACTTGTATCGACTGAGAACCCAAATAGGAGGCTGACTAGGATGGTAGAATTCTTAGTAGTAGATCAGCAATCTTCCTACAACGGGTTTCTCGGTCGACTCTTTATCAATGAATTCAAAGCAGTTGTTTCAATGTACTACTACTGTATTAAATTTCCAACATCGAAAGGGCCAGGTACAATAAAAGATGATAAAAAAAGAGCTCGTGAATGCCTTCTACAATTGCAGCCCAAAGACAACCAGGTGTTAATGGTAGACGAACAGCCGAGCAGCTGTACCAAAGACGAACCCTCCATCCTTGATGAGATCATAGAATCCATTGATACGGAGATGATGGAGGTGGACGACCAGCAAGAAGAGGACGAACACGAAGTCTAGAACGAGCAACAAGGAAAAGATGCTATACCTGACTCAAATGAAGTTGAAGATCTCGAACCACGGCTAGGAGCAGAACCAATAATAGTTGAAGATGAACTTAGCCTGGAAGGACCCATTATTGATCCTCGATGGAAAAACAAAAAAAGGAGGGCAACACCGGTCGAAGAGTTGGAAGCAATAAGAGTTGACCCGAACATAGAAGACTTGGAACTTTTCATTGGATCTGAGCTTCCTGAGCCATACAGATCTAGAATGGAAGAACTCTTAAAGTCTAATCTCGATGTGTTCGCATGGTCACACACTGATATGGTAGGTATTAGCCCTGAGCATGCCTGCCATATATTGAATATTGATCCAACAAGGAGACCAGTGAAGCAAAAAAAGGAGGAAATTCGGTCCCGACAAGTATGAAACATTGGATGTGAAAGTAAAGAAATTATTAGACAATGATCTAATCAAACAAGCGTTATGTCCAAAATGGGTGGCGAACCCGGTATTAGTTCGAAAACTAAACGGGACGTGGAGGTTGTGTATTGACTTCACAGACTTGAATGCCGCTTGCCCTAAGGACCATTTCCCGCTTCCACACATTGACCAATTGGTAGACAACACAGCTGGACATGAACTTCTCACATTCATGGATGCGTTTGCAGGCTACCATCATATTCCAATGCATCCAGATGACCAGGAGCACACAACATTTTACACCAACAAAAATCTACTATGTTGGAAGAGAATGACATTCGGGTTGATCAACGCAGGAGCCACGTACCAAAGACTTGTCAATGAAATGTTTGATGAACACATTGGCAATGGAAGTATACGTGGATGATATAGTCGTGAAGAGTCCAAAGAAGGAAGACCACCTGTAACACTTGGCTCAAGCATTTGAGATACTTCGAGCTTACAACATGAAGCTGAACCCAAAGAAAAGTAGTTTCGGAGTTCACTCAGGAAAATTTATGGGACACCTTGTTAGCCAGCGAGGCATTGAAGCAAACACATCAAAAGTGAAGGCGATCATGGATATGCAGCCACCAAGATCTGTCAAAGAAGTACAACGGCTCACCGGATGTCTGGCGACTCTGAATAGATTTATCTCGAGATCTGGCGACAGGTGCCGACCCTTCTTCGATGCTTTAAAGAAAGGAGGGTTTCAGTGGACAAATAATTGTCAGCAAGTGTTTGAGCAACTAAAAGAATATCCCGGCGATACCAAAATCCTGTCAAAACCTATTTCAGGAGAAAAACTGTATCTATATCTGGCAGCCTCAGAAGTGGCGATCAGCTCAGTTTTGGTTCGTGCGGAGGGGAAATTTCATTTACCCATCTACTATGTGAGTCAAGCATTGCATGAGGCTAAAATCAAATATTCCCCGATGGAAAAGCTAGCATCGCACAAGTAATGAGCGTCAGGAAACTTCGACCATACTTCTTTGATCATCAAGTGGAAGTCTTGACGACATTCCCATTGAGGCAAATTTTACAAAAACCTGACACTGCTGGTCACCTTCTCAAATAGTCCCTCGAAATAAGCCAATTCGGAAATTCCTATGCACCTCGAACAACGATCAAAGGACAAGCGTTAGCCGACTTCATAGTCGAACTAATTTTTCCTCAAGATCCGACGAGAGGTCATAACCATTCATGGCATATGTATGTTGATGGATCGTTGACCAACGCAGCGTCAGGAGCTGGAATAGTGCTAATTAGCCCAGACAGACAAGTCTTCACCTCGGCAGTACGATTCGAGTTCATGGCAACAAACAACGAAGCCGAATATGAAGCACTGATAGCCAAACTTCATTTAGCATTGACTGTGGGGGTTAGAAGACTACAGATATATGGAGATTCACAATTAATAGACAACCAAGTCCGAGGAGAATATGAAGCAAAAGACGAGAACATAGTTTTGCATAAAAAAATTGTTGCTCATTTGGCTTTCCTGTTTGAACAAATTTACATCAAAAAGTACCAAGAGACAATAATGCCCAAGCAGATGCACTTGCTCGCCTGGCTACCAGCACAGGACCAGCAGAATTGTCAGAAATCAACATCACAAAGATACTTCAACCATCAACACACGACTACAAAATCAATCAAATAAGTGAAGAACCTGGGAAAGATGACTGGAGAACAACTATTATTAAATATCTTCGTGATGGCGAAGTTCCAGAAAATCCTCAAGAGGCAGTCAAGACGACCATGCAAGCAACAAGGTTTTCTATCATGGATGGTCAACATTACAAGAGAGGATTTTCACTTCCACTATTAAAATGCTTGACAAGGAGATAAAGCCAAAAAGTTTTGAAGGAAATTCATGAAGGAGTTTGTGGAAACCACGCAGGGGGGCGTGCATTAGCATACAAGACAGTAAGGCAAGGATACTGGCCAACTTTACTGCAGGATGCTATCAAAGTTGCAAAAACATGTTATAGGTGCCAGCTGTTCGACCCCAGTATTCACAAGCCACCAACTGAGCTAATATCAGTAAATAGTCCATGGCCATTCGCAAAGTGGGGGATAAACATCATAGGACCTTTTCCGACTGGAAAGGGGAATGTAAGATTTGTGGTAGTGATCGTGGACTATTACACAAAATGGGCCGAAGCAGAGGCACTCGTAACGATTACACAAGAGAAAATGATCAATTTTATTTGGAAAAGTATTGTATGCTGATTCGGAGTTCCACAGGCGATCTTAACAGACAATGGGAGACAGTTCAAAGGCAAGAAGATAAGGGACTTCTGTAAAAAATGGGGAATCAAGAAATATTGTTCGACTCCATATCATCCTCAGTCCAACGGTCAAGTAGAAGCAGTCAATAAAATAATCAAGCACATTTTGAAAATCCGATTGGTAGACAAAAGGGGAAAATGGTTAGAAGAGCTACCAGAAGTGCTATGGGCATATTGAGTATCATACAGAACAAGCACCGGTGAAACCCCATTCACCATGGCATTTGGCACCGAGGTAGTAATACCAGTGGAGCTAAAAGTACCAATGGAGCGAACAACGATGTTTGACGAACAGTCGAACAACACAGCTCTAGCTGCAGAAATGGACTTAATTGACGAGAAAATGATTTCAGCAGAAATGAAAAATGCAATATACAATAAAAGAATCGCAAAGTATTATAATTCACAAGTCAAAATTAGAGAATTTGAAGTTGGGGATCTCGTGCTCCGAATTTTTTTGGGATCACCACCAGGAGTATTTGGACCGACTTGGGAGAACCCATTCAGGATAACTCATAAGTGGTATAACGACATGTATGAATTGGAAGACATGGAAGGCAACTCGGCCCAATACTCATGGAATGCGGCCTTATTGAAAAAATATTATCAGTAAAGTATAAAATGTACAACATATGTAAAAATTAGTATAGGTTTCATATTATGTTATAAGTTGTAAATATGATAGTTGTAAATTTGATGTAAAATATCAAAAAACTTCAAAGTTTTATGTAAGCTTGTTCATGTAAAGTTAAGAAAAACAAGTTGTAAGATGAGATTTTACGGCGATATGTTGTATACTTAGAGGTAGTATAAGGAGGTGTGAGCCCATCTGTTCGCCTAAAAACTTAAATTGTTCGCCAGAAGCCAAAAAACACTGAGGTGTAAGCTCAATGACTGGCGAACAATAATGTTGAAATACAAAGATCTAAGGCCAATTCCGTCAAAGATCACAAGGCCCAATCAATCAAGGTTAAGTTCTTAGAGGACAATGAAGACACATTCAAATATCATGCGTAAGGATCAACAAACACAAGTTGTTGGGACATTGTCAGTTTTGTTTAAGATCCCAAAGCCCCTGAAAAGATGTTTGCCTTAATCTGTCTTTGTCAGGCTAGTCTTGGTTAGGATTTGTACTTAGTCATTTTACACTTCACAGGTACTCAGTGAGAGGAGAACTCACTGGCGACAATCAAGACCAAGAGCCTGAAGATGAAGAGCACCATCCTGAACTTATGGCAGTCCTCTAAGCTGGCTGAGTAAGTGTCAGTGATGAAGAGTATGACCCTGAGGTCATTACTAACTCAGTCCTGAAGGGAACAGGATGTCACTGAGTTTATGGGAAGACTTGGAGTAGAGCCAAGGAATGCAAAAGGAATTTCAGCGTCAGGACAAGACCGGTGAGCTCAAGACAAAATGAACTTAATAAGACAAGCCTGAAGCTCAGGAATAAGTTCTGACATTCTCACCAACCTGATGACGTGGACCAATCCAGGAAGGACACGCACGTACGGAACCTGACAAGAAGACTGAATTCAGACTGCATATTCAACGGGCAAGCATTTAATGTGCATTTAATGCAACTACCAAATCCATGCAAGGACGGCTGCTGCATGAAGATATGTCCGTTTGAAGCCACTCTACATAGTTGACAAGAAAGGCTATCTCTCCAACGGATAGTTTTTCAAGTCACCTATAAATACAGAAGACCTTGAACCCATTCAAGGTTACGGAAAATTTCCAAGCCAGAAATTACTCAAACTCTCAAGCATTCAAAGCATTCAGCCTTTAAGAGAAGCACTCGAAACCATCTAAATTTCCCAAGTGTTTCTTAGCAACTGAGAGTTATTCTGTATTCCAAGAGCTAAATAGCATTATCTTAAGCTTAGAGAGATTATCCAATCCTTAGTATAGCTTTTTCTTGTAAGGATAATCTCAACCTAGTTGGAATCCCAACTGAAACCAAAACCCTAAGTTAGGCTTGTTGGGAGTAAGTCAGTTAGTGTGTTAGTAAGGAAGTCTGTATAGATCAGTGAGGTCAGCTGGTCTTGGTGCACCTTGGCACGTTAAAAACAAGAATCCCTTGAGTGGATTTCCTGTTAAGTCAGGCCGTGGACGTAGGAGCTTGAGCCTCTGAACCACGTTAAATTCCTTGTGTTCTTATTGCTTTGATATTGTGCATACTTGCCATATTATTTGCTCATTCATTGCATTCGGTTTATCAGGCTTGAATCAATCAGCCTGACCCTAAAAAAGAGCACTGCCTTACTAAACACCTTTCAGAATTGAGTAAAACAAGTTTTCAGAAAGCAAACTAAACAAGACTTTAAAATATCAGGGCTCAAACAATTCCGCACTGAACTTGAACTGATAGTTAGCCAACTGACCCCACCAAGTGTAGTCAGTAGGTGTGTTATCAGCTCCTAGTTCTTTACCACTCTGAGCAAAGGGGACTCAGTCAGTTTTTAAGGTTGAAAAATTGGTATACGTGTATTCCCCCCCATACACGTATTCCTCAGTCTTGTACCGGGACCAACACAAGTACCTTGCTCTTGAAAATAAATAAGAGAGGTACTTTAGTTGCAAAGCAAAAACAAGATGGACGAACAACTGTGCAGTCAGCGAACAAATTGGAAAGTAAAGGAACCTCAAAGAAATTATGCAAGAAAAGGAAGCAAAAGTCATTCCACTTCATTAAGTTAAAGCAGTACAAGAAAAAAAAGAAAATTACAAAAGATAGCCTATTACAAACTAGGAAATAAAAATGATATTCAACGTTCAAAATCTAAGGAACTGGAGAAGCATCTGGATTGGAGGGTACAACTTCAGCAGTGGTCGCCTCTGGAAGTTGTTGGTCACCAATCGCAGCAGAAATGCCAGCACCATCAAGGGGAGTAAGAGGGAGTGAACTAAGGTCATCAAAGACTTTGTCATCTTTACTTGGCTCCTCGCCAGAAAATCGAGGGGCAATAACTTGAACATCCTCTCCAAAGATGTCCAAGGACACTCCCATCTCCCCAAGATCGGCCACGGGAACAACAAAGCCAACACTGACAAGATTATCTTTAACATAATCATTGAAGTCCTGCTTCACCATGGTTAGCACATCCTTCCCGTGGTCCAGGGAAAACTTCACAGACCTTATGCTCTCTGCATAGGCACACACATAACCGAAGTTAGTGTTATCAGCCACGTCTTGAGCATATACATCGTAGGCGACCATGGCGGATTTTTCTTGTTGCAAGCGAGCAACGTCAGCTTATAGTTGCTTCACTTGGGTGACCAAGCTTGTCTTCTCGCCCTCCAGCACCTTTACTCGCTCATCAGCGACTCCCAACTCGAGCATCATCCTCTCGGACTGGTTAAGAGCAAACTGTTCGCTATCAAGAGTAGCCTTGAGCTTCTGTTCTAAATCTGCCTTAATCTTAGCATGCTCGGACTTTTCCTTAGCCAGCTCATCATCTTTTCTCTTCAGGATGGTCACTTTCTCAACTTCAAAGTGATCTATCTTGCGGCCAAATCCTCGATTTGTTCGCTCCAGATCAATGATTTGATCAAGAAGCTTTTGAGTTACAATGGCCTGATGACTGGCATTGTAAGTGACCAGCCGAGCATTATCACTGGCAACCTTCCCCTGAACAATTTCCTCGCAAGTCTTGGTCCATGAGCAAGGAACAAGTTCTGTCGCTCGCCTCACATACGAATCGGGAATATCTTGGTATGGAGGGGGTAATTTCATGCAGCTAAGTTGGTGAAGAACATCGGCCCATCCCGAATGTTCTTCGGGCTTGTGCCTATTGCAAAAAAAAAAAAAAAAAAAAAAAATGGTAATGAAATTAGAGAAAAATCCTAAGAACAAAATGGGCGACTGTTGGGACATTGTCAGTTTTGATTAAGATCCCAAAGCCCCTGAAAAGATGATTTGCCTTTTGTTTGTCTTGTCAGGCTAGTCTTGGATAGGCTTTATACTTAGTCATTTTACATTTCACAGGTACTCAGTAAGAGGAGCACTTACTGATGACGATCAAGACTTAGAGCCTAAAGACGGTTTACCATCCTGGACTTATGGCAGTCTTCTAAGCTGGCTGAGTAAGTCACAGTGATGAAGAGTATGACCCTGAGGTCATTACTACTCAGTCCTGAAGGGAACAGGATGATACTGAGTTTATGGGAAGACTTCGAGTAGAGCCAAGCAATGCAAAAGGAATGTCAGCGTTAGGACAACACCGGTGAGCTCAAGATAAAAAGAACTTAATAAGACAAGCCTGAAGCCAGGAATAAGTTCTGACATTCTCACCAACCTGATGACGTGGACCAATCAGGGAAGGACACGCACGTACGGAATCTGACAAGAAGACTGACTTCATACTGCATTTTCAACGGGCAAGCATTTAATGTGCATTTAATGCGACTACCTAATTCCATGCAAAGGACGGCTGCTGCATGAAGATATGTCCCTTTGAAGCCACTCTACATAGATGACAAGAAAGGTTATCTCTCCAACAGATAGTTTTTCAAATCACCTATAAATACAGAAGGCCTTGAACCCATTCAAGGTTACGGGAAATTTCCAAGCCAGAAATTACTTAAACTCTCAAGCATTCAAAAGCATTCAGCCTTAGAAGAAGCACTCGAAACCATCTAAATTTCCCAAGTGTTTCTTAGCTACTGAGAGTTATTCTGTATTCCAAAGAGCGAACTAGTATTATCTTAAGCTTAGAGAGATTATCCAATCCTAGCATAGCTTTGCCTTGTAAGGATAATCTCAACTTAGTTGGAATCTAAACTGAAACCAAAACCCTAAGTTAGGTTTGTTGGGAGTAAGTCAATTAGTGAGTTAGTAAGAAGAGCTGTATAGATCAGTAAGGTTAGCTGGTCTTGGTGCACCTTGGCACGTTAAAAATAAGAATCCCTTGAGTGGATTTCCTGTTAAATCAGGCCGTGGACGTAGGAGCTTGAGTCTCTAAACCACGTTAAACTCCTTATGTTCTTATTGCTTTGATATTGCGTATACCTGCCATATTACTTGTTCATTCATAAGCATTTGGTTTATCAGGCCTGAATCAATCAGCCTGATCCTTAAAAAGAGCACTGCCCTACTAATAACTATTCAGAATTGAGTAAACAAGTGTTTCAGAAAACAAACTAAACAGGACTTTAAACTATCAGGGCTCACGCATTTCTGCACTGAACTTGAACTGATAGTTAGCCAACTGACCCTCACCCATGTGTAGTCGATAGGTGTATTATTAGTTCTTTATCACTCTAAGTAAAGGTGACTCAGTAAGGTTTCAATTTTGAAAAATTGGTATACGTGTATTCCCCCCCCCATACACGTATTCCTCAGTCTTGTACCGGGACCAACAAGTGGTATCAGACCAGTGGTTCAAAAGACCACTGACTTTGAATACTAATAGTTTCAGAGGAGAAACTGTTGGTGGTCACTGAACAGATCTGAGTTTGCTTTTCATAAAACTTGCATCATCATGACTTCGAGGAGACTTGAAGCTTCGTTACCTGAATTCTCTGTATCTAACTTTGTCTGTTGGAAGTTCAGATTAGAAGCGTATCTTGATGCCATCCATGACCAGATGCTGTGTGTTCTCAGTTAGGGACCGATCAAGATCACTATTCCCAATGTCAGAGGACTGGGATATGAGCATCTTGAGATTGGCGTGCAGGTTCCGAAAGAAAGGAAAGACATGACCAACGATGAAATCAAGATGGTAGGACTAGACAACGTTGCCAGAAACATCATTTTGCATACGGTGCCCTTCGAGGAGTCAGCTAGGCTGATGAACTTAAAGACGGCAAAGGAGGTTTGGGATGAGCTGGCCAGGATGTGCGAGGGGTCAGAAAAGATAAAGGAGAACAAGAGAAACATTGTCATTCAGAAGTTCGAAGCGTTCAAGATGCTGCCTGATGAGACAATCGATCAAATGGAGTCAAGGTTAATCAAATTTATGAATGAGTTGGTGATGCTGGACAAGGATGTCCCAAAGAGAGATGTTGCTTCAAAGATCCTGAATGCCCTTCCTGAGAGATGGGATAACAGTGTAATTATGCTTAAGAATACTCAGGATATGAGTAACATAACTTCTGCTTTACTTTTTTCAGAGCTAAAGGCACTGGAATTTGATCTAAATAAAAGGAAGAAGAAAGTTTAGCCAGAAGAAGAAGAAAAGGAGAAAACTCCTGAGAAAAGTGTGGCGTTCAAGGCCAGGTCTGAACCTGTTGAATCTTCATCAAAGTCACTGATGGAGATGAGCAAGGAAGAACTTGCTGAGGAATACAGCCTGATGGCCAGACGCTTTGATAAGCTTAATTCCAGGTTTTGTCGTTATAAAAATTTTTATCAGGACTCACGTGACAGGAAACCTGAAGGAACCAACCAAAGCTCAAGGAGATATGAGGAAAGAAGAAACACTGACCAGAGGAGAGATCATGGCGAAGAAAGAAGATATTCAGATCCAAAGCCCGATTGTAGAGATGAACAGAGACGTACTCATGATGACAAGCACTCAGGAAAGACTGAAAGCTCATCAAGATGGAGGGAACCTGACTCAAGGAGGAACCCTAAACCAAGGAGAGAAAGGGGAGATGAGAAACCAACATGTTACAACTGTAACAAGAACGGGCACTATCAGTATGACTGTCCGAAGCTGAGTGCAAGGGAAAGAGAGGACAGGAGGGCCAAGAGAGACCAGAGATTTGCTGACCGGAGAGCCATGCTCGCTGAGGATGCAACTGACTCTGATGGTCCTGAGGAAAGATCACCTGAACTCTTTTCTGATGATGAGTACGATGATGTTTGCCTGATGGCAAGGGAGGAACCTGAGGTAACATCTAACTCTGTATGTGGTTCCTACACTAGTCAAAATCCTGAGCTAAGCTCAGAATCAGTCAGAGAAATGAACCTTCAGATCTGCCTGGATCAATTGATGGTTGATTTCTCCAGATTGCAGGAAACAAATGTCTTCTTGGTAGAGGAGAACAAGAAATTGAGTACTGAGGTTCAAAACCTGAATGATCAACTCACTCAGTCTGATCTTAAAGAATCAGCTCAGATTGTGAGACTAACTCAGGAGATTGATTTAATCAATGTTGAGAGCCTCCCAAGAGAGAAAATTCTGAAGGAACTGACTGATGAAGAGTTGGTCAGGAAGGAAGAACTGAAAGTACTTAAGAGTAAGGTTGATGACCTCTTTACCAGACATGAAATCCTGAAAAAGAGTGAGGACTCTCTCAAGAAAAAGGTTGCAGCAATGAATAAATCCTCAGTGGCTAGAGAGGAAATAAATAGCAGCCAGATGCTTGGCAATGAGAAAAAGGGACTTGGATATGTCCCTAAGAAATCCTCACAAGGTCAATCTCATGTTGCTTCAGGGAGCAACACTGAGAGGGTATTTGTTCAGGCAGGCCAGAGTGCACCCAAGGTTGTACTCCAGGCCTGTCAAATTGATAAGGGCAAGGAAACTATTGACACAGTCAGGGTTGCCCCTAAGGTAGCTAAGCCAAAACCCAAGGGAAAGGCAAAGCAACCTAAGGAGGCCCCTGAGAGCTCAGGCCAGGGAAAGCCTCAGCGAAAGCAGAGGAAGACTCAGGCCAAGAGCCCTCAGACTGGTCAGCGAGGGTACCATCATGCTTGGCAATACCAACAGGGAAGGCAAAATATGATGACACCCCCATGGTTTTGGCATCCTGAGGCCTTTAACTGTTTTTCATTCCCTCACTTGCCTAGGGGGAATAGAACACAGGGCCCTTATCAAGAACAAGGCCCAAGACCTGCTGCACCCAGACCTAGGAAGAGCAGGAAGTCAGCCCAAAAGGCACCCACTCAGGCTCCTGTGAAGCCTAAGTCTAGCATAAATAAACACCATCTTCCTCTCAGGCAAAGAAGAAGAAAGTTATGTATGTCGATGTTTCAGGGAGACAGATTTACCACTCTGAGGCAATCAGGGTTGTTAAGCAAGTCTGGATCCCGAAGGGTACAGCTGACACAATAGGACCCAACACCCAATGGGTACCTAAAGCCTGATTTGATTGCAGGCGGCTGTGGATCATAACAAGAGAAGAGGAGACTCAATCAAAGTTGTTTGGTACCTAGACAGTGGTTGCTCAAGGCACATGACTGGAGTGAAGAGTCTTCTCCAAGAATACCAAGCTAAAGATGGTCCACAAGTAACCTTTGGTGATAACTCAAAAGGTGTTACTAAAGGTTTGGTGTCTTAATAATAGGTACAGTCAGAGTGGAAAATTTGTCCTTTGTGGAAGGACTGAAGCATAACCTGTTGTCAGTAAGTCAATTCTGTGACAAAGGTTTCAGTGTTGAGTTCTCATCGAATATATGTTCAGTCAAGGACAAATCAACATAAGTGCTTCTAACAGGTATCAGGAAAGGTAACGTTTATCTCGCTGACTGGAGCAGCACTATTCCTAATACTTGTTTTGTTGCTAAAAGCTCTCTAGAGCTCAGTTGGTTATGGCATAAAAGATTGAGCCACCTGAACTTCAAGATTCTTAACAAAATTTCTAGACAGTCACTTGTTGAAGGTCTACCTAATGAAGTTTTTAGCAAAGATCATGTGTGCAAAGCTTGTCAGGAAGGGAAGCAGGTCAGAGCATCATTCAAAGAGAAAGCTTCCCATTCCACTAACAGGATTCTTCAGCTCTTGTACATGGATTTATTTGGTCCCATAACACCTGTGAGTATGAATGGTAGGAAATATACCCTTGTTGTTATTGGTGATTATTCTAGATATACCTGGGTTATTTTCTTGTTAAATAAGAAAGAGACACAGGTGAAGCTTCCAGAGTTACTCAGGAGACTCAGCAATGAGAAGAATCAGTCCATTACTAAGATCAGATCTGACAAGGGCACTGAATTTATAAATTCATATATTTCTGACTTTTGTAATGAACTTGGTATAGCTCATGAGACTTCTGCAGCTAGAACACCACAGCAGAATGGTGTCGCTGAAAGGAGGAACAGGACACTGAAGGAAGCTGCTAGGACCATGCTGGCAGAGTCAGGGTTGCCCAAGAAGTTCTGGGCTGAGGTAATCAACACTGCATGCTACACTCAGAACAGATCCATGCTAAACAAACAACATGCACAGACCCCATATGAGACATGGAATAAAAGGAAACCTCGTATTTCTTATTTTCATGTATTTGGTTGTAAGTGCTTCATCCTCAACAATGGGAAGACCCAATTGAAAGCCTTTTATAGCAAATCTGATGAAGGAATATTCTTAGAGTATTCTGAAGTTAGTAAAGCCTTCAGAGTTTACAATTGTAGGACCCTTGTTGTGGAAGAATCACCACATGTTGTTTTTTATGAATCTGCTAATGAGTCTAGGATAAAAGTGTTGAATCCTGACATTGAGGAGGTCACAAGGAGTATGACAAGGCTGAGCTTAAAGAATCAACCTGATCCAAAGGTCAAAACTGTGCCAATTCCAAGATTGAATGATGATGATGATCAGGATGATGAATCAAGTGCCGCTCCTAAGCCCAGCACATCAGGGATTGTTGAGCCTCAGACTGGGGAACAGGCTCAACCTGAGGTAAGTACCGTCTATGATGATGCTGTTGTAGCTGAGACGGTTCCTGAGTCACCTCATCAAGGGGGAATCAATGTCCCTGACATTGAGCTTGTTAATCCCTTTGGTATAGACTCAGGATCATCTCCTTCTGTTCAATTTCCTGAATTTTATGAGCCTGTAGACACTAACATTGCAGGTACTTCAGGAACAACATCTGGCAAGAGAACATGGCTAGAGGATCATCCCATTGATCAAATCATTGGTGATCCAATTGAGGGAGTCAGGACCAGACGGTTCCATGGTGAGAGCGCATTATTCTGTTGCTTTCTCTCTGAGCAAGAGCCTCAGAACATTGAAGAAGCTCTCACTGACTCGAACTGGATCATTGCCATGCAAGAGGATTTGAATCAGTTCACAAGGAATCAGGTTTGGGAACTGGTAGATAGACCTAGGCATCAAGGAGTAATTGGTACCAAGTGGGTCTTCAAGAATAAGAAGGATGAGAATGGTGTTGTGGTAAGGAACAAGGCTAGACTGGTTGCAAAAGGGTATTGTCAATCTGAGGGAATAGACTACGATGAGACTTTTGCTCCAGTGGCTAGGTTGGAAGCTATCAGATTGTTCCTTGCATATGCAACATATAAGAAGTCCAAGGTGTATCAAATGGATGTCAAGAGTTCCTTCCTGAATGGTGTACTCAATGAAGAGGTATATGTTGAACAACCTCCCGGGTTTGAGGTTGGAGATAGTGTATACCATTTGAAGAAAGCACTCTATGGACTTAAGCAAACACCAAGAGCTTGGTTTGATACCCTCTCTCAATTCCTGACAGACCATGGGTTCAAGAAGGGAACTGTGGATAGGACATTGTTTAGGATCACTGAAGGTGATGACATTCTCTTGGTCCAGAATTATGTGGATGACATAATATTTGGATCACCAAATCATCAGCTCTGTGAGAAATTCTCTAAGATGATGACTGGTAAATTTGAGATGTCAATGATGGGAGAGATGAACTTCTTCTTAGGATTGCAGGTCAAGCAGACTGATCAAGGTATCTTCATTAATCAGGCCAAGTATACAAGAGACTTGATTCATAAGTTTGGTGTTCAGAACAGCAATCCAGCCAGGATCCCTATGAACACAAATTGGAAAATGGATCCTGACACTGAAGGGACTTCAGTAAATCAGACTGAGTACCGAGGGCTGATAGGTTCTTTGTTGTACCTGACTGCAAGTAGGCCTGACATTACGTTTGCAGTTGGTGTGTGTGCTAGGTATCAGTCTGATCCCAAGAGAAGTCATTTGGAGGCTGCTAAGAGGATACTTCAGTATTTGAAAAGGACAGTCAATATGGGACTATGGTATCCTTCAGATGACAACTTAGAATTGACAGGTTATTCAGATGCAGATCATGGAGGTTGTAGAATTGATAGGAAATCAACCTCAGGGACATGTCAGTTTTTGGGAAGTAAGTTGATCTCGTAGTTTAGTAAGAAGCAGAATTCAGTGGTTACATCCACAACTGAGGCTGAGTATATGGCTGCAGGTAGTTGTTGTGCTCAGATTTTATGGTTGAGGCAACAATTGAGGGACTACCAAGTATTTGCTAATGAGGTTCCAATCTATTGTGACAACAATAGTGCTATAGCGATTACTCAGAACCCAGTGCTTCACACAAGGTGTAAGCATGTGGACATTAGGCATCACTTCATTCGAGATCACGTGGAAAAGAAGGACATTAGGATGGAGAAGATTCACACTGACAGGCAAAGAGCTGACATCTTGACTAAGCCGTTGGCTGAAGCAAGGTTTATGGAACTGTCAGTGGAGTTAGGACTCTTAGATCCGGGAGAACAGTCAGTGTAGGGTCCTAGGGGGAACTCAGGCCAGACTCGACTCAGCGAGGTATCAGGGTGCTACAATGTCTTCCTGACAGGTATGAGTTCTATCCTGACTCTTGTGAATACCAAGCGTCTCCCTGAGTCCTTCATCCTGAAAATCTTTATTAAATGCATTCCATTTTCATTAAAAGCGCGTCTTTTCATATTTAAACCGACGTGCAACGGAGCATTTAATGCTTCAGTTACTTTTTCATATACGTGTCCGTTTTATACGGAATATGACTGACTTGGGTAATTGATTGAAATTGAGATTAATCATGGCCCTTCATTTCAAAACCTTTTAAATTCAGGAATTAATCTCAACCCCACGTCTGAGTAACTGACTTCGTCTTATCAATCAATAGTCCCATTGGAGGTCTTTACGCAAACACAAAGCACATCTGCACACTGAGTATTCTCATGCTCAAAATATTCAAAGATTTCCTAAAAACCTCTACTTCTCTCAAAATCAATGGCACTTCTTAATTCCAACTGGACAATGGACAAGCTCGAGGATGTTGTAAATAACAAACTGGTACACATGGAGCAAGTCATCTCCATGGAAGGTGCCTGTCTTACAGTGGAGGAAATCAAACCTATTTTTAATTGGATTTCCGAAGCTGGGTTGGAAACATACTTTACCATGCGTCCCCTCTCTATACTTCCAAGGACGGTTGTAGAAGCCTACCTCAATATGTTCCTGCGTAAGGGAGAACTCTTCACGAAGGTAACTGCACTCAAGCCGATGGGGGAAAAGGACGGCGACGGCGAACCTCTCTATAACTCAGGGGTGGTTAACATTGACATTCGGAGAGCCATCAAGGAGGTCTTTGCTTTGCCATCCTCAGGAGTCAATCCCAGACTCTACAAGGAAAACTTGGAGGGAGAGTTCCTTAAGGAGTGGACCAAGACCGGCTCCTCTGAGTTCAGAGCCCGTCAGAACAAGAGTACTCTGAAGCCTGAGTACAGAGCTCTTGTGGACTTAGTGTCCAAAGTGGTGATGGGATCCACAGGCTCTCATGAGCAGCTGAGCTTGCCCAAGCTGAGAATAATGGGGGCTATTGTCGATGGAGTGGAGGCAAACTGGGAGCAGTTCTTCATTGATCAACTCCATCAGGCTGGACTGGACAAGCTGAAGCGGGATGAGGAGAAGAATCACGTTTCTGTCAGTGCCATCCTGCCCTTTGGAATGAGGTTGTCCATCCTTATTGCCCATGCCTGTCATGAGTTCACCTTCGACTTCGAGGACAATCTTTCCTCCAAGAAGGTAATGTTTGCTTCAGTGAGTGATACTTACTCGATGCTAGGGCTGACTGATCCCAATGCTAAGGCAAATGGTCAGGCCAAAAAGCCAGCTGGAAAGGCCAAGAAAGTGGCAACCAGTCTCATTGAGAGAGTGGATGAACTCTTTGAAAGGAGTAAGGAGGCTGAGGAGTCTGCTGCTGAGATGGAGGAGGCTCAGCCTGCAGTGGAGGGAGTGGAGAAGAGGAAGAAGGTGAGGTTAGTGCTGTCAGGGAAGAGCACTAAATCTGGGACTGAGTCTGATCCCAAGAGAGCCGAATCTGAGGCTGAGAGAACTGACGATGACGTCAGGAAGGAGAGTGATCAGGGGGAGAGACCCTTGTAGAGACTTAGGAAGGGAGTCAGAAAGTCCCCTGCTAAGAGGTTGCCTGTAGTGAGTGAGAGGGAGAAGTCAAGCTCTCCTAGAGACTCTGACTTGGAGGAGATGAGAAAATCTATCGAGACGGTTGAGTTGTTGCAGCCTGAGATAGTACCCACTCAATCACATACTAACCCTGAAACCCAAAAATAACCCAACCCTGACCCAACACCTCTACCCACCCAATCACCCCGTACCTCAGAGCCAAACGTTCTAGAGTCAGTGCCATCACCTAAGAGGCCTGACCAACCCTCAGAACCCTCCATTCCCAACCCTTAAGATTTCTCCACTTACCCCAACCCAAAAGATTTTCCTAAAGCCACTTCAAATGAAGAGGATGACTTCCTGTTTGTGGAGGAGGAAGAGTTGGATGAGCATATGGCAGGAGGCATTCTGAAGAATACCCTAAGGGGGAACGCTACTGAATGGGCCTCCAAGTGTTGGCCAAGACTGACAAAGTATGGAGAACTTGCTGCTAACGTTATTGAGCTCAAAGTCTAGTTGGATTTTAAGCAATCCAACATGCAGGAGCATAACATGTTAGTCGATGCTCGTGGCTGGGAGCACTGGGAGAATGAGGAGGCAAGATTATGCTCTTATTTTGGACTGACTAGCTGGCTTCAACTGCTTAACTTCGAAAACCTGAGGGAGCTAGTCAATGACTTGATGTCCAAGAGGAAGGCTGATTTTCTGTCAGATGAGGAGGGAGACAGGGATGGAGAGGATGATGAAGATGCTCAGGGTGGAGCTATGGAGAAAGATGTGGAGGAAACGGCTGAGGAGGTTGATGCGATGGTCCCTGAGTCTCAAACTCAGGAGGAAGGTGTAAAAGACACTGGTGCCAAGGGTGGACCAGTGGTTGAGGATGTTTTGAACATCTCAGCCGCCGATGAGACATCTGTCGATGAAGGGATTCCCTGCCCTAAGACAAGGGAGAAAGATGTTGAGACGTCTAAGGAGACTCCCAGTTCCGAAGGACTAGTTCCTAAGGTTCGAGATGGCTTGGTTGAGCCTGAGCAGGCGACCATGACCACTCAACAACTGTCTTCAGTGCACCCTGAAGAGGGGACTGAGGATGCAGGGGCTGACAAGGAAAAATAGCCTGCCACTGATGAGGCCGAGGATGGTGATGAGGATGTGATCATAACTGGGGTCAGCCGAGCTGAATTCACAAGCATTGTAGAGGTCAAGAAGGAGAAAACCACAGAAAATCTAGCTGAGCTTCAGGAGGAAGTGATGAGGCTACACGCTGAGAAAGAAGAGGACTCCAAGGCCCTAGCAAAACACATCCGATGGACTAAATCAGCTTACAACACCCTTGCCAATAGGGAGCTGATTTTGCTCAAAAGAACGATGACTGACACGGCCAAGTCAGTGAGGGCTGAAAGGAAGCGCACCAAGAAGATGCTGAGACAAACCTTGAAGTAGTTTGCTGAGAAGGATGAGCAAAGGAAGGAGGATCTCAATCAGGCCGTGGAGAAGCTTGCAGCTCAGGCTGGAGCCCTATTCACTCAGGCCATTAAGAACTCAGTGTCCAAGTTGGAGCTGGAGTCAGGACGAATTGCTCAGACTTCGAAAGATATTGCTGAGAGGATGACTCAAGCAGATGATCGATCCGTCAGGGTGGAGGAGAGGATCGAGCAAGTTGAACAAAGACTTCAACTCTCCATGGAGGTCTTTGAGAAGAAGGTGAATGCTGCAATCAGTTCTGTTTCTTTTGCAGGAACTGGTATCTCGATGGGAGTTAACTTACTGAAGGAGGGAATCAATGACGTTCATTCCCTAGCCTTCTTCGTAATTAACAGCGGATCTGACGCATTCCCATCCGAGGCCAATGATGATGCCAAAAAGGGGGAAAAGAAGAAGAAAAGATCCCGCCCTGAGGCATCTGAGGCAGTCAACCAAGACGAAACCATTCAAGCCGACCCTGAGGCCAATCCTGAAGGGAATGTGCTGAGGGTAAGGAAGTCAGCAAGGTTGGAAGCAGTAGAAAAGGAAAGGGAGGAAATTGTTGCCAGGCTGAAGGCAGAGGCAGCAAAGAAAGGGAGGGCTAATGAACCTTCTAAAGAACTCCAAGTATCCAAGCATTCTGAGTCAGTTCAGAAATCTCCTCCCATGAATACAAGGAAGAACCCCATCACTTACTCTGGGGAGATGGTGGCGGAATTATGCGCTGAGGCGTGGGGGACACCTTCTAAAAAGACTGAGGCTGTACGCAGGGCTGAGATTGCACAGAAAGAAAAGATGTGTATCTTGGAGAAGAAAGTGGAGAAGCTGACTGATATCAATGAGCTTCAACAAAGGGAACTCGATGATGCAGTTATCAGTCTGCTTAGGAGAAAGAAGGCGAAGCCTGAGCCTAGGAAGTACAGAAAGAGGCCTACAACAAGAAAATCAACAATTCTTCAAGTCAGAAGGCCGGAGTCAGGATTAAGGAAAGTCTATGTCGACGAGTTCATCTCCGAGGCACTGAAGGAGTTCTGGGCTGACGCGAAGGATGAGTTTGTGAAATTGTGGTATGTTGTGAAGAAGTGGGGCGACACTGATGATATTAATGCTCACTTCACTGACTACATGATGGACAATCATCCTGAGTTGATCTAAAAGATCCTGGAGGAGGCTGAAGCAGCTCAAGTTCAGGTGAAGGCTCCTGAGTTCACGATTCGAGCTCCTCCCTTAGTTCCTGGAACACAGAAGCACAATACAAAGGCCATTATGATGGAAGTTTTGAAGATTGCCAAGGCTGAAGGGTACGTGAATCAACCTAGCAGAGTTGACGAGTTAAAGGCTAGAGTCTATGCAGGATATGGACTTGAACCTGAAATGAGATTAGTCTAAGTGTTCACAGCTTCTTGTAATAGATTAGATTCATTGTAATCACTTCCACATATATCAATGAAATCTATTACTTTTGCCCACAAACAAAAACTCATTGTTTTTTTGGCTGTTATTTGAATTCTGTACTTTATCAAGAATTGCTCTAACACTGCCTTATCTTATAGATAGGTTCTTATATTTCCTCTAAGTGTTTTGAGGATCTTTTCAGTGTTTTGGCATCATCAAAAAGGGGGAAATTGTTGGGACATTGTCAGTTTTGATTAAGATCCCAAAGCCCCTGAAAAGATGATTTGCCTTTTGTTTGTCTTGTCAGGCTAGTCTTGGTTAGGCTTTATACTTAGTCATTTTACATTTCACAGGAACTCAGTAAGAGGAGCACTTACTGATGACGATCAAGACTTAGAGCCTGAAGACGGTTTACTATCCTGAACTTATGGCAGTCTTCTAAGCTGGCTGAGTAAGTCTCAGTGATGAAGAGTATGACCCTGAGGTCATTACTACTCAGTTCTGAAGGGAACAGGATGATACTGAGTTTATGGGAAGACTTGGAGTAGAGTCAAGCAATGCAAAAGGAATGTCAGCGTTAGGACAAGACCGGTGAGCTCAAGACAAAAAGAACTTAATAAGATAAGCCTGAAGCCAGGAATAAGTTCTAACATTCTCACCAACCTGATGACGTGGACCAATCCGGGAAGGACACGCACGTACGGAATCTGACAAGAAGACTAACTTCAGACTGCATTTTCAATGGGCAAGCATTTAATGTGCATTTAATGCGACTACCTAATTCCATGCAAAGGACGGCTGCTGCATGAAGATATGTCCGTTTGAAGCCACTCTACATAGATGACAAGAAAGGTTATCTCTCCAACGGATAGTTTTTCAAATCACCTATAAATACAGAAGGCCTTGAACCCATTCAAGGTTACGGAAAATTTCCAAGCCAGAAATTACTCAAACTCTTAAGCATTCAAAAGCATTCAGCCTTAGAAGAAGCACTCGAAACCATCTAAATTTCCCAAGTGTTTCTTAGCTACTGAGAGTTATTCTGTATTCCAAAGAGCGAACTAGCATTATCTTAAGCTTAGAGAGATTATCCAATCCTAGCATAGCTTTGCCTTGTAAGGATAATCTCAACTTAGTTGGAATCTAAACTGAAACCAAAACCCTAAGTTAGGTTTGTTGGGAGTAAGTCAGTTAGTGAGTTAGTAAGAGGAGTTGTATAGATCATTGAGGTTAGCTGGTCTTGGTGCACCTTGGCACGTTAAAAACAAGAATCCCTTGAGTGGATTTCCTGTTAAATCAGGCTGTGGACGTAGGAGCTTGAGTCTCTGAACCACGTTAAACTCCTTGTGTTCTTATTGCTTTGATATTCCGTATACCTGCCATATTACTTGTTCATTCATAAGCATTTGGTTTATCAGGCCTGAATCAATCAGCATGATCCTTAAAAAGAGCACTGCCCTACTAATCACTATTCAGAATTGAGTAAACAAGTGTTTCAGAAAATAAACTAAACAAGACTTTAAACTATCAGGGCTCACGCATTTCCGCACTGAACTTGAACTGATAGTTAGCCAACTGACCCTCACCCATGTGTAGTCAGTAGGTGTATTATCAGCTCCTAGTTCTTTATCACTCTGAGTAAAGGGGACTCAGTAAGGTTTCAAGTTTGAAAAATTGGTATACGTGTATTCTCCCCCCCCCCCCCTATACACATATTCCTCAGTCTTGTACCGGGACCAACAGCGACCAAGAAAGTAAACGTAAAGAAACATACTCTCTCAGCTTGACTGGATCGTAGCCAAGATATGAGCAATCAGGAGAAGGGTGTTTCCTCTTACTCGCCAGTACGTCAGCAACAGCTTGTTGCTCGCTCACTACCTCCAGTGAGGTAGACTTTGAAATTGGAGAACGAGGAGCCCTGCTACTCAACTCTGTCACTTGCTTGGAGCGCTTTGTTGGTCGCTCCTCTCCTCTATCGCCACCACGACCATCTCCACAGGGGGCCTTTTTCCTCTCTCGCCCTCTCTCCTTTTCCTTTTCCTTTCCCATTCTTCGGGGCAAGGAGGTGAGTTTCGAAGCTCCCTGGGATCGAGCAGTAGAGCCTCGGGGGCGAGGAGAAGGTGCAACATCTTCTCCAGTCCGGAGACGGATCAAAGAGGTGGGTGGATCTTGTCTCTTCCTCGTTGGCTCTTCGGCATCCATTTACTTCACACGTGCGGTGAGAAGATGGTACGATACAGGGATAACGGGAACAACGACAGTAACTCGTTGATCTACAAAAATAACGAAGATAAATAATAAATAAAGGCAATCAAGTGATCAACAAAAAAAAATTATACAGTATTTACCCTCAGGGATGTCCGCCCGCGCCTCCAAATGATGTGGACTTGTGAAAAGTTGAGCAAGTCTACGATAGTGAGGTTTGGACAGATGAGAAATCTCACGATCAGCAGGGTTGCGAAGCGCGATCAAAGCCAAGGTATACAAGAATTCTTCGCTCAACTCTGGATGCCCCCACTTCAGAATTCTCGGACCTGCAAAACAACAAAAAGGAAAAAATTAATATTAGTCCCACTTGATCTATGGAAAGAAAAAGAGGAGCCTACGTTTTACTACGCCAAAACACTTTAGTGAATTTATGCACGCCTGGCAGCCGGCAAAATCCACGGATGCTCGCCAGTCCCCTCCAATGAAGAAGAATTGGCTATGCTAACTCTTCACCTTGTTGGGGACTCCTTCAATCAATTTCACCCTACTCCTCGCCTTGATGTAGTACCACCCCACACCTTCGTCTTTGCAGGCGGATATGACCATGGCATAGTGGATTTCAACCATGTTGATTTTATTCTTATAGCCTTCAAGGCCAAAAAGAGTCATAAGAGCTAGTAGGTTACTCCACCCGTTTGGCGTAATTTACGTAATCGCCAAATTCGTGTCCTCAAGAAAGCGACCAATAAGGGGGTGAAGTGGAAGCGGGAATCCTGTGTTCAATATATCCAAATTGATCGCTGTGCATCCTGGTGGTGGGCGATCGACAGTCTCTGTAATACCCTAGACTTTCATGACCTTATCTGCTTTACTAAGTACTTTATAATTCTTCATGAATCTATGTGATGCATTTACATCCAAATTTATGCAAAGGCACGTTTATGTATTTTAATTACTCGATATTTACAATTACTGTATTATTTGCTCAATACATGCTTATTCTTGAAACTTTATAATTTTTATAGGGAGAAAAGCAAAATTGCCCAAAATTTAAGGGGGCACTTGATTTTTGCCCCTTTTTTTTCAAAAGATGTTTTTTGCCCAAAAAATATTGGCAAAACGGTTGGCAAAGGGTTGGCACTCATGCCAACCTGTGTGCCAACCATTCGCCAACCTTTTGCCAATATTTTTTGAGCAATATACATCTTTTGAAAAAAAAGGGGGCAAAAATCAAGTGCCCCCTTAAATTTTGGGCACTTTTGTGTATTGTCCGATTTTTATATGTTCTTTATTTTATGTCTTAAAGTGTTTAATATAGGAATTAATAAAGTCCTTAAGTATAGTAATTTATTTCATAAGTTATAAGTTGTAAAATGAACGTTTCTTTAAGAAACAAATTGCATTTCGATTACTCGATATATATTTATGATTAGTATATAGACTTTGTAATTTATTTAGAATCTAGAAGAGTTTTAATTTTATTTCATAAGATAGTATAAGTAATTTTATGCATAATGTACCTTAAAATTATTAAATAAATTAGAAAATCATAATTTTTATTTTTATTTTCAAAGCATACATGTGTCTTAACTACAAGACACAAAATTTCCTCTTGAAAACTCCACACATTTCGGCCAAGTAGAGGAAAGGAGGAAGAGTGGTGAAACTTCTTGAATTAAGGTCAAAATTAACAACTAATTATAAGATGCCATGTGTTTAATGACTTAGCCTCCAAGATTATCCAATTTCCTCCACACTCTTCTTCCAAGTCGGCCAAGAGAGGGATGGAGTAGCCTCCAAGGTTGTTTCTTCTATAAATACTTGTTCATGCATGCAAAAATAATCATAAGAAGAAGAAAAAAAAATTCACAAATATTACTACTACACTTATAGAAAGGAGGAGAAGAGATTTATTGTAGCAACCTCTCTATGTAAGCTTCTCTTCTTGATTGAGTAATTATTTAAGTGGTAGTATGAAGTTTATGCATGATATGTGAATTAAATGATAGGAAAATGAGTTTTTGATGAGTAATTTGCATGTTATCCATGTTTTACTTCATGTTTGAATGTTTAATTCAATTTCTTCATGAGTTATGACCAAAATCATGTTTATTACTTGAATATCTATGCTTTAGAAGTAAAAATCATGAAATTATATGGTTTAAAGTGAGTTTAAGATGATATGTTCTTCATGTATGCATAAAACCGAATTTCTGGACCAACTTTGGGGTAAATTTTGTTTTAACCAATTCATTCGGTGGAAAATTCTGAAACTTTTATATGTGAAAATAGACTTGTGAAGGAACTTAGGTTTCAAATTTCATAGATTTTGGACTAGTATTCGATGCATGGTGATTTTTCAAAGTTGATCTAGGGTTTTGGACTCTATAGCAGGAACAGTAGAAGTTTTCTATGATCTGAGAATAATCGGTTAGGTTTATATAGAAAAACAAAGTATTTTAATAAATAACATGAAGTTGGAAGTTCATGGTTAAAATTTCATGAGTATTGGACTTATGGTTGATTTATGGTGAATTTTTAAATTTAAGTGACCAGAATCTGTAACAGTGTACTTTTCACGAAATATTTGATGTTTGGTAAAGATTTTGAGAAATCTGAAAATTTGTTGATAAACTTTATTGAGTTGGGAATCTACTGTTAAAATTTCATAATTTTTGGACGTATGGATAATTTAATATGAATTTTCAAAATTAGGTGTGTAATCTGCCAAAATCGAATTTTTGTATGAAAAGTTCGAAATGGTCCGGTTACATTTTTACAGTCGATATTTATTTATAACTTGCTATTTGATGATTTTACACACTTAATTGATATTTGTGTTTTAATATACGATATTTGAGTATATATTGAAATTGAATTCAAGTCTTACAATTTACAAAAGTGAAGGGATAAGTTAAAATATTTTTATTTTAAAATTTTTACTTGTAGGTACAAACCTGCAAGGTGGGGAATCACTTCGCTCTTCACCGAGTGTTCTATAATTATTTAATTGCACTTATTAAATGTTGAATGTTAAATATTTTGAGTCTGGCCCGCTATCGACTGGCCCCTGAGATAGTCCAACTATATGTTGGCAAATGAGATAGTCCAGTCGCTCCGGCACCACGGGTTGGTCGCGCCACCCAAGGAGATACCCGGTGAAATTCCGGGGGCTCACATGTTATAAACAATTGATGTTTAGTTTGTGCAATTAACAAGAGATTTCCCACTAAGTGTTTTCAAGCACTTATCCCTTCCACTTTTAAATTTTTTACAGATGTTGTGGATCCGAACGTGGGCGAATGAACTCGGCGGGCTGTGGAGTTTCTTAAAAAAAACTTTATGTTTCAAGAATTATGTTTTTAAATTTTGGTTTGTATCTTAAGCTACGATCATACTTAATTACTACTTCCGTTGTGTAAATGTGTGGCGTGTGTATATTTTAATACAAAGTACTATTTTAGTATCGTTCCTACTTGTGCCACATCATATTTTCCGTACTATATTAAGTGGGGACGTCACGGGTGGTATCAGAGCAGGTTCGCCTGCTAAAAAATTTTCAAAAAGAGTGTGTGTTTTAAAATTTAAAAGAAACAGCCGCACCGAGATCATTCTCCACGATGGGATCAGGTAAACATTTCATAAATGCTTAAATTATGTTATTTGTTTAAATTTGTGATCGATTATTTGAAAGGTTGTGTAGTTATTTAAATTATATTATATTATTGATTGAACTAACCAATAAAATATGTTGAGTAATCAGAAATGGATGATGACATTAGAAGATAGAACATTAAAAGATTGGAGCGGGTACGAGAAACTGGTAGAACCGAAGTTGAGGATTAGGAGCTCATGTTGGAGAAATAACATCACAGTACCAACATGCATTAATGAATGGATACCATATGAATGATGATTATTACTGTCACTTGCTTCTTGATACCATGCCATCTACCTGGTTACGTGTATCCCTGGACATACTTGATTATGTGTTTGATAAACATGGTCATCTGTGCTTTCCATACTTTACTTCGATGTTATACTGTGAGTGGGCTCAGTCAGAGACAGTTCATTTTACCCCACTTCGTCCAAGTTTTGAGATGAGGGAAAGTCAGGAAGGGCATCTCGATCGAGAATATGTGCAAGAAAGCTGTGGAAGACAGGAGGAGAATAGCCAGGAAAGTTCTGAGATGGAGGAGGATAGCAGCAGTAGTTCAATCGAGATGTGGGAGGAAAAGAAGAAGGAACAAGAAATAATCATCATTGATGATGATGATGATGATTAAAACTATGTATTTTACCTGATATGCATACTATATGGCTATATATGATGATATGTGTACTAAATGCTTTTGATATACTATATGTTTTTGGATGTAATAAAGGTATGATGTTAGTAGATATATGTACTTAATGCTCTTGATGTATCATATGCTTTTGAATGTAATATATGATGTATTTTGAATGTATGAAATATATGTTAAAATTTTGTTACTAATGAATTTGTTATTGAATAGAATTATGAGTCGTAGAAGAAACCAAAACAACTCAGACATGAGTGAGGATCTAGCTTCCATTTTAAGGGGGTTAGCTCAGCAACTAAATCACCAAAGCCAATCATCCCAAACACCTGTATCTTCAACCCAAAACCATGATATTGTTATCCAATTTAAGAAATTTAGACCCTCAACCCTGACCGGAAAAGAAAACCCTATGGAAGTAGAAAACTGGATTCGCAGCTTAGAGAAGATATTCGCTTATCTTAAGTGCACCGATGAGCAGAAAGTTTCTTGTGCTATCTTTCAGCTGACTGAGGATGCAAATTATTGGTGGGAAGCTCATTGTAGAACAATGACAGAAGAAGCACGAATATCAGTTACTTGGGAGAAATTCGTAGAAGCAGTGGTTAAGAATTATATACCACAGTCATTCTTAGATCAGAAGGAGACCGAATTTCTACAGTTGAAGCAGGGAAATCTGACAGTGCAAGAAAATGAAAGGAATTTTAATCAATTGGGAAGGTATGCTTCTCATTTGATTAATACTGATGACAGGAAGGCAAAGATATTTGTTCAAAACCTATGTCCAGAGATTAGTACCATCTTAGCAGCACAAGATATTAAGTCCTATGCCCAGATGTTCGAGAAAGCTCAAACGATAGCAGCATATATGAAACCAGAAGAAGTAAGTATTTCAGAATCACATCCAAATAAAAGAAAGTGGGTTGGTACGAAACAAGGAAGAAATTTTAAACTAGTCAAAAAGACGGGGATGGTACCACAACAACAACAGAGGCCGTCTAAATGCAGAAATTGTGGAAAAGAACATTCTGGACAATGCCTGAAAGGAACAGGGGTATGTTATAAGTGTAAGGAACCTGGACATCTTATAACTTATTGTCCAAAGCTGAGGGGACAACAGAAGATGGCACCTGCTCGAGTGTTTGTCATGAATCAGCAGGAGGCTTCAGCAAATCCGGAAGTGATGGCAGGTATGTTCAAAATATTCCAAATACCTTTTTTCACTTTATTCGATACTGGTGCTACACATTCATTCATCTCTACAAAGATGTTTGAACAATTTGAGACTGCCCATATTATGGTAGAAGAAAATTTCCTAGAAGTAAACATTCCCTCTAGTAGTACGACAAAATCCTTAGGACTGTGTAGGAATGTGAAGATTGATTTTGAGCATGCAATACTCCCGGCAAATCTACATATAATAGAAATGAAGGACTTTGATATTATCTTGGGAATGGACTGGCTTATAGCTAATCATGCTCTCATCAAGTGTCAAGAAAAAGAAATATCAGTACGGAGATCAAAGGATGAGAACTTTACACTATATGGTGCTAGAATTGGAACTATGCCTCAAGTAATTTCAGCAATGAAAGCTCAGAAATTATTGAGGAAAGGAAAGAATACGGCATTTCTAGTAAATATTGTAGCAACGGAATCCAATGGTCCAACGTTGGATGATGTGCCGGTAGTATGTGAATACAAGGATGTATTTCCAGACGATTTGCCAGGATTACCCCCAAATCGTCAGTTGGAGTTCACTATTGATTTGATACCTGGAGCCGCACCTATTTCTAAAGCACCTTACAGAATGGCACCAAAGGAGTTACAGGAGTTGAAGGTGCAATTGCAAGAATTATTGGACAAGGGCTTTATTCGACCAAGTGTGTCACCATGGGGTGCACCAGTATTATTTGTGAAAAATAAAGATGGATCGTTGAGGATGTGCATCGATTATCGAGAACTGAATAAGCTCACTATCAAGAATAAATATCCACTTCCCAGAATCGAAGATCTGTTTGATCAGTTCAGAGGAGCTTGCGTATTTTCAAAAATTGATTTGAGATCGGGGTATCATCAGATAAAGATTAAAGAAAGCGATATTCCGAAGACAACATTCAGAACCCGATATGGTCATTATGAGTTCGTAGTGTTACCATTTGGACTCAGTAATGCACTAGCAATTTTCATGGATCTGATGAATCGGGTATTTCATCAATATCTGGATCAATTTGTGATCGTCTTTATTGATGATATTCTAGTATATTCAAGAAATCAGGAGCAGCATGCAGAACATCTTCGAATTACATTGGAAACTCTGAGGAAAGAAAAATCGTATGCTAAATTCAAGAAATGCGAATTATGGTTGGATAAAGTTGTATTTCTGGGACATACGGTTTCAGCTTTGGGAATAGAAGTTGACCCAACAAAGGTAGAAGCTGTAAACCAATGGAAGACACCAACTAATGTAAACGAAGTCAGGAGTTTTCTTGGTTTAGCAGGGTATTATCGAAGATTCATTGAAGGGTTTGCTCGGATTGCAAAACCTTTGACTCAGTTGACTCGAAAAGAAACAAAGTTTGAATGGACAGAAGAGTGTGAAAGGAGTTTTCAAGAACTAAAGCAAAGATTAACAACGGCCCCAGTTCTTACAATTCCTGAAGGTACAGAAGGATTTAATGTGTACAGTGATGCTTCTAAACAAGGTTTGGGATGTGTACTTATGCAAAATGGGAAAGTAGTAGCGTACGAATCAAGACAATTAAAACCACATGAGTAGAACTATCCTACGCATGATTTAGAGCTAGCAGCAGTTGTGCATGCACTCAAGATTTGGAGACATTACTTGTATGGAAGTAAATGTCAGATCTACACAGATCATAAGAGTTTGAAGTATATCTTCGAACAGAAGGAATTGAACATGAGGCAAAGAAGATGGTTAGAGTTGGTAAAAGATTATGATTATGAAATATTATACCATCCGGGAAAGGCAAATATAGTAGCAGATGCCTTAAGTCGCAAGGGAAAGATCAATGCCTTGGTTGTGAAACCAACACTGAAGGAAAGAATAGAAAAAGCTCAATATGACGATGCATTCTTAGAGAAGATAAAATAAAAGATCAAGGAAGGTAAAGCAAAGGAGTTTTCAGTATGTGAGGATGGTACATTGGTATGTCAGGGAAGAATATGTGTTCCAGAAAAAGAAGAACTCAAGAAGGAAATATTGGAAGAAGCACATTCTACACCATATACAGTTCATCCCGGAGGAACGAAAGTGTACCAAGAATTAAAGAAGTTGTTCTGGTGGAGAAATATGAAGAGGGATATTGGGAATTTCGTATAGAGATGTTTGACATGTCAGCAGGTAAAAGCTGAACATCAAAGACCATCGAGATTGCTGAAACCACTTGAGATTCCTGAATGGAAGTGGGAACATATTACAATGGATTTTGTGGTAGGATTGCCCAAGTCAATACAAGGAAATGAAGCTATTTGGGTAATTGTCGACAGATTGACCAAGACGGCACATTTTCTACCAATAAAGATGACATTCACATTGGATAAATTGGCTCAGATTTATATTAAGGAAATTGTCCGATTACATGGAGTTCCAGTTTTTATTGTGTCAGATAGAGATCCACGATTTACATCGAAATTCTGGCACAGTCTTCAAGAAGCTATGGGCACAAAGTTGGAATTCAGTACAACTTTTCATCCTCAAACAAATGGTCAATCGGAAAGAACAATTCAAACTTTGGAAGATATGTTGAGAGCTTGTATCATCGATTTCAGAGGAAGTTGGGAAAGATACATACCTTTAGTGGAATTTGCCTACAACAATAGTTATCAAGCTACAATTGAAATGGCACCGTACGAAGCATTGTACGGAAGGAAGTGCAGATCTCCACTATGTTGGGATGAAATTGGAGAAAGGAAATTGTTAGGATCGGAATTGGTGGAAGAGACTAATAAGATAGTAAAGAAAATTAAAGAAAAGATGCAAGCAGCTCAAGATCGACAGAAAATGTATGCGGATAGGCGAAGAGAAGAATTAAGTTTTGAGATTGGAGACAAGGTATTCTTGAAGGTATCTCCAATGAAAGGAATTTTCCGCTTCGGGAAAAGAGGAAAGTTGAAACCCAGGTATATTGGACCTTATGAGATATTGGAAAAAGCTGGAGAATTAGCTTATAGATTGGCGTTACCACCCTCATTGGAAGGAGTACACGACGTATTCTATATCTCGATGCTCCGAAAGTATGTACCTGACCCTACCCACATAGTAAACCAACCTGAATTAGAAATTGATATCAACTTAACCTATGAGGAAGTCCCTATAGCCATACTTGATAGAAAGCTTCATAGGTTAAGAAATAGAGATATTCCTATGGTTAAAGTTCAGTGGGATAGGCATGGAACATAAGAAGCTACGTGGGAGCGAGAGGACGAAATCTTAGCAAAGTACCCTTACCTCAATATCTACGGTAACACTTGAAATTTCGAGGACGAAATTTATTTAAGGGGGGTTAGACTGTAATACCCTAGACTTTCATGACCTTATCTGCTTTACTAAGTACTTTATAATTCTTCATGAATCTATGTGATGCATTTACATCCAAATTTATGCAAAGGCACGTTTATGTGTTTTAATTACTATAATTTTTATATGTTCTTTATTTTATGTCTTAAAGTGTTTAATATAGGAATTAATAAAGTCCTTAAGTATAGTAATTTATTTCATAAGTTATAAGTTGTAAAATGAACGTTTCTTTAAGAAACAAATTGCGTTTCGATTACTCGATATATATTTATGATTAGTATATAGACTTTGTAATTTATTTAGAATCTAGAAGAGTTTTAATTTTATTTCATAAGATAGTATAAGTAATTTTATGCATAATGTACCTTAAAATTATTAAATAAATTAGAAAATCATAATTTTTATTTTTATTTTCAAAGCATACATGTGTCTTAACTACAAGACACAAAATTTCCTCTTGAAAACTCCACACATTTCGGCCAAGTAGAGGAAAGGAGGAAGAGTGGTGAAACTTCTTGAATTAAGGTCAAAATTAACAACTAATTATAAGATGCCATGTGTTTAATGACTTAGCCTCCAAGATTATTCAATTTCCTCCACACTCTTCTTCCAAGTCGGCCAAGAGAGGGATGGAGTAGCCTCCAAGGTTGTTTCTTCTATAAATACTTGTTCATGCATGCAAAAATAATCATAAGAAGAAGAAAAAAAAATTCACAAATATTACTACTACACTTATAGAAAGGAGGAGAAGAGATTTCTTGTAGCAACCTCTCTATGTAAGCTTCTCTTCTTGATTGAGTAATTATTTAAGTGGTAGTATGAAGTTTATGCATGATATGTGAATTAAATGATAGGAAAATGAGTTTTTGATGAGTAATTTGCATGTTATCCATGTTTTACTTCATGTTTGAATGTTTAATTCAATTTCTTCATGAGTTATGACCAAAATCATGTTTATTACTTGAATATCTATGCTTTAGAAGTAAAAATCATGAAATTATATGGTTTAAAGTGAGTTTAAGATGATATGTTCTTCATGTATGCATAAAACCGAATTTCTGGACCAACTTTGGGGTAAATTTCGGTGGAAAATTCTGAAACTTTTATATGTGAAAATAGACTTCTGAAGGAAATTAGGTTTCAAATTTCATAGCTTTTGGACTAGTATTCGATGCATGGTGACTTTTCAAAGTTGAACTAGGGTTTTGGACTCTATAGCAGGAACAGTAGAAGTTTTCTATGATCTGAGAATAATCAGTTAGGTTTATATAGAAAACCAAAGTATTTTTATAAATTAAATGAAGTTGGGAGTTCATGGTTAAAATTTCATGAGAATTGGACTTATGGTTGATTTATGGTGAATTTTTAAATTTAAGTGACCAGAATCTGGAACAGTATGCTTTTCACGAAATATTTGATGTTTGCTAAAGATTTTGAGAAATCTGAAAATATGGTGATAAACATTATTGAGTTGGGAATCTACTGTTAAAATTTCATAATTTTTGGACGTATGGATAATTTAATATGAATTTTCAAAATTAGGTGTGTAATCTGCCAAAATCGAATTTTTGTATGAAAAGTTCGAAATGGTCCGGTTACATTTTTACAGTCGATATTTATTTATAACTTGCTATTTGATGATTTTACACACTTAATTTATATTTGTGTTTTAATATACGATATTAGAGTATATATTGAAATTGAATTCAAGTCTTACAATTTACGAAAGTGAAGGGATAAGTAACAATATTTTTATTTTAAAAATTTTACTTGTAGGTACAAACCTGCAAGGTGGGGAATCACTTCGCTCTTCACCGAGTGTTCTATAATTATTTAATTGCACTTATTAAATGTTGAATGTTAAATATTTTGAGTCTGGCCTGCTATCGATTGGCCCCTGAGATAGTCCAACTATATGTTGGCAAATGAGATAGTCCGGTCGCTCCGGCACCACGGGTTGGTCGCGCCACCCAAGGAGATACCCGGTGAAATTCCGGAGGCTCACATGTTATAAACAATTGATGTTTAGTTTGTGCAATTAACAAGAGATTTCCCACTAAGTGTTTTCAAGCACTTATCCCTTCCACTTTTAAATTTTTTACAGATGTTGTGGATCCGGACATGGGCGAATGAACTCGGCGGGCTGTGGAGTTTCTTAAAAAAAAACTTTATGTTTCAAGAATTATGTTTTTAAATTTTGGTTTGTATCTTAAGCTACGATCATACTTAATTACTACTTCCGCTGTGTAAATGTGTGGCGTGTGTATATTTTAATACAAAGTACTATTTTAGTGTCGTTCCTACTTGTGCCACATCATATTTTCCGTACTACATTAAGTGGGGACGTCACAGTCTCTCCCGTCTTGGGGGCGTACAAAAAGATGTCATATGGGATATTATAATGGGATCGGATACTATCCAGATCATCCTCTGTGATAAGGCTTGGAATCTTGCTCGTTGTAAAGCTGTTCTCTTGAGCGGCCATGATCACATGAGAACGAATGGGGAATGTCTCCGAATAGCGACAACGTACTTTGCCCATTCGCTGCGGCGAGCAACTCCTTCTGGGATCTGTGACTCAGGGGTCACTCTAGATATAGGAAAGTCTATCTCTCTTAAAAACTCCCAAGTCACAGACAATCTTGGTCGCTCCTCAACAACCTGGTCGCTCTCCACCTCAATCTCAGCGGCTACCTCCTCTAAATCGTCTCCAAGGTCAGAAGACGTATCTCCCTCGACATGGGGGCGAGCAGTTGGTCGCTCTATTTCCTGCTCGCCCGAACTATCAATAGCGTGGGCCTCCACGGAGCAAACAACTATAGAGGCCTCAGAGCCCGTTTCTTCATCAACAAGAAGAGTTTTAGGGTTTTGAGCAAGAGCCTGGCGAAGGGATCGACGAGGAGCTGAGGAGACGTCCTCTTCCATTGGTCGTTTCTCCGGGTTTCGTGCAAAAACCTCCAAGGAAGGGGTCTCACTCGATGATTGAGATGCCATTTGAAGAGATAGAAGGGTTTTTGACAAAATTTAACAAAAACGAATCGGAAAAAGAGAAAACAAAGTCCCAATTAAATTAATAGCGATGGTTATAATGAAAATCGGCGGAAACACGACGGTGGCGATGGAGGACTAACAGCGGCGGAAGAAAAATTCGAAAAAAAAAATTAAAGGTAAATTGAAGAACTGGAAATACAAATACGATGTGAAAATGAAGAATTTAAAGACAAAATCAAAGTTAAAAACAAGTGATTACCTTGATTATACTCGAAATTTGTTGAGAATTTGGTGAAAAAGGGACAAAATCAAGAGGTAGAAAGCTTCGAAGTAGCTTCAATGGCGGAAATATGCAAAGTTTCGAAAGAAGAAATGAGAAAATTGAAGAATGAGGTGTTTATAGAGGCAAAAAATGGGGGGTTGAAATGTGATTTATCAAAAAAATCACATGCCCCTATGGGCAATTTTAGGGACACGCGTGGGCGGCGGCTGACGTCATCGCCGCCCACGTCGTTATGGATTCCAAGGATCTCTAGAAATCAACCGTTGGGCGAACATAGGGACAACTTCGTTGCTCGCTCCCATCACGGCTGTTCGCCCGGTTTTCCCGCTCAATTTTTTTCAAAAATTTGTTGCTCGCTCCGATTTTAAAAACACCCAAATGGTGACTTGTCCTTAGTTAGTGAATTATCATCCTGACAAAGAACAAGCCAAGGGGCAATTGTTGACAGACGACCAGTCGAGCAACAAGGTTAAAGAAGGAGATGACGATAATAGTGATGGTAATGATTATTAGGGAAAAAAGTGGCAAGAGACGAACAACTAAGCATATATCATTGATTACAAAAAGACGAACAGCTAGTCAGAATGTCAGGGCATACCAGGCGACCAGCTGGACAAAAATCAAAGGAGCTAAGCGACCAGCTCGAAAGAAAGGTCAAAATGCCCACTTTAAAGACGAACAGGCGAGCAGTGTTACACTTCGGAAGACAGCCAAGAATTCCACTAATTAAGCATCTCATTAGAAACAAACAAGTGTCTCAACACTTGTCATTGTACAAAATGTAATAGCTTAAGGATAAAACAAGTGTCTAAACACTTGTCAACATATAAATTAGGAAGGCTAAGAAAGTGACACCTCATGCTTGCTTGTAATCTATAAATACCCCTTCATGAGAAGGGAAAC
This sequence comes from Ballota nigra, assembly GCA_947034835.1. Taxonomy (NCBI): domain Eukaryota; kingdom Viridiplantae; phylum Streptophyta; class Magnoliopsida; order Lamiales; family Lamiaceae; genus Ballota; species Ballota nigra. The sequence continues at coordinate 56,785,704 of OX344726.1, forward strand.
CTATACAATTATTCAAAAAGTGTCAAAACTCTTGCAAATTGTTTTCTTGATCTCCACTTATACAAATTCCATATATAATCCTAGTATTAAACATCTTGTTTGGTGATCTTCTTAGCTAAAATAGCCACTAATTACACATTCGATTCAAGATCATCAACAGAAAGATAATGTGTCGATTACGTTGAAATCTCTCTCGTAATCATATTTCTTTGGAAGTTGCTTCTAAAAATGATGGAAAGTGGCAATTGGTTGGAATTTATAGCTGGTCGGAAAAGTCTCAAAGGCATAACACCTGGAATCTTTTGAGACGGGTTAGTCCACCAGTGGGAGAACCATGGCTCTGTCTTGGCGACTTCAACGAGATAATTTGGTCAACTGAAAAATTAGGGGGAAACACACGGCATACATCCTCGATGGAGGATTTTCATTTGAGTACCACAAATTTGGAACTTCAAGATATGGGCTACCTTGGATACAAGTACACATGGACGAATGGTAGAGAAGGTGATAAAAATATCCAAGTTCGACTTTATCGAGCTTTTACCACACCTAGATGGAGAACAATGTTCCCAATACATATCGTCTACCACAAAGTCCGAATAAAGTCAGACCATGCCCCTATCGCGGTGGAGCTTGGAAGAATTGAAGACTCACAAAACTCAACTCAAGCATAAAGGAGAGAAAAGGTATTCTGTTTTGAAAAGATTTGGATTACTCATGCAAAATGCAAAGATATGGTGAAAGCGGGATGGGGGAGTGATCATTAGAATGACAGCTTCATCGACAGGGCATCAACTGTGGCTTCCGATTAGCACAATGGGATAGAGACACATTTGGTAACACTGGGAAAAAATTATGAGATAAAGAAGCAAATGGCTGATCTTCAGTGTGAACCACAATCTGCAGAAGTGATCACTAAGCTGAAAAATCTTGAAGCTTCATTGGAGGAATTGCTGAGTATTGAGGAAATATTTTGGTTTCAGAGAGCAAAATCTTTCTGGATTCGAGATGGTGATCGGAATACGGCTTTCTTTCATAGAAGGCAGCCCAAAGAAATGAGAAGAATACAATCAAATGGATAAAAAAAAATGGATGGAGAATGGGCAAAAGGTACTATGGAGGTGGGGAAGGTGATGAAAGATTTATTTATCGAGTTATTCAAAACAGATAGTCTTTGTGAGTCACACCGAGTCTTAGAATATGTCGAGTCTAGAGTCACATGTGATATGAACGAGACCCTGACACGCCCATACACTACAGAGGAGATTAAAAGGGCCCTGAAATAAATGCACCCAACAAAGTCTCTGGGACCAGATGGTATGCCTCCTTTATTTTTTCAGAAATTATGGGACATCACTGAATCTTCTTTTGTTTCTACGTATCTTAATGTGCTTAATAATGAAGTCGGTCCCATTCCTTTGAACCAAACTTTTATTGTGCTCATCCCCAAAATTAATTCTCCAACCAGCCCTATGGATTTTAGACCGATTAGTCTTTGTAACGTTATCTTTCGATTCATTACAAAGGTAATTGCAAAATGTCTTAAACTTCTGCTTGAACATGTGATTTCCCCTACCCAGAGTGCATTTATTGCCAGATAGATTGATTACTGATAATGGTATGATAGCCTTTGAGACTTTTCACTATATGAGAAAGAGATAATGTGGTAAAAAAAAGTTTTTTGACTCTTAAACTTGACATGAGTAAAGCATATGATCGGGTTGAATTGTCTTTCTTGAGAAGCATGTGTGAAAAGCTAGATTTCTGTAAAAAGTGGATTGATGACTTGAACGCAAAATACTAGCTATACTAGTAGTTACTCCACAAGAGTATGGGATCACTATAGTATGGGCGAGTATATGGACCAAGTATATCGAACCCAAGGGAAAGTGTATGCGAGTAAATCCCTGGAGATGTACGTCTCGTAGCTAATATAAATGTAATGTTGGAATTTTTATTAATTCTAAACTATCTTATATTAACTATATGCTATCAATGAAATTAACTAAATAACTTTTGCAAATAAGAGATGATGATGCTCAGGATAGGAATTCCTATGTATACTAACAGAGCTGGTACAATAACTAAAATAATCGTGATGTGCAAGTATCAATCCTAAGTGTACTAAAACTAGGCAATCAACTTCCCTAATCTAGCACAAGATTGAAAGAATAAAAGCTCAAGAATTAATCATAATACTTAGTTCTATCAACCTACTTCACTAATCCACTAATCAAATTATATGGATTGTGCTTAATTATTGAGGCCCTAATTACATGGGAGCATTTTCTACGAAGTGCGGAATAATAAGAATAAGCCATAAGGAACAACAAAGATTAATATGAATTAAGCTTACACTATACAGTAATGGATAAATAGAAAATCTTATAGTAGTAGATGGAATACAGATTGAGAAGTTGCAGGAAATTAGACAGGGAAATATTACAGGAGGTGGAGGGATTTTCTAAACTTGTAGGCTCTAAGCTTTTTTTGTTCTGCTTTTTGAAAGGGAAAACGAGAAACCTATTTATAGAAAAATAAAAAGAAAATACATTTGAATTTGAATTTGAATTCGAATCTGAATTTGAGTTTGTCGTCCATCAGTGGTGTCGGGCTCCATATGTTGGGCATCTTTTGACTATTTTGCCAAGTAAAGACAAAAGTGCTTTCGGCAGAGTCTTGTTGAGTAACTGATCAATCTTCTTTGTTGACTGAGTTGTCAAAAATCATTTTTGAAAATCGAGAGTAATGAATCTTTTTTGAAATAAACTTCTTTTTTCTTTTTCTATTTATTGCCTTTTTAATTACTTCTTTGGCTTTTTCGGAGACAGTTCCGTTTTTCGCCTTTATTAATAATTCTTTTTTAAAGGCAGTTCTGTTTTTCGCCTTGTAAGGAATGGGAACTTGAATATCAGAAATAAGAACGGTGAGTCATAAATAGTAATCATCAGGTTCTTGACCACAGGGACCGCTGAAGGGATCAGCGAGATCAGTGCTTGAATTTTCAGAAGTGTTGTCTAGTTCTGAACCAGATTTTCTTTTGAGTTTGCAATATTGAGCATAGGATTTTGCCATACTGGGATTTGATTCAAGGAATGAAAACATATCCTTTTCTGTTTGAGTAAGGGTTGGTTCAGTTGGTGCTGAAGGAATTGGTCTTTTTTCTGAGGATTTTGAGGGTTGTGTGTTAGGGTTCCAAACGGTTTTTTCTCCGGTTGAAAGGAATATTTGAACTGCATGGGCATTGCAATTATTGATCACGACTTTATGCCACCATTTGATTTTGTACTCACGAACAATTGAAACTGGATATGGTTTTGGGAAGTGTTTGAATGCATAGCTCCAACAAAGTATCCATGGAACTTTGAACTCGGCATAGAAGAGAATCTCTTTCTTGCATTGCTCACCAGGAGCTTTTTGAGTAAAAACTAAAAGTCCTTGTTGGACTTCAGAAGGTAAAATATTTGGAAGAGGTCCAAAGTCCCTCCACCAATCCAAGAACCAGACAGGAAAAACATTTTTGACAAAACTGGTATGGAATGTGAAGAACCATGAATGATTAAAAGGTTTTAAGAGAAATGCTTTGAACCAAGCCATCTTGTAATCAGGATAAATGTATCCTTTGGGAGAAAACGGCTTTGAAAAATTTCTATCTGAGAAAGTAAAAGTCCATTCACTTGAACGGAAGACCTTTTTAATAATACACTTTGAAAAGGAGATTTGACTCGGGTTTTGAGGATCCATATTGTGAATTAATTCAATAGAACGTAGTCAAACAAAGAATTCCAAATACGATGGAACTTCCATCCATGAATGGAATATAGATGGAAAATACGAATACGAAATACTCAATACTCTTCAAGAAATTGGTATGGCCAGAATGGCATACAAACTTCAAAACATTACTGAAGAAACTATTGCTGCTTTAATTGTTTCTGGATTTACAGGCCAACTCAAAAATTGGTGGGATCATTCTATTGATCTTGCTAATAAACAAATAATTCTTAGTCATACTGCTATTTTTGAAGAAGAAGATGGCACCCTTACTACAAAGTCTGATGCCTGTGATTTTTTTAATTATTACTATAGGCATGTATTTCATTGGTAACCCTAAAGAAGAACTTGATTCCACTCAAATAGTTCTCTCTAGTCTTAATTGCCCAACTCTTTCAGACTATAGATGGTACAAAGATGTTTTCTTAACTCATGTTTAAAAAAGAACTGATTGCAATGCCTCTTTTTGGAAAGAAAGATTTATTGCTGGTCTTCCAAAACTCTTTGGCTCCAGGATTCATCAAAAACTCAAAGAAGCTACAGGCCTAAATGAGATTAAATTTGAATATATTACTTATGGCCAATTGTTTGCCTTTATTAAAAAGGAAGGTCTCTCTTTGTGTTCTGGACTCAGGATACAATCCAAATATGGATCCGAAAAATCCAAATTTAGAAAAGAAGTTGGCACTTTCTGTGAAGCCTTCGGATTACAAAAAATCCAAGCTCCCTCTTCCAAAGCCAAAAGAAAAGCAAAGAAACTCTCAAAATCCTCTAAAAACAAAAATCCTTTTAAAAAATGCTATGACAATAGTAGCAATTCCCAACAAAAACCCTTTAAAAAAAGGAAATCAAAGGATTTTAAAAGAGAACAACCTACTTGTTATAAATGCCACAAGCTTGGCCATAAAGCTGATGTTTGCCCTTTAAAAAAGAAAATTGATGAAATATTTCACGATGATGAAGAACTAAGAAACAAAATCTCTTCTCTTCTCATATCCAATAAAGAAACAACTTCTGAGGAATCCAATTTTTCCGAAGAAGAATTTCAAAACAATTTAATCAATTTTTCCTCTACTGAGGATGATAATAATGATTGTAATGATGATTTCTGTCCTTTCTCTCTTAATGTTATTACAAAAGAAAGTAACGAACAAGAACTTCTCTTTGATCTCATTGAGAAAGTTCCTAATCAAGAAGATCGTGATAAGTATCTTCTCTGACTTAGAGATCTTGTTCTTACTAATGAGAAACCAAAAAAAGAAAAACTCCTTCAAAATCTTGAACCTTTTAGCATTACAAAACTTTTTGAAAAAACTTCTTCTTCCTCTATTTCTAAACAAATTTCTACTGATGATCTTAAAAGAGAAATCAATACTCTTAAAAAGGAAGTAGGTCTTTTACAAAAGGATATCATTAATCTTCATACTAAAGATTTAGAATTAGAAACTAGAATTTCTTTACTAAAGAAAAATGATACTGAAATTAATGATCAAATTGATCTCACCAAACATTTTGACAAACTGGAAGAACCTCAAGATCAAGAAGATCATTTTAAATCTATTTAAGCTATTGAAAGAATTTCTTTTCAAAAATGGTATTATATAATAACACTTGTTGTAAATGATTTTAAAATCAATATTCCTTGTCTCATTGACAGTGGAGCTGACCAAAATTGTATTAAAGAAGGACTTGTGCCTTCCAAATATTATGAAAAAACTAATGAAAGATTAGTTGCCGCTAACACCACTCCCCTTTTCATTAAATACAAATTATCTAATGCCCATATTTGTAATCAAGGTTATTGTTTCAAAACTCCATTCATTCTAGTTAAAAATCTCAATCAAGAAGTAATTCTTGGTACTCCTTTTCTAACCACCATTTATCCTTTTCTCGTCAACGGTAAAGGAATTTCCACTAATATTATGGGAAAAGATATTTCCTTCAATTTCATTACTCCCATCAAAGAGAGAGAAATTTCTCTTCTTCAAAATCATTTTATTTCTAAACAGATTAATTATATTCAAAATAAAAAACAACATATTTGTTATCTTCAAGAAGAAATCCCTTATCAAAAGATTGATGATCAATTAAAAAATAATGACATTCAGAATAAGATTTTAGAATTTGGAGAAAAAATAAAATCTGAAGTATGTTCTGATTTACCCAATGCTTTCTGGGACAGAAAGAAACATGTTGTTTCTCTCCCTTACATTCCAAAATTCAATGAAAATGATATTTCTACTAAAGTCAGGCCTATTCAAATTAATCATAACCTTATGAATACCTGCAAAGAAGAAATCAATTCCCTTCTAAAAAAGAAACTCATTAGGCCTTACAAGTCTCCTTGGAGTTGTGCAGTTTTTTATGTCAACAATCAAGCCGAAAAGGAACGCGGTGTCCCTAGACTTGTCATTAATTACAAACCCCTTAATGAAGTTCTTGAATGGATTAGATATCCTATTCCTAATAAAAGAGATCTTATTAATAGGCTACACAAGGCCCGTATCTTTTCTAAGTTTGACCTCAAGTCTGGATTTTGGCAAATACAAATTCAAGAGCATGATAAATACAAAACAGCTTTTACTGTACCGTTTGGTCATTATGAATGGAATGTAATGCCTTTTGGCTTAAAAAATGCTCCTTCTGAATTTCAAAACATCATGAATGATATCTTCAATACCTATTCTGATTTTTCTATTGTTTATATTGATGATGTTCTTATTTTTTCTCAAGATATTGATCAGCATTTCAAACATCTCAACATCTTTTTACAAATAGTAAAAAGAAATGGTTTAGCTATATCTGCTTCAAAAATCAAACTCTTTCAAACAAAAATTAGATTTCTTGGCCACGAAATTATTTGTGGGACTATCAAACCAATTGCTAGAGCAATTGAGTTTGCTGACAAATTTCCTGATGTTATCAAAGATAAAACTCAATTACAAAGATTTCTAGGTTGTTTGAATTACATCTCTGATTTTTTCCCAAAACTTAGGATTATTTGTAAACCTCTTTTTCAAATATTAAAGAAAGACCCACCTATTTGGACTCAAGAACATACTAATATTGTTAAGAAGGTCAAATTACAAGTTAAATCCCTTCCTTGTCTTGGAATTCCCAAACCCGACTCTTTCATGTTCATCGAAACTGATGCTTCTGACCTCGGTTATGGGGGAATTCTAAAACAAAAAATCCTTATCAAAGAGGAACTTGTTAGATTCCATTCTGGAGTATGGCTTGGCCCTTAGCAAAATTATTCAATCATTAAAAAGGAAATTCTGTCTATTGTTCTTTGTATTTCCAAATTTCAAGATGATATTTTTAATAAAAAATTCCTTCTTAGAATCGATTGTAAATCTGCCAAAGAAATACTACAAAAGGATGTTAAAAATATTGTTTCAAAATAAATATTTGCCAGATGGCAAGCCATTTTATCCAGTTTCGACTTTGATATTGAATATATCAAAGGAGAAAATAATTGTTTACCAGATTTTCTAACTAGAGAATTTCTTCAAAATGCAGAAAATGAACAGACCAAGGATGCCAGGACCAAGGATGCAATCGCCAGATAATTATTCAAAACCGCTTGCAACCTTTAATCACTTCCAAACACTTGACTCTTTTCCTCCTCTTACTTTTGCACAAACAATTCAAAGTCCAGCTCCAAAGACCCCGATTAAAGGAGAATCCTCTTCATCTCCTAAGGTAAATTCTCAAACTCAAAGTGGAACTCAAGCTGTTTACTTTTCAAAACCAAATGATTAGCACATTACTCCAACCATTTATGCTGATATTCAAAGTCTTAATAAACTCAATAACATCATAAAAAATTATTTTCCCGAAGGATGTCAATGGTATTCCGATGATGTCCGAAAAACTCAAAAATTCTACGAATTCATTTTAGTTGACTCTGGTTCTATTGAATCAATTCACAATATGGATCCTCAAAACCCGAGTCAAATCTCCTTTTCAAAGTGTATTATTAAGCCGAAAGGAATGTTTGAACTGGAATCTCCTTAATAATACACTTTGAAAAGGAGATTTGACTCGGATTTTGAGGATCTATATTGTGAATTGATTCAATAGAACCAGAGTCAACTAAAATGAATTCGTAGAATTTTTTAGTTTTTCGGACATCGTCGGAATACCATTGACATCCTTCGGGAAAATAATTTTTCATGATGTTATTGAGTTTATTAAGACTTTGAATATCAGCATAAATGGTTGGAGTAATGTGCTGATCATTTGGTTTTGAAAAGTAAACAGCTTGAGTTCCACTTTGAGTTTGAGAATTTACCTGAGGAGATGAAGAGGATTCTCCTTTAATCGGGGTCTTTGGAGCTGGACTTTGAAATGTTTGTGCAAAAGTAAGAGGAGGAAAAGAGTCAAGTGTTTGGAAGTGATTAAAGGTTGCAAACGGTTTTGAATAATTATCTGGCGATTGCATCCTTGGTCTGTTCATTTTCTGCATTTTGAAGAAATTCTCTAGTTAGAAAATCTGGTAAACAATTATTTTCTCCTTTGATATATTCAATATCAAAGTCGAAACTAGATAAAATGGCTTGCCATCTGGCAAATATTTATTTTGAAACAATATTTTTAACATCCTTTTGTAGTATTTCTTTGGCAGATTTACAATCGATTCTAAGAAGGAATTTTTTATTAAAAATATCATCTTGAAATTTGGTAATACAAAGAACAATAGACAGAATTTCCTTTTTAATGGTTGAATAATTTTGCTGAGAGCCAAGCCATACTCCAGAATGGAATCTAACAAGTTCCTCTTTGATAAGGATTTTTTGTTTTAGAATTCCCCCATAACCGAGGTCAGAAGCATCAGTTTCGATGAACATGAAAGAGTCGGGTTTGGGAATTCCAAGACAAGGAAGGGATTTAACTTGTAATTTGACCTTCTTAACAATATTAGTATGTTCTTGAGTCCAAATAGGTGGGTCTTTCTTTAATCTTTGAAAAAGAGGTTTACAAATAATCCTAAGTTTTGGGAAAAAACCAGAGATGTAATTCAAACAACCTAGAAATCTTTGTAATTGAGTTTTATCTTTGATAACATCAGGAAATTTGTCAGCAAACTCAATTGCTCTAGCAATTGGTTTGATAGTCCCACGAATAATTTCGTGGCCAAGAAATCTAATTTTTGTTTGAAAGAGTTTGATTTTTGAAGCAGATATATCTAAACCATTTCTTTTTACAATTTGTAAAAAGATGTTGAGATGTTTGAAATGCTGATCAATATCTTGAGAAAAAATAAGAACATCATCAATATAAAAAATAGAAAAATCAGAATAGGTATTGAAGATATCATTCATGATGTTTTGAAATCCAGAAGGAGCATTTTTTAAGCCGAAAGGCATTACATTCCATTCATAATGACCAAACGGTACAGTAAAAGCTGTTTTGTATTTATCATGCTCTTGAATTTGTATTTTCCAAAATCCAGACTTGAGGTCAAACTTAGAAAAGATACGGGCCTTGTGTAGCCTATTAATAAGATCTCTTTTATTAGGAATAGGATATCTAATCCATTCAAGAACTTCATTAAGGGGTTTGTAATTAATGACAAGTCTAGGGACACCGCGTTCCTTTTCGGCTTGATTGTTGACATAAAAAGCTGCACAACTCCAAGGAGACTTGGAAGGCCTAATGAGTTTCTTTTTTAGAAGGGAATTGATTTCTTCTTTGCATGTATTCATAAGGTTATGATTCATTTGAATAGGTCTGGCTTTAGTAGGAATATCCTTTTCATTGAATTTTGGAATGTAAGGGAGAGAAACAACATGTTTCTTTCTGTCCCAGAAAGCATTGGGTAAATCAGAACATACTTCAGATTTTATTTTTTCTCCAAATTCTAAAATCTTATTCTGAATGTCTTTGTTTTTTAATTGATCATCAATCTTTTGATAAGGGATTTCTTCTTGAAGATAACAAATATGTTGTTTTTTATTTTGAATAGAATTAATCTGTTTAGAAATAAAATGATTTTGAAGAAGAGAAATTTCTCTCTCTTTGATGGAGTAATGAAATTGAAGGAAATATCTTTTCCCATGATATTAGTGGAAATTCCTTTACCGTTGACGAGAAAAGGATAAATGGTGGTTAGAAAAGGAGTACCAAGAATTACTTCTTGATTGAGATTTTAACTAGAATGAATGGAGTTTTTAAACAATAACCTTGATTACAAATATGGGCATTAGATAATTTGTATTGGGAAAATGACAATGTGGTATACTTTATTCATCTAAAATGCAAGGTGGTTTACTGCCTTTTTTAAAATGCCATTAGGTATACTTTGACCAAATAAATGATAATCAGGCATATTAACTTCTCTTCTTGGCTGTCTAATCTATCAGCTATGGGTTCCTATTTCCCTTACCTACGTCCTCACTCTCTTTCCTCAATTCAAAATTCAAATTCCCCAATTTTACTGTGGGTGAGGGAACGATCATACCAAAATGCATAACAATACTTCAACTAAATTACATCAGACTCATAGCAAAGCATGCCCAATTCTATTGAAATTTTAGGGGTTTGATCAATCGTGTCGCCTTCTGCAAATTCATCAAATTCGAGTTCATTCCATGGAGCCCGATTGTATCCTTGCTGTTAAATATCTTCAAGATTGCAAAATTGTTCCCGTTCATTCCCACACAACATTCTCCAATATTTGTGATCAGGTATTTTCTTTGTGGACTGATTTGGCTTCCGACAATTGTTCATTTAGATACTCAGTGGGTAGTATTAGTAACTGTATTTTGCAATCTGAATTTGATCTATCCAATATGATATCTTTGTGCAAACACACCATGCAAAAAATAGTCTCTGTTGTGGCTTATATTAATTCTTCAGATGTTGTGAAATCATCCCAAGCCTCCAGACCTTCGAATTTCTTGGTTAGCTTGTGTGGAAGTTCTCCTTTAGTAAATAATCAATTGTCCTCTGAATTTTTAGACCCACCTTCTAATAACACTAGTTGTAACCCCATATCCATAATTTTCCCTACTGATGTTGGGTCTAGAATTTCTACAACCATCCCACAATTTTTTAGAAGTGTTAAAATAGGTTTTTAGATGGTCAATCTGAAGAATTTTCTGGATATAGTTCTTTGCCCAAATATGACATATCTCCTGCTATTGAAAAGAAGGCATTGTTGACTGATAGTTGGGGGGATATATTTAGTGATGGTGTTGGATCAATTTTTGAAGGTGGCAAAGAGGAATTCCAGTATGCCCTTATCAAGCATTCTACTCTCATGCGATATAGTTTCAAATATCTTATTAACAATAAGAAATACATTCATGTTGAATGCAATTCCAAGTTTGCTGCTGGTTGTCAATGGTATATTAAAGCTAGTGTTAGACCTGTGACACATACTTGTCGTGTTTACAAAGGTCATTTTTTCCATACTTGTTTGGGAAAGGTTATTAACAATAATTCCAGAAGGTTCTCTCCTAAAGTTATTGGTAAATTAGTTCATGGAGATGTGAGATCACATCCCGATATGAGTGGCAAAGCAGTTGTGGACCATTTGATGGATAACTATGGTATAAGTATTCCTTACTACAAAGCATGGCGTACGTCTGAGTCGGCAAAGGATCATTTGTTTGGTAGGTATGAAGATTCTTATGATCATCTCCGTTGGTACTGTGAAGCAATTCGTCTTACAAACCCCGGTAACCGCTCTGTCTTTCCAATTGTTGTTTATTCTTGATAGGACAATAACTAACTTAGCTTTGTCTTTCAAATTGCTGTTTATTCTTGATACGACAATAACTAACTTAGCTCTGTCTTTCCATTTGCTGTTTATTCTTGATATGCCAATAACTAACTTACATGTTTCCTGTAATAATCATAGGTAGTGTTGTTGAATTGGAGTCATCTTCTGAAACATTCAACTTTCAGCGCATTTTCATAGCATTTAAAGCATGTCTAGACGGATTTGTTCATTGTCGTCCTATGCTTTTTATAGATGGAACTTTTATGGTTGGTCGTGCCAAGGGTATACTATTAACTGCCACTGCCAAGAATGGCAATAAAGGTGAGAACCAAATCTATATTTTGGAGTAATTCCCTATACTTATTGTAATTCAATTAATTATGTACTGCATTTATTATATTTCTGTTATTGCTTACTTGCAGGTTTGTTTCCGGACGCAATTGCTATAGTGTCTTCCGAAAATATGGATAATTGGGTTTGGTTTTTATCAAAGTTACGTGATTCGTGCCCTCACTCTAAACAAATATGCTACATATCAGATAGAAACTGTGGATTAATGTCGGCTTTTCCTATAGTTTTCGGACGTCCCGTGCATTTTTTTTGCTTATTCCACCTACTTCAGAACCTTAGGTCTCGTTTTGCTGGCCGGTACTCTAATGCTCATCGATTGAAAATGTGTGACCTTTTTAAGGATTGTGCATACGCTCCAAATGTTATTACTTTTGAGGATAAGCTTTCACAGTTTCTTCAAGTAAGTTTAATCTAAGGGAACCTTTTTTTCTAAAATGTCTTATATTTGCTTGAAAATTTTGAATCTGAACTTATATGTCTCTACCGTGGGTTATATATGGAACAGGCTGGTGGTTCACGCGCTGTCTCCTTTTTGGAAGGTCTTTCCTATGACAAGTGGGTTGTTGCTTTCTCACCTGAGATTACAAGATTCGGTGAGATGACTTCCAATGTTGCGGAGTCTTTCAATTCATTTCTTAAGGATGCACGAGGTTTGCCAATCACACACATGATTGACCACATTCGCACTGGTAATTTACCACTTTTGATAACACTTTCTTTCTAAACTACTTTTTAGTTTACTATTAATCTTTCATCATTGTTTAACTAGAAATCAGTCGTTGGCATCTTGAGAGAAGAACACAAGGTGCTCTGTGGCAGTCCCTGTTAGTTCCTATCAAGAATACCCAATGGTATGTTGATTTGGATTATGCCCGTTCTTGGAAAATTTCTCATTCACCAGATGGCTCCTGTTCTGTTGCTTCCACTCCTTCTGTAACTGTGAGTCTTCACCAACGATGTAACGCCCCGAATCCAAAACACATAAATATCTCAGATTCGAGGTGCCACTTGTGACTAAAATCCGAACTATAAAATTTTTGATATAAAAAGGGATAACAAAATGAGAGATGAGTTTTATGCAGCGGAAGAAATGAGTATATTATTTAAATAAGTATCTCAGATATATATATATATATGTGTGTGTATATATATAAATATAAAGCTTAGTATTTAACAGTAACATTTTATTTAAATGGGGAACTCTGTGTCGTCTCTATTACTGTCCTTGCTCCACGAAATCATAATCTGCAAGGGTTGTAAAAAGGGGGGCGTGAGATTTGAATTCTCACGTATGGGTGATTTGCAACGTTATGGGATTGGTAAATCAGAATTATATTAAATTATACTCATTAATAAAAATATATAAATTTATTTAAGCAGTTGACATATAAATAAGAATAACATATATCACAGAAGTAACAAGCTCACATAATAATTAGTTGGGCATGACAGATTCCACATTCACATAATTGATATATCACAAGCTGATTCACATTAAGGGGCAAAGCCCAAAACTATTTTCACGTATCGGCCCAATCTGCCAAAATCATTTTCCACATATCATAAAACTCTCTCGAATCTTTTCTCATATTCAATACAAACTTATTAATGACCTTGCCCGGAACTCTACTGAGCATCTTACCCGGAGGCCGAACTTTATTAATGACCTTGCCCGGAACTCTACTGGGCACCTTATCCGGAGGACAAACTTTATTAATGACCTTGCCCGGAACTCTACTGAGCACCTTATCCGGAGGACAAACTTTATTAATGACCTTGCCCGGAACTCTACTGAGCACCTTATTCAGAGGACAAACTTTATTAATGACCTTGCCCGGAACTCTACTGAGCACCTTATCCGGAAGTCGGGTTTATTATTAATCAATAGCTTTCCTCTTTCTCATAAGCTGACATTTCACAAAGTGGGGAGAATTCACATAATTTATATTTAAATTGGTTCATGCTCACAAAGTGCCCTTATATCATGCAACTGTCATCAGTTCATTTAATCAACAAACACAAACAATTCATATAAGGTATATATAATTATATCACATAATTCAAACGGTTATATAATAGAGTTTACGTATATGTTGGATTAATTGTTTTAGATTGATTTAGTTGAGTTCAGAGTATACCAGCACAACGTATTATAAGCAGATCAATCAACCGATCATCACCCACCTGTTAGCTCCAGGTCCCGAGAGTGATATACAAACAGATGGTCAAATCCCTCGTGCGTATTCCGATTAGCACAGAGTCCTAATATGAAATCATTTGATTAAAAGTTGACCTTTGAATTATTAGGAAAACTTGAGAGTTTGTGTTACGAGAATCGAGGAGGTCATTGTCTTATAGACCTATTGAAAAAGACCTACTTAAAAACACACACTATCTTGGTAAATACACTACTTCTGAAAGGTTGGTGTATTAGGGGTGTGTACTTACTAATTTCCTTGTTGTAATACTATTTTGATCTCTACAAAAACAATCTATTTGATATTCTTAGGCTTTTTATAAAATCTTTTATAATTTTAAAAGTATATCCATATAATTCTTTTCTTGAAAGAATTAAAAGTCTAAGTAATTTATTTTAAAAATAATACTAATATAATATAGGTCCCAAATTAATATTTTCTTTCTAAAAATTCTATTTTATTTTAAAAGAACTCTTGAATATAAATTATACTTTATAAAGAAAACTCCCTTTATTAAACTTATTTTGTTTAAAGAAATTTATATAATAAATACTAAAAATAATATAATATATATTTGTTTTATTATTAGTATTACTAACCAAGTTTACTTGTGTCATTTTCAAAACAAAAGAGTAGTATTATTTTCTAAAAGTCCTTTTCCATTTGTTTCAAACATTTGAACAGTAGAAGACGAGTTTCCCTTTGTCTTTAAAAACTCAACTAACACTAAAACAAACTAATTTCATCACCATATCATCAGCTAACCAAACCAAACTAATTCATCCATTCAATAATACCCTCCAACTAAAACAACAATACTAAACACCCAAACCAACAATACTAAACTGTTATTTCAATGACACTAAACAACTAAAACAATACTACTAATCAATTAATTCAAAAATACCAAACAATCTAGCCAACAGTACTAAACAACTAATTCAACAACAGCTAACCAAAACAGTAGGAAAATCCAACAACAACAAAGTCCATTTACAAGCTCACAGGCTTCAATCCAAAACTACTATCTCAAACTTACAAGGTCTCAAGGAGATTAAAACTGTTCAAAACCTATCCCAACTACAACGAGAAATAGGATGAAGGTTAGCAATTCTTACGAGTCCGGTTCGCGGTGGTAAACGGACGGACTAACGGCGTCGTATAAGGATTTGTTCGGTTAATCGGGCAGCCTAACGGCGTTGTCTAGTGATTCGGTTGTTCATCGGATTATTTCGGCAGCCTAACGGCATCGTCTCGATTCTTCCAAAATCAAACGGGCAGCGGTTCATTACGACATCTCAATTAATACGAAAGAACGAATTTATGAGTTTAATTGAAGGTACTAATCGAAGAATCGTGATTTTGAACAAGAAACGGGAAATAGATGAAAGGAGACTCACCCCAACGAAGAGGGCGAATCGGCTTCGACGGTTAGGGCGACGACGGCGCTAAGAGGAGGCGGCGCTGGCTGAGGCACGGCAGCGACGCGCTGGTGGCGGGACGGCGGCGTTCGGCAGAGAGAGGCGTCGCGACGGTGGTCGAGGAGCGAACAGCGGTGGAGGGCGGAGGCGGCGCTGCCGGTTCGGAACAGGGGTGGCATCGTGTGCTTGACGGCAACGGTCGTCGATCCGTCAAAGGGGCGGCTGGGGCGCACGGCCGCGTTTGGTGGCTGGAGAAGGAGGAGGAGAGGCGTCGGCTTCTTCTTGAGGAAGAAAACGCGTTTTTTGTTTGGGAGGAGGGGATTTGGGAATTATCTGATTTTGAGAGAAAAGTGGGTACACGGTTTTGGCTGTTTAGAGGAGAGAATGAGATATTTATTGAAATATGATTTCTTAATTGATTATTTTAAAAGGAAGGAATAAATATGTGGGTGAGATTAATACTTTAATTAATTTAATTAAAAAAAAAGTAATTTATGTGGTTTAGGATTAATCCCCTTTAATTCTGATATTTTCGTTCCCGTTTGAAACGGTTTAGGGATCGTTTGGTTCACGGGTTTAATCCCAATTTGAGAATTAATACAGTTTTAAAATTCGAATAATATTTTAAAGTATTTTAATTATTCTCAATAAATTATACGGATCGAAATCCTTACTTCAAACTTGAATATTTAATTTCTCGTAGTCCTTTATTCGTTTGAAAGATTCGATTTCTTTCTTTGAATTTAGGAATTTATAAAAGGGTAAATATATATTTAAATTACACAATAGCACACAAAATAATAAAATTAAAAGAAATAAGAAAATAATATAATATAGGGTTTCTAGGAAAAATAAAAGGTATAAAACGGGATGGGGTATTACAAACGCGATTGTTCTTGTTGCTTATGGAAGGTTACTGGTTTCCCATGTAAGCATGCCATTGCCGTAATTACAAAAATCGGTGTGCCCTTTCATAATTACGTCGATGGTTGTTATTTCACTTCCACATACCAAAAGTGTTATATGTATGATATGCATCCCGTTCCCGAAACTCTGAAATATGAAATACAGTTACCGGAAAGCCAACATAAGATACTTCCCCCACTTCTTAAAAGGTTTCCTGGTCCCAAAAAAAACCGAATCCCCTCTGTTGGTGAATTTTCAAGTAAGAAGAGATCAAAGACACACGTGTAACTTGTTGGAGTTATTTGCTTTGTTCCTGAAATATATTAGAATTATTGTTGGATGAAACTCAGTAGATGCCTTATTTTTTACTATGTGTTTTTTTTGTGTAATATTCCAATTATGACAATGAAAGGTTCATGTACATGTTTTTTGTGCCTCTCTTACTATAATCTGAAGCCTTAAGTGTTTGTATACCTTAGTATATCTGTCCATAATGGGGTTTTTTTTAGCACACCAACTATTATTTCATAAACTGGAAGTCTTTATATTAAGAATAAATAGCAAACAACCCTCCATAATATTACAACTAAAGCAACATAGAATTCATGATCCCTATCATGATGAGTATTAACATAACTGTTATTATGTTACCCACCACGTATGTCTTCAACTTGATGACATAAACTTGTCCTTCCTTTGTCTTCATTTCTCCTTCATCCATTCTTTTGTTGCTATCTTCTGTTGCTTCATCACAGTAGCTTCTTCCATGCCACTCATTCCTCTCCACCCATCCTATGGGATTACACCATTCACTAAAGCCGTGGAGATTGTAATGATAGTATAACCTATTTGGATTTTTTTTGGTTTCACTCAACTTAATACATGTTGGCTGCTCACACTTTTTGCAGAGTGATTTCATGTATTTTGGGTATTGAAATGATGGGCTTATGTTGCTGCTTGACATATTGGCCGATACAAATTTGATTGAGAAAGTTCTTTTTGGAATCAAGTTACCTGCCTTCATACAATTGCTTAAATAGAGCCAAAAGTTAGCCATGGAATTTGCTTTATCAACGGTCATAAATCCCAACGGCTAAATTTCTAATAGAACCAACGGCTAAATTAGTTTTCAACTTCCATAATTGTATCAAAGTTTATGGAAATTTTTTATTCAATGATCGAAATACTATAACATTAATACTAGTAATTGTTGGGAAAATGTATAAGACTTAGGTTTTGATTAGATGCCAAAATGTTCCTCTTAAGTTGTTTTGTAAGTAAATTATTCAGTAGAGTTAGTACTTAGTTAAACAGTTCAACTGTTAAGGAACTGAAGTACAGTTAGTAATTGCAAGAGTGTATTTAAGAATGAAGTCTGCTGAAGATGAAGTCCAATGAAGTGAAGTCCGCTGAAGACAAGTGATCTGAGAACAAGTCTAAGTCTTGAATGTTTTCTAAGTACATTCTCACTAAGACTAAAACTATCAGGAGAGGACAAATGTCCACTGATGGGAACTAACAATGCACATTCAATGCTAAACATATTAAAAGCTGTTAGTTAATCTGGTTGGAACAAGGCAAAACGAATTTCAGTGAAGCTTACAATAAATGAAGGAATAAGAAGGTTCTCTCAGAGGAGTTCTACCTAAAGTAAGACAAGAATCTGGGCATGCAGACTTAAGGTCCAATGAGAAGATGACACGTCAGTGTACTTTACTGACAGCCGACCTGCCTCAGCCTGACAAGTACCAAAAGTCTTTCTCTAGCAATCTACAGAAAGTTGGTGAACAGGCATGGTTTTTCAGCCGTTTCTTGACAAGACTTAAAGCTTCAAATAGAGCCGTTTGAGCCAATCAGATACAAGAAGACTTACTTGAGAAGATTCAAATCCAACGGGAAGATTTTCAACGAAGCCTATAAATACAGAAGGACGTGCACATTTCCAAGCACGGGAAACTCACAAGATCAAAGCTATCTCTACATTCATAACAACTAAGAAGCACTCGAAATTACCTTTGTTTCCCAAGTGTTTCACATTTGTAGAGAGCCTAACAAACCTTCTGTAACCAAGCTTAAAAAGCTATATCCAAATCTTAGAAAGAGATAATCCAATCCTAAGCCTTGAGCTAAACTTGTAAGGATTATCTCAAAATAGTTGGAACCAAAACCCTACTCAAAACCCTACTCAGTGTTTAGGTTGAGAGCTAGTGTTAAGTGGTGTTAGTAAGCTGATTGTTGTATCAGTCTGAAAGCTAGTTTGTTTTGGGAACTAGGACCTGGAATTTCCTAGTGATCAATCATCCTAAGAGAGGATTAGTTGATCAGTGCACCTTGGCACTATAACACAAGGAATTCCAAGTGAAAGGAATTCTCCTGTTTGATCAGGACAGTGGACGTAGGAGATTCATCTCTGAACCACTTTATACCTTGTGTTCTTACTTTCTGTTTTCCTAAGTGTGTGTTAATCTCAAAGTTTATCAAAGTAAAACGAGTTTTCTAAGGGCTCACTAATCCGCATCTGAAAGCTAATTAGATAGTAGTTCAACTGAAAGTCTTGAGCTTTCAGTGGAGGTATTATCTCAGAAAGCTTTCACAAAGTAACTCTCAGCAGACCTCAAGTCCACTGACGAGCTACTGTCTCAAGTAACCTGATAAGTTTTTAAGAAGTTTTAATTTGTAACCACAGGTGTATTACCCCCCCATACACCTGTTTACTCGTTTCGGGACCAACAATTGGTATCAGAGCAGTGGTTCAAAAGACTATTGTTCTAAGTATACCTTGTGCTTAAAGGTATTTTTTTTAAGGTCACTTGAATTGATCTTTTGATAAACTTGTTTATATACTATGGCTGACAATGCAGCTAGGGTAGCACCACCAGCAGAGAACAACATGGGAGTTAATCCCTTGAACCATATGTCTCATCACAAGCTTCCACAATTCTCAGTGGAAAACTATGACTTCTGGAAGATCAGAATGAGAGCTCATCTTGCATGTGTGCATGATGAAATGTTGAGGGTTATTACTAAAGGTCTATTTGTTTTTATAACACCTAACCTTAGAACTACAGCTGAAACTATTGCAGATCCTAGAAAAGAATGGCCCAAAGATGAAGATAACTTCACTGCAGATGAAAGGAGGAGAAACAACCTCAACTTCATAGCCATGAACATTCTCTACACCACCATTCCAGATTCTGTAATGGGAAGAGTGATCCACTGCAAGACTGCAAAGGAACTATGGGACACTCTTGCTCTCATGTGTGAAGGAACTGACAAAATAAAAGAGAACAAGCTTTCTGTAGCTGTTCAAAAGTATGAGCAGTTCACCATGGAGCCCACTGAGACCATTGACCAGCTTGATGGGAGGTTCACTGACATCATGAATGAAATAAATTCTCTGGGAAAAGTCTATACCAAGAGGGAGGTTGTCTTAAAGATCCTGAGAGGTCTAACCTCAAGATGGGATGTGTACTCTGTGATGATGCAGAATACCAAGGATCTATCCAGCATATCTATGCAACAGGTATTCTCTGAACTCAAGGCTTATGAGTTTGATCTGAACAGGAAAAGGGCTCCTGATGAGACCTCAGCTGAGAAGGGGGTAGCCTTCAAAGCCAAGGAGTCTGAGCCAAAATCCCCAAAGCCTCGGAAGAGTTCAAAGGCAAACAAGTCACAAAGCAAGGCTGAGATGCAGGAGGAACTCAGCCTGATGGCTAGAAGGTTTGAACAACTTAACAGCCGCTTTGGCAAGTATAAAATATTTTACAGGGATAACAGGGAAGGTAGAAGTTATCCACAAAAGACCACCAGAGAAGGAGAGAAAAGCTCATCTGAGCTGGAAAAGAAGAAGGAATACAAGAATTACACCAAGGCTGAAGGATCATCATCAAAGACCAGAGAGTCCACTTAGGAAAAGAATGATGATGCCAACAGGTGTTTTCAGTGCAAGAAGATTGGGCACTTTCAATATGATTGTCCTCAACTGAGCACAAAAGAAAGAAATGAAAGGCAAGCCAAAAGAGACAGAAGATATGGAGAAAGGAAAGCCATGATGGCTGGGGATGTTGATGAAAATCTGGAGTCACCTGATGAACTGTTCTCTGACAGCAGTGAAGATGACATGTGCCTCATGGCAAGAGAAGAACCAGAGGTACAATCTAAACCATCCATTTCTCTAGAACACACACCTGAGCTAAGCTCAGAGTCAACTGAGGAACTCAATCTTCAGTCCGCTTTGGAACAATTGATGATTGATTTCTCAAGGTTGCAAGAAGCAAGTTTCTGTCTTCAAGATGAGAACAAACAACTCTTGAGTGAAAACTCCAAGTTAATTGAGTCTGGGAATCAAGTAGATCTAAACTCAGCCAAATCTACCATTGAACTGATAAAAGAGGTGGAAACCCTCAGGAGTCAAGGAAATGGTAGAGATCAACTGATAAAAGATCTCAATGAATCTAAGACAAAGTTAACTGAAGAGAACTTAAAATTGGTAAGCCAAATAAAGGATTCTCTCCTAAAAATTGATGTCTTACAAAAATCTGAAGAGACCTTGTTAAAAAGGATTGATGCTCTAAACAAACCCTCTCTTGCCATAGAGGAGATTCAAAACTTTCAAATCAATCCTAATAACAAGTGTGGGATAGGCTTTATTCCAAAACCTTCAGAAGGTCCTCTGAGTGTTGCTTCTTCAAGTAGCACAAAGAGAGTTTTTGTCAAGTCTGTGACATTTCAACCACAGACTGTGGAAAAAGGAAAAAGACCAGCTGAGATCACTCAAAAGAAAAGTCAATCTAAGCCAAAACCAAATGGAAAGGCTCAGGTGACTTATCAAACTAGATCTCAGCAGAGGTACTATCAGCCGAGGTATTCACAGATGAAGCAACCTCAGCTGAGAGCACCCAGGCATGAGCAGTCCTCAAGGAATGACTCATATGGAAGACCTATTCCTTTTGTGCCTAAAGGAAAAGGTCCTTCATACCTTTATCAACAAAAACCAAGACCAGGTGCACCCAAGCCAAAGAGAAAGAATGTGAAGAAGGTTCCTGTTCCTTCAAAGGCTGACACCCATAGAAAGTTTACTCCCAAGGCACCTAGGGAGATAACAATCTATGTAGATGTTTATGGAAGACAAATTAGCCAATCTAAAGTGATTAGAACTGTGAGACAAATTTGGATTCCGAAAGGTACAGCTAACCTGGTAGGACCCAACACCAAATGGGTAACTAAAGCTTGATCTGTGTTTGCAGGGCTCAGTGGACCTCAACAAAGGAGAAGCTCTTAAATCTTCAGTCTGGTACTTGGACAGTGGATGTTCTAGGCACATGACTGGCAACAAAGATCTCCTGACAGAATTTGTTGAGAAAGAAGGTCCACAAGTCACCTTTGGTGACAACTCACAAGGAGCCACTAAAGGTTATGGTACTTTAATCATTGGCTCAGTAAGGGTAAGCAATGTATCCTTTGTCAGTGGACTTAAGCATAATCTTCTGTCCATAAATCAATTCTGTGATAAGGGATACATTGTTGAATTTTTATGTAACCTGTGTTTTGTTAAGAATGTATCTTCACAACAGGTACTACTAACTGGGTCAAGAAAGGAAAATGTCTATCTTGCAGATTGGAAGTCTTGCACACCAAATGCATGTCTTATTGCTAAGAGCTCAACTGACACTAATTGGTTATGGCACAAAAGGCTAAGTCATCTGAACTTCAAGATGATGAACAGGATAGCAAGACATGGACTGGTATAAGGAATGCCAAATGAAGTATACAACAAAGAACATATCTGTAAAGCCTGTCAGGAGGGAAAGCAAGTAAAGGCATCTTTCAAAAGCAAAGTAGCAACCTCTACTGACAGAGTACTTCAACTGTTACATATGGATCTTTTTGGTCCAGTAACCCCTGTAAGTATCAATGGGAGAAAGTATACACTTGTTGTTGTTGATGACTTCTCCAGGTACACATGGGTGATATTCCTTGCAAGCAAAAATGAGACTCAACTGAGACTGCCAGAGCTCCTGAAGAAAGTTAGCAATGAAAAGAGCCTGAACATTGTAAAGATAAGATCAGATAAGGGCACTGAATTCATAAATTCTATTATATCTGATTACTGCAAAGAATTAGGTATTTCACATGAGACATCAGCTGCAAGAACTCCACAACAAAATGGAGTAGCTGAAAGAAGAAATAGGACTCTCAAGGAGGCAGCAAGGACAATGTTAGCTGAAGCTCAGATTCCTAAAAGATTCTGGGCTGAAGCTATTAATACTGCCTGCCACACTCAAAACAGATCCATGGTTACCAAACATCAAGGATAAACTCCATATGAGTTATGGAATAACAGAAAGCCACGGGTATCTTACTTTCATATTTTTTGTTGCAAGTGTTTCATTCACAACAATGGGAAAACACAACTGAAAGCTTTTGATAGCAAAGCTGATGAAGGAATTTTCTTAGGATATTCCCAAATCAGTAGAGCTTTCAGAGTTTACAACTGTAGAACTCTTGTTGTGGAAGAAACACCTCATGTGGTGTTTGATGAATCTACTTTTGAGTCCAGAAGTAAGGAGAATGAGGATGTGATAAACAAAAGGCTAACTAGACTGAGTATCAAATCAAAAGGATATCCTGAGAATTGTGTTGATACATTCATCCCAACCTAGGACAACCTCAATGATCAACAATTCAAAGAGGACACTCAAAATCAGACCACTCCTCAAAGCTCACCTGAGAGCTCTCCTGAAGATGTAACTGAACTGATGAACACTATCCCAGTTCAAGAGGTAACCAATGTCAATGAAGATGTGGTCACAGCTGAGACATTCACTGAACCCGTCATTCAAGGGGGAACCAATGAAATTACCATTGAGAATGAGAATACCTTGAATGATGACTCAGGACTTCAACCCTCTGTCTTATTTACTGAATTCGATTTCATTCCAATATCTAGTGACTCAACTTCAGAAGAGTTAAACTCTACTGAAGGGCATCAGCCTAGGAGGACTTGGCTCTCAGATCACCCTGTTGAGCAAATCCTAGGTGATCCTTCCTCAGGAGTCAAAACTAGAAGTTTTCATGGAGAAAGTGCTTTGTTTTGTTGTTTCTTATCAAACCAGGAACCAAGTTCCATAGCAGAAGCACTTCAAGATTCCAACTGGATTATTGCCATGCAAGAAGAGCTCAACCAGTTCACAAGGAATCAAGTATGGGAGTTGGTGGACAGACCATATCACTGCAATGTGATAGGAACCAAGTGGGTATTCAAGAACAAGAAGGATGAGAATGATATCATAGTCAGAAACAAAGTCAGGCTAGTTGCAAAGGGCTACTCTCAAGTTGAAGGATTTGACTATGATGAAACATTTGCTCTAGTAGCCAGATTGGAGGCAATAAGGTTATTTCTTGCATATGCTGCTCACAAGAAATTCAAGGTGTACCAGATGGATGTTAAAAGTGCCTTCTTGAATGGAGTACTCAATGAAGAAGTCTATGTGGAGCAACCCACAGGTTTTGAAGAAAGTCACAAAGTATATAGACTGAGAAAAGCTCTATATGGACTGAAACATGCTCCAAGAGCTTGGTATGATACTTTGTCACAATTCCTTTTGGATCATGGTTTTATCAAAGGGAGAGTTGATAGAACACTTTTCAGAATCACAAAAGGAGAGAACACATTGCTGGTTCAAATTTATGTGGATGATATCATTTTTGGTTGTCCTAACCAGGTCCTCTGTGAGAAGTTTTCTCAACTGATGAAGGGAAAATTTGAGATGTCTATGATGGGAGAAATGAATTTCTTCCTAGGACTTCAAGTTAAGCAGTCCCCTGAAGGAATCTTCATCAATCAAGCCAAATATACAAGGGAGCTGATCAACAAGTTTGGATGCCAGACCAGCAAAGTAGCAAGAGTTCCACTCAACACCAACACCAAAATGGAGCCAGATGAGGATGGTGAATCAGTAGACCAGACTCATTACAGAGCCATCATTGGATCTCTACTGTATCTCACAGCAAGCAGGCCTGATATCACATTTGCAGTTGGGATTTGTGCAAGATATCAAGCCAACCCCAAGAAAAGTCATCTGGAAGCTGCTAAGAGGATTCTCAAATACCTTAAGGGTACTGTGAATATGGGATTGTGGTATCCCTCAGATGACAATCTGGAACTCACAGGATACTCAGATGCTGATTATGGAGGATGTAGAATTGACAGGAAATCAACCTCAGGCACCTGTCATTTTTTGGGAAGTAAGCTGATTTCTTGGTTCTCCAAGAAACAAAACTCAGTTGCCACAAGCACTACTGAAGCTGAGTATATGGCAGCTGGAAGTTGTTGTGCTCAAATTCTTTGGCTAAGACAACAACTGAGAGATTACAACATTTTTGCCAATGAAGTCCCTATTTTCTGTGACAACAATAGTGCAATTGCTATTTCAGAAAATCCAGTTCTCCACACAAGATGCAAACATGTGGACATAAGGCATCATTTCATCAGAGATCATGTGGAGAAGAAGGACATCAAAATGCTCAAAATCCACACTGACAAACAGAAGGCAGATATCTTCACAAAACCCTTGGCTGAAGCAAGGTTTCAAGAGTTGTTAGTAGAGCTTGGACTCCTAGATCCAGGAGAGTAAATAAAGGATTCAATCTCAGAAGAGTTACCTTCAACTCAGTGGAGGTTCATATTCAGAAGAGGATCCTTCTCAGAAGAAGCTCCTCATCTCAGAAGAGGTCTGAATATCAAACGAGGTCGAACCTCAGTGGAGGTCAAAGTCTATACTTATGTTATTTTCAAATCCAAAGCCTCTTAGTTTTATATATATTTATTTGGGTTTCAAAACTTACTAATGAGTGCTTTCTGGGAAATTAAATCTTTTTCCACTGTTCCGAAGAGATTTTGGTATGGTAAGCATTTAATGCGCGTGGTACAAGTCAGATATGCTTTTTCAATTACCTATCTCACGCGCCCTAAAAGCCGGATGATGTGACCTTCCGGCTACCAACTTTTCCAATCCATGCCATCTATTTTAGGCGGTTCTTTTCTAACCGTCAAGATCTCT
The DNA here is from genome assembly GCA_947034835.1 of Ballota nigra. Lineage (NCBI taxonomy): Eukaryota > Viridiplantae > Streptophyta > Magnoliopsida > Lamiales > Lamiaceae > Ballota > Ballota nigra. The sequence goes on from OX344726.1 coordinate 56,811,148, forward strand.
TAAAACCTCCCCACTACCTTTGCAATTGTCCACGACCTTTCACTCAAAATAATCTCAGACGTTGATTGCAGAATTTAATCTCATCGTTCATTACTCATATAAAAACCCCAAACGTTCGCTTGTAAACCTTTTCGAACACACTTTCTAGCAAACACTTACTATCTATCCCATACACTCTGCAAATTTTCTCTCGAACTCCTTTATTCAAATGGCTAAAATAAATCTCAGTTTCCTTACCAACAAGGAAAACTTCTGGTATGAACCCATTGTGGTTTTTGATAATCCAGAGATTGAAACAAAACCTGAATTTGCCCATATCAAAGAAGCCCTAGATTTGCTAAAATCTGCTGGGTTAGAGAAATTTCTATCTGTACATCCTACGAACTGCTTTGACAGGCAGGTTCTTGAGTTCTTCAATAATGTTTCCAACACTGATTCGAGGATCAGGTCTCATCTTATTGTTGGAGTTATTTTATCCCAACACTTATACTCCAGAGGAAGAAGAGAGTGATGAGGGATGATGTTGAGATTGTTGAACATCAGAAGATTAAGAAGGAGATCCGTGTCAGTGGTGATGATCTGAAGGAGTTATTCAATCTCCCCTCTGAAGGTCCGAATCCAGACACCTGCATCATGGATAAAGAGGAAGAATGGGTTAACACCATTATGCAGAGGAAGGTCAAGTATAGCCCAAAAATGAACAGAAATATACTCTTTCCAGTATATAATGTTCTTTGTGAGGTGGTGGGAAAATGTATCTTGGGAAACCAAGGGAGCACAGAACAGGTGAGCAAGCCAAAGCTCAGGTTGATGAAAGCTATTGTGGAGAGCAAGGAGAAGTCATACAACTGGCAACAGTTCTTTTTTAGAGCATTGAACAAGGAGCACTCAAAACTCCAACCTGACAAAACTCCCCAGCTATCTAGTAAGCTCAACTTTGCAACCAAAATTTCTTATCTGATAGAGAACGTGGATTTGGGAGTGGACTGGATTCCAGATAGGAAATGGAGCAATCTCAAGGCCTTGTTCAAATCTGGAAAGGCCCTGGAGACAAGAATGATCAAGCCTGCTGAGGAGAGCCCAGAGGCAGTTGAGGAAGATAAGGCCAACCCTACTGAAGGGAAGAAAACCAAGCTAAAGAGGAGGCTGGTTAAACTGAGTGACAAGATGGCCCAGCACAAAGAAGCAGAGGCAGAGAAAGCCTCTAAAAAGAAGAAGAAGAAGTCTCCTGAGGCAGAGGAAGACAGTGCCTTCAAGAAGGTCAGAGTCACCAACTCCACTGGTGAATCTTCATCAGGTAACCCAGACTCCTCCCCTAACATCATCTCAACTGAGTCTGACTCAGATGTTCCTGCACCCACCCCCGTCAAACCTAAAACCACTAAACCTCGCACTCCTGCCAAAACCAAACGCATCTCCTCATTACCCAAAACCCCCACTGATGGCTCTCAACAGCCAAAAAGTGGATCCCAAACAACCCCCACTGACCCTATCCCAACCCCCTCTGAAAACATCCCCTCAACCCCTTCTGAACCTACTCCAACCCAACCCCCACTGATCAAGACTCTACCTCCACTGATACTCTAAACCAAACCCCCACTGAACCAAACATTCCTGATTCTCACTCAACTCAACTGGAGTCTATCCCAGAAGAGCCAACCGAAAGTAGATCCCCTACCCCTTCCCTTCCTTCAGACAATGAAGAAGAGTACTCATTCTTAGATACTCTCAAGGATGAGGTAGCTTACTCTTTAGAGTCTAAATACCCTGAACTAGATCAATTCCCCACACTCAAAGACTTGTTCTTGAGACTGAGACTCATTGTCCAGCTCAAGGATAGAAGACTTGGTGAAATCCTTCTAGCTGTAAGAGGCAGCAATGCAGAAGAGTGGAAGAAGGAGGAAGCTGAAGTGCTGCAATTTGCTGGGATGCACAAGACCAGACTTCTCTGTGATGAGAAGATCTTTGAAAGTTTGGTCTTGGAGAAGATTGCAGAGGCAAAGAAGGAGGGAGAAAAGTCTGCTGATGGAGAAAAGCCAGCTGACCCCTCAACTGAGAAGGAGGTGGAGAAGGAGAAGAGTGCAGAGGAGAACGTAGTTGCATCTGAACTTGAAGGAGGTGCTTCACCTAAGCAAGGTGGTGGTGAAGCAGCCAAGGATGTATCCATGGCAAGGGATACTGAGGCTCAAAACTTGCCACAGGAGGGCTCAGTAGAGGTGTCTACTGAAGCTCTCCCACAACAGCCCTCAGTGGTGGCTTTAGAGTCAACTGAGGTGTCTGGAACTGGAGAAGTTGAAAAAAAGAGTGAAAAAGAAAAAGAGGTGGAAATCACTGCTGTGAAGAGAGGAGAGATAAGAGCAATCATCCCTGTAAAGGGTGAATTGGCTGAAAAATAGCAGTTGAAAAGGAAAGTGAGGAAGAGAAAAGTAAGAAGAGGGAGGAGGAGGGAGTCCCCATGGAGATAGGGGCATCAGGAGATCTAGGTGGTGAGGTTGAGGGAATTAGAACTAACACTTCTTGCAATGCAGGTACTCAAACCATTGAAGTTCCCTCAGCTGTGGTCAACCTAACTCCACTGAGTGATGCTGTTCACTCAATCAGAGAAGAAAGCCTTCCATATCTTCAAACTCAGCTCAGGAAGGTCCAGGAGATTGTACAAGAGGAGGTAGATGAGATGGTTATTCTCTCAGACCACATTGATGAACTCATGGAGTCCACAACTACATCACTTCAGAATCTCACACTTAAAGTTGAAGACTCTCAGCAAATGGTGATTGATGTAGTTGAGGGACAAAGTGTGTTAGTCATTGATGCCCTGAAGAAGCTGGAGAAGTCTGAAGAAGAGGTCAGGACCAAGTTCCTCAAAGACTCAGTAGAGAACATATCTATCAACCTGAAGTCATCAGTGGAGGCCTTCTCAGAAGACCTCCTTGGAAAGGTTGAAGGTTTATGGAACTCTAAGATGTCTGAATTTGAGGCCAAGCATGCTGAGCTAGGAGCCAAACTGGGAGAGGTACTGAAGAAGGCAGCTGAAGACTTCCCAACACAAGAGAAAACTGATGTGCTGATCAATGAAAAGCTAACGCAGTTTGTTCAATTTGGGCAGACAGCTGGAGCTACTTTGGAAAGACTTGAAGATTAGGTAGACCATTGCTCAACTGAGCTGAAGGCATTGGCTCATGATCAACTGAAGCTCAACATCACTGTAGCTGAATGCATGATTAATGCCGGAAAGGGGGAAAAGAGGATAAGTGCCAAGGACATGAAGGCTGATCCCAAGAATAAAATGAACATTATCCTTGAAACCCCTGACTTCGAGAAAGGCCAACAGGTGAAGAGCACCTTGAAGAAAGTTGATGCTGAAGCCCAGAAGATAGCAGAAGCCAAGAAAGGCAAGGAGACCTCCTCAGCTGACCTTTCAAAGTTCAAAGAGGAGCATCTAAAGGAGAAGGAGGAGAGAGCTGCGAAGAAGGGGGAAACTGCAAAGAGAAAGGCATTTGATGCCCTCTCAGCAGAGGTTGCCAAAAAGACAAGAACCTCAGGGAGGTTGGCAGCTAAGTCCACAACCTCTACTGATGAAGTTCAGGTACTTCCTATTCTCAATCCTGAACCCTTATCTTCTGAACCTCCCAAGTTTGCACCCACAAAAGTCACAGAGCTCGCTGAGCTAATCAAAGAGGCTGGAGGAATGAATGAAAGAGCAAGGAAGCTAACAGCACAGCAGCAGGAGAGGAGAGATAAGGTGGTTGGAAAGATGGAAACAATTGTTGAGTTAGCTGAGAGAAAAAGAAATGAGAGGCTAGTCACTTTTGACAAAACTACTTCTAAGAAATTCAGGAGTGGTTATCTAAAGTGGGCTGCTAAGCTGAAGAAAGACAAGATCACACCATCTCTGAACAGATTTCCTCATCAAGATGCCTGGGTTCCTAAGAAGCTCAATGATGCTTGGGAGACTGCTAAAAGGGAATTTGTGTATTCCTTTTATGTCAGTGGAGAGTCTTCAACTCATGGTTGTTTGATGCCTATCCCAAACTCTATCCCGAGATCAGTGATGCTTGGAATGATGCCTTCCCTGATCAAGCTCTGAAGGCCCCTGAGCCAATCACCTACTGGCCTCCTCAAGATGCAACAGGTGCTGTTGATAGAGAAAGGATCACTGAAGAGTGGACATCCTTGTGTGAGCATCTTGGACTCAGAGGACATTCGAAGGAGATAATGGAGAGGAAGAACGAGCTGAAGATTAGAGTTTTCAAGCAATATGGACTTGAACCCATTTTCGAGTCCATCTGAGAAGGTTGTATCTTTTGCTGGGTACTTGTTTATAAGTCCCAGGTGTGTTTAAGTTTGAAACTTTTGAGAGTTGACTTATGTAATATGTACTTCATCATTTTATCAATGGATTGAACTCTACTGATGCTTTGCCCAAGATAATATCTCATTATCATTTAGGCTTATGTACTTGAATGTTTTACTTACAAAATCTGTGAACTTTGAATGTCATCTGAAGAACCTCATCTGATAGAAGATATGTAATAAGATAGGTTCCGGCATAATCAAAAAGGGAGAAATTGTTGGGAAAATGTATAAGACTTAGGTTTTGATTAGATGCCAAAATGTTCCTCCTAAGTTGTTTTGTAAGTAAATTATTCAGTAGAGTTAGTACTTAGTTAAACAGTTCAGCTGTTAAGGAACTGAAGTACAGTTAGTAATTGCAAGAGTGTATTTAAGAATGAAGTCTGCTGAAGATGAAGTCCACTGAAGTGAAGTCCGCTGAAGACAAGTGATCTGAGAACAAGTCTAAGTCTTGAATGTTTTCTAAGTACATTCTCACTAAGACTAAAACTATCAGGAGAGGACCAATGTCCACTGATGGGAACTAACAATGCACATTCAATGCTAAACATATTAAAAGCTGTTAGTTAATCTGGTTGGAACAAGGCAAAACGAATTTCAGTGAAGCTTACAATAAATGAAGGAATAAGAAGGTTCTCTCAGAGGAGTTCCACCTAAAGCAAGACAAGAATCTGGGCATGCAGACTTAAGGTCCAATGAGAAGATGACACGTCAGTGTACTTTACTGACAGCCGACCTGCCTCAGCCTGACAAGTACCAAAAGTCTTTATCTAGAAATCTACAGAAAGTTGGTGAACAGGCATGGTTTTTCAGCCGTTTCTTGACAAGACTTAAAGCTTCAAATAGAGCCGTTTGAGCCAATCAGATACAAGAAGACTTACTTGAGAAGATTCAAATCCAACGGGAAGATTTTCAAGGAAGCCTATAAATACAGAAGGACGTGCACATTTCCAAGCACGGGAAACTCTCAAGATCAAAGTTATCTCTACATTCATAACAACTAAGAAGCACTCGAAATTACCTTTGTTTCCCAAGTGTTTCACATTTGTAGAGAGCCTAACAAACCTTCTGTAACCAAGCTTAAAAGGCTATATCCAAATCTTAGAAAAAGATAATCCAATCCTAAGCCTTGAGCTAAACTTGTAAGGATTATCTCAAAATAGTTGGAACCAAAACCCTACTCAAAACCCTACTCAGTGTTTAGGTTGAGAGCTAGTGTTAAGTGGTGTTAGTAAGCTGATTGTTGTATCAGTCTGAAAGCTGGTTTGTTTTGGGAACTAGGACCTGGAATTTCCTAGTGATCAATCATCCTAAGAGAGGATTAGTTGATCAGTGCACCTTGGCACTATAACACAAGGAATTCCAAGTGAAAGGAATTCTCCTGTTTGATCAGGACAGTGGACGTAGGAGATTCATCTCTGAATCTTACTTTCTGCTTTCCTAAGTGTGTGTTAATCTCAAAGTTTATCAAAGTAAAACGAGTTTTCTAAGGGCTCACTAATCCGCATCTGAAAGCTAATTAGATAGTAGTTCAACTGAAAGTCTTGAGCTTTCAGTGGAGGTATTATCTCAGAAAGTTTTCACAAAGTAACTCTCAGCAGACCTCAAGTCCACTGACGAGCTACTGTCTCAAGTAACCTGATAAGTTTTCAAGAAGTTTTAATTTGTAACCACAGGTGTATTCCCCCCCCCCCCATACACTTGTTTACTCGTTTCGGGACCAACAGTAATTTACATTTATTATACTATTTGCAAATTTCAAATTAACCTTTATAAGTATGTTTATCGATGAGTAGTGGTTTTACCCCTAATTAACCTTATTATTGGCCTTTTTATTATGATCATAAAACTCACATTCATAAAACTTTCTTATTATTATATAATTCTTCATTCAAATCTTTCATTCTTCACATACATTACTATAATATATTTTATAAGATTTAATATATTACATTAGTTTTAGTTAATGTGAAAAAATAATTTTGCCGTTACTCTAAAATCCTATATTCATAATCTGGACCTTATTATTGGACAATTTAATATTATACTTATTCCACCTATTGTCGTAATTTAAGACAAAATATTTTCAATTTCTATACTCATATCAAATTTGAAAAGATAAACCTTATTTTATGCTCAAAGTAAACAGGCCATACTATAATATAATTTATAATACTATAATTTAGATATATTATCCTAATAAATTTACCTTAATCATTATATTTATACTCCCGTTTTTCCCGTTTTACCACTAATTCAAAAGACATAGTATTTTAGAGTAAAGTATATGTACCGAATTAGATGAACTTAGTATTCATAAAACTTTATTATAATTATCTAAACTCCAAAATACTTAGTATTTGAGAGTAAAGTATATGTGTCGATTTACGCCAAGCATAATATAGTAATTATAAATGAACGATAAGTATTTTTTTAAGTTATATAACGATTACGTTATATAACTTAAAAAGTGTATAATTTAGTCATCTAAAATTATATGGTGAGGGACTCAAATATTTCATTCTTCCCATGCATTACTATAATATATTTTCTAAGATATAATATATTACATTAGTTTTAGTTAATTTGAGAAAATAATTTTGCCGTTACTCTAAAATACTATATTCATAATCTGGACCTTATTAGTAGACAATTTAATATTATACTTATTCCACCTATTGTCGTAATTTAAGACAAAATATTTTCAATTTCTATAATTATATCAAATTTGTAAAGATAAACCTTATTTTATGCTCAAAGTAAACAGGCCATACTATAATATAATTTATAATACTATAATTTAGATATATTATACTATACTAGTTAATAAATTTACCTTAATCATTATATTTATACTCCCGTTTTTTCCGTTTTACCACTAATTCAAAAGACATAGTATTTTAGAGTAAAGTATATGTGCCGAATTAGATGAACTTAATATTCATAAAACTTAGTGTTCATAAAATGGTATTATAATTATCTAAACTCCAAAGTACTTAGTATTTTGAGAGTAAATTATATGTGCCGAATTACGTCAAGCATAGTATAGTAATTATAAATGAACGATAAGTACTTTTTTAAGTTATATAATGATTAGGTTATACTTTGGTGTATAATTTAGTCATCTAAATTTATAGGGTGAGGGACTCAAATCGTTCATTCTTCCCATACATTACTATAATATATTTTCTAAGATTTAATATATTACATTAGTTTTAGTTAATGTGAAAAAATAATTTTGCCGTTACTCTAAAATACTATATTCATAATCTGGACCTTATTATTGGACAATTTAATATTATACTTATTCCACCTATTGCCGTAATTTAAAACAAAATATTTACAATTTCTATAATTATATCAAATTTGAAAAGATAAACCTTATTTTATGCTCAAAATAAACAGGCCATACTATAATATAATTTAAAATACTATAACTTAGATATATTATACTATACTAGTTAATAAAATTACCTTAATCATTATATTTATACTCCCGTTTTTTTTTTCCGTTTTACCACTAATTCAAAAGACATATACTTTGAGAGTAAAGTATATGTGCCAAATTAGATGAACTTAGTATTCATAAAACATAGTATTATATTCATAATCTGGACCTTATTATTGGACAATTTAATATTATACTTATTCCACATATTGTCGTAATTTAAGGTAAATTATTTACAATTTGGAGCTTATTATATCAAATTTGTAAAGATAAACCTTATTTTATGCTCAAAATAAACAGGCCATACTATAATATAATTTATAATACTATAATTTAGATATATTATACTATACTAGTGGTTAAATTTACCTTAATCATTATATTTATACTCCCATTTTTTCCGTTTTACCACTAATTCAAAAGACATATACTTTTAGAGTAAAGTATATGCACCGAATTAGATGAACTTAGCATTCATAAAACTTAGTATTCATAAAACTTTATTATAGTTATCTAAACTCCAAAGTACTTAGTATTTTGAGAGTAAAGTATATGTGCCGAATTAGATGAACTTAGTATTCATAAAACTTTATTATAATTATCTAAACTCCAAAATACTTAGTATTTGAGAGTAAAGTATATGTGCCGAATTACGTCAAGCATAGTATAGTAATTATTATTGAACGATAATTACTTTTTTAAGTTATATAATATAGGTTATACTTTGGTTTATAATTTAGTCATCTAAAATTATAGGGTGAGGTATTTCTATGACAAAAGTGGTATTCTTTAGTCATGTAAAATGCAAATAAAATGTTAATACCTCTTATGCATTGGCAAATTTACACCATGTTTACTCTATAAAAAAATGGTATTAAAGCCTCTAAAGAATACTATAAAGGTCACAAATGAATTGTAGTAACGCTTTGCATGTAAAATATCAAGCCAGCAAGTGGGAAGAATGATATAATGTAATCAAATTTTATCTTTGCCAACGTCATATAGTGCTATAATCTAGTCATTGACAACAAAGTAGTCACAACAAAGTATGATGTAGTTTTGTCGTTACTCTAAAATACTATAGTCATAATCTGGGCCTTATTATTGGATAATTTAATATTATACTTATTCCACCTATTGTAATTTAAGACAAAAAAATTTCAATTTCTATAATTATATCAAATTTGAAAAGATAAACCTTATTTTATGCTCAAAGTAAACAGGCCATACTATAATATAATTTATAATACTATAATTTAGATATATTATACTATACTAGTTAATAAATTTACATTAATCATTATATTTATACTCCCGTTTTTTTCGTTTTACCACTAATTCAAAAGACATATACATTGAGAGTAAAGTATGTGTGCCGAATTAGATGAACTTAGTATTCAAAAAACTTAGTATTCATAAAACTTTATTATAATTATCTAAACTCCAAAATACTTAGTATTTTGAGAGTAAAGTATATGTGCCGAATTACGTCAAGCATAGTATAGTACTTATAAATGAACGATAAGTACTTTTTAAAGTTATATAATGATTAGGTTATACTTTGGTGTATAATTTAGTCATCTAAAATTATAGGGTGAGGGACTCAAATCTTTCATTCTTCCCATACATTACTATAATATATTTTCTAAGATTTAATATATTACATTAGTTTTAGTTAATGTGAAAAAAAAAAAATTGACGTGGCTCTAAAATACTCTATTCATAATCTGGACCTTATTATTGGACAATTTAATATTATACTTATTCCACCTATGGTTGTAATTTAATGTAAATTATTTACAATAAATATAATTATATCAAATTTGTAAAGATAAACCTTATTTTATGCTCAAAATAAACAGGCCATACTATAATATAATTTATAATACTATAGAAATTGTAAAATTATACTATACTAGTTAATAAATTTACCTTAAACATTATATTTATACTCCCGTTTTTTTCGTTTTACCCCTACTTCAAAAGACATATACTTTGAGAGTAAAGTATATGTGCCGAATTAGATGAACTTAGTATTCATAAAACTTAGTATTCATAAAACTTTATTATAATTATCTAAACACTCAAAATACTTAGTATTTTTAGAGTAAAGTATATGTGCCGAATTAGATGAACTTAGTATTCATAAAACTTAGTATTCATAAAACTTTATTATAATTATCTAAACTCCAAAATACTTAGTATTTGAGAGTAAAGTATATGTGCCGATTTACGTCAAGCATAATATAGTAATTATAAATGAACGATAAGTATTTTTTTAAGTTATATAACGATTAGGTTATATAACTTAAAAAGTGTATAATTTAGTCATCTAAAATTATATGGTGAGGGACTCAAATATTTCATTCTTCCCATACATTACTATAATATATTCAAAAGACATAGTATTTTAGAGTAAAGTATATGTGAGCACTCAAATATTTCATTCTTCCCATACATACATTACTATATAATGATTAGGTTATACTTTGGTGTATAATTTAGTCATCTAAAACTATAGGGTGAGGGACTCAAATCTTTCATTCTTCCCATACATTACTATAATATATTTTCTAAGATTTAATATATTACATTAGTTTTAGTTAATGTGAAAAAATAATTTTGACGTTACTCTAAGATACTATATTCATAATCTGGACCTTATTATTGGACAATTTAATATTATACTTATTCCACCTATTGTCGTAATTTAAGGTAAATTATTTACAATTTCTATAATTATATCAAATTTGTAAAGATAAACCTTATTTTATGCTCAAAATAAACAGGCCATACTATAATATAATTTATAATACTATAGAAATTGTAAAATTATACTATACAAGTTAATAAATTTACCTTAAACATTATATTTATACTCCCGTTTTTTTTCGTTTTACCCCTAATTCAAAAGACATATACTTTGAGAGTAAAGTATATGTGCCGAATTAGATGAACTTAGTATTCATAAAACTTAGTATTCATAAAACTTTATTATAATTATCTAAACACTTAAAATACTTAGTTTTTTTAGAGTGAAGTATATGTGCCGAATTAGATGAACTTAGTATTCATAAAACTTAGTATTCATAAAACTTTATTATAATTATCTAAACTCCAAAATACTTAGTATTTTAGAGTAAAGTATATGTGTCGAATTACGTCAAGCATAGTATAGTAATTATTAATGAACGATAATTACTTTTTTAAGTTATATAACAATTAGGTTATATAACTTAAAAAGTGTATAATTTATTCATCTAAAATTATATGGTGAGGGACTCAAATATTTCATTCTTCCCACACATTACTATAATATATTCAAAAGACATAGTATTTTAGAGTAAAGTATATGTGCCGAATTAGATGAACTTAGTATTCATAAAACTTAGTATTCATAAAACTTTATTATAATTATATAAACTCCAAAATACTTAGTATTTTAGAGTAAAGTATATGTGTCGAATTACGTCAAGCATAGTAAAGTAATTATTAATGAACGATATTTACTTTTTTAAGTTATATAATATAGGTTATACTTTGGTGTATAATTTAGTCATCTAAAATTATAGGGTGAGGGATTTCTATGACAAAAGTGGTATTCTTTAGTCATGTAAAATGCAAATAAAATGTTAATACCTCTTATGCATTGGCAAATTTACACCATGTTTACTCTATAAAAAATGGTATTAAAGCCTCTAAAGAATACTATAAAGGTCACAAATGAATTGTAGTAACGATTTGCATGTAAAATATCCAGCCATCAAGTGGGAAGAATGATATAATGTAATCAAGTTTTATCTTTGCCAACGTGATATAGTGCTATGATCTAGTCATTTACAACAAAGTAGTCACAACTTGCTAATTAACAACAAGAACGGTTAAACTTTTCATAGCAGCATCCATCAAATAAGGTAGATTACTGCAACAATCATACTAATCAAACATTGTAACATTTACGGATTATAAGAATGAAAGATTATCAGTTGCAAAACACATAATAACTTGGCACGAGGGAAAAATTTTACAGTAGCAAAATATATATTAAACAATTGCCTGAGTACATAAAAGTCGGGGATAGACTACCTTGCACCTAGACCAAAATGAACCCCAAATAGCTTTATGATAGTTCTCAATTTTGAAACTTACATTGAGCAATAACCATAGGGAAGAGACCATTACAATACTATGAAACACATTCAATCTGTTTAAACTCAATTCTTATCGATTATGAGTTTCCAAAGATTGAAAGCAAAACAGGGGAATTTTACATATACTACCCATTCCCTATATTACAATTCCCCTCTTAATCTAATGTACGCCCCTTAATCTAATATACGCCTAGGATCCAATACGCTGTGAACATATGGAAGAACCGTGCAATATTCCTCATGTTCCCCTGGCTCCAAAACAGTTTCATAAGTCCTCAATTCTGAATTATAAACCACGAGTATACCTAGCGGTTCAATACGACACAAAATACACCTGTTTTCCGGCTTCAACAAACGAAGGGGTTGAATGCATAAAACACGACCACCCTCAGGAATCACCCAACCCGGTGGAAAACGAAACCTTATCCAAGATTGCCTATCATTGTAAGTCTCCAAAATCCACAATTCAAATTCTTCAAAACTAAACGTCAAGCTTGAATACACAACAAGTCTATCATTATCTAGTGCACCAATATCCCCATAGCTTGGTATTCGCTCAATTCCAAAAGGCAGGTTTATAAAGCCATATTCTTCAGTTGTCAAGCAAAAGCTACATATACCATAAGTTTCAAGAGAACGAGTTACCTGCCAATGAAGGTGACCCGCAACATACACCCCTGGAGAACTTATTGGGTAGTCGTAGGGGAAGTCCCCAATCCTCCTCCACTCCATAGTTTGCAGCTCCAAAACCTTAACCTCTGATGAAAATGAAGTGGTGTTGAAATGAGCGATTCTAATTATTTTGTAACCCTCAGTTACTTCATCATACCCCATTCCAAATATAATTGTAGCCTGGTTGCAATTTTCTGGAAATTCAATTTATGTTGAAGTAAAGTGCTTTACAACTGATGTAACTGGGTTTTTAATCCAGAAATCATCATAAACATTGCACATTACAACAAATCCATCACAAGTAGCAACTGCATCTTCAAGTTCATCATCCTCTCCGATCAACCTCTGATTTTCACCAATCGCCTCTTCAGGAAGTATGTAGTTTAATGGATAAAACCCATATTGAGCCTGGATTACAAAACCAAATGAGTTTTGCTTTTCCATTTGAGGAAGGTGTAGTTTCTTCCCGAAGTATTTGCTTGAAATTGCAGACTCCCAAGCTTGATTAACCATTTTAAATCGCATTAATGGTTTGACTTGCATCCTAGCTAAAATTTATAACATCACTTCATCGGGAAAAACACTTCCTCCAAGAGTTGGAGAAGGTTCCACAAATGGCCGCTGCATTTTCTGAAGGAGAAGAACAATTTTGTAGATTAGGATTTTGGTGAATAGGGTTTCTAAAATTTGGAATGGCTGAAAGTGTGAATAGTTTTCTGATTAGAGGGCACACATATATATAAGCCACTCTAATGTCTATTCGTTGCAGAGAATTGCGTCCCTTCATATCGACTTTTTGAAGAGTGTACTTACTTCTTCATCTTTATAGATATACTCAGACGATCTTTTTGAACTCTGCCTCTAATAGGGGAACTGTCAATTGGTTTCTTTCGTTGTAGTATTTTTTTTGAGATGTGACTTATAATGTTTACGAAATCTATTAGTAAAAAATATTAACAATTAAGTAGGCAAATCTTATTATACAATTTACCAAAAATCCTCTGTATCTTCATTGGAAACATTCATAGATTTAAAATAGATTGCAACGAGAATCCTACTGCCAAAATGATTGTACTTAATCGTAATTTCATGGTAATATTTATCTATTATAGTATAGTATTATTGAAATCCTTAAAAGTATTTATTATAAACATCTAATTTTTTGCTAATATAATGCGTCTTCAAATGAGAACATAATTTTAAAACACTTGTATGAAGAGTTTTTTTTTGTATTATTTAGAAGTATAATCTTTGATAATTAAATCCCTTAAAAAATGACTTCGAAATTGTTTGTAGCAAAAAATTCTTTACCCTAGTATTTTTATTAATGAATTGATAGTATAATTCATTTATTAGTTTGAAGTCATAGATACTGCAACAATCTAACTAATTGTGTCTGAAATTCATATTTTCTCAAGTTATAATCCCTTTGTTTTTAATTTACCTACGAATTTAAATTAATATATTATTTTTAGTTTATATAGTCAAATTTGTTTACTAAGTAAAACAATAAATTAAGCCTCTTGTACATTTTTTGTATGATACACTCACTCAACAGTTGTTACTATATACAAAGAAAAGTTGGTCTCAATTATACTGTAAAGTAAATCTCAATCACATTGGAAAGTTAACACTGAGAACCAATTTGAAATGATAGCTTCTAAAAATTATAATTTACACTAACGTCTTCAGTGTAATTTGGATTAGCTTTTTAATTGTATACAGTATCACCTATTGAGTGAGTGCACAGTGCACTTAATGTATTTACTTTTAAAAATAGTAAGTTTAAATCTTTACTTACTACACAATTAAAAATAAGTAAAACTTCCATTTTTTAACAAATTCATGTATTAAACAATAAACATTTTATAAACCATGCCCTTATTATATAAATAGTTATAAATTTTTATGCACATAATATCTCATATTAATTTCTTAAATTATAGTAATTACCTTAGTGTCGAAGTTAAAATTGTTTTCATTTAGTAAAAGTTCATTTTAAAATTGAATTTTCGTAAGTAACACTTTCATTTTATTTAATGTATATTATTCTTCAATTTTAAACAACTATAAAATAGATAATTTATTATCCCAGGATATAGTATTATTATTGATGTTATTAATATCATTTTACAACTATTATAACCAAAGCTTAAAAACATATTTTTGGAAATGTAATATACAATCATTTTAATAGTATCATTATTTTGTTTTAAATGTACAATATATCTAAAAATTTATTTTGTGTATTTCAATATATTTTACTTTATATTAAATTTTATACCACAATTGTTTTAGTGCCATAGTAAATTTTAGAAATCCGTGAATTCAATAATAATCTCCAGTGCATCATAATAATTCGAAGTTTAGGTTGTCTTTTTATTATATAAATCCAAATTTGCAATATGTACCACCTAACAAATTGAAAGTAATATGTAACACCTAAAAAAAAGTATTTGTATTACGAAAATAGTATAAACTAATATAGTTATAGTATAAAACATATTTTGAATTATATACCTTTAGTTTAATTTTTTATACTATACCTTTTGTCATTTTACCCAATTATAAAAACCATTTTTCAGCATTATTTGATTTACCTTTACGTTTATAGCATTATACCATATTATACCACATTACAGTTTCTTAATACATGAATGTTTTAATATATTATAAGAAACGCCTAAAGCTTTGTTTACTACACAATTAAAAATAAGTAAAACTTCCATTTTTTTAACAAATTCATGTATTAAACAATAAATATTTTATAAACCATGCCCTTATTATCTAAATAGTTATAATTGTTTATGCACATAATATCTCATATTAATTTCTTAAATTATAGTAATTACCTTAGTGTTGAAGTTAAAATTGTTTTCATTTAGTAAAAGTTCATTTTAAAATTGAATTTTTGTAAGTAACACTTACATTTTATTTATTGTATATTATACTGCAATATATTCAATTTTAAACAATTGTTATAGTGTCATAGTAAATTTTAGAAATCCGTGAATTCAATAATAATCTCCAGTGCATCATAATAATTCGAAGTTTAGGTTGCCTTTTTATTATATAAATCCAAATTTGCAATATGTACCACCTAACAAATTGAAAGTAATATGTAACACCGAAAAAAAAGTATTTGTATTACGAAAATAGTATAAACTAATATAGTTATAGTATAAAATATATTTGGAATTATATACCTTTAGTTTAATATTTTATACTATACCTTTTGTCATTTTACCCAATTATAAAAACCATTTTTCAGCATTATTTGATCTATTATTCTTATATAGCATTATTTATAACCAACATTCAAGCCCCTAATGTATTTTAAACATAATTGAAGATAATGTTGCTTAGTACATTCTACATGTGTTGAGTTTTTTTTATTTTTCTCAACTTATTAGTAATATTTCAAAAACTTATACTCAATCTACTTATACTTCAATGTATTGCTCTAAGTATCTTTATATAAAAAGATTTAACCTATAAGGATATTTTATAGTGCACTAAAAATTAGTGACTTTATCTATATTACTCTCTTTTTTCAATTTGAACAATAATATATCCTTATTCCCACCTAGTGTCTTTGTTATTAATTTTTTCCAAATTGAACCACCTAAAGAATAAAAGTAATATGTACCTTTTGAGGTGGACCAAAGTATTTTTATTATTGAACTAGTATAAACTGCTATAGTGATAGTAAAATACAAAGATTCGTTAAACTGCTATAGTTGTTGGAGTTATACGTGAAAGTATGCTTTTACTTTGTATAACTCGTGTATCAAACACTTGTTTTATGAGAATAATTCTTTTATCGCATTTGCTTTAGTTATGATTGAATGTTAAATTTCTATTGCAAACCGTTCAATATATAGTATGTGTTACATAGTAGTTAATGTGGTGATACCCGATCACGGAAGACAACATTAACAGTTTACTTGTAACTAAACGTACATTTCACGACCTAGGTGGAATTGAACAATCCGCCGTGAAAGGTCGATGTGTAAGGCTCAGATTGGTCTGTCTTGACTAAGAGATTGCACTAGCACATTTAGTATGTGTTGAAGAGGTCCTACAGCGAGGATAAATTCTTCTGTTCTGAAAGGTGAAGAATTAGACCTCAGTGGTTGTTGATTTCTTAATCTTCGTCACTTAAATAGGATTGTGTGTGCTTAATGGTTACTGCTTTGATTCATGTTGGGTGAGAATCATTGTGACTTCAAACTTTGTGTCTTGGGCAGTAATATTAATCATACGACGGTTGCTAAGATTTAATACGGAGAAACGCGTGCGAGTACGGCTCGTATGATTAGTCCCCTTGGTGGGCTCAGAAGTTTTATTGTACCAAATCTTGCAAGTGAAGAATTAGTTTCTTCGGTACGAATAATAATGTTGAGCTGTCTTTACTCCAAGGTGAAATATATTAATTAATTTAGAGCTATTCAGAAGCTCAATTAATTAATGGACTTGATAATCTTAAACGCGGGAAATAATAACCGGGAGCCCATATTATCGTAATATGGATTAAGATGGATAGTGCAATATTAATTTATTAGTGGTAATAATTAATATTAATGGATTGAATTATATTGGGGCTCAATATTGAAATTCAGAAGTCCATTAGGAGGTACAATCTTAATTCTCCTTAAGGCCCCTCAAGTAGCCCATTAAGTAGCCCAATGATGATAAGGTGATTAAAATAAAAAGAAAATTATATTGCTGATTTTTCCTCTATAATTTTCGAAAATTATGATATTGGAAGAGATTAGATTTTGTTGATTTTCTTGGAAAGATATTATGGAGGATAAGTATTCATGGAATACAAGATTATCTCATATATTCAAGAAGATCCAAATCTTGGATTCTTCTTCTAAGTATTTTCGAAAATTACACCCTATAACAAGGTGAGTGAGATTTTTGTGGAATATTTTATTTTGGAGAAAAGAATATATGAGATATATTCAAGATTTCTTAGAGTCTAAGAAAAGATTTTCTCTAAAGCCCAATAACCACTAATTTTCGGCCATTCATAGTTATAAATAGGGGATGGCTATTTCATCCCCAAGTACATAATTCCATGTGTTGGAAAAATCAAGAAGCATAGATATTTTTCTTTTTCCTTAGTTTATTAAATTACTTGAAAGCGTCTCCCACCGGCGATCAAGTGAGGTGAAAAGGGAAATACTTGAGAAGGCTTTGGGTTGATAGAGCGAGATTACAATTGTCCCGTATATCCAAAGGCCAATTCTACAAGAGGTACGTTAATCGCATATTTACTTGTTTATTCCGCCTAGTTAAATATGTGAAATTAATTTAACATGCATGATGATAATTAGTTGTTGGAATTATTATTTGAATTAATTAGGATTAATTCATGCTAGTAATAATTATATTTAAATTCGTATTTAAATTTCATCCCGAATAAATTCCGGGCACCCCTATTTTCCCAACAACTGGTATCACAGCCTCGGTTTCGGGCTCTGAATTTTAAATTGGAATTTAAATTGTTGAACATTAAATTGAAATTGGATAGTAGAATTGTTAGATCTTTTTTGCAGGTATCCAATTGTCATGGTTTTTAATGTTGTTAATTTCATGCGTGTGAATTAATTGTTTTTTTAATTCGATTCGTTCGAATTCGTTTTTCTCGTGAGAAAATCCACGAGTAGATTAGTTGTTTTTATTTTGATTCGATCATTGTAATAGACTAGTCTAGATCTAGTATTTATTTTTGTAAAAATAAATTGTAACCGGATCGTGACGAAGAACGAAGAATTAAAAACGGCGTACCCGGACGACGCATACAAGCGTGGCGCGTGTATGGACGTAAAATCATGCAAGGGGTGAAGAAAACGAGGACGAACGGTGAAAAAAACGGTGCACGGGGATGCACGGCGCACGCCGTGCGCAACGGGAGGCCGGCACCGCGCGCATGCGTGGGCACGCCTCGGGCGCGGGCTGCAGCGCCTCGGGGCGCCTCGGGTGCGCCTCGGCGCACCTCCGTGCAGCGCCTCGGGTACGCCTCGGGGCTGCGCTTCGGCGCGCTTCGGGCAGAGCTTCAGTGCTTCTCGGGCCGGGAAGCGCGCGGGCCCACTTCGTGGGCTGACGCGCGCTGTATCTCAGGCCGTGGATTTTTTTCGGTTCGTGTTTTTTTTCCGTGTGATTTTAAACGTCGTCCCGAACCCCAAACGATCCTGTTTTTTGAAGAAGTGTTGCTGTTCGAGTGGGAGCACGTCGAGACGAACGTCGGAAAGCAACAAGGACGATTTTTGGCATCAAGACGTGAAGAAATTAAACCGTGACAATTGGATTTGAGTGCTCCAATGTGTTTAATTTTTGTTTTGATGGATGTTTTATTTCGTGCACTTATTATTATTTGTTAATATGTGTTTGCATGAATTTAATTATCCAAGAAAAACCTTACTTTCGAAAATTACTAAGTATGTTTTTATAATCGCAATTTTATTCCGGATATTAAAATTGGATTATTTTGACCTCCATAATTTATTTATTTGTGAAGTTCTTTTGGAATACATTTCCCCCTTGGATCGGCCAAAAGAACGGATTTCACATGAATAAATTCCGAAAGGATGATTGTGGATTATTACTAGTGGCGGTATTGACCCTCACCACGAGTGGCTTGCTCAAAACGAAATAATAATCCTGTATTTAATTATGGTTATTACTTAGGCATAGGAAATTGATATTAATTTACTCCCCTCGGAGTCCCTGTCAGTTTCTATGTGGTCAAAGTGGGAGCCAACTATTAATTTTGAATTAAGGATTTGTAACTTTTAAGTTTGTAATCCGCTTGAATGTGTTTAAATGTATAGACCACCCCTCGTGGCGCATTTAAATTGTTTCGAGATGTTGGCTGATGCATGATTATATTGTTTTAAGGTTTCAATATAATTGATGTGATCGAATTATGCGATAATTTCATATTTTTCTAGATATTGATATGAATGTATGTTTTATTCTCATTTCATCATGTCGCAACCTTTTAATCCACTGTTTAATATACTTAAAGTTAATAAATTTTTTGGAGTGATTTATATCGATTGGAAATGTTTTTTAAAAAAAAAAATTTGTCCTTACTGCACGAAAACACAATTGGGTTATTTATGTTAATATACCCGGCAAGCCTAATGATAAGTCAAGCAATGGGAAGAGGCAGTTTATGATTGGAAGCGTGACAATGAACACATGAAGTGCATCATCTTGACATCTCTGTCTGAGGATTTGAGGCACGTTCATGGAGACATTGTATCCGTTGTTGAAATAATAGAACACCTTGAAGTGATGACTTCACATCAAACCCATGACTAATCAGTTCACCAGACATGACTCGGTCAAGTTGGAAATGGTGGAAGGAACGCCTGTGAGGGAGAACGTTCTCGAGATGATGGCATACCTTAACAAGTTGGAAGTACTTGGTGTGGATTTTGATTGATTTCATATACCATTCTCTACCGAGAAGCTTTGAGCAGTTTCGTCTGAACTGTCAGATGAATGAACGGACAAATCGTTTGCCCGAGCTCTTGCAAGCTTTAGTTTCGGTGGAGGTGAAAATGGAGCACCAGTCTAGTGCTATGGTGGCTAATGGTCCGTCTACCTCTTTTGGTCCCAAGGGAGGGAAAAAGAGGAAGAGAACCAAAGGCCGGATCCAAGCAAATCTAATTGTTGCGAAAGGTAAATGCAAAGGCTAGCATCGAAGGGGAAGTATTTTAGTTGCGGTGAGAGAGGACAATGGAGGTCTGCCTGTTCCAAGCCTAAGAGGCTAGGAAAGTTAGGTAATTTACACACGTTAGTCGTCGAAACTTGTGAAGTGGCGTATGCTGTCTATTCGTGGATAGTGGATACGAGAGCTACTGATCACATTTGTTTCATGGGTTTAAGCTAACCCGACGACTTAACGGAAGTGAGATCCCCATCACATCGGGCAATGCTACAAGAGTGGCAGCTGAAGCAGTGGGAGAAGTGCGCCTATCTTGTGAAGATAGAGTTATGGTCTTGAGAGACGTTCCTCATGTTCCTAGTTTAGAAAGAACTCAACCTTCAGTTTCTAAACTGTTTGAATAGATACTCAGTTTCTTTTAATAAGGATGTTATTATTGCTTGAAACGATGAGTTTATCTGTTCCGGAACTTCAATGGATGATCTTTATACCATTTTTTGGGCACACCACTCACAAAATTGAATCTAATAACACATCGATTATTTCGAGTAATAAAAGAAAGCGTTCTTCGGAGATGAACGAAACACTTCTATGGCATCTTAGACTAGGTCATATTAATCTAAAGCGGATAGAGAGATTGGTGAAAGACGGATCCTTGGAATCATTCCAAGTCGAACCGTTTCCAACTTGTGAATCCTGTTTAGAGGGTAAAATGACCAAGAGGGCATTTGGAGCCAAGGGGAATAGAACCACGGAAGTGTTAGAACTCGTTCATACCGATAAGTTGGTTCAATGACGATCATAGCAAGAAGGGGTATGAGTAAATTGTCCTTTTCAATGATTACTCGAGATGTGGATACATCTACCTTATGATGCATAGGGAAAGAAGTATCAAGTTTCTACGATTTGATCGTAGAGGCGAATACCTTAGCGATGAATTCTTGAACTAGCTATCAGACGAAGGGATTGTATCCCTGTTGACCGCACCGGGAACTCCTCAATAGAACGGTGTGGCGGAACGAAGGAGCCAGACTCTTTTAGAAATAGTCAGATCTATGATGAGTTATTAGGATTTACCCAAGTCGTTTTGGGGTAACGCCTTGGAAACAACGGCTTATATTCTAAACTTGGTGCCATCCAAATCGGTTCCTAAAACCCCAATGGAATTGTGGACCGGGCGCAAGCCCAGTCTAAGACATTTGCGGATTTGGGGTTGTCCGGCATACGTGCTAGACAAGGAAGCCGGTACGTTGGATCCACGTTCGGAATTAAGGCTGTTTATAGGGTACCCTGCGGGAACGAAAGGGTGTATGTTCTACAGTCTCAAGGATTAAAAGACCGTGATTAGTTCGCACTTTAAATTCTTGGAGGAAGACTATATGAACAAATGAAAGCCCAGAAGTGAGATTACCTTAGACGAGTTAAGAGGGCAAACTCCTATACCAAGTATACAAGATGATATACCACACGTCACACCTTCACAACCGGAACCCCGTCGTAGTGGGAGGATTGCAAGGCAACCCGAGAGATTCATGGGAATTGGAGAATCTTCGGATTTGATTCTCGGCGATGAATCAGACCCATGAACGTATGACGAGGCAATCCAAGACAAAGACGCGGAGGCGTGGCAAACCGCAATGGAAACCGAGGTGGGTTCGATGGATTATAATCAAGTGTGGGAGTTGGTTGATCCACCTAGTGGGGTAGAGCCCATTGGATGCAAGTGGGTGTACAAGAGGAAAAGAGGACCGGACGGAAGGGTAGAGACCTTCAAAGCAAAGCTTGTGGCCTGTGGCCTGTAGCTATGCTTAAGTCCATCCGTATTCTCTTGTCGATCGCTGCGCACTTAGATTACGAGATCTGGCAAATGGATGTCAAGGCAGCTTTCCTTAACGGAAGTCTTGATGGGATCTATATGCAACAGCCCAAAGGTTTCGTTGAAAAAGGCCAAGAGCACCTCGTATGCAAGCTTAAGAGATCCATTTATGGACTTAAGAAAGCGTCGCGTACTTGGAACCAGTGTTTTGATCAAGTTATTAAGTCTTACGGGTTTGTGATCAAAACAAGTTCGAAAGTTGTGGGTGTAAAAGGTGTGACGGAACTGCGGTGGTATTCTTAGTATTATACGTAGACGATATTCTGCTCATTGGAAACAATGTAAAGGTATTGTCAGACGTAAGGGTATGGCTGTCAAATCAGTTTGATATGAAGGACTTAGGGAAAGCCGGTCACATCCTTGGGATCAAGTTCACTCGAGATCACAAGAGGAGGATGTTGGGTTTATCGCAAGTTTCATACAAAGCCATTGTTTTGAAGCATTTCAACATGCAAGATTCCAAGAAAGGTTTTGTACCTTTTAGGCACGGAATCCATCTATCTAAAGAAATATGCCCTAAGACGCAAGTGGAGATAGATGACATGAAAGACATTCCGTACGTTTCGGACGTAGGAAGTCTTATGTATGCAATGTTGTGAACGAGACCGGATATCTGCTTTGCCGTGGGCATGATGGCAAGATATCAAAGTAACCCCGGGAAAGCACATTAGATTGCAATTAAATGCGTTCTTTAGTTTCTGAAAAGAACTTGGTATGGAATGCTGATTTAACAATCAGACAATCTAATTCTCATGGGATACACGGACTCAAATTTCCAATCAGACATAGACTCTAAAATACCTACCTCAGGTAGTGTGTTTTGCATGGGAGAAGGAGCCATGACATGGAGAAGCGATTTGCAGAAATGCATCGCAGATTCGACCATGGAAGCCGAATAAGTAGTTGCTTGTGAAGTAGCGAAAGAAGCGGTTTGGCTCAAGTACTTCTTAGTGGACTTGGACGTTGTTCCGAATTTGCCCGACAAGATAACTGTCTTTTGTGACAATGCCAGAGCAGTTGCAAATTCAAGGGAACCGAGAGCCCACAAGGCCAGCAAACACATTGAAAGAAAACACCATCTTATACGAGAAATCGTTAAGAGAGGAGATAAAGAGGTGGCAAAGGTAAATGTCGGAGGACAACCTAGTATATCCATTCACAAAGGGTCTACCTCTGAGTACATTCGAGAGACATGTGGATGGAATGGGAGTCAAGACTATTGCCAATCTGCTTTAAGTATAAGTGGGAGGAATTATTAGGTTAATGTAGGTTGACATGAGATGTCACGAAGAGCTACTACACTAAGACATGCGTGATGTATACTAAAAGCAGACTTTAAGTATAAGTGGGAGATTGTTGGAGTTATACGTGAAAGTATGCTTTTACTTTGTATAACTCGTGTATCAAACACTTGTTTTATGAGAATAATTATTTTATCGCATTTGCTTTAGTTATGATTGAATGTTGAATTTCTATTGCAAATCGTTCAATATATAGTACGTGTTACATAGTAGTTAATGTGGTGATACCCGATCACGGAAGACAACATTAACAGTTTACTTGTAACTAAACGTACATTTCACGACCTAGGTGGAATTGAACAATCCATCGTGAAAGGCCGATGTGTAAGGCTCAGATTGGTCTGTCTTGACTAAGAGATTGCACTAGCACATTTAGTATGTGTTGAAGAGGTCCTACGGCGAGGATAAATTCTTCTGTTCTGAAAGGTGAAGAATTAGACCTCAGTGGTTGTTGATTTCTTAATCTTCGTCACTTAAATAGGACTGTGTGTGCTTAATGGTTACTGCTTTGATTCATGTTGGGTGAGAATCATTGTGACTTCGAACTTTGTGTCTTGGGCAGTAATATTAATCATACGACGGTTGCTAAGATTTAATACGGAGAAACGCGTGCGAGTACGGCTCGTATGATTAGTCCCCTTGGTGGGCTCAGAAGTTTTATTGTACCAAATCTTGCAAGTGAAGAATTAGTTTCTTCGGTACGAATAATAATGTTGAGCTGTCTTTACTCCAAGGTGAAATATATTAATTAATTTAGAGCTATTCAGAAGCTCAATTAATTAATGGACTTGATAATCTTAAACGCGGGAAATAATAACCGGGAGCCCATATTATCGTAATATGAATTAAGATGGATAGTGCAATATTAATTTATTAGTGGTAATAATTAATATTAATGGATTGAATTATATTGGGGCTCAATATTGAAATTCAGAAGTCCATTAGGAGGTCCAATCTTAATTCTCCTTAAGGCCCCTCAAGTAGCCCATTAAGTAGCCCAATGATGATAAGGTGATTAAAATAAAAAGAAAATTATATTGCTGATTTTTCCTCTATAATTTTCGAAAATTATGATATTGGAAGAGATTAGATTTTGTTGATTTTCTTGGAAAGATATTATGGAGGATAAGTATTCATGGAATACAAGATTATCTCATATATTCAAGAAGATCCAAATCTTGGATTCTTCTTCTAAGTATTTTCGAAAATTACACCCTATAACAAGGTGAGTGAGATTTTTGTGGAATATTTTATTTTGGAGAAAAAAATATATGAGATATATTCAAGATTTCTTAGAGTCTAAGAAAAGATTTTCTCTAAAGCCCAATAACCACTAATTTTCGGCCATTCATAGTTATAAATAGGGGATGATTATTTCATCCCCAAGTACGTAATTCCATGTGTTGGAAAAATCAAGAAGCATAGATATTTTTCTTTTTCCTTAGTTTATTAAATTACTTGAAAGCGTCTCCCACCGGCGATCAAGTGAGGTGAAAAGGGAAATACTTGAGAAGGCTTTGGGTTGATAGAGCGAGATTACAATTGTCCCGTATATCCAAAGGCCAATTCTACAAGAGGTACGTTAATCGCATATTTACTTGTTTATTCCGCCTAGTTAAATATGTGAAATTAATTTAACATGCATGATGATAATTAGTTGTTGGAATTATTATTTGAATTAATTAGGATTAATTCATGCTAGTAATAATTATATTTAAATTCGTATTTAAATTTTATCCCGAATAGATTCCGGGCACCCCTATTTTCCCAACAATAGTGATAGTAAAACAAAGTATTTGTATTACGAAAATAGTATAAACTAATATAGTTATAGTATAAAACATATTTGGAATTATATACCTTTAGTTTAATTTTTTATACTATACCTTTTGTCGTTTTACCCAATTATAAAAACCATTTTTCAGCATTATTTGATCTATTATTCTTATATAGCATTATTTATAACCAACATTCAAGTCCCTAATGTATGTTAAACATAATTGAAGATAATGTTGTTTAGTACATTCTACATGTATTGAGTTTTTTATTTTTCTCATCATATTAGTAATATTTCAAAAACTTATACTCAATCTACTTATACTTCAATGTATTGCTCTAAGTATCTTTATATAAAAAGATTTAACCTATAAGGATATTTTATGGTGCACTAAAAATTAGTGACTTTATCTATATTACTCTCTTTTTTCAATTTGAACAATAATATATCCTTATTCCCACCTAATGTCTTTGTTATTAAATTTTTCCAAATTGAACCACCTAACGAATAAAAGTAATATGTACCTTTTGAGGTGGACCAAAGTATTTTTATTATTGAACTAGTATAAACTGCTATAGTGATAGTAAAATACAAAGATTCGAATTATACCTTTACGTATAAATAATATACTATACCTATTATAATTTTACCAACGCATAAAATTATGTTTTTTCTCATAAAACAATCATAATAGGATTAAACTTTTTTTTAATAAGGTATGTAATCATGAAGTGTAATAAGCATTCATATGTGGTAGTATAATATAGATAGGTATTACTGAATATACCAAATTTATACTAATGAGTCAAATACTTTAAAAACACAACAACAAGGTATTAAGCTGAATATTTTATCCTATTATAGAATATTAATCCATAATATTTATACCAATGCCCAGCCATATTATACAAAATGGGATTGTCTAAGTTGGATTATCATAAAATAACACACCATTCATTACTAACTAGGTATCAGTCATTTATTTCCTCCTGTGTAGCAATTTCCACACTAATGGGATCCAAAAACCACTCAACCATCTTCTTCCTGTATTCTGCAGCTTCACAAACAGACCACTCTTTCGACTCACTTTTACTTCCAGTTATTGCACACTCCATATTGTAACAGACAACCACCCCCACAATCTAGGGTTCCACTAGCTTGTTCAATGCATTCCACAGGGGTGGGCTTCTCTGAACATGTAGAGTTCATTAACAAGTGATTCGGTCTAGTTTCCTAGAATATTTTTCTCAGTGCATTGTCAACGTACTCAACCTAAAACCGAGTTAGATATTAAATTAGTATAAACAGCATTGTAAAATACTGTTTACAAAAAATACTAAAACTAATAAGCGTAATGAAGAGACCAACCACTTTAATTGATCTTTCCAAATGAACATCCTTTGTATCTTTAGTTCTGGGAGGCTTTGAATTTAGAAAGCTCCATTTGCATGTTGATAATGAAAACATCAACAAAGTCCAGTGATCACCACCTGTTTCTGATTCACCTGGTAATGGAGTTGTGAGAAGCGGAAACAATAACACATCGTTGATGCCTACGGTCTCCAGTTTCTTATCCACAAAATGCCTCAAATTTTTTCCAACCACCCCTTTGAACTGAGATATGAAACGCTAACCAAGAAAGCATTTGAATATCATTTTATATTAATACTCACCCAATATGCACCAGAGAATATATGAACATCTTTTGCAATTTCTGTCTTGTTCATGTATTTCTTTTTTAAAATCTCCCCACATGAGTCAATTACCTAAAATAAACACATTGGGGAAAAATATCAATAACGAAACAGTTTCATAAATAGTTGATCAATCAAAGCAACCAAAACTGTTACTATATGTTATACCCCTAAAGAAAGACTATCATGATGAAGTATCGAAATAATATCTTTCAAATAAACAATTGACTCTGAATTTGAACCAATCCATGACCTGAACCTGTACATAAATTTTTCAAGGCAAAACATGTAAATGGTTAAAGTTCTCAAAAAACAAATATATATATATATAATACTAAGTTAAATAATTTAGTTAAGGTTTAACTTACCTTTCTCCACCCATTGCCCAACATTCTTCAATTGTATCCCTGATCTCCTTTGTTGATATTTTAACAGCAGCCTTTGATACATCAAATTTCAGATGACCACGTTTACGCTTGCCTGCCACCTTCAATAATTCACTACTATTTGGTGGCGGAGTAACCTCAATCTTCTTTCTATCCGCCTTTTTGGTTCTTTACTCTCTTAGCTAATGTACTTGGAAAAACATTCTTGTTTGTTCTGTCTTGTTCTGTTTCTAGAGTTTTTTCAATGTTCGTTTCTGGCATTTGAGATTGTTCTTGAG
The DNA here is from genome assembly GCA_947034835.1 of Ballota nigra. Lineage (NCBI taxonomy): Eukaryota > Viridiplantae > Streptophyta > Magnoliopsida > Lamiales > Lamiaceae > Ballota > Ballota nigra. The sequence continues at coordinate 56,838,771 of OX344726.1, forward strand.
CACATGTTGTGAAAGCATCAACTATCTCTAATTGCCTTATTGTGTCTTCAAGATTATTCTTCTGAAGCTCCAACTTTTCATTCTTCTTTTTTTTCAAAGACAGTTCGGCCAAAGCATCCAACCGTTCTAAGTTTTCTGGGTTCTCCAGGACCTGAGTTTTTGTTGGCTCCTCCATTGACTTTATCTTCTTCCTAAGAACTTCTATTTCTTCACGAATAACTTCATTCTCGCAGCTTTTTTTCAACAATTCCTCATTCTTTTCTTCCACCAGCCGTCTAATCTCCTCATTTTCATGCTCTTTTATCCTTAGTTGCTCTTTATTTTCTTCAACAAGTATCCTAAACTCCTCTTCATGTTTCCTTCTTAACTCATCTATCTGTGCCTCTTGGTCTTTGAAAATTTTCCTACAAGATTCTAACTCCGATCTTAAACTATTATCTGTCTCCATTCCTTCATCACCTAAAAACCTTCCCTTAATTCTACCACTGTATTCCGCAGATACACCTTTTGCAATCATCATGATATTGTTTACCGCCAACTCATGTTCCCTATCCAATTGATCAATAGGCTTACAAACATTGTAAGGGAATTCCGGCACTTTTAGAAAACTACATCTACCTCTTATTGAAGGCCCACCCTCATCCCTTTGGATTTCTATAGGTGTTTCTTGAACAGTTTCATCCATATTTTGTCGAGGTAGAAATTCAGGAATGTTTGTAGCAATAGGCTCAAAATGCTCATCAGTACCTTTATTGACTTCCAAATTATGGCTGGGTGAAAATAAATTAACGGTTCGCCCCACTCCTTCATCACTAGAGCTGAAATATTGTTCCCCTAAAGTTCCCTCTCCAGAAGAATTGCTCGTACTTTCATCACAACCATCAGTTGAAACTTTCTCTGATCCACCCTCGGTCCAGTATTTATCTAATATTCGTACAACTTCCTTCTCATTTGCAGTAGGTTTTAGAGCAGATCTTCGTATCTAATTATGTCGAACCAAAAAAATAAACAATTACTATAGAGCATATATTAGTTGCATAGTAATACTTGAGAACAATTACTATTGGTTGTACTTACATATCTTGTATCCAGCTGTAGTAGATTAACTCTTGCCAACTTATTCGCCATCTTTGACAAATCCCAGTTTAAAATCCTTGGGAACAACTTCTCTTCATTGTACTCAAATAATCTTGTGTGTTCATACAATAAAAACTGCATATGCATCCAAAAAGAGACAAATTCATTTTAAATACCTATTTTACAACATATATCATTATAATTAAGGATGAGAAGGAATTTATATTTAAAAAAAATCTTACCGGCAGTAAGATTGCACACCCGCCAATAATCATGTTTTCACTTTTTCTTATTTGATCAATCAACACTTGAACAACCAAAGTACTCCAATCATAGATACGTATATCATCCATCCTCTCCAGATAGACAGAGTAATGCCACGGAACAGAAGAATTCCGACGAGGAACAAGTAAAGAACCCAACATATATAAATGTAACAATCTTGCCACATCAGAGTCAGATGTCTCATCTCCAATTTTGATTGTTTCAACAATTTTCTTATACAATCTTTTCTTTGTTAGTACATAAGTCCCCTTTGTACTTCTAAACTCCTGTCCAAAGCAACGTTTTACCCATGGTGGATCCTCATACTCAATCAACTTTAATGGAATTTGCCTAGAACCACCTCTAATTCCCATAATAAGCATAACATCTAGACTAGATATTTTAAATCTCCCCCCCCCCCCCCCCCCACCATAAAGTTGTTTGTAGATCTATCAAAAGTCTTTAGAATTTCCTAATCACATCCTCATTTTTGTACCAGGTTTTCTTAACAATTTTGTAGTTGACACAAATCATTGCATTAAATAAGATCCAAAATGGTGTCCTATGTATCTCCCTAAGATGGCTCTCATTTAACCGTAGTTGCTGCAATTCCTTTGTACATGTAACCAAATTGCTTCTGTAATAAGTAACTCTGTCTTTCAACTTTACGCTCCCTAACAAATCCATAATTAAAAAATTTAGTTTGAGTTTAAACATTATTATAAAATTGTTTCAAATAAACTTTTTTTTACTATAATTTTAAACTTAATACAATAATATTGTATAAAAAAAATCACTGACCAAAACTGTTTCGAGGTATTTCATCATCCCCATCGCTGCCATCTGAAGTTGACACGTCTAAGAAAGCATCCCTTGGCAATCCCTCATTTTTATATTTTTGATCTAACCAAAAAAACAATTAATCATTTACAGTAATTCAACAACATGTCTCTAATATTTAAAATATTAAATTAAAATACCTTCTATACTTATCTTTCTTTTTCTTGTTTTTCTTCTTCTTTTTTTGACACATGCCAAACGAGTATCATCTGTAAAATAATAAACAGAATGTATTCTTTATCCAATTTATTAAATCAAAACCATACCAAATAAAAACATTATTTCCTCCATATCCTAACTTAATACCTGAATCGGATGTCTCCATTTCTGTCACCATTTTCCCTTTTCCTAATATGTACAAAACAATAATATACGGTTGTGAAGAAGTATATATATTAAACATAATCCATATAGTAAATTGTATGAAATACCTTTGTGTTTCTTTTTCTCTTCATTACTACGCAACCTTTTCCTATAAGCCTCTGTTAAAGTTTTGTAAAGAACTATATTAAATATCATGCGTATCTTCAACAAGGTCTAATATTTTAGAAAAAAAAACTCAAAATTTCCGAAAGAGACTAGTTAATCATATTAAAGTAAAGAAATGACTTGCAAAACTACCTAGACTAGAAAAAGTATTATACTCATATCGACAGAGGATTAACATCACGTACAACAAAAATACTCTAGGTAAACTATTTGTACACACTACAAAAAATTTATACTTTAGGGTTAGACCATGTTTATTATCTTCATATACAACAAAATTACTTTAGAGTATAACAATTTCTACACATTTTTAAAAAATTATACTATGAAAACTATTTCTTATTTAAACCTGTAATTTCTAATATAGCATTCTTGTAATCACTTATTGATAAATAACACACTTTACCTTTGTCTACAGGACATACTGTATCGATTTTCCTCTTTAGCTTTTGACGGGATTTCGATCTTTCTACCTCAACAGAACCCTCAATTCTCAAACCTTTCTTTCTTCCTCGCGTCATTGTCAAAATGACCTTTATTCATTAAAAAAGCAGAGCATTTGTTAAAAGATTATAACAAAACCCTAAAAAATAGATACAATTAAATCCCGTAGTTTCCTAAATTAGGTATTCCAGTTTCTAATCATACTATGTTGTAGACGAAAAGATGTAAAAAATCCATTCTTTACATACCTAAATTGCAACACGGAGCCTCGCGCCCTGAAATTATTGTTGGATCTTGGATTTACTCTGAAATTTTTTCCACTTACTTTCTTTGCCACCGTTTTGTAATTTCCGATGAACATAAATGAAGTATCAAAATAAAGAAAAAGAGATTTTTAGATGGTAAAGTTAGTGTGTGTTGAGTTAATTAATACTGACTGATTTGACAACTCCCTTAATTTTGCAGACGGGAGTTGATGGAGGAGGTTTGGGAAAGTAAGGTTAATAATGTCCTTTTAACACAAAATATAACCCCCACAGCAATTTAGAAAAAGTAACATACTTAGCTGTAATTTTTCCTTAATAAACTAACCCAAATGTAAGTCACCCATTTGTATTTAATGAAAATGGGAGTGGTGTTAGCAGCAACTAATATTTCATTAGTTTTTTCATAATATTTGGAAGGTGCAAGTCCTTCTTTAATACAATTTTGGTCGGCTCCACTGTCAATGAGACAAGGAATATTGATTTTAAAATCATTTACAACAAGTGTTATTATAGAATACCATTTTTGAAAAGAAATTCTTTCAATAGCTTGAATAGATTTAAAATGATCTTCTTGATCTTGAGGTTCTTCCAGTTTGTCAAAATGTTTGGTGAGATCAATTTGATCATTAATTTCAGTATCATTTTTCTTTAGTAAAGAAATTCTAGTTTCTAATTCTAAATCTTTAGTATGAAGATTAATGATATCCTTTTGTAAAAGACCTACTTCTTTTTTAAGAGTATTAATTTCTCTTTTAAGATCATCAGTAGAAATTTGTTTAGAAATAGAGGAAGAAGAAGTTTTTTCAAAAAGTTTTGTAATGCTAAAAGGTTCAAGATTTTGAAGGAGTTTTTCTTTTTTTGGTTTCTCATTAGTAAGAACAAGATCTCTAAGTCGGAGAAGATACTTATCACGATCTTCTTGATTAGGAACTTTCTCAATGAGATCAAAGAGAAGTTCTTGTTCGTTACTTTCTTTTGTAATAACATTAAGAGAGAAAGGACAGAAATCATCATTACAATCATTATTATCATCATCAGTAGAGGTGTAATACCCCGTCCCGTTTTATACCTTTTATATTCCTAGAACCCTTATTTTATTTTCTTATCTTTTGTTTCTTTTTATTTTATTATTTTGTGTGCTTTTGTGTAATTTAAATATATTTTTTTTTATAAATTCCTAAATTCGTAGAAAGAATCGAATCTTTCAAGTGAATAAAGGACTACGAGAAATTAAATATTCAAAGATTAAAAATTAGGATTTCAATCCGTTTAATTTTTTAGAATAATTAAAATGCAATAAAATATTAATTGAGTTTTAAAAACTGTATTAATTCTCAAATCGGGATTAAACTCGTGAACCAAACGATCCCTAAACCGTATCAAGTGGGAACGAAAATATCAGAATTAAAGGGGCTTAAACCCTAACCACATAAATTACTTTCCTTTTTGAATTAAATTAATTAAAGTATTAATTCTCACCCACATACTTGTTCTTCCTTTAAAAATTAATTAATTAAGAAACAAAAATTAAAATATCCCTTTCTCTCTCTCCAATTAAGCAAAACGCATACCTTTCCTCCTCAAAAATCAAAATCCCCAATTTCACTCATCTCTCTCTCTCGGCTCCCTTTTTTCTTCTCTCCCCGGTGAAGCCGGCGACCACCGTCTCACGCCCCCTCCTCAATCCAGCCAACGCCGTCCGACTCTCGCCTCCAGCGCCGTCGCAGTGCTCCGGCCACCGCCCCTTTCCAGCCTCGTGCCGCGCCTCCTGAGCCGTCGTCGTGCCGCTTCCAGCGCCACCCTCCGCCGCCGCGAATCGCCCCTCGCACCTAGCGATGCTGCGCACAGCTCCGACCACCGTCCTCTTCGCTGGACGCCACCAGCGCTGTCGCCTCTCTTCCTCCTCCGTGGATCGGCCGCCCAAACGCTGCCGCCTCTTTCTCGTCGCGCAGCGATGGCACGAGCACCGCTGTGCTCCAACCGTCACGCCTCCTCCATGGCGCGACGCCGCTCACCGTTGTGCCCAGCGCCGCCGTCGCGCCTCTCAGCACCGTCGCGCCGCCCTGCTCCGTCTTCGATCGAAGCCGAAGCCACCGCCTCTTTTATTTTCCAGTAAGAAATTATTAGGTTCCCTTTTTATTTCAATTTCAATTTCGATCCCGTTTAAATTCTGATTTCTAACTATAAACCTTCTCCGTTTGATTTCCGATCGAGATGACGTCTTTGATTCGAACCGCTGCCCGTTCAATTTTGGAAAAATCGAAACGACACCGTTAGGCTGTCAAAATAATTATACGAACAACCGAATCCGTATACGATGCCGTTAGGCTGCTCGAATTTATCCACAAACCTTTTAAATCACGCCGTTAGGCTGCCCGATTTGGGACTCGTAAGAATTACTACCTTTTCTATTTCTCGTAATAGTTGGATTAGGAATTTAGTTGAATCCCCGTTGAGTCGTTGTAAGTTTTAAAGATAATTGTTTTGAAGCCTGTGAGCTTGTAGATGGAGTTTTGATGTTGTTGGTATTAGTATTATTGAAATTGTTATATAGTGTTAGTTGTTAGATTTGGTAGTATTGGGTTTGTTGATTAATATTGTTGAATTAGTTGTTTAGTATTGTTGTTTTAGTTGGAGGGTATTAGTGAATGGATGAATTAGTTTGGTTTGGTTAGCTGATGATATGGCGATGAAATTAGTTTGTTTTAGTGTTAGTTGAGTTTTCCATAGACAAAGGGAAACTCGTCTTCCCCTTGTGCGACTGTTAGAAAATTAGGAACGAAAAGATAAGTCGTTTAATATTTCAAATTAATAACAAATGAAAAGGAGTATTTTTGGGAAAAATTAATATAATTCATTTGTTTTAGAAGTATTACAAACCAATTTTAGGAGTGTTACTAAAGTTAGAAAAGAAAAATACTTTTTATAAACTATATTAGTTATAATATAAATTTCTTAGAAAAATCAAGTTATTAATAAGTTTTAATAAGAGGTTTTTATAAGATATAAATTCTTATACTTTTAAATTTTATAAAGACCTTTATTAAGGACACCACTGAATTTAGTAAATACACCCCCTGTTACACCACTGAATTTAGTAAATACACCCCCCTGATGTACCTCCTCTTAAAAAGGGGTGTACTTATCAAATAGAAATCAATCTTTGAAAATCTTAGTTTTCAATAGTTTTCTAAAGACAACAATCTACTCAATCCTCGTGTTTCACACTCTAAAGCTTTTTCAAATTCAAAAGTCAATCTTTTAATCGGAATACTCCTTATTAGGATTCTGTACTTTTCGGGACACGCACGGAGGACTCGACCGTCTGCATACACAATATTCTCAGGACTCAGAACAATCAGGTGAGTGATGATCTGTTGATTGATCTGCTAATAATAACGTCGTGCCGGTATTTTCTGAACTCGATTAAATCAAATCAAAAATATCTAATCCAACATAAATGTAACAGCTATCTATATAACTGTTTGGATTATGTGATATAACTATATATGTTATATATTAGCCTGTTGTTTTGAGAATCGATCACCATTGTATGATTAAGTACCTTATGTGAGCATGAATCAGTTCTGTTGTCAATCAAGTATTTTTCTCAGTGAAGTTTGTTATGTCAGTTTTATGGAAAGTCAGTAAGTACGGAATTGTGATGTGAGTATTGATTTCCAACCTCCGGGGAGTTGTCGGGGACGCCCTCGGAATAAAGGTTGTTGATTTAGATTAGATTCCGACCTCCGGGGGAGCTGTTGTTGTATGCCCTCGGAATCAAGGTTGTTGATTATTTTTCCGGTCTCCGGGGACGCTGTCGTTGGACGCCCTCGGAATCAAGGCTGTTGATGGTTGGAGTTGAAAAGAGTAACTTTGTTGGAAGTGGAATGATCGTACGAATATAGTTTGACAGTTTGTGACAATACGTGATTATGTTTTGGGCTCTGCCCTAACGTGAACCAATTTGTGTTATTTCAATTATACCATGTGAAATATGCTTAAATGCCGATGAATCATTATATGAACTGTTCCTTCTATAAAATATTGTAATCTTGTTTATATATCAACTGCATAAAATAAATTAAATACTTTATTAACGAGTATAACTTAATATATATCGGATTTACCAATCCCATGATGTTGCAAATCACCCATATGTGAGAATTCAATTCTCACGCCCCTTTTTCCTAACCCCTTGCAGATTATGATTTCGTGGAGCAAGGACAGTAATAGAGACAATACGGAGTTCCCCACTTAAATAAAATATTAATGTTGATACTATGTTTTATGTACACATACATGTGTGTGAGATACTTACCAAAATTATTCTACCCATTTCTTCCGCTGCATAAAAAACTCATCATCTCTCATTTCCGTTATATTTCCTTCAAAAATTTTATAGTTCGGACTTTTGATCACAATAACACTTCGAATCCGATATAATTAATATATTCTGGATTCGGGGCGTTACAAGAGGAAAAATTGATTAAATCGTTTTGAAATTCTTCTTCGGAAAAATTGGATTCCTCAGAAGTTGTTTCTTTATTGGATATGAGAAGAGAAGAGATTTTGTTTCTTAGTTCTTCATCATCGTGAAATATTTCATCAATTTTCTTTTTTAAAGGGCAAACATCAGCTTCATGGCCAAGCTTGTGGCATTTATAACAAGTAGGTTGTCCTCTTTTAAAATCCTTTGATTTCCTTTTTTTAAAGGGTTTTTGTTGGGAATTGCTATTATTGTCATAGTGTTTTTTAAAAGGATTTTTGTTTTTTGAGGATTTTGAGAGTTTCTTTGCTTTTCTTTTGGCTTTGGAAGAGGGAGCTTGGATTTTTTGTAATCCGAAGACTTCACAGAAAGTGCCAACTTCTTTTCTAAATTTGGATTTTTTGGATCCATATTTGGATTGTATCCTGAGTTCAAAACACAAAGAGAGACCTTCCTTTTTAATAAAGGCAAACAATTGGCCATAAGTAATATCTTCAAATTTAATCTCATTTAGGCCTGTAGCTTCTTTGAGTTTTTGATGAATCCTGGAGCCAAAGAGTTTTGGAAGACCAGCAATAAATCTTTCTTTCCAAAAAGAGGCATTGCAATCAGTTCTTTTTAAAACATGAGTTAAGAAAGCATCTTTGTACCATCTATAGTCTGAAAGAGTTGGGCAATTAAGACTAGAGAAAACTATTTGAGTGGAATCAAGTTCTTCTTTAGGGTTACCAATGAAATACATGCCTATAGTAATAATTAAAAAATCACAGGCATCAGACTTTGTAGTAAGGGTGCCATCTTCTTCTTCAAAAATAGCAGTACGACTAAGAATTATTTGTTTATTAGCAAGATCAATAGAATGATCCCACCAATTTTTGAGTTGACCTGTAAATCCAGAAACAATTAAAGCAGCAATAGTTTCTTCAGTAATGTTTTGAAGTTTGTATGCCATTCTGGCCATACCCATTTCTTGAAGAGTATTGAGTATTTCGTATTCAGATTTTCCATCTATATTCCATTCATGGATGGAATTTCCATCGTATTTGGAATTCTTTGTTTGACTACGTTCTTCGAATTGAACGTCAGGAGGAGTTGGTCTGTTGTAATAATTCTTTTTCCCAGAGTTGAATTTTATTCTATTAATATCGAAATGATCTTTAGTATCCGCTTCACTGTCTTCAGAGTCTTTATCTTTATCCAGACAATTAATATTTTTAGTACCAGAAGTAGAAGCTTCTGTAGAGATTCTTTTAGTAATTCTATCAATAAGACTGGAATTTGAAGGGAATTTTATTTGATCTTCAATATTTCCTGGAAGACTTCTAGGAATAAAATGAGGGCTGGAGTTATCATTAGGAAATTTAGTAATAGAAGCTTTAGAATCAACTTTGTTTGACAAATGATCAATCTGATTAGCAATAGTATGAAGGATTTGATTAGAAAAATTGTTTTGCTCATGAATTTTTCGGATATCTTCCATAGTTGGATTATCAGTTCCTCTTCTTCCTATTTTGAAAGGTGTAGCAATAACTTCTCCTTCAGGAACAGAGATTTTGAAACTTTGTAAAGGAGGATGAATAGCAGTGAGAGTGGTTCCAGAAACTAGGTTCCATTTTTTGTAAAGACTAGTTTGAACATTAATCTGATCAAGGGAGTAAACATCTTGAATATCCTCGATTTGACAGTAGGCATTGAACCAATCGAGAATAGAAATTTGAGATTTGAGCTTATGTAAACTTATGATCCATTCTTCCTGAAGTTTATTACGAATGGGTTCATCAAGTTTCATAAACCAGTATTTTCTTTCATTTTCATCTGGATCATTAAACTCTTGCTCAAGATATTTAAAATTAATAGAAAAATTAGCATTGGAAATCATATTGATTCCAGCCATTTGAGAGGCAGTTGGTGATTCAGGAAAGGATTCGTCAGTATTTTCATTATGATAATTAGTATCAGGAAGAGGGGTTTTGAAATCGACCTTAAGATTAGGATTATAAATATTGGGTCTAGAAGTAGAGGCTTCTGAAAAAGAATTTCTAGATCTGACTTCTTGAATACGAATATTGTTTTTATTTTCTCTAAAAGAGTTGAATCTCAATAAAACCCTGCCGTCAGGTTCTTCGATGATTTCGGAAACTTCATGTTTAGTGAGATTCCTAGGAATTTGGGGAGTATAGATTATAAATTCATTAGGAATAGTTACTTCACTCCATTTGAGTCTTTTGGGGACAAAAAACGTAGGACTGTCTGCTTCAATTTGAAGTTAAACAGTTTCATCTTTAGAGGTAGGAGTTAAAAGAAATTTTGGATTTAATTGAGAAGACATGACTCTAAAGTAAATTCTATAAATTACAGCAAAGTTTTTGCAAGTTTCTTTGAACTCATCACCTTGTAGATGAACGTCAAGAATAATCGAATCATTAACCAGAGGATCAGTAAGATCAACAGAGAAATTAGGAGCACAATTGAAATACATAGGGCCATTGCAAACATTGGTTTGGATCATGGATAAAAGAGAAGTTTTGTATCTTGTTAACCTGTTATCTCTTAAAGCCACATAAACAGGAGCATCAACTCCAATATGAACAAGAGGTTTAATAGCAACTTGAATTAAACCAAAATGAATGTACCTGTAACCCTTTTCAAGGTATTTTTTGATAGAAACATTTGATAATAAAGGAATACTTTGAAATTCTTCATTAATGGAAATCGTTTCTTCATGAGTTTTAATGGAGTAAGCAGTTTTGAAACTAAGCATACCAATATGATAAATACTTTCAATTTGCTGCTCAGGAATAGTCCAATTGGAATAGTTTTGGGGAAAAGTAATTTCATGTGAACTAACAATACCAGAATTATTAGTATTATTATTTTTGGAAAAGATTGATTTAAATTTGAAAGCCATAAATACTGTAAAATATTAAGGTTAATTACAGAAGATCTTGGATAAATCGGGACCTGTGGGATATTTTGAATTCTTACTGCTGTTTATATTAAATTAATTACTCCTGACTTGGATTAGAGCGTTGGTCAGCCGTGAAATCCGTTGGTAAGCCTTGTTTTTGTGTTCCAGGTGGTGGTCCCAATTTATCCAAGATCTTCTGTAATTAACCTTAATATTTTACAGTATTTATGGCTTTCAAATTTAAATCAATCTTTTCCAAAAATAATAATACTAATCATTCTTATCAATCGTTGCTGTTCCTTATGGATCGTCGACCAACGCAGCGTCAGGAGCTGGAATAGTGCTAATTACCCCAGACAGACAAGTCTTCACCTCGGCAGTACGATTCGAGTTCATGGCAACAAACAACGAAGCCGAATATGAAGCACTGATAGCCGGACTTCATTTAGCATTGGCTGTGGGGGTTAGAAGACTGCAGATATATGGAGATTCACAATTAATAGTCAACCAAGTCCGAGGAGAATATGAAGCAAAAGACGAGAACATAGTTTTGCATAAAAAATTGTTGCTCATTTGGCTTCCCTGTTTGAACAAATTTACATCGAAAAGTACCAAGAGATAATAATGCCCAAGCAGATGCACTTGCTCGTCTGGCTACCAGCACAGGACCAGCAGAATTGTCAGAAATCACTATCACAAAGATACTTCAACCATCAACACACGACTACAAAATCAATCAAATAAGTGAAGAACCTGGGGAAGATGACTGGAGAACACCTATTATCAAATATCTTCGTGATGGCGAAGTTCCAGAAAACCCTCAAGAGGCAGTCAAGACGACCAGGCGAGCAACAAGGTTTACTATCATGGATGGTCAACTTTACAAGAGAGGATTCTCACTTCCACTATTAAAATGCTTGACAAAGAGACAAGGCCAAAAAGTTTTGAAGGAAATTCATGAAGGCGTTTGTGGAAACCACGCAGGGGGCGTGCATTAGCATACAAGACAGTAAGGCAAGGATACTGGCCAACTTTACTGCAGGATGCTATCAAAGTTGCAAAAACATGTTATAGGTGCCAGCTGTTCACCCCCAGTATTCACAAGCCACCAACTGAGCTAATATCAGTAAATAGTCCATGGCCATTCGCAAAGTGGGGGATAAACATCATAGGACATTTTCCGACTGGAAAGGGGAATGTAAGATTTGCTGTAGTGGTCGTGGACTATTACACAAAATGGGCCGAAGCAGAGGCACTCGTAACGATTACACAAGAAAAAATGATCAATTTTATTTGGAAAAGTATTGTATGCTGATTCGGAGTTCCACATGCGATCTTAACAGACAATGGGAGACAGTTCGAAGGCAAGAAGATAAGGGACTTCTGTAAAAAAAATGGGGAATCAAGAAACATTTTTCGACTCCATATCATCCTCAGTCCAACGGTCAAGTAGAAGCAGTCAATAAAATAATCAAGCACATTTTGAAAATCCGATTGGTAGAGAAAAAGGGAAAATAGTTAGAAGAGCTACCAGAAGTGCTATGGGCATATTGAGTATCATACAGAACAAGCACCGGTGAAACCCCATTCACCATGGCATTTGGCACCGAGGTAGTAATACCAGTGGAGCTAAAAGTACCAACGGAGCGAACAACGATGTTTGACGAACAGTCGAACAACACAGCTCTAGCTGCAGAAATGGACTTGATTGACGAGAAAATGATTTCAGTAGAAATGAAAAACGCAATATACAAGAAAAGAATCGCAAAGTATTATAATTCACAAGTCAAAATTAGAGAATTTGAAGTTGGGGATCTCGTGCTCCGAATTTTTTTGGGATCACCACCAGGAGTATTTGGACCGACTTGGGAGGGCCCATTCAGGATAAGTCATAAGTGGTATAATGGCATGTATGAATTGGAAGACATGGAAGGCAACTCGGTCCAATACTCCTGGAATGCGGCCTTATTGAAAAAATATTATCAGTAAAGTATAAAATGTACAACATATGTAAAAATTAGTATAGGTTTCATATTATGTTATAAGTTGTAAATATGATAGTTGCAAATTTGATGTAAAATATCAAAAAAATTCAAAGTTTTATGTAAGGTTGTTCATGTAAAGTTAAGAAAAACAAGTTGTACGATGAGATTTTACGGCGATATGTTGTATACTTAGAGGTAGTATAAGGAGGTGTGAGCCCATCTGTTCGCCTAAAAACTTAAATTGTTCGCCAGAAGCCAAAAAACACTGAGGTGTAAGCTCAATGACTGGCGAACAATAATGTTGAAATACAAAGATCTAAGGCCAATTCCGTCAAAGATCACAAGGCCCAATCAATCAAGGTCAAGTTCTTAGAGGACAATGAAGACCCATTCAAATATCATGCGTAAGGATCAACAAACACAAGTACCTTGCTCTTGAAAATAAAGAAGAGAGATACTTCAGTTGCAAAGCAAAAACAAGATGGACGAACAACTGTGCAATCAGCGAACAAATTGGAAAGTAAAGGAACCTCAAAGAAATTATGCAAGAAAAGGAAGCAAAAGTCATTCCACTTCATTAAGTTAAAGCAGTACAAGAAAAAAAAGAAAATTACAAAAGATAGCCTATTACAAACTAGGAAATAAAAATGATCTTCAACGTTCAAAATCTAAGGAGCTGGAGAAGCATCTGGAATGGAGGGTACGACTTCAGCAGTGGTCGCCTCTGGAAGTTGTTGGTCGCCAATCGCAGCAGAAATGCCAGCACCATCAAGGGGAGTAAGAGGGAGTGAACTAAGGTCATCAAAGACTTTGGCCTCTTTACTTGGCTCCTCGCCAGAAAATCGAGGGGCAATAACTTGAACATCCTCCCCAAAGATGTCCAAGGACACTCCCATCTCCCCAAGATCGGCCACGGGAACAACAAACCCAACACTGACAAGATTATCTTTAACATAATCAGTGAAGTCCTGCTTCACCATGGTTAGCACATCCTTCCCGTGGTCCAGGGCAAACTTCACAGACCTTATGCTCTCTGCATAGGCACACACATAACCGAAGTTAGTGTTATCGCCACGTCTTGAGCATATACATCGTAGGCGACCATGGTGGATTTTTCTTGTTGCAAGCGAGCAACGTCAGCTTATAGTTGCTTCACTTGGGCGACCAAGCCTGTCTTCTCGCCCTCCAGACCAATGATTTGTTCGCTCCAGACCAATGATTTGATCAAGAAGCTTTTTAGTTACAATGGCCTGATGACTGGTATTGTAAGCGACCAACCGAGCATTATCACTGGCAACCTTCCCCTGAACAATTTCCTCGCAAGTCTTGGTCCATGAGCAAGGAACAAGTTCTGTCGCTCGCCTCACATGCAAATCGGGAATATCTTGGTAGGGCGGGGGTGATTTAACGCAGCTAAGTTAGTGAAGAACGTCGGCCCATCCCGGATGTTCTTCAGGCTTGTGCCTATTGCAAAAAAAAAAGAAAAAAAGAAAAATGGTAATGAAATTAGAGAAAAATCCTAAGAACAAAATGGGTGACCAAGAAAGTAAACGTAAAGAAACATACTCTCTCAGCTTGACTGGATCGTAGCCAAGATATGAGCAATCAGGAGAAGGGCGTTTCCTCTTACTCGCCAGTACGTCAGCAACAGCCTGTTGCTCGCTCACTACCTCCAGTGAGGTAGACTTTGAAATTGGAGAACGAGGAGCCCTGCTACTCGTCTCTGTCACTTTCTTGGAGCGCTTTGTTGGTCGCTCCTCTCCTCCATCACCACCACGACCATCTCCATAGGGGGCCTTTTTCCTCTCTCGCCCTCTCTCATTTTCCTTTTCCTTTCCCGTTCTTCGGGGTAAGGAGGTGAGTTTCAAAGCTCCCTGGGATCGAGCAGTAGAGCCTCGGGGGCGAGGAGAAGGTGCAACATCTTCTCCAGCCCGGAGACGGATCAAAGAGGTGGGTGGATCCTGTCTCTTCCTCGTTGGCTCTTCGGCAGCCATTTACTTCACACGTGCGGCGAGAAGATGGTACGATTCAGGGATAACGGGAACATCGACAGTAACTCGTTGATCTACAAAAATAACGAAGATAAATAATAAATAAAGGCAATCAAGTGATCAACACAAAAAAATTATACAGTATTTACCCTCAGGGATGTCCGCCCGCGCCTCCAAATGATGTGGACTTGTGAAAAGTTGAGCAAGTCTACGATAGTGAGGTTTGGACAGATGAGAAATCTCACGATCAGCAGGGTTGCGAAGCGCGATCAAAGCCAAGGTATACAAGAATTCTTCGCTCAACTCTGGATGCCCCCACTTCAGAATTCTCGGACCTGCAAAACAACAAAAAGGAAAAAATTAATATTAGTCCCACTTGATCTATGGAAAGAAAAAGAGGAGCCTACGTTTTACTACGCCAAAACACTTTGGTGAATTTATGCGCGCCTGGCCGCCGGCAAAATCCACGGATGCTCGCCAGTCCCCTCCAATGAAGAAGAATTGGTTATGCCAACTCTTCACCTTGTTGGGGACTCCTTCAATTAATTTCACCCCACTCCTCGCCTTGATGTAGTACCACCCCACACCTTCGTCTTTGCAGGCGGATATGACCATGACATAGTGGATTTCAACCATGCTGATTTTATTCTTATAGCCTTCAAGGCCAAAAAGAGTCATAAGAGCTAGTAGGTTACTCTACCCGTTTGGCGTAATTTACGTAATCGCCAAATTTGTGTCCTCAAGGAAGCGACCAATAAGGGGGTGAAGTGGAAGCGGGAATCCTGTGTTCAATATATCCAAATTGATCAATGTGCATCCTGGTAGTGGGCGATCGACAGTCTCTCCCGTCTTGGGGGCGTACAAAAAGATATCATACGGGATCTTATAATGGGATCGGATACTATCCAGACCGTCCTCTGTGATAAGGCTTGGAATCTTGCTCGATGTAAAACTGTTCTCTTGAGCGGCCCTGATCACACGAGAATGAATGGGGAATGTCTCCGAATAGCGAGCAACGTACTTTGCCCATTCGCTGCGGCGAGCAACTCCTTCTGGGATCTGTGACTCAGGGGTCACTCTAGATATAGGAAAGTCTATCTCTCTTAAAAACTCCCAAGTCACAGACAATCTTGGTCGCTCCTCAACAACCTGGTCGCTCTCCGCCTCAATCTCAGCGGCTACCTCCTCTGAATCCTCTCCAAGGTCAGAAGACGTATCTCCCTCGACATGGGGGCGAGCAGTTGGTCGCTCTATTTCCTGCTCGCCCGAACTATCAACAGCGTGGGCCTCCACGGAGCAAACAACTATAGAGGCCTCGGAGCCCGTTTCTTCATCAACAAGAAGAGTTCTAGGGTTTTGAGCAAAAGCCTGGAGAAGGGATCGGCGAGGAGCTGAGGAGACGTCTTCTTCCATTGGTCTTTTCTCCGGGTTTCGTGCAAAAACCTCCAGGGAAGGGGTCTCACTCGATGATTGAGATGCCATTTGAAGAGATAGAAGGGTTTTTTACAAAATTTAATAAAAATGAATCGGAAAAAGAGAAAACAAAGTCCCAATTAAATGAATAGCGATGGTTATAATGAAAATCGGTGGAAACATGACGGTGGCGATGGAGGACTAACAGCGGCCAAAGAAAAATTTGAAAAAAAAAATGAAAGGTAAATTGAAGAACTGGAAATACAAATACGATGCGAAAATGAAGAATTTAAAGACAAAATCAAAGTTAAAAATAAGTGATTACCTTGATTATACTCGAAATTTGTTGAGAATTTGGTGAAAAAGGGACAAATTCAAGAGGTAGAAAGCTTCGAAGTAGCTTCAATGGCGGAAATATGCAAAGTTTCGAAAGAAGAAATGAGAAAATTGAAGAATGAGGTGTTTATAGAGGCAAAAAATGGGGGTTGAAATGTGATTTATCAAAAATATCCTAGGCCCCTATGGGCAATTTTAGGGACACGCGTGGGCGGCGGCTGATGTCATCGCCGCCCACGTCGTTATGGATTCCAAGAATCTCTAGAACTCAACCGTTGGGTGAACATAGGGACAACTTCGTTGCTCACTCCCATCACGGCTGTTCGCCCGATTTTCCCGCTCAATTTTTTTCAAAAACTTGTTACTCGCTCCGATTTTAAAAACACCCAAATGGTGACTTGTCCTTAGTTAGTGAATTATCATCCTGACAAAGAACTAGCCAAGGGGCAATTGTTGACAGACGACCAGTCGAGCAACAAGGTTAAAGAAGGAGATGACGATAATAGTGATGGTAATGATTATTAGAGAAAAAAGTGGCAAGAGACGAACAACTGAGCATATATCACTGATTACAAAAAGACGAACAGCTGGTCAGAATGTTAGGGCATACCAGGCGACCAGCTGGACAAAAATCAAAGAAGCTAAGCGACCAGCTCGAAAGAAAGGTCAAAATGCCCACTTTAAAGACGAACAGGCGAGCAGTGTTACACTTCGGAAGACAGCCAAGAATTCCACTAATTAAGCATCTCATTAGAAACAAACAAGTGTCTCAACACTTGTCATTGTACAAAATGTAATAGCTTAAGGATAAAACAAGTGTCTAAACACTTGTCAACATATAAATTAAGAAGGCTAAGAAAGTGACACCTCATGCTTGCTTGTAATCTATAAATACCCCTTCATGAGAAGGGAAACATAGGTTCAATTATTCAAAAAGTGTCAAAACTCTTGCAAATTATTTTCTTGATCTCCACTTATACAAATTCCATATATAATCCTAGTATTAAACATCTTGTTTGGTGATCTTCTTAGCTAAAATAGCCACTAATTACACATTCGATTCAAGATCATCAACAGAAAGATAATGTGTCGATTACGTTGAAATCTTTCACTCGTAATCATATTTCTTTGGAAGTTGCTTCTAAAAATGATGGAAAGTGGCAATTGGCTGGAATTTATAGCTGGCCGAAAAAGTCTCAAAGGCATAACACTTGGAATCTTCTGAGACGGATTACTCCACCAGTGGGAGAACCATGGCTCTGTCTTGGCGACTTCAACGAGACAATTTGGTCAACTGAAAAATTAGGGGGAAACACACGGCATACATCCTCGATGGAGGATTTTCGTTTGAGTACCACAAATTTGGAACTTCAAGATCTGGGCTACCTTGGATACAAGTACACATGGACGAATGGTAGAGAAGGTGATAAAAATATCCAAGTTCGACTTTATCAAGCTTTTGCCACACCTAGATGGAGAATAATGTTCCCAATACATATCGTCTACCACAAAGTCCAAATAAAGTCAGACCATGCCCCTATCGTGGTGGAGCTTGGAAGAATTGAAGACTCACAAAACTCAACTCAAGCATAAAGGAGAGAAAAGGTATTCCGTTTTGAAAAGATTTGGATTACTCATGAAAAATGCAAAGATATGGTGAAAGCGGGATGGGGGAGTGATCATTGGAATGACTGCTTCATCGACAGGGCATCAACTGTGGCTTTTGATTAGCACAATGGGGCAGAGACACATTTGGTAACACTGGGAAAAGAAATTATGAGATAAAGAAGCAAATGGCTGATCTTCAGTGTGAACCACAATCTGCAGAAGTGATCACTAAGCTGAAAAATCTTGAAGCTTCATTGGAGGAATTGTTGAATATTGAGGAAATATTTTGGTTTCAGAGAGCGAAATCTTTATGGATTCGAGATGGTGATCGGAATACGGCTTTCTTTCATAGAAGGCAGCCCAAAGAAATGAGAAGAATACAATCAAATGGATCAAAAAAATGGATGGAGAATGGGCAAAAGGTACTATGGAGGTGGGGAAGGTGATGAAAGATTTATTTATCGAGTTATTCAAAACAGATGGTCTTTGTGAGTCACATGTGATATGAACGAGACCCTAACACGCCCATACACTACAGAGGAGATTAAAAGGGCCCTGAAACAAATGCACCCAAAAAGTCTCTGGGACCAGATGGTATGCCACCTTTATATTTTCAGAAATTCTGGGACATCACTGAATCTTCTTTTGTTTCTACGTGTCTTAATGTGCTTAATAATGAAGTTGGTCCTACCCCTTTGAACCAAACTTTTATTGTGCTCATCCCCAAAATTAAATCTCCAACCAGCCCTATGGATTTTAGACCGATTAGTCTTTGTAACGTTATCTTTCGAGTCATTACAAAGGTAATTGCAAAATGTCTTAAACTTCTGCTTGAACATGTGATTTCCCCTACCCAGAGTGCATTTATTGCCAAATAGATTGAGTACTGATAATGCTATGATAGCCTTTGAGACTTTTCACTATATGAGAAAGAGATAATGTGGTAAAAAAAAAATTTGACTCTTAAACTTGACATGAGTAAAGCATATGATCGGGTTGAATTGTCTTTCTTGAGAAGCATGTGTGAAAAGCTAGATTTCTGTAAAAAGTGGATTGATGACTTGAACGTAAAATACTAGCTATACTAGTAGTTACTCCACAAGAGTATGCGATCACTGTAGTATGGGCGAGTATAGGGACCAAGTATATCGAACCCAAGGGAAAGTGTGTATGCGAGTAAATCCCTGGAGATGTACGTCTCGTAGCTAATATGAATGTAATGTTGGAATTTTTATTAATTCTAAACTATCTTATATTAACTATATGCTATCAATGAAATTAACTAAATAACTTTTGTAAATAAGAGATGATGATGCTCGGGATAGGAATTCCTATGTATACTAACGGAGTTGGTACAATAACTAAAATAATCGTGATGTGCAAGTAATAATCCTAAGTGTACTAAAACTAGACAATCAACTTCCCTAATCTAGCACAAGATTGAAAGAATAAAAGCTCAAGAATTAATCATAATACTTAGTTCTATCAACCTACTTCACTAATCCACTAATCAAATTATATGGATTGTGCTTAATTATTGAGGTCCTAATTTAACTAAGGTAATGCGGTCGTCCTCCCTAGATAAACCGGTAGATTATAAATCCCTTCAAAAACCCTCTCTCGTTAAGCCTATTCGTTATTAAAGAGTGATGCAATCGCCTTCTCTCTAACAATTTTCGTACTTAATTCCAAGACTATTATAGGGTTTATTAGAAATATTCAATAATTAAGAGAATTAAAACTAAACATCAAGAATTATCCTAATTATGTACCAACGTCCTACTTCTACGAGTTCATCCTATCCTAAGCATGCAAGGTTTCTAACCTAACATGGTGGTTTGAATAATAAAAGCAATCAAAAGAACGGTATGTTGGAGTTATACGTGAAAGTATGCTTTTACTTTGTATAACTCGTGTATCAAACACTCGTTTTATGAGAATAATTCTTTTATCGCATTTGCTTTAGTTATGATTGAATGTTGAATTTCTATTGCAAACCGTTCAATATATAGTACGTGTTACATAGTAGTTAATGTGGTGATACCCGATCACGGAAGACGACATTGACAGTTTACTTGTAACTAAACGTACATTTTCACGACCTAGGTGGAATTGAACAATCCGCCGTGAAAGGTCGATGTGTAAGGCTCAGATTGGTCTGTCTTGACTAAGAGATTGCACTAGCACATTTAGTATGTGTTGAAGAGGTCCTACAGCGAGGATAAATTCTTCTATTCTGAAAGGTGAAGAATTAGACCTCAGTGGTTGTTGATTTCTTAATCTCCGTCACTTAAATAGGACCGTGTGTGCTTAATAGTTACTGCTTTGATTCATGTTGGGTGAGAATCATTGTGACTTCGAACTTTGTGTCTTGGGCAGTAATATTAATCATACGACGGTTGCTAAGATTTAATACGGAGAAACGCGTGCGAGTACGGCTCGTGTGATTAGTCCTCTTGGTGGGCTCAGAAGTTTTATTGTACCAAATCTTGCAAGTGAAGAATTAGTTTCTTCGGTACGAATAATAATGTTGAGCTGTCTTTACTCCAAGGTGAAAGACGTTAATTAATTTAGAGCTATTCAGAAGCTTAATTAATTAATGGACTTGATAATCTTAAACGCGGGAAATAATAACCAGGAGCCCATATTATCGTAATATGGATTAAGATGGATAGTGCAATATTAATTTATTAGTGGTAATAATTAATATTAATGAGCTGAATTATATTGGGGCTCAATATTGAAATTCAGAAGTCCATTAGGAGGTCCAATCTTAATTCTCCTTAAGGCCCCTCAAGTAGCCCATTAAGTAGCCCAATAATGATAAGGTGATTAAAATAAAGAATATATTAATGCTGATTTTTTCAAGTAAAATTCGAAAATATGAGAATCAAGGAGAAATAAGATTTTGTTGATTTTCTTGGAAAGATATTATGAAAGATATGTATTCTAGAAGTACAAGAATATCTCATATATTCAAGAAGATCCAAATCTTTGGATTTCAACTTGAAATTTTCGAAAATTACATCTTATAATTAAGAGTGTGAGATTTTTGTGGAATATTTTATTTTGGAGAAAAGAATATATGAGATATATTCAAGATTTCTTAGAGTCTAAGAAAAGATTTTTTCCAAGCCCATAAACCACAATATTTTCGGCCACTTTTATTTATAAATAGGGGATGATTATTTCATCCCCAAGTACATAATTCCATGTGTTGGAAAAATCAAGAAGCATAGATATTTTTCTTTTTACTTAGTTTATTAAATTGCTTGAAAGCGTCTCCCACCGGCGATCAAGTGAGGTGAAAAGGGAAATACTTGAGAAGACTTTGGGTTGATAGAACGAGATTACAAGTGTCCCGTATATCCAAAGGCCATTACTACGAGAGGTACGTTAATCGCATATTTACTTGTTTAATTCCGCCTAGTTAAATATGTGAAATTAATTTAACATGCATGATGATAATTAGTTGTTGGAATTATTATTTGAATTAATTAGGATTAATTCATGCTAGTAATAATTGTATTTAAATTTGTATTTAAAATTCATCCCGAATATATTCCGGGCACCCCTATTTTCCCAACAACTGGTATCAGAGCCACGGTTTCGGGCTCTGAATTTTAAATTGGAATTTAAATTGTTGAACATTAAATTGAAATTGGATAGTAGAATTGTTAGATCTTTTTTGCAGGTATCCAATTGTCATGGTTTTTAATGTTGTTAATTTCATGCGTGTGAATTAATTTGGTTTTTAATTCGATTCGTTTGAATTCATTTTTCTCGTGAGAAAATCCACGAGTAGATTAGTTATTTTTATTTTGATTCGATCATTGTAATAGACTAGTCTAGATCTAGTATTTTTTTTTTGTAAAAATAAATTGTAACCGGATCGTGACGAAGAACGAAGAATTAAAAACGGCGTACTCGGACGACGCATACAAGCGTGGCGCGTGTATGGAGGTAAAATCATGCAAGGGGTGAAGAAAACAAGGACGAACGGCGAAAAAACGGCGCACGGGGGTGCACGGCGCACGCCGTGAGCAACGGGCGCACGGCGCGCGCGCGCCTCGGCAGGGAACTGCAGCGCCTCGGGGCGCCCCGGGCAGCGCCTCGGCGCGCTTCTGTGCAGCGCCTCGGGTGCGCCTCGGGGCTGCGCTTCGGCGCGCCTCGGGCATTTTTCCAGCGCTTCTCGGGCCGGGAAGCACGCGGGCCCACTTCGTGGGCCGACGCGCGCTGTATCTCAGTCCGTGGAATTTTTTTGGTTCGTGTTTTTTTTACGTGTGATTTTAAACGTCGTCCCGAACCCCAAACGATGCTGTTTTTGATGAAGTGTTGTTGTTCGAGTGGGAGCACGTCGAGACGAACGTCGGAAAGCAACAAGGACGATTTTTTCGCATTAAGACGTGAAGAAATTAAACCGTGACAATTGGATTTGAGTGCTCCAAAGTGTTTAATTTTGTTTTGATGGATGTTTTATTTAGTGCACTTATTATTATTTGTTAATATGTGTTTGCATGAATTTGATTGTCCAAGAAAAACCTTACTTTCGAAAATTACTAAGTATGTTTTTATAATCGCAATTTTATTCCGGATATTAAAATTGGATTAATTTGACCTCCATAATTTATTTATTTGTGAAGTTCTTTTGGAATACATTTCCCCCTCGGATCGGCCAAAAGAACGGATTTCACATGAATAAATTCCGAAAGGATGATTGTGGATTATTACTAGTGGCGGTATTGACCCTCACCACGAGTGGCTTGCTCAAAGCGAAATAATAATCCTGTATTTAATTATGGTTATTACTTAGGCATAGGAAATTGATATTAACTTACTCCCCTCGGAGTCCCTGTCAGTTTCTATCTGGTCAAAGTGGGAGCCAACTATTAATTTTGAATTAAGGATTTGTAACCTTAAGTTTGTAATCCGCTTGAATGTGTTTAAATGTATAGACCACCCCTCGTGGCGCATTTAAATTGTTTCGAGATGTTGGCTGATGCATGATTATATTGTTTTAAGGTTTCAATATGATTGATGTGATCAAATTTATGTGATAATTTCGTATTTTTCAAGATATTGATATGAATGTATGTTTTATTCTTAGTTCATCATGTCGCAATCTTTTAATCCACTGTATAGTATACTTAAAGATAATAAACTTGTCGGTGAGAACTATGTTGATTGGAAACGTAATATAAACATGGTCCTTCCTGCGCAAGAACACTATTGGATATTTAGCGTTGACGTACACAAGAAACCTAATGATAAGTCAAGTAATGGGGAAAAGGCGATATTCGATGATTGGAAGCATTCCAATGAGCACATGAAGCACATCATCTTGACATTTATGTCTGAGGATTTGAGGCGCATTCATGAAGGCATTGAAGCGGCTGTTGATATCATGAATAGCCTTGAAGAGATGTTTCAACATCAGAACCCCATGACGAATCTGTTCACCATTCGTGAGAAGCTCACGAAGGAAATGGTGAAGGGAACACCCGTAAGGGATCATGTTCTCAATTTTAGGCGTGAGTTTGAGAAACTCGAGTTTCTTGGTGCCGGACAAAGTGAAGAAAGTCAAATCGATTCCATACTCCTAAAGCTATCGAGTAGTTTTGATGGGTTCTTTTGGGAATACGTGTTATCTGAACACAAGTTCACTTTGGATACCCTGTTCAAAGCACTGATAACGGTAGAGTCATACTTGGGGAGTAGGGACGAGGCTTTGGTGATCAAGAGCCTTTTCTCGAAATCTAGGCCAATGGAAGGTGAGATTGAGAAGGAGGTGGTTGATCGGAACCAAACCAGTAGACTCACTTTGGGAGGCAAGAAAAGAGCTTTCAAGCCGTACGGCGTGAAGATACCCGGTAAGAGTAAGTGCTTCAATTGCGGGGAAAGAGGACATTGGAGGTCTACCTGTTCTAAGCCTAAGAAGGCGGTAAAGAAAGGTAAGTCTCATGCTTTAGTCGTTGAAACATATGTTGCGGCGTATGCTGCCCACGTTTGGGTAGTGGATACCGGGGCAACTGATCATATTTGTTTCACTCTTCAGGGGTTCCAGCTAACCCGGCGACTTAGCAAGAATGAGATCACCATCACTTTGGGCGATGCTACGAGAGTGGCAGCCGAAGCAGTGGGAGTAGTGCACCTATCTTTTGAAGATAGAGTTTTAATTTTAAGAGATGTTTTATACGTTCCAAACTTTAGGAAGAATTTAATTTCGGTTTCTAAGTTGTTTTTTGATGGATATTCAGTTACTTTTAATAAAGTTGTTACTGTTTCTTTTAAGAATGATGTTATCTGTCATGGAACGTTGGTAAACAATCTCTATACGATTAAGTGTGCACACCACTCAAATAATGAATCTAATAACACGTCGATCATTTCGAGCAATAAAAGAAAGCGTTCTTCGGAGATGAACGAAACACTTCTATGGCATCTTAGACTAGGTCATATTAATCTAAAACGGATAGAGAGATTGGTGAAAGACGGATCCTTGGAATCACTCCAAGTCGAGCCGTTTCCAACTTGTGAATCCTGTTTAGAGGGTAAGATGACCAAGAGGGCATTTGGAGCCAAGGGGAATAG
Source organism: Ballota nigra (assembly GCA_947034835.1). Classification (NCBI taxonomy): domain Eukaryota; kingdom Viridiplantae; phylum Streptophyta; class Magnoliopsida; order Lamiales; family Lamiaceae; genus Ballota; species Ballota nigra. The sequence continues at coordinate 56,863,472 of OX344726.1, forward strand.
AGCCACGGAAGTGTTAGAACTCGTTCATACCGATGTGTGTGGTCGAATGACGATCAAAGCGAGAATGGGGTATGAGTATTTCGTTACCTTCATTGACGATTACTCAAGATATGGGTACATTTACCTTATGCGGTATAAGTCTGAAACTTTTGAAAAGTTTAAAGAGTTTAAGGCCGAAGCCGAGAAACATAGGGAAAAGAGTATCAAGTTTCTACGATCAGATCGTGGAGGCGAATACCTCAGCGATGAATTCTTGAACTACCTATCGGACGAAGGGATCGTATCCCAGTTAACCGCACCGGGAACCCCTCAACAGAACGGTGTGGCGGAACGAAGAAACCGGACTCTTTTAGAGATGGTCAGATCCATGATGAGTTATTCGGATTTACCCAAGTCGTTTTGGGGTAATGCCTTGGAAACGGCGGCTTATATTCTAAACTTGGTGCCATCCAAATCGGTTCCTAAAACCTCAATGGAATTGTGGACCGGGCGCAAGCCCAGTCTAAGACATTTGCGGATTTGGGGTTGTCCGGCATACGTGCTAGACAAGGAAGCCGGTAAGTTGGATCCACGTTCGGAATTAAGGCTGTTTATAGGATACCTGGCGGGAACGAAAGGGTGTATGTTCTATAGTCCCAAGGATCAAAAGACCGTGATTAGTAGACACTTTAAATTCTTGGAGGAAGACTATATGAACAATCGGAAACCTAAAAGTGAAATTACCTTAGAAGAATTGAGAGGTCAAACCTCAATACCAAGTATACAAGATGATGTACCACATGTCACATCTTCACAACCGGAACCCCGTCGTAGTGGGAGGGTTCCTAGGCAACCCGAGAGATTCATGGGGATAGGAGAATCTTCGGATTTGGTTCTCGGTGTTGAATCAGACCCATGGACATACGACGAGGCAATCCAAGACAAAGACGCGGAGTCATGGCAAACGACAATGGAAGCCGAGATGGGTTCGATGGATCATAATCAAGTGTGGGAGTTGGTCGAGCCACCCAGTGGGGTAGAACCCATTGGATGCAAGTGGGTGTACAAGAGGAAAAGAGGACCGGACGGAAGGGTTGAAACCTTCAAAGCAAGGCTTGTGGCCAAAGGGTATACTCAGAAAGAAGGGATCGATTATGAGGAAACCTTTTCGCCTGTAGCTATGCTTAAGTCCATCCGTATTCTCTTGTCGATCGCTGCACACCTAGATTACGAGATCTGGCAAATGGATGTCAAGACGACTTTCCTTAACGGAAGTCTTGACGGCATAGATATCTATATGCAACAGCCCAAAGGTTTCATTGAAAAAGGCCAAGAGAATCTCGTATGCAAGCTCAAGAGATCCATTTACGGACTTAAGCAAGCATCGCGTACTTGGAACCAGTGTTTTGATCAAGTGATTAAGTCTTATGGGTTTGATCAAAACGAGTTTGAAAGTTGTGTGTATAAGAAGCGTGACGGAACTGCGGTGGTATTCTTAGTATTATACGTAGACGATATTCTGCTCATTGGAAACAATGTAAAGGTATTGTCAGACGTAAAGGTATGGCTGTCAAAACAATTTGATATGAAGGACTTAGGGGAAGCCGGTCACATCCTTGGGATCAAAATCACTCGCGATCGCAAGAAGAGGATGTTGGGCTTATCGCAAGCTTCATACATTGACACTGTTTTGAAGCGTTTCAGCATGCAAGATTCCAAGAAAGGTTTTGTACCTTTTAGGCACGGAATCCATCTATCGAAAGAAATGAGCCCTAAGACGCAAGCGGAGATAGATGACATGAAAGGTGTTCCGTACGCTTCGGCCGTAGGAAGCCTTATGTATGCAATGCTGTGTACGAGGCCGGATATCTGCTTTGCCGTGGGCATGGTGGCAAGATATCAAAGTAATCCCGGGAAAGACCATTGGACTGCCGTAAAGTGCATCTTGAGGTATCTGAAAAGAACTCGGGAGCGGATGCTGATTTACTAGTCAGATAGTCTAGTTCCCGTAGGATACACAGACTCGGATTTCCAATCAGACATAGACTCAAGAAAGTCAACCTCGGGTAGTGTGTTTTGCATGGGAGGAGGAGCCATTTCATGGAGAAGCGTTAAGCAGAAATGCATCGCCGATTCGACCATGGAAGCTGAGTATGTAGCTGCTTGTGAAGCAGCGAAAGAGGCAGTTTGGCTCAAGAACTTCTTAGTGGACTTGGACGTTGTTCCAAATTTGCCCGACAAGATAACTGTCTTTTGTGACAATGCCGGAGCAGTTGCAAATTCAAAGGAACCGAGAGCCCACAAGGCCAGCAAACACATAGAAAGAAAATACCATCTGATACGAGAAATCGTTAAGAGAGGAGATATAGAGGTGGCAAAGATAGCGTCGGGTGACAACCTAGCGGATCCATTCACAAAGGGTCTGCCTCAGAGTACATTCGAGAGATATGTGGATGGAATGAGAGTCAAGACTATTGCCAATCTGCTTTAAGTATAAGTGGGAGGAATTATTAGGTTAGTGTAGGTTGACATGAGATGTCACGTAGAGCTACTACACTAAGACATGCGTGATGTATACTAAAAGCAGCCTTTAAGTATAAGTGGGAGATTGTTGGAGTTATACGTGAAAGTATGCTTTTACTTTGTATAACTCGTGTATCAAAAACTCGTTTTATGAGAATAATTCTTTTATCGCATTTGCTTTAGTTATGATTGAATGTTGAATTTCTATTGCAAACCGTTCAATATATAGTACGTGTTACATAGTAGTTAATGTGGTGATACCCGATCACGGAAGACGACATTGACAGTTTACTTGTAACTAAACGTACATTTTCACGACCTAGGTGGAATTGAACAATCCGCCGTGAAAGGTCGATGTGTAAGGCTCAGATTGGTCTGTCTTGACTAAGAGATTGCACTAGCACATTTAGTATGTGTTGAAGAGGTCCTACAGCGAGGATAAATTCTTCTGTTCTGAAAGGTGAAGAATTAGACCTCAGTGGTTGTTGATTTCTTAATCTCCGTCACTTAAATAGGACCGTGTGTGCTTAATAGTTACTGCTTTGATTCATGTTGGGTGAGAATCATTGTGACTTCGAACTTTGTGTCTTGGGCAGTAATATTAATCATACGACGGTTGCTAAGATTTAATACGGAGAAACGCGTGCGAGTACGGCTCGTGTGATTAGTCCTCTTGGTGGGCTCAGAAGTTTTATTGTACCAAATCTTGCAAGTGAAAAATTAGTTTCTTCGGTACGAATAATAATGTTGAGCTGTCTTTACTCCAAGGTGAAAGACGTTAATTAATGTAGAGCTATTCAGAAGCTTAATTAATTAATGGACTTGATAATCTTAAACGCGGGAAATAATAACCGGGAGCCCATGTTATCGTAATATGGATTAAGATGGATAGTGCAATATTAATTTATTAGTGGTAATAATTAATATTAATGGGCTAAATTATATTGGGGCTCAATATTGAAATTCAGAAGTCCATTAGGAGGTCCAATCTTAATTCTCCTTAAGGCCCCTCAAGTAGCCCATTAAGTAGCCCAATAATGATAAGGTGATTAAAATAAAGAATATATTAATGCTGATTTTTTCAAGTAAAATTCGAAAATATGAGAATCAAGGAGAAATAAGATTTTGTTGATTTTCTTGGAAAGATATTATGAAAGATATGTATTCTAGAAGTACAAGAATATCTCATATATTCAAGAAGATCCAAATCTTTGGATTTCAACTTGAAATTTTCGAAAATTACATCTTATAATTAAGAGTGTGATATTTTTGTGGAATATTTTATTTTGGAGAAAAGAATATATGAGATATATTCAAGATTTCTTAGAGTCTAAGAAAAGATTTTTTCCAAGCCCATAAACCACAATATTTTCGGCCACTTTTATTTATAAATAGGGGATGATTATTTCATCCCCAAGTACATAATTCCATGTGTTGGAAAAATCAAGAAGCATAGATATTTTTCTTTTTCCTTAGTTTATTAAATTGCTTGAAAGCGTCTCCCACCGGCGATCAAGTGAGGTGAAAAGGGAAATACTTGAGAAGGCTTTGGGTTGATAGAACGAGATTACAAGTGTCCCGTATATCCAAAGGCCATTACTACGAGAGGTACGTTAATCGCATATTTACTTGTTTAATTCCGCCTAGTTAAATATGTGAAATTAATTTAACATGCATGATGATAATTAGTTGTTGGAATTATTATTTGAATTAATTAGGATTAATTCATGCTAGTAATAATTGTATTTAAATTTGTATTTAAAATTCATCCCGAATAGATTCCGGGCACCCCTATTTTCCCAACACGATAATCATATGCATAATTAAATTACCGAAAGAAATTAAGAACATAAACGAAAGATAGAATCAATAACTCAAGTCTCAAAATAAATCTATATAAATCTGGAAAAACCTAGGTTAAATAGTCTCAAGGATTCAAGAAATTAAGAATAAAAACTAATCGGTTCAAAAGAAAGGTAATTAATCTATGAATTCGTAAGCTAAAACCTCGATTACACGGTGAAAAACCTTGCCAAAACTCTCAAAACACTCTTCTTCTTTGAAAAACGAGTGTAGACATGTGTAGATGTGTAAAAATAGGCTTGAAACGGGTATTTATATGATTCGGGGCGAAAACAGGGCAAAATCCGATCAGGGTGCTCGAGCAGGGCCTTAGGTCGAGCACTTGGTGCTCGAGCGGGCTTGGTCGAGCACCAATTTGCCACAGAAGTCGCAGGGCGCTCGACCTGGTGGAGGTTGAGCACTTTCCGCTTGAGTGCCTCCAGGTCGAGCACTTTTTCGGCTGTTGTACACCTGTTCGAAAAACCTTCATATCTTCTCAACCGGGAGTCCGTTTTGGCAGATTCAAAGCCCTACGAACTCCTATTTTCAACCTCTATCCAAATATAAACACCAAAGAGAAAAATTGATGAGTTTATGAAAATGATACTCAAATGACTCTAAATACTCATAAAAACACTCAAAATATGGGCTAATCGGGCACCAAAACATCACAATTTCAGGTCTAATCAATTGACTTGGTGTTTCGGTGTGTGACTTTTGTGTTATGATCTATTCTTGTAAATGGAAAACCGACATATTCTTTCCTCCTTCAGCGGGGTCTCCTCCAAGGTGGCCCCATTTTCCCTTATTTGTTTCTCCTATGTGCAGAAAGATTCTCCTCACTAATCAAACAAGCTGAAAATAGAGGAGAGATCATGAGAGTTAAAGTGGCTCACCAAGCTCCCCCGATCTCACATCTATTTTGGCTGATGACAACATTATAATCCTTCGGGCAAACCAAGTTGAAGTGAACAAGGTGAAGGAAATCATTACAACGTATGAGGCTGCTTCTGGACAACGGGTGAACTTGGACAAGTCAGAGATGTTTGTAAGTGGGAATTGATGGAACGCGCCGGTGAAGGCGGTCCGTCCCCTAGATCGTTGTTGGGATACCAAACGTGTATACACAATTAAAGACCTAAACATGCATCTAAAGACAAGTTTAGATCCGTTACCCTTGAAGACCGAGGCGTTGATTCCACTACTGATCTTCTAGTCTGTCTCCCAACCTCGTTCGTACACCGGGTGGACGGCGAACTAGCGAACGTGGAGAAAAGTGCCTCACAATTTCGTCTCCCTCTCAACCCCACTCACGAATTTCGGCTGCTGCACGTTTTATCTTAGAGTGCTAGGGTTTTAAACACGAAATTGAAGCCTTTATATAGACTCCTTAAGTTTCATGGGTCAGACTAGGGATCTGTTAGAAGGTATAGGGTTTGGGCTCCTCACGGACCCAAATACTCTTATGTTCAGCCCAGAACATTTATTTGGCCCGTGAACATTAATTCATTCCACTAGAGAATTAATGTTGCACTCCCATCCTATCCCGAACCGAATCAGGACTTCTATTAGACTCTATAATTCCCCGTGTTAAAGATATCGCACGTCCATTAATTATTAAAGCTCCTGACCGCTTTAATTAATTAACATCTATTATTCCTTGAGTAGTACCACTCAACCTTGTTTTCGTACGGATATAATCCACCTGCAGGGTTTAATACGACAATCCTTTATGAGTTTCCTCAAGGGAACGCCATCAACCTGGATCACCAGGACACGGTGCCTTAATGTCAATAAATAGACATCGTGCAAACGATGTCACTACCCAAAATACATAGTGCGTTGAATCTAACAAGATTCACACCCATAGTAAATCAAAGTAGTGAACAAGCGCTCCACATATCTAGATATCACAATTAGGGTTAAGAATTACAAGAGTCACCAAGACCTTTAGTTCTTCATAACAGTCAGAATAGAAGAACATGTCTTAACTGTGATCCATTCAATACGACATAGCGTACTAGTATGAACTAATGGCCAAGACAAGCCACTAACAAGTTCATACTACAACTTATACCAATAGTTATGTCCAGAACTATCTCAGTTGTGAATACTGTTTATATCTTATAAGGAACTGACAATGTGATCTTCTGTGTGACTACAAACCCACCACATTATCTACAATATAAGATAAACAGACATACAAGTAATACAAGCAATTAATAAGATTGCAATAATGTGAAAAACCATTTATTTCAGATAATAAGGAAATCGAATATATCCATAAAAGCCCAACAAAAGTTTGCTTTACAGTATACACCAACAGGAATATTTCGGAGGAGAATAGGGACAACTTGGGGCACGGACTGTTGGTTATTACTCGAATTACTTGTGCCTACCAACCTCATAGAAAGATCAAAGAGACAGGTTTTTCAAGTGATCTATGATCGAGTTATCAGTAGACTCAAAGGATGGAAAGAGAAGACACTTACAAAAGCGGGGAGAGAGATACTTCTAAAGAGTGTGATCCAAGCGATTCCAACATTCGCAATGAGCTGTTTTGTGTTTCCTAAGTCCTTATGCAAAAATATTGAGATAGCTATTACTCGTTTTTACTGGGGAGTAAAGGGGGAGGAAGGGAAAATGCATTGGGCCAGTTGGGAAAAAATTTCAAGATCAAAGGATAATGGTGGTTTGGGATTCCACAAGATGTACTTCTTTAATTTGGTTATGGTTGCAAAACAGCTTTGGAGAATCTTCCGTAATCCAAACTCTCTCATATCCCAAATACTTAAAGCTCGGTATTTTCCTCGGTGTACTATTAACAAAGCAAAGATTGGCTTCCAACCAAGCTTTCTTTGGAGTAGTCTTCTAAAAGCGTGTGTAATTGTTTAGGAAGGTCTCGCATGGAGAGTAGGAAACGGCCTTAGCATTCACAGTCCAAGGTATAAATGGGTGGGAACTCAACACCTACTGGTCTCAACAATAGTCCCCAAGGAAATTCCCTCGTCTCTGACCTCATGATTCCAAATCAAGGACTTTGGGACGCTGCAAAAGTTCATGAATTTTTCCCCGAGGAGGAAGCAAATGCCATCCTAAAAATCCCACTGTCCAGCCGCTTACCTTCTGATACTTCAATTTGGAACCTCACAAAACATGGTAAGGTTTCTGTCAAAACGGCGTACTTTTTGGCCATTACAAAATTCTCGAAATGCGGCAGGAAACTTCCTTCATCTAGTTCTCCTAACAAACTTTGGAAGAAAATATGGCACCTTCAAATTCCACCATCTGTTAGACATTTCATTTGGAAGAAAATATGGCACCTTCAAACTCAAGGAAATTTTCGCAGAAGGGGAATGGGGGTGGAACCTGCCTGTGCTCGTTGCGGCCTTGAAGGTGAATTAGGTGCACACATCTTCATCCAATGTCTTTTTGCAATCCATGTTTGGGGATGCAGCCCGATCCACGTTATTTCTCAGAATACTTATACCAGCTTTAAGGATCTATGTGCACAGATGTTCGAACAAATGCCAAGCAAGGGATGCTCACTTTTTGCCATTATCACGTGGAATATTTGGAAAGTAAGGAATGCCTACCTCTTCGAAGAACGATACCTGGCTCCATTTGAGGTAATTCAAAATCCCTTCGTCTCTATCAGGACATCCGATCCATTGATAACCTGGATGGAGCGCAAGTAAGTCGCCCCCAGCGCCAGACACACTGGAAATGCCCACCAAGAGGTGCATACAAACTGAATTCGGATGCTGCATTTTTCAAGGATGGTCATGTTGGTTACAGTTTTATCGTCCGAAATGAGAAGAGAGAAGTGATGATGTCGGGGGCCAAGAGATGTCGGATGGAAGGAAGCGCTATCTCTTCGTTTTGCTTTACGACAGGCTATTGATGGAGGGCTACGCAATATAATGATCGAAACGGACCCGAAAATCCTTGCAAAGATGAGATCTGTGATGAGCCCTATGTTCAATTAATTGTTGAGGATATATGGATGCTTGCTAAGGAAATTGACTGTACCCACTTTGCTGCTATTAAAAGGGAGGCAAACTCACTCGCCCATGATATAGCACATTTAGGAACACATGAGAACTATGAGGAAATATGGATCGAATAAATTCCTAGAAGTTGTATCCGTGAGCCTATCTTATTCTAATATAATCTTTTATTTTCTGTCAAAAAAAAAAAAAAAAAAGATAAGAAAAGGAAAAGAAAGAAGAGTTGGAATTGTGTGAACCAATTTCACCATGTAACTGATTTTCATCCGATACTTCTTAGTAGAATAATTAATACTCCATCCGTTACGATTTAAATTATCTCAGCCGAATAGTGCAAGTTTTAATGAATTTTTTATTCAATAGTATTAAAATTTGTAAAGCTAAGGATTTATTAGTCCGTCTTTTTTATTAAAAGAAGTTTAGTTCATTTGGTAAAGCGTATATTGAAAAATGTTGTGCAATGAGATATAAATAAGTGATGCTTGAAAGTGTTTAGTTTTAAAAAGTAAAACTATTTTTTGTAGCTTGATATAATCTAAATTATAACATAAAGAATATATTTTAGTGAAATAACTAATACCCTTTAAAAATAATTTTCATTAATAAAAATAAATTAATATTCTTTAATAAAACAACCAACTTTTAAAACAAATTGCACAGTAAAACTTGTTTATACAATACTTAGCTTATGAATTTTCGTTGGGCGCCTTTGAGAAAAATAATTTAAAAAAAAACAACCATTTTGCTTGATTTTGAAATTAGTAACCAATAAAACCAGTTAAAAAAAAGAAGAAAAACTAATACTTCTTGGTATTTTAAGAAGGGGTAGTTAATATTTACTACATTTCTAAGAGCTTAAATACAAATTGGGGTACAAAAAAACCCATGAGCCATTTTACTACATTTAGTGGTCCCCACATGCCTTTCCAAAACTACATACTCATACAATTTGGTGGGTCTGTGTTCAAAGACAGCTTCTTACAAAATCTGACACAATAATGACTGGTTGACAAGTTTTTGCACAGTTCCCGAGGTAAAAATTTGACCAGAATATTTGTTATTTTCGGGTGTATAATAATTTTGAACGTAAACATAAATTTTATGAACACATGCCCAAAATTTTATGAACACAACTATAAAATATTTCGAACATAAAACTTAAAATATTTGAGAATTTCATAAACTTAATTTAAGCAGATTCAAAATTTCATAAACATTTCCTTCATTATTTATTTGAGAATTACATATCAAAATACATTAAAGAAACACCTCATTTATTAATAATTTTGAAATTACATAGAAGAAAAACCAAATTATTACATCTGCAAGAATTATACACCCAAAAATTATGAACAAACTGTCGATAAAATGTGCACATACGCACAAAATTTATGAACAATCGTCCAAGTATTATGAACAAATGAAAAAAACAAATGAACAGATGCCCAACTCGAATGCTGGAGTTTGCAAAAGCCTTTTAATCTCTGAATTTCCAGATATCTTCATATTTGAATGCCTGAAATCTTCACCTCTTGAATGTAGAACCCAGATATCTTGCAGAACCCAAATTCAAATTCAATTTGCAGAACCCAGATATCTTCACCTCTTGAATGCCTTTTAACCCATCTTCAATTCTACTTGTATTTGAATGCCTAAAAATCAAAATAACAAAAATTATGAACAAACTATAATTTTAAGTGATTCTATAATCTGTATAATTAAAAAAATCATCCATTAACCCAAAAATACACATCCCAAATTTTTCCATCATCTTCCCCACACTACACCTACCCACACACTCACACACACAAGCATAGAACCAAAAATACAATTAAAACCCTCCATCAAAATAAAATCCAGTACTAAGAAGTGATATCTATATTGCTCCAGTTGTGCTTAAATTTAAAGAAAGCTTGAACTCTGATTCCTGGAACAAAAAAAAATCTACCACAATTCACTAAAAATGATCAAAGCTCAGAGAATACAATACGAATCTAACAATGCATTGATGCTCAAATTGGAGCTAATTATGCTCTCTCTCTACAAGTGAAACTAGCGATTGAATTAGCATAGCGATTGAATCAGTTCCCACATTAAACACTACACCAAACCCACACTAAAACAAAAAACTGCACTATCCCTTCCCCTTTCCTCCACCCACACGTATGCACAACAATCAGCACTGCCTCCATTTAAAAAACATAACACCCAAACCCACCCACCCCCTACCCCGCACTAAACCTTCCCCAACACTCACACCCCCTACATTATGCACACACCTGCACCTATTCTCCTGCCCCAATACTTCCGCACACACCTCACCTACCCCCCTCCCCCCAACACGAACATACACTTTGCACCAAGCCTCCACATTCACACACACACTCAAACTTTTCAATGAACAACATAAATTTTGTGGAAATACATAGATCTAAACTGACCTTCAAATAATGTCGGGTTAACCGAATTTATAAAAATGGGAGACTTTTGGATCTGATCTAATATCTATAGGACAAGAATTTCTGCCAGTGGTGGTGATTGGCCGTGGAAACCAATCGATTTTAGATCCGGGAAATCTGGTGGTCGTCGGCGACGCGACAGTGAGGAGGCGAGACTATGGCCATGGCGTTGGCGGTGGTGCCTTCTTCCCAATATTGATGACGACCATCGACGTTTTGGGCGGTAGCGCGGGGATGAATTTCTTCCATGAATACGGAATTCTTCCATCGGAGCTTCCCTCGGTGAACGGTGGTGGACAGTGGGTGGATTTCTTTCCTTGAAGCTTCCATGGTTTTTTCTCGGAAGTGAGAGAGAGATATGAGAGAGGGGGAATGAGTAATGAATTGTTTGAAATGAAAAATAATTATTAAAAGGCTGAGGAGAGAGAAATATGGGTCCTACCCTTTAAAATGCAATTTGACACACAAATATATCAAACTGCTCCATGGGATTTTTGATATTTTATGTTGCATTTAAGGCTCTAGGATTGTAGCATTGTGTGTATTTCTCTTTTAAGAAAGGCTTGCACCTCGTCTGTTCACTCAGCGTTGAGGTACAAATCATTATTGCGTAGAGCTCCACCTACCCAATGCCTCAGAATTACCAAATTGCCCCTATTCTCTCTCCTCATCTTTTTTTCCCATTCATTTTGCCAGCCCCCGTGAGCTAGGTACAACTCGTCAAAGCCCTCTCTCTCTCTCTCTCCCTTCCCTGCTTCTTCCTCCCGCACCAATACCCAACAAACCCTCTACTCTGTATGTGTGGCTTTCGTCTTTCCGTACAGTGAGTTTTATTGCAATTTCCCACCACGATTCTGTGGAATTTGGATTCGATTTATGATTAATAGAGATTGGATTTGGCCGTTGATCTGATGGAGCGCATAGTAGGAGGCAAATTCAAGCTTGGCCGTAAGATCGGTAGTGGATCATTTGGTGAAATCTTTCTTGGTGAGCTTGTCTGTATTCAAGTGTGCTCAGCCTCTTTTACGCTTTCTGTTGTTTATTTATATGCTTTCGTTGCTGAACGTTTTGCCAATTCTGTGTTGCGCAGCTACGCATATCGATACCTTCGAGATTGTTGCAGTGAAGATTGTAAGTTCCTTCAGTTTTTTTTGAGTCTTTGTTTCTAGTTGTTCAAGTGTATGTTTTCTCATGACTAATTGAAATGTACTGAAATCCTGCATGCAGCTATGTGGTTCGTTTTTTACTATTTTCTGTTTGAGTTGTTTGGGAATGGATATGGAAAAGGCACTAGGTGCTTCAGGGCTAATCCATCATGTGTGTATTCGAATGTTTGAATGGGATATCGATTGTTTGCCTCGTGTACTCTTCTTTTTGTAGAAATAATACAGTGAGCGAATGGCCTCATATCAAATTGAAAAGTGACTACGTTTGTGAATTGTAATCGGAAGGTTACTTCAGGTTCAGTAGGGCTATTTCAGTGTGTGACTAGCTTGCATTTGTGTTTCTTTGCAGGAAAATAATAAAACAAAGCATCCACAACTTCTCTATGAAGCCAAGTTATACAATATTCTTCAAGGAGGAAGTACGTTGCAATGCATCCAGAATGATACAGTGTGCATATGGCTTGGATTTTATGTATGCATGAGTTTGTGAATGGCTATAGGAGGATCAGCCTATTCCTGTGCCATTAACTTGTCATTCACCTTTACCATGGAATAATTATCCACATTTCTTTCATTTGTTGCTGTTGAGAGTTGATTAGGTTGTGTTTCATGTATGTCTTTTGTTGAAATTGCTATGCACATGTCTAGGTCTCCTCCCATAACGCATAGTTATGGTCAAGTATAAGTCAAATCTTGATGAATTTGAAGGTAACCATTTTTCAATCGTTAGAGGAAATTTAAGTTCAAATTGCTATGTTGATTAGGAAAATCGTACCTTTGACATTAGTGGTATACAAAGTAATTTTCCCCCAAACATAGAACACATGGTATTAATCAATTGGCTTGTTGAAATGAACAAACCTGAAAAAAGATTAATTTGTTCTCACTTTGTGGCCTGATAAAAAAGGAATAAGAATGAGTACAGTGTACTTGCTTAAGTTGGTGATTCCAATCTTATTTAAACTATTCAAAACTTATTTTTGTTAGGTGGTATACCTGCTATAAAGTGGTCTGGCGTCAATGGGGAGGATAATGTTCTTGTCCTCGACTTGCTGGGACCGAGTCTCGAGGATCTATTTGTGTATTGTGGTAGGAAGTTCTCATTGAAGACTGTTTTAATGTTGGCCGATCAAATGGTAACTTCATACTGGAGAAAATTGGAGTTGTGTTCCCTTCTTGTTTCCAACATGGATAGTATTTTTGATTGTAATGCTTATCTTTTGCTTCATATAGATAACTAGAATAGAATTTGTGCATTCTAAAGGATTTCTGCATCGGGATATCAAACCTGATAACTTTCTCATGGGTCTTGGTCGAAAAGCAAATCAGGTAAAACTGTAAAAGAATTTTTTGTTGTTATTTCTTTGATGCTTCTGCTCCATTCTTCCTCATTTCTTCATATTCGTGGCCTCTTGTGCAGGTCTATATTATTGATTTTGGTCTGGCTAAGAGGTATCGTGATTCAACAACAAACCGGCATATTCCATACAGGTGCACTTCTGCTAGCGTTTACAGTTTCTTTTCTGTTGAAATCGAAAGATTTGATACTAATTTGATCTATGAAATTTCAGAAGTATGAATATTTCTCAAATACATCTTTTTTGGAATAGGACATCGTGAAACCTGTGAAAATTGCAGTATTTTTGTTCCCAATGTTCTAATTTGATTATACAATGTAATATCTCTTTGTTTACAGTCAGAACAGTTTGCTGCTGGTTTCCTTGTCATGACTCAATTCACTTTACCTTTTATTTGTACAGGGAGAATAAAAATTTGACAGGAACTGCGCGATATGCAAGTTGTAACACACACCTTGGAATTGGTAAGAAAAAACAGATACCTTCTCTGTTCTTGTTTAGTCCATGATAAACAAAGGAAATTCTTAAATGGTGGTTTTCATGATGGATTTTCAATTCTTCCTTTTCCCCCTTTTTTTAGAGCAAAGCCGGAGGGATGATTTGGAGTCCCTTGGATATGTACTTCTTTATTTCTTGAGAGGAAGGTCAGCTCTATTCATTATTGTTAACTTTTTTCCTGGAGTATCAATTATTGCCTTTTCATTTTAACCAACTATAAGTTGTCATATAGCCTCCCATGGCAGGGATTGAAAGCTGCCACAAAGAAGCAAAAGTACGACAAGATTTGTGAGAAGAAATTATCAACTCCAATTGAGGTGGTTATTTAAGTTGACTACTTTCAATTTCTTTTGATAGCCTCTACGCTCCTGTTATGCAATATTAAGTTTGTCTGAAGGTACTGTGCAAGTCCCATCCTGTGGAATTCGCCTCATACTTCCATTACTGCCACTCGTTGACATTTGACCAGAGACCTGATTATGGATTTTTGAAACGCTTATTCCGTGAACTATTTACCCGTGAAGGTGATAGCCTAGTCTTATAGCTAATTCCTTGGACTTTGTGCATTACCTGCTCCAATCTGGTTTATTTTGGAGTGAGTAGTGGTCCTGGATATTTTCAGTTAAACAGGAGTTGGAGATAGAATACTAGATTACTTCCCAGTTTTGTGCCTTTTTTTTGTGTTGAAACTTGTATTTTGCTGCTGCTTCCAGGTTGTGAGTTTGACTATGTTTTTGACTGGACCATTCTGAAGTATCAGCAAGCACAAATAAGCAAAACACAGAAACGGGTATCAGTAGTTTTCAATATTATCTTTTTCTTTACTTCTTGTGGTGCTAAAGTTACGTTTCTGTTTATACCGGCATTCATATCTTCCTAATAATCTGTCTGGTCTCTGTTGAATTGGCTTATTATCAGTGTCATATTAACTTGGGACCTTTTACAGCCAATTCCTGGAGAGAGTAGTGAAGCGGCTCCAATGGATATAGAAAAGCATCAAGGTTATAATCTTTTATGCTGTTTCATTTTTCTAGACACAGAAACAAAAACATGATCTTTACTTTCAGTTGGGGTTGCAATTTGATTGTTTTGGAGGTCATTTATGAAGCTTGCTTCAATCTTTCAGTTATGGGCTCTAAAATAAACTCATTGATCCATTATTAAAAGGTTGCAACTTCAATTTGAAATCATCATTTAATCTTTTACCGTTTTTAAAGTGGCATTGGTGGCATCTCCATTGCTTTATTCTAGTTTATATTGAAAATATGGAATCGAACATGAAAGAAGAGAATATAATTCAAAGACATTCGATTCCTTTGTCTTTGAGTGAGCTACTGCTTATGGATCCTTCCATAACCTCTAAGTTTATATAGAAAATATGGAATCGAACATGAAAGAAGAGAATATAATTCAAAGACATCCGGCATCTTTGTCTTTGAATGCTACTGTTTATGGAATCTTCTGTAGCTTTTATTTGTTTGGTGTCCACAGGAAGTAATGCTCCTTATCCAGCTGATTTGGGTGAACGTATGAGGTCAAACACTGGTGCTGCTAGTCCTGGTGTTCGTTTGCAATTTAAGTCACCAACAAGTCGAAATGTTACTCATGGGACTCCTCTAGATAGAAATGTAAGGGATTCCCATGTTGATGCTTGATACAAAAAAGAAAAGCTTTTTCCTTTTTGCTTTTTATTTTCCTGTTTGAAAAAATATTGAATGTTATCTACAGTAATTACCAATTAAATGACTTTACTGAATCTGTTTATGTTACACTTATTTGTGTAGGTTCTGAGCAATGCACATGTTCCATCTACTTCATTCTCTCCTGCTGTTGTGGGAAAAGGAAATGCCTCAAAACCTATATTATCTACTGAAGCAAATGCTAGTCATGGAAATGTGGATAGCTCTGCTCCTTCAAGTAGTTGGATTTCTTCCCTACGCCGCATTTCTTCATCCAAGTGAATGATATGGAAAATATCTGGTTTGTTCCTTAACCTCTCCTTCCCTGCTCTTCGTAGCTCACTCACCAAACATCTCATTTCTCCCAGTTTACCATTTCAAATATCTTCTTTTCCTTATAAAAGGTCCTGCCAGTTGATATCTTCCCTAAAATAACTGTAATTCGATTCCATGATCAGTATCTTCCGTTTTTTTGGGAACTTGTAAAGCTCTTTTCATAAACCCAGACTGATGAACCTTCAAAACCCTTCGATTCCATGATCTCTATCTTCAGTTTTTTTGAATTGTAAATTTCTTAAGTTCAAACCCTGATCGATGAACCTACAAAATCCTTCAATAATTTGATATATGCATGAGCAAGGTTATTTTAGTTATCTAAGATAGCATTTTGATGTAAAAGTATAAAGTTGGATTTGAAATCCATAAAAACAACTCCATTTGTGGTTGTTTGGATTGATTCTTTCTGCAATGAATTTGAAATCCAACACTCATTTTGAATTGGGTGGAAGTGAAATTCATTTGTTTTTAACCCATGCAATACATATATTTACCTACATCATTTGTGCTAACTATTATCTACGTATTAAACATGCTTTTTTTTTTTTGCTCCCTGTTAATTTATCAGACTAAAATATCTTTAAATTTCCCCTTTAGTTTTTATGATTGCATTATCAAGTTAGGATCATAGTTCTGCTTCCCACAGTTATGATCCTTCCCAGCTTGCTACACCAGGTCTAGCATCTAATATACCATTGTGTTGTTCGATGGTTAGCTTTTATAAATGTTTGATTTCTGCTTTACTTTCCTAACCTACACATTAATTACTAATATGCTTGCAATTTTCAGGGTTTTCTCTTTCCAACTGCGATTGATGCCACTGAGAGAAATTTCGTTTGAAGATGGAACTGGCAGTGGCTGATGCAACTCGTGCAAAATAAAACTTTATTATCTCTCATTGGTAACGAATGGAGGATACAGGAGTTGCTGGTCCTTTATCCTTATCATTGGTTGATTCAGTGAGTTGTGTGTATAGTATACAAAATGACAAGGCCTTTAATATTCCCCCAATCACTTATGGTTTGTTAGCTGAAGGAGTATAGTCTGTTTTATGTATCTTGGCATGTATATCGTTTTTCTCTGCAACTATTTCGGCCAAATCCAAGGTTAAAGGCTACATCCGGATTCTTCTGTGAGCCATCAATTGAATGCGTGAATTGTAATTTATGGAATGAACTGAGTTTTTATTACTTTAGGTTTTTTGGTAAATCTTTATAAGAAGACTGCAAAGAGCTTGCAAGAACGGACGAGGAAAAGGTGAGGGAATTCTCTTTTCCTCTATTTCCTGCTTATCACAAATATTCAAACACTATAGGGGGAATAGCATTGATCATTCGATAAGTCTGCTTCTGGTATTTTATTTTTCCTTATCCATATGAAGTTTGGTTAATTGGTAGTTATGAGAATATTTAGTTTACAATGTCCCATCAAGATTATGAATTGGAGATTTATCAGGTGAGGTTATGCAAGTGGGACAAGCTAATGAATGCATTGAAGGAACTTACTTGGGCAGATCTCATTTCAGGCAAGTGTTGCTTTAAAATCTTTATGCTGTTAATTGTTTTTTCATTTTTATTATTACAAAGGAAATTGCCGTCTATGGATATGGCTATTTTTAGAGCTTGAGATTGTATATGTACACCTTGTGCTACTTACGACACTAAGCAATAAACTTAGTTTTTTTTTTTCCAAGAAATAGTATTAGTGGTGTACAGTGTACAAAATGCACAATGGCCTTACAACTTTGTCTAAAAGCTAGAGTCATTTTCTCAATTCTGTACGGCAAACCACACTGGTCTGGTTGTACGATCAATTGAAACGGTGTTTGGTAAAATTATAAGGAATGAAATGTATATACGAATGGAAAGAGCATGAAATCTAAGTCATACCTCGCAAATAGGCAAGGTTGGAAGGTTCATTTGCCTTTGGGAATCAAAGTCATATTGGGCTCCATTTGGATGGAGTCATTTGAGAATCCATGGATTTGAAAATGAATTGATCTGGGGATCCATGGATTTCAAATAACATGGCTTTGCTAGGTATTTAAAATTTCTTCAATTTGAACTAAGAACAAAGCTAGGAATTAAAAATTCATAGATTTAAAATAAGTGGAGTGAATTTAGGTTATGGATTTAAATTTGTGGCTTAAATCTTTCCATCCAGACACAATCAGAGTAATTCCAAACATAGTTTTCAAAGAGAGTAATTCTAAAGTTACGCTGGGATTTTGATTCTCATTCCTCATCGCCAAGTGGAATTGCAAAAGCACCTACAACTAATTATTTCTTGTCTCTATTCATAGCTCAATGAAAAATCAAGATTTCAAATTCTTGTCATACAAGATAAATCCTATGATTTTATTTCTAACGGAGGGAGTATATAAATTGAGGACAAACCATTCGGGGGTATATTATGAGCTTAAGAACTTATACACGAGTTCATGGGAGGTCATCGACAAAGCTTGGAGCTTCGATCCAAACTATTGGACTTGAATACCAAGAGCTTGGCTATATAACCTGATTAAAAAAAAATCGCTATTTGTAATAACGGTATTAACCCACAATTATCCAGACTGACTTGCACAAATTTTGTAATTGTACAAAGGTCCAGGTTAATTACAGTAACTTCTTTTGTTAATACACCCCATTAAAAAGATATTTGGAATTTTTTTTAAAAACTTGATAACTTTTAGAATTTTTTTATGAAAATTAAAAAAAAAAAAAAAAAAAAAAAAAGAAAAAAAAATACTCATTTATTTTTTTCCGAGAATTGTTAAATTTTTCTTCTAATTTTTTTTTGGTGGAGTATATTAACAAAGATAGAATTGTAAGTAATCTGATCCTTACAAATTATGCTAAATAGCAATTCGGAACAAAAAAACCATACGTGGACCGTATTTTGGACCACTCCAAGAACAATTCTTGAAAGATTGAAAAGGGGAAAACTCTTAACATGCGTCACTTTTTCAGAGCTTGGAAAGGGGAAGAAAAAACTTGTGAAATCCACACAAAATCTCTTATGCATGAGTTTCGTAATATAAAATTAATATCATTATATGTATCTATTGATACCATTACATGCATTTGTTGATATTAATAAATTAAAATTACAGTATAAAATGTTATGTAAACAGTGAATATATATAATGATATCATTTTCATATTATGAGCCAATTTCACAATATACTTGTAAAGGTGTGATTATAAATCAACGTGGTCCCATTTGATTGTTTTTCTTACAAATTAGATTCTCGTAAGATTTATATTATCACATAGTTGTTATTTATACGATTTATATCCCATAAGAATGATAAATATTGTATAAATGGTACTCATCATTATTATGACGAGTAATTCTAGTGTGCATTTGGATGCATGATATGCACTTGGATTTAAAAAAAAAAAAATTCAAGCAGAAATCAGGAATACCCAAAGAAGACATCAGTAATACCCGAAGAAGGCATCAACAATACCCCAACTGCAAAAAAAAAAAAAAAAACACACAGTTCGGTGTGTTTGTGTGTATTTTGATAAAATCAAAATTGAAGTCAAAATTGAATTTGTCTATTATGACGGATAACAATTCATTTCTTTTTTGGTCATGAAAATGGATCAATATATGAGAAATTTATGTATAGCTTTCGGGTTATAATTTGTTATACACGGATCTTGTTATTGTTATCGTAACTATTACTCACATAATATTTTTTCATAGAAATATTGTGTAATTAAAATTCCATCATAATGAATTTACTTAATAATTATGTGATAACAAAAATTACACCATGAACCAATTTTATAAACCTGTTTATGTTTTGTGTGTATTTTTAAACAGTATATAAATTAATTAAAAGATACTCCATTAGTTTAATAGTAATATAGTATAATGAAAACAACTAATATCATTGTGATTTGCACGGTGAAACTGGTTACAACAATTATGCTCATGCGATAATTATTACTCCCTCCGTCTCATACTTGTTTGCTACATTGCCAAAATGTTCGTTCCATACTTGTTTGCTACATTCATTTTTGGCAATAAAACAACAATATTTTTTAATATTATATTTTCTAAACACTCCTAACCAAAATCATCTACTTTATCACTTTATTAATTTAAATACTAATAATTTATTTTTAAAACTTGAGCAAATAGTAAAGTAGCAAATAAGTATGAGATTGAGGGGGTAATCGAGAAACTTTTGTATGAAAGTGACCCATGTATGTGACATATTACTCTTACACGTATGTGTGATACTCAAATTTTGAGAGTATTATGTCATTGCAATAGGGGTGGGAATAGGTCAGACTACCCGACAGGGGCCTACGGCTCGGCCTACCTAAAGCCTAGCTCGGCTCGTTTAACAAACGGGTCAGGCTTTTTTAAAAGCCTATTTATTTAAATAGACCAGACTTGAGCTTTTTTGTAAGCCTTTTAAGCCCAACAGACCGGCCTATTTAACTACACTAATATATATATATATATATATATATATATATATATATATATATATATATATATAATATAATAATACAATACATATATAATATAATAAATATTTAATATATATATATATATGTAAGAATATTGCAAAATATAAATTTAAATATTATTTGAATTTGTTATTTTGCTATTATTTAATAATTCTTTGGTAAATTATTTTTATTTTTCATTTTAAAATTTAAAGAGTTAATTATTATGATTTAATAATAAGATAATTATTGAATATAATTTTGTAAACATGATTAAAAAGGCCCCCAAAAGGCTTTCATGCCAGACCTATTTATTAAAAAGGTCAGGCCAAGGCTCTGAAAAAAACCTATGACGGATAACAGGCCAGGCTTAGACCCAAAGATTAAATAGCAGGCCCAGATCGTCCAACGAAAAGCATAGCTCGGCTCGACCTATTTCCACCTCTACATTGCAACAACCCTTCCTTTTTCCTTACTCAATAATAAGATAAGAGTAAAATTCAACTCACAAGGCCGCAAACCTCCGACAATTCTTCAATCGGATCCACTACTCGTTGCAAATAAATATAATTTTTTTTTAAATCTTTGTTGAGCAATTCTTTGCCATCTAGTTCATGTTGGAAAAATTGGGGTGCCCGAATCTATACTGGATAAAATTTAAATACGAATTTAAATTTAATTATTACTAGTATGAATTAACACTAAATTAATTCAAATAATAATTAATCCAACAACAAAAGATCATGCATATGAACATTATCACATAAAATTCTACGACGGAAAAACTAAGAATTTTACGTTAATATGTATCTCTTGAAGCGACGTCCAACCGAGATAAACGGGACAAGCGTAACGATCCTATCAACCGTAAAAGCCTTCTCAAGTATTCCCTCTTCGCCTTATTCATTCGCCGGTGGGAAGCGCTCACGAACAATTTAAAATAACAAGGAAATAAAATATTTACAGCTCTTGATTTTTCCAACTCATGGAATTGTTTACTTGGGGATGAAATAATCATCCCCTATTTATAATAAAGGAGTTACCGAAATTTTGGTGTCAAATATGGTGAGAGAATTTTTTTTTTCTTGGCCTCCAAAATATCTTGAATATATCCCATATATTTTCATTTCTTGATAATAAAATATCCCACATAATCTCAACCTCCTATTATAAGCTTATTTTCGAAAATTAGGGAGAAAATATACTAGATTTGGATCTTCTTAGATTTATGAGATAATCTTGTATTCCAAGAATACATATCTTCCATAATATCTTTCCAAGAAAATCAACAAAATCTTTTCTCTACCATATATGAAATTTTCAAAAATATATATGAAAAAATCAGCAATTATATTTTCTTTTATTTTAATCACTTTATTATTATTGGACTACTTATTGGGCTACTTGAGGGGCCTTTAAGAGAATTAAGATTGGACCTCCAAAGGGTTACTGAATTACAATATTGAGCCCCAATATCATTCAACCCATTAATATTAATTAATACCACTAATAAATTAATATTGCACTATTCATCTTAATCCATATTACGATAATATGGGCTCCCGGTGTATTATTTCCCGTGTTTAAGACTATTTAGTCCATTAATTAATTGAACTTCTGAATAGCTCTAAATAAATAAATATTTTTTATCTTGAGTAAAGACAACTCAACATTATTATCTGTAGCGAAGAAATTAATTCTTCACTTGCAAGATTTGGTATGATAAAACTCATGAGCCCATCAAGGGGACAAATCACACGAGTCGTACTCCCACATGTTGCTCCGTATTAAACCTTAGCAACCGTCATATGATTAATGTTACTACCCAAAGCACAAGGTTCGAAGTCACGATGATTCTCACCCAACATGAATCAAAGCAATAACTATTAACCACACACGGTCCTATTTAAGTGACGGAAATTAAGAAATCAATAATCACTGAGGTCTAATTCTTCACTTTTCAGAACAGAAGAATTTGTCCTCGCTGTAGGTCCTCTTCAACACATACTAAATGTGCTAGTGCAATCTCTTAGTCAAGAAAGGCCAATCTGAGATATACACATCGACCTTTCGCGGCGGATGTTCAATTCCACCTGGGCCGTGAATTTGTACGTTTAGTTACAAGGAACTCGTTAATGTAATTGTTGGGACATTGTCAGTTTTGATTAAGATCCCAAAGCCCCTGAAAAGATGTTTGCCTTAATCTGTCTTTGTCAGGCTAGTCTTGGTTAGGTTCTATACTTAGTCATTTTACACTTCACAGGTACTCAGTGAGAGGAGAACTCACTGGTGACAATCAAGACCAAGAGCCTGAAGACGAAGAGCACCATCCTGAACTTATGGCAGTCCTCTAAGCTGGCTGAGTAAGTGTCAGTGATGAAGAGTATGACCCTGAGGTCATTACTAACTCAGTCCTGAAGGGAACAGGGTGTCACTGAGCTTATGGGAAGACTTGGAGTAGAGCCAAGCAATACAAAAGGAATTTCAGCGTCAGGACAAGACCGGTGAGCTCAAGACAAAATGAACTTAATAAGACAAGCCTGAAGCTCAGGAATAAGTTCTGACATTCTCACCAACCTGATGACGTGGACCAATCCGAGAAGGACACGCACGTATGGAACCTGACATGAAGACTGAATTCAGACTGCATATTCAACGGGCAAGCATTTAATGTGCATTTAATGCAAATACCAAATCCATGCAAGGACGGCTGCTGCATGAAGATATGTCCGTTTGAAGCCACTCTACATAGATGACTAGAAGACTATCTCTCCAACGGATAGTTTTTCAAATTACCTATAAATACATAAGACCTTGAACCCATTCAAGGTTACGGGAAATTTCCAAGCCAGAAATTACTCAAACTCTCAAGCATTCAAAGCATTCAGCCTTTAAGAGAAGCACTCGAAACCATCTAAATTTCCCAAGTGTTTCTTAGCAACTGGGAGTTATTCTGTATTCCAAGAGCTAAATAGCATTATCTTAAGCTTAGAGAGATTATCCAATCCTTAGCATAGCTTTGCCTTGTAAGGATAATCTCAACTTAGTTGGAATCCAAACTGAAACCAAAACCCTAAGTTAGGTTTGTTGGGAGTAAGCCAGTTAGTGTGTTAGTAGGAAGTTTGTATAGATCAGTGAGGTTAGCTGGTCTTGGTGCACCTTGGCACGTTAAAAACAAGAATCCCTTGAGTGGATTTCCTGTTAAATCAGGCCGTGGACGTAGGAGCTTGAGCCTCTGAACCACGTTAAACTTGCTATGTTCTTATTGCTTTGATATTGTGCATACCTGCCATATTACTTGTTCATTCATTGCATTCGGTTTATCAGGCTTGAATCAATCAGCCTGATCTTCAAAAAGGAGCACTGCCCTTCTAAACACTATTCAGAATTGAGTAAAACAAGTTTTTTAGAAAGCAAACTAAACAAGAATTTAAACTATCAGGGCTCAAACATTTCCGCACTGAACTTGAACTGATAGTTAGCCAACTGACCCGCACCAAGTGTAGTCAGTAGGTGTGTTATCAGCTCCTAGTTCTTTACCACTCTGAGTAAAGGGGACTCAGTCAGTTTTAAGGTTAAAAAATTGGTATACGTGTATTCCCCCCCCCCCATACACGCATTCCCCAGTCTTGTACCGGTACCAACAAGTGGTATCAGAGCAGTGGTTCGAAAGACCACTGACTTTGAATACTAATAGTTTCAGAGGAGAAACTGTTGGTGGTCACTGAACATATCTGAGTTTGCTTTTCATAAAACTTGCATCATCATGACTTCAAGGAGACTTGAAGCTTCGTTACCTGAATTCTCTGTGTCTAACTTTTTCTATTGGAAGTTCAGATTAGAAGCACATCTAGATGCCATCCATGACCAGATGCCGCGTGTACTCAGGGGAGGACCGATCAAAATTACTGTCCCTAATACCAGAGGGAGAGGATATGATGATCTCGATATTGGTGTACCTATTCCTAAGGAAAGGAAGGATATGACCACTGATGAGATCAAGATGATGGGGCTTGACAACGTCGCCAGAAACATCATCTTGCACACGGTGCCCTTCGAGGAGTCAGCTAGGCTGATGAACTTAAAGACGGCAAAGGAGGTTTGGGATGAGCTGACAAGGATGTGTGAGGGATCTGAAAAGATCAAGGAGAACAAGAGAAACATTGCCATTCAGAAATTCGAGGCGTTAGAGATGCTGCCTAACGAGAGCATAGACCAAATGGAGTCTAGATTCATCAAGTTGATGAATGAGTTGGTGATGCTGGACAAGGATGTCCCAAGGAGAGATGTTGCTTCAAAGATCCTGAATGCCCTTCCTGAGAGATGGGATAACAGTGTATTTATGCTTAAGAACACTCAGGATATGAGTAACATAACTTCTGCTTTACTTTTTTCAGAGCTCAAAGCGCTTGAATTTGATCTTAACAAAAGAAAGAAGAAAGTTCAGTCAGAAGAGGAAGTGAAGAAGAAAACTCCTGAGAAAAGTGTGGCGTTCAAGGCCAGGTCTGAACCTGTTGAGCCCTCATCAAATTCTTCATCAAAGTCACTGATGGAGATGAGCAGGGAAGAACTCGCTGAGGAGTACAGCCTGATGGCCAGACGTTTTGACAAGCTCAATTCCAGGTTTGGTCGTTATAAAAAGTTTTATCAGGACTCACGTGACAGGAAACCTGAAGGAACCCACCAAAGCTCAAGGAGATATGAGGAGCGAAGGAATACTGACCAGAGGAGAGAACGTGGTGATGAAAGGAGATATTCTGAACCAAAGCCTGAAAGAAGAGACGAACAGAGACGTACTCGCGATGATAGATATCCAACCAAGGCTGAAAGCTCACCAAGAACCAGGGAACCTGACTCAAGGAGGAACCCTGAACCGAGAAAAGAAAGAGTAAGTGAGCAGGTAGCATGTTACAACTGTAACAAGATTGGTCACTATCAGTACGACTGCCCGGAGCTGAGTGCGAGGGAGAGAGAGGAAAGGAGAGCCACTAGGGATCTAAGATCTGCTGATCGGAGAGCAATGGTCGCTGAAGATGCAACAGATTCTGACGGTCCTACTGAAAGGTCACCTGAACTCTTCTCAGATGACGAGTACGATGATGTCTGTCTGATGGCTAGGGATGAGCCTGAGGTAACATCAAATTCTGTTTGTGCTTCTTACACTGGTCAAAATCCTGAGCTTAGCTCAGAGTCAGTTAGAGAAATGAACCTTCAGATCTGCCTTGATCAATTGATGGTTGATTTCTCTAGACTGCAGGAAACTAATGTCTTCTTGGTAGAGGAGAACAAGAAATTGAGTACTGAGGTTCACAACCTGAACGAACAACTCACTCAGTCTGATCTTAAAGAATCAGCTCAAATTGTGAGACTAACTCAGGAGATTGATTTAATCAATGCTGAGCGTCTTCCAAGAGAGAAGATTCTGAAGGAATTGGCTGAGGAAGAGCTGGTCAGGAAGGAAGAACTGAAAGTACTTAAGAGTAAGTTTGATGACCTCTTTACCAGACATGAAATCCTGAAAAAGAGTGAGGACTCTCTCAAGAAAAAGGTTGCAGCAATGAATAAATCCTCAGTGGCTAGAGAGGAAATAAATAGCAGCCAGATGCTTGGGAACAAGAAAAAGGGACTTGGATATGTTCCTGATAAATCCTCACAAGGTCAGTCTCATGTTGCTTCAGGGAGCAACACTGAGAGGGTATTTGTTCAGGCAGGCCAGAATGCACCTAAGGTTGTACTTCAGGCCCGCCAAACCGATAAGGGCAAAGAAACTGTTGACACAGTAAGGGTTGCTTCTAAGGTAGCTAAGCCAAAACCCAAGGGAAAGGCAAAACAATCTAAGGAAGCCCCTGAGAGCTCAGGCCAGGGAAAGCCTCAGCGAAAGCAGAGGAAGACTCAGGCCAAGAGCCCTCTGACTGATCAGCGAGGGTACCATCATGCTTGGCAATACCAACAGGGAAGGCCAAATATGATGACACCCCCGTGGTTTTGGCATCCTGAGGCCTTTAACTGTTTTCCATTCCCTCACTTGCCTAGGGGGAATAGAACACAGGGCCCTTATCAAGAACAAGGCCCAAGACCTGCTGCACCCAGACCTAGGAAGAACAGGAAGCCAGCCCAAAAGGCACCCACTCAGGCTCCTGTGAAGCCTAAGTCTAGCACTCATACACCATCTTCCTCTCAGGCAAAGAAGAAGAAAGTTGTGTATGTTGATGTTTCAGGGAGACAGATTTACTACTCCGAGGCAATCAGGGTTGTTAAGCAAGTCTGGATCCCGAAGGGTACAGCTGACACGATAGGACCCAACATCCAATGGGTACCTAAAGCCTGATTTGCTTGCAGGCGGCTGTGGATCACAACAAGAGGAGAGGAGACTCAATCAAAGCTGTTTGGTACCTAGACAGTGGTTGCTCAAGGTACATGACTGGAATGAAGAGTCTTCTCCAAGAATATCAAGCCAAAGATGGTCCACAGGTAACCTTTGGTGATAACTCAAAAGGTGTTACTAAAGGTTTTGGTGTTCTAATTATAGGTACAGTCAGAGTGGAAAATGTGTCCTTTGTGGAAGGACTGAAGCATAACCTGCTGTCAGTAAGTCAATTCTGTGACAAAGGGTTCAGTGTTGAGTTCTCATCGAATATATGTTCAGTCAAGGATAAATCAACACAAGTGCTTCTATCAGGTATAAGGAAAGATAACGTTTATCTCGCTGATTGGAGCAGCATTATTCCTAATACTTGTTTTGTCGCTAAAAGCTCTCTAGAGCTCAGTTGGTTATGGCATAAAAGATTAAGCCACCTGAACTTCAAGATTCTTAACAAAATTTCTAGACAGTCACTTGTTGAAGGTCTACCTAATGAAGTTTTTAGCAAAGATCATGTGTGCTAAGCTTGTCAGGAAGGGAAGCAGGTCAGAGCATCATTCAAAGAGAAAGCTTCTTATTCCACTGACAGAATTCTTCAGCTCTTGCACATGGATTTATTTGACCCTATAACACATGTGAGTATGAATGGTAGAAAGTATACTCTTGTGGTTATTGATGATTATTCTAGATATACTTGGGTTATTTTCTTGTTGAATAAGAAGGAAACACAGGTGAAGCTTCCAGAGTTGCTCAGAAGACTCAGCAATGAGAAGAATCAGTCTATTACTAAGATCAGATCTGACAAGGGCACTGAGTTTATAAATTCATATATTTCTAACTTTTGTAATGAACTTGGTATAGCTCATGAGACTTCTGCAGCTAGAACCCCACAACAGAATGGTGTCACTGAAAGGAGGAACATGACACTGAAGGAAGCTGCAAGGACCATGCTGGCTGAGTCAGGATTGCCCAAGAAATTCTGGGCTGAGGCAATCAACACTGCATGCTACTCTCAGAACAGAACCATGCTGAACAAACAACATGCTCAGACCCCATATGACACATGGAACAAAAGGAAACCTCGTATTTCTTATTTTCATGTATTTGGCTGTAAGTGCTTCATCCTCAACAATGGGAAGACCCAATTGAAAGCCTTTGATAGCAAATCTGATGAAGGAATATTCTTAGGATATTCTGAAGTTAGTAAAGCCTTCAGGGTTAACAATTGTAGGACTCTTGTTGTGGAAGAATCACCTCATGTTGTCTTTGATGAATCTGCTAATGAGTCTAGGGAAAAGGTGTTGAATCCTGACACTGAGGAGGTCACAAGGAGTGTGACAAGGCTGAGCTTGAAGAATCAACCTGATCCCAAGATCAAGACTGTGCCAATTCCGAGATGAGATGATGATGACGATGATCAGGATGATGAATCAGGTTCCACTCCTAAGCCCAGCACATCAGGGATTGTTGAGTCTCAGACTGAGGAACATGCTCAACCTGAGGTAAGCCCCGTCAATGAAGATACTGTCGCAGCTGAGACGGTTCCTGAGTCACCTAATCAAGGGAGAATCAATGTCCCTGACATTGAGCTTGTTAATCCCTTTGGTATAGACTCAGGATCATCCCCTTCTGTTCAATTTCCTGAATTTTATGAGCCTGTAGACACTAACATTGCAGGTACTTCAGGAACAACTCCTGGCAAAAGAACATGGTTAGAGGATCATCCCATTGATCAAATCATTGGTGATCCAACTGAGGGAGTCAGGACCAGACGGTTCCATGGTGAGAGTGCATTGTTCTGTTGCTTTCTCTCTGAGCAAGAGCCTCAGAACATTGATGAA
The DNA here is from genome assembly GCA_947034835.1 of Ballota nigra. Classification (NCBI taxonomy): domain Eukaryota; kingdom Viridiplantae; phylum Streptophyta; class Magnoliopsida; order Lamiales; family Lamiaceae; genus Ballota; species Ballota nigra. Next base: position 56,891,996 of record OX344726.1, read on the forward strand.
GCTCTCACTGACTCGAACTGGATCATTGCCATGCAAGAGGAGTTGAATCAGTTCACAAGGAAACAGGTTTGGAAACTGGTAGATAGACCTAGGCATCAAGGTGTGATTGGTACCAAGTGGGTCTTTAAGAACAAGAAGGATGAGAATGGTGTTGTGGTAAGGAACAAGGCTAGACTGGTTGCAAAAGGGTATTGTCAATCTGAGGGAATAGACTATGATGAGACTTTTGCTCCAGTGGCTAGGTTGGAAGCTATCAGGTTGTTCCTTGCATACGCAACATATAAGAAGTTCAAGGTGTATCAAATGGATGTCAAGAGTGCCTTCCTGAATGGTGTACTCAATGAAGAGGTATATGTTGAACAATCTCCTGGGTTTGAGGTTGAAGATAGAGTATACCATTTGAAGAAAGCACTCTATGAACTTAAGCAAGCACCATGAGCTTGGTATGATACTCTCTCTCAATTCCTGACAGACCATGGGTTCAAGAAGGGAACTGTGGATAGGACATTGTTCAGGATCACTGAAGGTGATGACATTCTCTTGGTCCAGATTTATGTGGATGACATAATATTTGGATCACCAAATCATCAGCTCTGTGAGAAATTCTCTAAGTTGATGACTGGTAAATTTGAGAAGTCAATGATGGGAGAGATGAACTTCTTCTTAGGATTGCAGGTCAAGCAGACTGATCAAGGTATCTTCATAAATCAGGCCAAGTATACAAGAGACTTGATTCAAAAGTTTGGTGTTCAGAACAGCAATCCAGCCAGGATCCCTATGAACACAAATTGGAAGATGGATCCTGACGCTGAAGGGACTTCAGTAAATCAGACTGAGTATCGAGGACTGATAGGTTCTTTGTTGTACCTGACTGCAAGTAGGCCTGACATTACGTTTGCAGTTGGTGTGTGTGCTAGGTATCAGTCTGATCCCAAAATGAGTCATTTGGAGGCTGCTAAGAGGATACTTAAGTATTTGAAAAGGACAGTCAATATGGGACTATGACATCCTTCAGATGACAACTTAGAACTGACAGGTTATTCAGATGCAGATTATGGAGGTTGTAGGATTGATAGGAAATCAACCTCAGGGACATGTCAGTTTTTGGGGAGTAAGTTGATCTCGTGGTTTAGTAAGAAGCAGAATTCAGTGGCGACATCCACAATTGAGGCTGAGTATATGGCTGCAGGTAGGTGTTGTGCTCAGATTTTGTGGTTGAGGCAACAGTTGAGGGACTACCAAGTATTTGCTAATCAGGTTCCAATCTATTGTAATAACAATAGTGCAATAGCAATTACTCAGAACCCAGTACTTCACACAAGGTGCAAGCATGTGGATATTAGGCATCACTTCATTCGAGATCATGTGGAGAAGAAAGATATTAGGATGGAGAAGATTCACACTGACAGGCAAAGAGCTGACATCTTGACTAAGCCTCTGGCTGAAACAAGGTTCATGGAACTGTCAGTGGAGTTAGGACTCTTAGATCCGGGAGAGCAGTCAGCATAGGGTTCTAGGGGGAACTCAGGCCAGACTCGACTCAGCGAGGTATCAGGGTGCTACAATGTCTCCCTGACAGGTATGAGTTCTAACCTGACTCTTGTGAATCTCAAGCGTCTCCCTGAGTCCTTCGTCCTGAAAATCTTTATTAAATGCATTTCGTTTTCATTAAAAGCGCACCTTTTCATATTTAAACCCACGCGCACGGAGCATTTAATGCTACAGTTACTTTTTCATATACGTGTCCGTTTTATACGGAATATGACTGACATGGGGTTTTGATTGAAACTGAGATTAATCCTGGCCCCTCATTTCAAAACCTTTCGAATTCAGGAATTGATCTCAACCCCACGTTTGAGTAACTGACTTAATATTATCAATCAAGAGTGCCATTTGAGGTTCTTACGCAAACACAACTCACATCTGCACACTGAGTTTTCTCTTGCTCAAACACAGAAATTTCGAAAAATCTCTTCCTTTCAAAACAATGGCATTTCTTGATTCCAACTGGACAACCGACAAGATCGTAGACGTTGTCAAGAACAAGCTGATACACATGGAGCAAGTCATCTCCATGGAAGGTATCTGTCTTACAGTTGAGGAAATCAAACCCGTATTCAAGTGGATTTCCAATGCTGGGTTGGAAACATACTTCACCACCCGCCCCATTTTCGTGCTCTCAAGAACAGTTGTGGAAGCTTATTTAAATATGTTCTTACGGAAGGGGGAACTATTCACGAAGGTGACTGCGCTTAAGCCGACGAGAGAGAAGGACGGCGACGGTGAACCTCTTTACAACTCAGAGGTGGTCACTATTGACATCAGGAGGGCGGTGAGGGAAGTTTTCAAGTTTCCGTTCTCAGGCATCAACCCAAAGACGTACAAGGAGAACTCGGAGGGAGAACTTCTTGGGAAATGGACCAAATCTGGGTCATCAGAGTTCAAGGCTCGTCAGAACAAGAATACGCTAAAGCCTGAGTACAGAGCTCTGGTGGATTTGGTGTCCAAGATTGTGATGGATGCAACTGGCTCTCACGAGCAATTGAGTCAGCCCAAGCTGAGACTCATGGGAGCAATTGTTGATGGAGTGGAAGCGAACTGGGAGCAGTTCTTCCTTGATCAACTCCATCAGGCCGGGTTGGACAAGCTAAAGCGAGATGAGGAGAAGAAGCACACTTCCGTCAGTGCCATCTTGTCGTTCGGAACGAGGATGTCCATCCTGATAGCTCATGCCTGCCATGGGTATACCTTCGACTTTGAGGACAGTCTCTCTTCAAAGAAGGTAATGTTTTCCTCACTGAGTGATACCTATTCAGTGCTAGGGCTGACTAATCCCCATGCGAAAGCAAAGGGTCAGGCCAAAAAGCCAGCTGGTAAGGCCAAGAGAGTGGCTACCAGTCTCATTGAAAGGGTAGATGACCTCCTTGAGAGGAGTAAGGAAGTTGAGGAGGTAGCAGCTGATGAGGTGGAGCAGCCTGAGGTGGAAAAGACTGAGAAGAAGAAGAAGGTAAGGGTCGTGCTGTCAGGGAAGAGCACGAAATCAGGGACTGAGTCTGATCCCAAGAAGGCCGGGTCTGAGGCTGAGGGAACTGACGATGACGTCAGGAAGGAGGGTGATCAGGGAGAGAGGCCCCTGAAGAGGCTTAGAAAGGGACCCAAAAAGTCCCCTGCTAAGAAGCTGCCTGAGGTGAGTGAGAGGGAGAAGTCAAGCTCTCTTGGATCCTCTGACTTGGAGGAAGTGAGAAAATCTGTCGAGAAGGCAGAGTTGTTGCAGCCTGAGACAGTACCCACTCAAACACCCCCACACCCCGAAATCCAAACCCCTTCCAACCCTGACCCTACTTCTCAACCCACTGAAACACCCCAAACCTCAGAGCCAAATCATCCTACTGAGTCAGCGCCATCAAACTCACCCTCGAATGCGTCTGACCAGTCAGCCGAGCCAAATCTTCCAAACCCCACAGACTTTCCCTCATACCCCAATCCCAAAGACTGTCCCAAATCCATTTCAACTGAAGAGGATGAATTCCTCGAAGTGGAGGAGGAGGAATTAGATGAACATATGGCGGGAGGGATTCTGGAGAACACTCTCAGGGGGAATGCCACAGAATGGGCAGGTAAGTGCTGGCCTGGGCTGCATAAGTACAATGAGCTGCTAGCATATGTGATTGAGCTCAAGGTTTGGTTGGATTTCAAACAATCAAACATGCAGGAGCAACATTTGCTAGTGGACGCTCGTGGCTGGGAGCACTGGGAGTCTGAGGAAGCCAAGATTTGCTCTTTCTTTGGACTGACTAGCTGGCTTCAACTTCTAAACTTCGACAACCTGAAGCAGTTAGTGGCTGATATGATGTCCAAGAGCAAGGCTGACATCCTATCTGATGAAGAGAAGGATGATGAGGATGATGAAGCTCAGGGTGGAGCTATGGAGAAAGCAGTGGAGGAGACTGCGAATGAAGTTGATGAGATGAACTCTGAGCCTCAGGCTTAGTGGGAAGGTGAGAAGGACACTGGTGCCAAGGGTGGACCAGTAGCTAAGGATGTTTTAAACATCTCAGCTGCCAATGAGACATCTGTCGATGAAGGGATTCCCTGCCCTGAGACAAGAGAGGAAGATGTTGAGGCATCCACGGAGACTCTCAGTTCCGAGGGACAAGTTCCTAAGGTTCAAGTTAGCTTAGCTGAGCCTGAGCGGGCGGCTATGACTACTTCACAACTGCCTTCAGTGCACCTTGAAGAAGGGACTGATGCTGCAGGGGCTGACAAGGGAAAACAACCAATCACTGATGAGGCCGTTGATGATGAAGATGTGATAATAACTGGGGTCGGCCGTGCTAAATTCACAAGCATAGTGGAGGTCAAGAAGGAGAAAACCACAGAAAATCTAGCTGAACTTCAGGAGGAAGTAATGAGGCTATGAGCTGAGAAAGAAGAAGACTCCAAGGCCCTGACAAAACACATCAGGTGGACAAAGTCAGCCTACAACACCCTTGCCAACAGGGAGCTGATTCTGTTAAAGAAAATGATGACTGACACGGCCAAGTCAGTGAGGAATGAGCGGAAGCGCACTAAGAAGATGCTAAGGCAGACCTTGAAGCAGTTGGCTGAGAAGGATGAGCAAAGGAAGGACGATCTCAATCAGGCTGTGGAGAAGCTTGCAGCTCAGGCTGGAGCACTATTCACTCAGGCCATTTCTGGCTCAGCATCAAAGTTTGAGCTGGAGTCAGAACACATTGCTCAGACTTCGAAGGACATTGCCGAGAGGTTGACTCAGGCAGATGAGCGATCCGCTCAGGTGGAGAAGAAGATTGAGAAGGCTGAACAAAGACTCCAACTCTCCATGGAGGTCTTTGAGAAGAAGGTCCAAGCTGCAATTAGTTCTGTATCTTTTGCAGGGACTGGTATCTCGATGGGAGTTGAATTATTGAAGGAGGGAATTAATGATGTCCATTCCCTAGCCTCCTTCGTAATCAATAGCGGATCTGACGCATTCCCATCAGAGGCCAATGATGATGCCAAAAAGGGGGAAAAGAAGAAGAAAAGATCCCGCCCTGAGGCATCTGAGGCAGTCAACCAAGGCGAAATTGTTCTAGCCGATCCTGAAGCAAATCCTGAAGGGAATGTGCTGAGGGTGAGGAAGTCAGCGAGGTTGGCAGCAGTGGAGAAGGAAGGAGAGGAAGTTGTTGCCAGGCTGAGGGCGGAGGCAGCAAAGGCAAAGGCTGATGAACCTTCAAAACAACCTGAGCCAGTTCAGAGATCTTCTCCCATGAGCTCAAGGAAGAACCCAATCACTTACTCCGGGGAGTTGGTGGCGGAGTTATGTGCTGAAGCATGGGGAGACCATTCTGAGAAATCTGAGGCTATGCGCAGAGCTGAAATTGCTCAGAAGGAGAAGATGCGCATCTTGGAAAAGAAGGTTGAGAAGCTGACTGATATCAATGAGCTTCAACAACGAGAACTGGATGATGCAGTGATCAGCTTGCTAAGAAGGAAGAAGGCGAAGCCAGAGCCTAGGAAGTACATGAGAAGCCAACAGTTAGGAAATCAACAATTCTTCAAGTCAGTAGGCCAGAATCAGGAGTAAGGGAAGCTTTTGTAGATGAGTTCGTCTCAGAGGCATTGAAGGAGTTTTGGATTGATGCAAGGGATGAGTTTGTTAGATTGTGGTACGTTGTGAAGAAGTGGGGCGACACTGATGATATTAATGTCCACTTCACTGACTACATGATGGACAACCATCCTGAGTTATTCCAAAAGATCTTGGAGGAGGCTGATGCAGCTCAAGTTCAAGTGAAGGCTCCTGAGTTCACCATTCGAGCTCCTCCCTTAGTTCCTGGAACTCAAAAGCATGACACAAAGGCCATTATGATGGAAGTCTTGAAGATAGCCAAAGCTGAAGGATACGTGAACCAACCTAGAAGATTTGACGAGCTGAAGGCAAGAGTCTATGCAGGATATGGACTCAAACCTGAAATGAGATTAGTCTAGGTATTCACAGGCTTCTTTGTAATAGATTAGATTCATTGTAACTATTTCCAAATCATTCAATGAAATCTATTACTTTTTCCCACAGATAAAAACTCATTGTCTTTTTGGCTGTTTAAATTCTGTACTTTATCAAGAACTGCTCTAACACTGTCTTATCTTATAGATAGGTTTATCATAATTCCTCTAAGTGTTTTGAGGATCTTTTCAGTGTTTTGGCATCATCAAAAAGGGGGAAATTGTTGGGACATTGTCAGTTTTGATTAAGATCCCAAAGCCCCTGAAAAGATGTTTGCCTTAATCTGTCTTTGTCAGGCTAGTCTTGGTTAGGTTCTATACTTAGTCATTTTACACTTCACAGGTACTCAGTGAGAGGAGAACTCACTGGTGACAATCAAGACCAAGAGCCTGAAGACGAAGAGCACCATCCTGAACTTATGGCAGTCCTCTAAGCTGGCTGAGTAAGTGTCAGTGATGAAGAGTATGACCCTGAGGTCATTACTAACTCAGTCCTGAAGGGAACAGGGTGTCACTGAGCTTATGGGAAGACTTGGAGTAGAGCCAAGCAATACAAAAGGAATTTCAGCGTCAGGACAAGACCGGTGAGCTCAAGACAAAATGAACTTAATAAAACAAGCCTGAAGCTCAGGAATAAGTTCTGACATTCTCACCAACCTGATGACGTGGACCAATCCGAGAAGGACACGCACGTACAGAACCTGACATGAAGACTGAATTCAGACTGCATATTCAACGGGCAAGCATTTAATGTGCATTTAATGCAAATACCAAATCCATGCAAGGACGGCTGCTGCATGAAGATATGTCCGTTTGAAGCCACTCTACATAGATGACTAGAAGACTATCTCTCCAACGGATAGTTTTTCAAATTACCTATAAATACATAAGACCTTGAACCCATTCAAGGTTACGGGAAATTTCCAAGCCAGAAATTACTCTAACTCTCAAGCATTCAGCCTTTAAGAGAAGCACTCGAAACCATCTAAATTTCCCAAGTGTTTCTTAGCAACTGAGAGTTATTCTGTATTCCAAGAGCTAAATAGCATTATCTTAAGCTTAGAGAGATTATCCAATCCTTAGCATAGCTTTGCCTTGTAAGGATAATCTCAACTTAGTTGGAATCCAAACTGAAACCAAAACCCTAAGTTAGGTTTGTTGGGAGTAAGCCAGTTAGTGTGTTAGTAGGAAGTTTGTATAGATCAGTGAGGTTAGCTGGTCTTGGTGCACCTTGGCACGTTAAAAACAAGAATCCCTTGAGTGGATTTCCTGTTAAATCAGGCCGTGGACGTAGGAGCTTGAGCCTCTGAACCACGTTAAACTTGCTGTGTTCTTATTGCTTTGATATTGTGCATACCTGCCATATTACTTGTTCATTCATTGCATTCGGTTTATCAGGCTTGAATCAATCAGCCTGATCTTCAAAAAGGAGCACTGCCCTTCTAAACACTATTCAGGGCTCAAACATTTCCGCACTGAACTTGAACTGATAGTTAGCCAACTGACCCGCACCAAGTGTAGTCAGTAGGTGTGTTATCGGCTCCTAGTTCTTTACCACTCTGAGTAAAGGGGACTCAGTCAGTTTTAAGGTTAAAAAATTGGTATACGTGTATTCCCCCCCCCCAATACACGTATTCCTCAGTCTTGTACCGGGACCAACAATAATCTTCCGTGATCTGGTATCACCACATTAACTACAATGTAACACATACTATAAATAGAACGAGTTGCAATAAATATTTAACATTCATTCATATCTAAAGAAAATGTGATAAAAGAATTATTCTCATAAAATAAGTGTTTAATATATGAGTTACTTTAACGTATAACTCCAACAATCTCCCACTTATACTTAAAGTCTGATTTTTAGTATACATCATGCATTTCTAGTGTAGTTCTACGTGACATCTCATGTCAACCTACGCTAACCTAATAATTCCTCTCACTTATACTTAAAGCAGATTGACAATAGTCTTGACACCCATTCCATCCACATGTCTCTCGAATGTACTCTGAGGCAGACCCTTTGTGAATGGATCTACTAGGTTGTCCTCCGATATTTATCTTTGCCAACTCTTTATCTCATCTCTTAACGATTTCTCGTATAAGATGATATTTTCTTTCTATGTGTTTGTTGGCCTTGTGGACTCTCAGTTTCTTTGAATTTGCAACTGTTCCGGCATTATCACAATAGACAGTGATTGTGCTGGGCAAATTTGGAACTACGTCCAAGTCCACTAAGAAGTTCTTGAGCTAAACCGCTTCTTTTGCTACTTCACAAGTAGCTACTTATTCGGGTTCCATGGTTGAATCTGCAATGCATTTCTGCAGATCGCTTCTCCATGTCATGGCTCCTTCTCCCATGTAAAACACACTACTCGAGGTAGATATTCTAGAGTCTATGTCTGATTGGAAATTCGAGTCTGTGTATCCCTTGAAAATTAGACTATCTGACTGGTAAATCAACATTCTATCGCGAGTTCTTTTCAGATACCTCAGAATGCATTTAACGGCAGTCCAATGGTCTTTCCCAGGATTACTTTGATATCTCACCACCATGCCCACGGCATAGCAGATATCCGGTCTCGTACACAGCATTGCATACATAAGGCTTCCTACGGCTGAAGCGTACGTAACGCCTTTCATGTCATATATCTCCGCAGGCATCTTAGGACACATTTCTTTTGATAGATGGGTTCAGTGTCTGAAAGGTACAAAATATTTCTTGGAATCTTGCATGCTGGAACACTTCAAAACAGTGTCAATGTATGAAGCTTGCGATAAGCCCAACATCATTTTCTTGCAATCACGAGTGATTTTGATCCCAAGGATGTTACCGGCTTCCCCTAAGTCCTTCATATCAAATTGTTTTGACAGCCATACCTTTACGTCTGACAATACCTTTACATTATTTCTAGTGAGCAGAATATCATCTACGTATAATACTAAGAATATCACCGCATTTTCGTTACACTTTTTATACACACAACTTTCGAACTCGTTTTTATCAAACCCATAAGAGTTAATAACTTGATCAAAATACTGGTTCCAAGTACGGGATACTTGCTTAAGTCCATAGTTGGACCGCTTGAGCTTGCATATAAGATGCTCTTGGCCTTTCGCAATAAAACCTTCGGGTTGTCGCATATAGATATCTAAACCGTCAAGACTTCCGTTAAGGAAAGCTATCTTGACATCTATTTGCCAGATCTCATAATCTAGATGCGCAGCGATCGACAAGAGAATACAGATGAACTTAAGCATAGCTACAGGCGAAAAGGTTTCCTCATAATCAATCCCTTCTTTTTTAGTATATCCTTTTGCCACTAGTCTAGCCTAGAAGGTTTCAACCCTTCTGTTCGGTCCTCTTTTTATCTTATATACCCACTTGCATCCAATGGGTTCTACCCCACTAGGTGGTTCGACCAGCTCCCACACTTGATTATGATCCATTGAACTCATCTCGTCTTCCATTGCCGTTTGCCAAGATTTCGCGTCTCTGTCTTGGATTGCCTCGTTGTATATCCATGGGTCTGATTTATCTCTTGGAATCAAATCCGAAGATTCTCCTATTCCCATGAATCTCTCAGGTTGTCTAACAAACCTTCCACTACGACGGAGTTCTGGTTGTGTAGGTGTGACGATTGGTATATCATCTTGTATACTTGGTATCGGGGTTTGCCCACTAAATTCTTCTAAGGTAATTTCACTTTTAGGCTTTCGATTGTTCATATAGTCTTCTTCTAAGAATTTAAAGTGTGTGCTAATCACGGTCTTTTGATCCTTGGGACTATAGAACATACACCCTTTCGTTCCCGCAAGGTATCCTATAAACAACCTTAATTCCGAACGTGGATCCAATTTACCGGCTTGCTTGTCTTTCACGTATACTGGACACCCCCATATCCTCATATATTTCAAACTAGGCTTACGCCTGATCTACAATTCTAGCAGGGTTTTAGGAACCGATTTGGATGACACCAAGTTTAGAATGTAAGCCGCCGTTTCCAAGGCGTTACCCCTAAATGATTTGGGTAAATCTGAATAACTCATCATGGATCTGCCTATTTCTAAAAGAATTCGGTTCCTTCATTCTGCCACACCATTCTGTTGAGGGGTTCCCAATGCGGTTAACTAGGATACGATCCCTTCGTCCAATAGGTAGTTCAAGAATTCATCGCTGAGGTATTCACCTCCACGATCTGATCGTAGAAACTTGATACTCTTTTCCCTATGCTTCTCGGCTTCGGCCTTAAACTCCTTGAACTTGTCAAAAGTTTCAGACTTATGCCTCATAAGGTAGATGTACCCAAATCTCGAGTAATCGTCAATAAAAGTGACAAAGTACTCATACCCCATTCTTGCTTTGATCGTCATTGGACCACACACATCCGTATGAATGAGTTCTAACACTTTCGTGACTCTATTCCCCTTGGCTCCAAATGCCCTCTTGGTCATTTTACCCTCTAAACAGAATTCGCAAGTTGGAAATGACTCAACTTGAAGAGACTCCAAGGATCTGTCTTTCACCAATCTTTGTATCCGCATTATATTAATATGACCTAATTTATGATGCCATAGAAATGTTTCATTAATGTCAGAAGAACGCTATCCTTTATAACTTGAAATAATCGACGTGTTATTAGATTCAATTTGTGAGTGGTGTGCCCAATTAATGGTATAAAGATAATCCAACAATGTTCCAGAACATATAAACTCATCGTTTCAAGAAATAATAACATCCTTATTAAAAGAAACTGAGTATCTATTCAAAATAGTTTAGAAACTGAAGGTTGAGTTCTTTCTAAAACTAGGAACATGAAGAACGTCTCTCAAGACCATAACTCTATCTTCAAAAAATAGGTGCACTTCTCCCACTGCATCAGCTGCCACTCTCGTAGCATTGCCTGGTGTGATGGGGATCTCACTTCTGCTAAGTTGTCGGGTTAGCTTGAACCCATGCAAAATAAAGCAAATGTGATTAGTGGCTCTCGTATCCACTATCCACGAATGGACAACATACGCCACTTCACAAGTTTCGACGACTAAGGCGTGTGAATTACCTAACTTTCCTAGCCTCTTAGACTTGGAACAAGCAGACCTCCAATGTCCTCTCTTACCGCAGTTAAAACACTTTCCCTTCGATGTTAGCCTTGGTTTTGTCTTTTGCAACAGTTGGATTTGCTTGGGTCCGACCTTTGGTTCTCTTCCTCTTCTTCCCTCCCTTGGGACCAGAAGAGGTAGACGGACCATTAGCCACCATAGCAGTTGACTGGTGCCCCATTATCGCCTCCAGTGAAACTAAAGCTTGCAAGAGCTCGGGCAAATGACTTGTCCGTTCATTCATCTGACAGATCAGTTAAAATTGCTCAAAGCTTTTCGGTAGAGAATGGAGTATGAAATCGACCTGAGAAGGGACATCAAAATCGGTACCAAGTACTTCCAACTTGTTAAGGTATACCATTATCTCGAGAACATGCTCCCTCACGGGTTGATTAGGCGTGAAATTGTCATGATTCGTCACTCGAAATGCCCTTGTTTTGATTGATTTATATGAGTATTTATAGTCATTTGAGTATCATTTTCATAAACTAATGAATTTGTCTCTTTGATGCTCATAGATGGATAAAGGGCGAAAAGAGGAGTTCGTAGGACTTTGAATCGACTCAAACGGACGCCCGGATGACAAGATATCGAAGAAATACGAAAAGTATTAGTTCGAGGGAGCAAAAGTATCATTGGAGTGCACAAGCAAGGAGCACTCGTGCACATAGTGCACGAGCAGTCGAGTATAGCGCTCGAGTAGGTGCAACTCGTGCACCTAGTGCACGAGCACTCGTGCACTGCGCACGAGTTGATGCGGGTCGTGCACTAGTGCACGAGCAATGGAGGTCGAGCAGTTTTTGGGTTCTGGATGAATTGGAGCGCATGATGGGGATGAGCTCGTGCACCTAGTGCACGAGCATGCGTGGTTTTGGCCCATACGTTCCCGATTCGACCCGTTGCCTATTTATACCCCTTCCGAACACGTTTTCATACACCACTTGATACCGTATTACTTTTAGAGTTAGTTTTTTGGAGAGGAAGAGACGAGCAAGCTTTAGATTTACGTTTTCAAGGTTTTCTTTACGAATTCATAGTACGATTTTGCTTTTTAATTTCGTTTCTTAAGACCTTTGTTCGTAAATACTTTGAGACTTCGTTTTCTTAGTTTAAATTCAGTTCTTAGCATTAATTTTCTTTCAACCCTAGTTTATGTTTGATAATTTATTCGTTATAATCATTATGTTTATGTTCGTTACTTATTCAATTGTTTTTGTTTACGTAAAAATCATGTCTAGCTAAAACCCTTGCATGCTTGGGGTAGGATGAACTCGTAGAAGTAGGCTGTGGGTACATAATTAGGGTAATTCATGACGTTAGGTTTTAATTCTCTTAATTAATGAATTCTTAAAATCAATCTTAACTTTATTCATGAATTTCGTTCGAAAAGTGTTAGAGAGAGGACGATCTTATCACTCTTTAACAACGAGTAGACTTAATGAGAGGGTTTAGAAAGGGTTAATTAATCTACCGGTTTTTCTAAGGAGGACGACAGCATCACCTTAGTTTAACTTAGAGTCTCGTTAATTAAGCACAATCTAGTAACTTGTTAGTGGATTAGTGAAGTCGATTGCTAGGATAAAGTATTAGGGTATTAATTCTTGAGTTTTCATCTTACAATCTTTTACTTATGTTATTTCTTGTGCGTCACAATTATTTTGATTATGTACCTGCTCCGTTAGTATATGTAGGGATTCCTATCCTGAGCATCACCATCACTTATTTGAAAACACACCCTCGTTAATTTGTTTAATTCATTCTTAGTTTAATTAGTTTATTTTAGTTATAATTAATTTTTTAGAAAATCTAAAAACATACATTCATATTAGCTACGACGCGTAGATCTTTAGGGATCTGCTCGCATACACTTCATCCCTTGGGTTCGATAATACTTGGTCGCTATACTTACTCATACTACAGTGAACCCGTACGCTTGCGGGGAATCTACTAGTAAAAGTTGGTATATTCGCTTCAAGTCAATGGCGCCGTTGCCGGGGATGGCGTTGTATGTCTTTTGAATAGGACTTGTAGATAGCTTAGTAGTTAGTATTGAGTGCTTTACTTTTCTGTTTTTATTCGTACGTGTTTGGCAGTTGCGTTTTTATTCTTTTGTTAGTGTTTTAGGTTTATGAAAACACGCTCGCAAGGTGAATCGAGTGAAGAGAGACTACAACTAGATCTTGAGACAATAGCAAGAAGAAACAGAGCCTTTTTATGAAGGATGAATGCTATCGGAGGAGAGAATGAGAATGTGAACATGGATATTAGTAATGAGTTGGATAATGCTGCTAATGAGTTTAATCAGGTAGTGGACCGGGTTGAGGGCACTGGAGGGAATGGAAGTCAGAATCAAGTTCCGTTAGGGGACAGCCAGAGCCAAAACCCGGGTACATAGAACGTAAACAATCCAGCTCATAACCTTGTCCAACACCCTCAGAATAACCCTGCATACCCGCAGAACAACTTCCCACAAAACAACTTACCTTACCCTTACCCATACCCACCATATCCATATCCACCATACCCGTACCCTCCACCTCCTGTTTACAACCCACCACCAGTCTATCACCCACCACCAGCCCAACAAGTACCCGTACCACCTGCTAATCCTCAGCACGTTCCTCAGAACGCCGATCAGAATATGGCTATTCGAGGAAGGTTCGCGACACAACCGCAACAGTACTATGATGGAGTGGCATTGCCCCCTGTAGAGGCAAAAAACTTCTCAATTTCCCCTGGAATTCTAAAGCCGCTTACCGAGAATCAATTCAAGGGGGAGGTTGGGAAGGAGAATCCTCATACTCATCTTAGGAGTTTTCTGATGATTGCATCCACGTTCAATTACAACGGCATGTCTGAAGATGCAAATAGGCTCAGGCTGTTCCCATTCTCTTTGACGGGAATAGCAAAGGAATGGTACGATAACACACTCCCACGGGGAGGTGTAACCACATGGGCCGAGCTTGAGCGTCTGTTCCTCGAGCGATTCTACCCTCCATCTAGAACCATTAAAGCAAGGATAAAGATCTCTTCCTTCCGCCAGAAGCAAGGAGAAGACTTACGTCAAGCGTGGGAGAGATACTCTAACATGTTAATTGAGTGCCCGCAGCACGGGTACAATGAGGGGGATATCATGAAGTTCTTCTATAGTGGAGCCAGTAAGGCTGGTCAAGCCCATTTGGACGCGTGTGCTAGTGGAGCTTTCCTGAACCAAGGTACATCGAGGTGTAGAGAAATCATTGATAATATTGTCACGAATGTCGGGGCATGGAACGAGGACCCAGAATTTCAGAGAGCTTGTAAGTTGGAGGAGAATGAAGGAACGAGGAAGCTGTTGATGGCCATGATGGAAAAGATAAACAACATTGAGATTGGACAAAGTTTGGTTGGAGGGAATGTAGCAGTGAGTGAGAAAGTAGACCAATCCCCAGTTCAGCAAGAGGTAGCCAACTATATGGGAGAACCTTACTTCAATCAAGGCGGGTATCCACAAGGTGGCAATCAATTTGGAAGGCCCCCCTATGGCCAACCATTTGTACCACCCGGTCCACAGCCTCCTCAGAATCAATGGAAGAATAACCAAGGGTATCAAGGAGGCCAACAACCTCCTCAGAATCAATGGAGGAAGAACGAGAATTTCTCATATGCCAATCCAAAGGCCGGAATTACAGTTCCTCCAGGTGTTGACCCAGGTTCAAAACCCCCGGGTGGAGAAGGCGGTTCATCAACTGAGGAGATGTTGAGAGCTATCCTTCAGAAGGTGGAGGAAGGAAGTAAGAAATTGTCCTCATTGGAGTATAATGTGAAAGAGTTGCATAAGAAAAGCGATCAGCGTGATCAAGAACTCCAGAAGAGAGATGTGGAGCTGAATAGAATTCAGCAAGAGAACAATAGGCGGTTCACTTTAATGAGTATCAAATTAGTCAGATCGCAAAATTATTGGGTAGAGAGCCGGGCAAATATCCGTCTATACCGGAGGGGAACCCGAAAGAGCAATGCAAGGCGATCCAACTAAGAAGTGGAACCAAATATGATGGCCCTCAGATGCCTTCTGACTCGGAGACGCCCCAAAGAGACATTGAAATAGAGGGGGAAGATCATAAGGATGATAGAGATGAAGTTGAGGAGGTAGGAATTAAAAAAAGGGTTGAGGATGAAGGAAGTAAGAAAAGCAAAGATTTGGATGAGTTCCAGAAGAGGAAGGCATTGAGAAGATTGAGAGAGTTCCAAAGTGGAAGAAGGCAAAGGAAGCAAGGGAGAAAGTGAAAGAGACCGAGCGTGATGAATGGGGGGTACCCAAATCGGTGATACCAGTCCCGTATCCACAGCGCTTCATGAAGAAAAAGCTTGATGAGAAATTCGCTAAATTCCTTGATATTTTTAAGAAATTGCATATTAATATTCCTTTTTATGATGCTTTGGAACAGATGCCGAATTATGCCAAGTTCCTGAAGGACTTGATAGCGAAGAGACGGAGAGTAGATGAGCCCAAGTTGGTGCAGCTGAACCATGAGGTGAGTGCATTAGTGCACAAAGCGCTTCCACCGAAGTTGAAGGATCCCGGGAGTTTCACGATCTTATGTAATATCGAGAATAGAGTCAAGAAGGGAGCATTGTGCGACCTTGGGGTGAGCATCAATCTTATGCCCTTGTCGTTATTCAAGAAATTGGAAAGTGGAGAACTTCAGCCGACAATAATGACGCTTCAACTTGCCGACCGGTCTATTACTCGACCTCAAGGTGTGGTTGAAGACGTCCTTGTTAAAGTTGGAGATCATATTTTTCCAGCCGATTTTGTAGTGCTTGACATGGAGGAAGATGAGCACGTGCCCTTGATCTTGGGAAGACCGTTCTTAGCAACGACCGGGATGGTGCTAGACATGGCAAATGGGAAGATCACGTTGAAAGTTGACGATCAAGAGATAAAAATTTCCGTATATGAGGCCATAAAGTACCCGAAGGAGGATGTGAGCTGTTATTGCATGGATGCCATTGATCCTAGTGTTGAAGACACACCTCCTATCCCTAATATTTCTTTTAGTCATAATTTTGATGATCCTTCACTTGATGATTTAACCTATGAGCATTATGATCTAGATTATTTTGATAGGGATAAAGGGAAGAAGTTGAAGGATGAAGAAGTGAAAGGTGAGGACGTGGTCCAGTTGGAGAGGAAATGAGGAGTTAAGAAGAAAAAGTTGAAACTCAAGAAATTGTTTAGTAAGACTCCTCCAGATAAAGATGAGAAGAAGTTGAGACCCCTACCACTTGGGGATGAGAAGGAAGCAAAGGAGCTCATGATGGAGGGGCATCAAAGAAAGGAATTCAACCACCACTCTTATGAGAGTAAGGGGGTAATTTTGAATATCATGTCCCATAAGCTCCTTTGAGCTCGGTCCGGCATGAGGACCTTAAAAATAGTGCTGAATGGGAGGCAACCCATTTTTATTTGCTTTTGAGTATTTTATGTTATTAGGGTGTTGTTTTGAATCGTAAGTTTTAACCTCGTACTTGAGAGTTTATTTTGTAGGCTTGTCTCGAAGGAGTAAAGGAATCATGGAGTTATTCAGATTGAAGGGACCAACTCGAGACAAGGGAGCGTGCCAAGTTGTTAGGAGAAACTGAATTATTTGGATGAGGTAACCCACAACCCCAAACTTAGACCTCTTCACAAGGTCGAAGTTTGGGGGGGTGGAGTTTTTTATTTGTTTTATGGTAACATTGCACATGCGCACACCCTGAGATGTTCCTTGGGCTGATATTGGTTTGATTTGCTACTACATATTTCATGCCTATCAATTATCTTATACTTGTTGATTGCTATTTTTGAGTATGTTTTGATGAGTAGAGTAAGTTGTGAGGTTGAGTTAGGAGTTCTATTGTGTGAGTGTTTGAATTAGAGTTGAGTTGAGAAAGAACTAGTATGCTTGTGAATCTTTCTTTGAGTACTTGTGTGATGAGAGTGAGAATTCACTAGGACTAGCATGGATGTGAAAGCCGTGAGTTTTGAGCCTTTTGAGATTAAGATACATGAATTGATCTCTTCGTTTGTGAGTGAGTCATCACCTTAGAGGATGCTAGAACTTGTGTGTGCTCTTGCTCCTTGATTGTGTCTAGTTTGATATGCCGAATGTGATCTTAGGCCATCTTTGTTTTGATTGAGTCACTTAGCCTAAATTTTCCTTACCATTGACATTTATCCCTTGTTAGCCCATTTGAGCTTTAAGCCTATTTCATTTGCTACATTTAAACACTATTCCAAGTTCCTAAGCCTTTTGGTCCCAATTTGAGTGGAGAATAGGAAAAGTGTGAATGTGAAGGGATTGATTTGAGTTGAAAAAGGAGAATTATGATTGCTTGAGTGATTATGAGAAGAAGGTGTGATGAAGTTTTGAGTTGTGGGAAAGAACAAAAAGTTGAGAATGAGCAAAAGAAAAAAATGAGCTCATGTGTTTGTGAAAAAAAAAATAGAAGAGAAAAAAAAGTGATTGACAAAAGTGAAAAGAGTGAGAAAGAAAAGAAAAAAATTTAAGTGTTGAGAGTGTTGGAATTGAAAGTGTTTTGATTGAAAATATTTGAAGTATTCTGTTCCTAATCTCGAAGTACCGAAGTTTGATTTTCTATTCTCCATTCACTTAAGTCACTTACCCAAAATGTTATCCCACCTGTCCAAAGAGCCTACATTACAACCTTGAGAAAAGTCCTTTTTGATTCGACATTGATTTCTAGAGTATGGTCGGAGTTGAGAGTGCTTACAAGCCTATGACTGCCAATATGTGTGATTGATTGTTTGAGTGAGTCCCTTTATCATTGATATACACTTGTGAGGGAGTGAAACACATCGTTGAGTGCACATCCATGTTTGATCTTGGTGTTTCTTGTTATTGTTGCATGAGTATGATGAAGGAAGGTGAGTGAGTATACTTGTGATTGATCTTTGAAGCTCGAGTTCATTTGCTTGCATGATTTGATTCGTTGACTCATTCCTAACAATTTCACTTTACTTATTATTTCGTTGCTTGAGGACAAGCAACATGGTAAGTTTGGGGGGGTTGATTAGTCGTGAAATTGTCATGATTCGTCACTCGAAATGCCCTTGTTTTGATTGATTTACATGAGTATTTAGAGTCATTTGAGTATCTTTTTCATAAACTAATGAATTTGTCTCTTTGATGCTCATAGATGGATAGAGGACGAAAAGAGGAGTTCGTAGGACTTTGAATCGACTCAAACGGACGCCCGGATGAGAAGATATCGAAGAAATACGAAAAGTATTAGTTCGAGGGAGAAAAAGTATCATTGGAGTGCACAAGCATGGAGCAGTCGAGTATAGCGCTCGAGTAGGTGCAACTCGTGCACTGCGCATGAGTTGACGCGGGTCGTGCACTAGTGCACGAGCGATGGAGGTCGAGCAGTTTTTGGGTTCTGGATGAATTGGAGGGCACGATGGGGATGAGCTCGTGCACCTAGTGCACGAGCATGCGTGGTTTTGGCCCATACGTTCCCGATTCGACCCGTTTTCTATTTATACTCCTTCCGAACACGATTTCATACACCACTTGATACCATATTACTTTTAGAGTTATTTTTTTGGAGAGGAAGAGACGAGCAAGCTTTAGAGTTATGTTTTCGAGGTTTTCTTTACGAATTCATAGTACGATTTTGCTTTTTAATTTCGTTTCTTAACACCTTTGTTCGTAAATACTTTGAGACTTCATTTTCTTAGTTTAAATTCAGTTCTTAGCATTAATTTTCTTTCAACCCTAGTTTATGTTTGATAATTTATTCGTTATAATCATTATGTTTATGTTCGTTACTTATTCAATTGTATTTGTTTACGTAAAAACCATGTCTAGCTAAACTCTTGCATGCTTGGGGTAGGATGAACTCATAGAAGTAGGTTGTGGGTACATAATTAGGGTAATTCGTGACATTAGGTTTTAATTCTCTTAATTAATGAATTCTTAAAATCAATCTTAACTTTATTCTTGAATTTTGTTCGAAAAGTGTTAGAGAGAGGACGATCTTATCACTCTTTAACAATGAGTAGACTTAATGAGAGGGTTTAGAAAGGGTAAATTAATCTACCGGTTTTTCTAAGGAGGACGACCGCATCACCTTAGTTTAACTTAGGGTCTCGTTAATTAAACCTAATCTATTAACTTGTTAGTGGATTAGTGAAGTCGATTGCTAGGATAAAGTATTAGGGTATTAATTCTTGAGATTTCATCTTACAATCTTTTACTTAGGTTATTTCTTGCGCGTCACAATTATTTTGATTATGTACCTGCTCCGTTAGTATACGTAGGGATTCCTATCCTGAGCATCACCATCACTTATTTGAAAACACACCCTCGTTAATTCGTTTAATTCATTCTTAGTTTAATTAGTTTATTTTAGTTATAATTAATTCTTCAGAAATTCCAAAAACATACATTCATATTAGCTACGACGCGTAGATCTTCAGGGATCTGTTCGCATACACTTCATCCCTTGGGTTCGATAATACTTGGTCGCTATACTTACTCATACTACAGTGAACCCGTACGCTTGCGGGGAATCTACTAGTAAAAGTTGGTATATTCGCTTCAAGTCACGGGCGTTCCCTTCACCATTTCCAACTTGACCGAGTCATGTTTGGTGAACTGCTTAGTCATGGGGTTCTGATGCGAAACATCTCTTCAAGGCTTTCCATGATTTCAATAGCGGATATAACGTCTTCATGAATGCACCTCAAATCCTCATACGGAGATGTCAAGATGATGCGCTTCATGTGTTCATTGTCACGCTTCCAATCATCATAAACTGCCTTTTCCCCATTGCTTAACTTAACATTAGGCTTGCCGGGTTAATTAACGTGAATAACCCACTTGTGTTTTTTAGCAGCAAAGACAAAGTTTAAATTACATTTTCAATCGACATAATTCTCTCCAAAAAGTTTGTTAACTCAAAGTATACTAAATAATGGATTAAAAAGTTGCGACATGTTGAAATGAGAATAAAACATACATTCGTATTAATATCTAGAAAAACACAAAATTATCACATAATTCGATCACATCAATTATATTGAAACCTTAAAAAAATATAATCATGCATCAGCCAACATCTCGAAACAGTTTAAATGTGCCACGAGGAGTGGAATATGCATTTAAACGCATTCAAGCAGGTTCCAAACATGTATAGTTACAAACCTTTAATTCAAAATTAAAAGTCAGCTCCCATTTTGACCACATAAAAATTAACAGAGACTCCGAGGGGAACAAGTTAATATCAATTTCTTATGCCTAAATAATAACCATAATTCAATACAAAATTATTATTTCGCTTTGAGCAAGCCACTCGTGGTGAGGGTCAATACCGCCACTAGTAATAATTCAGAATCATTCTTTCAGAATTTATTCATGTGAAATCCGTCTTTTTGACCGATCCGAGGGGAAAATGTATTCCAAAAAGACTTCACAAATAAATAAATTATGGAGGTCAAAATTAATCCAATTTTAATATCCGGAAATTACGATTAAATAAACATACTTAGTAATTTTCGAAAGTAAGGTTTTTCTTGGACAATTAACATTCATGCAAACACATATTATCAAATAACAAATGCACAAAAATAAAACATCCATCAAAACAAAATTAAAACACATTTGAACACTCAAATTCAATTGTCACAGTTTAATTTTCTTCACGTCTTGATGCGAGAAATCGTCCTGGTTGCTTTCATCGTTCGTCTCGATAAGCTCTCACTCGAACAACAATAATTCGTAAAAAAATGTCCTTTATTTGGGGTCGGGGCGACATTCAGCATCGTACCTAAAAAATAGATACGAAAACACGGTGGGGATGGGACGAAGGCCCGGCGCGCGGCAGCCCACCGAGTGGGCCTTGCGGCGCTCGGTGCTCGACACCCGGCGCACACGTGTGGCACCCGCCGAGGCGTCTAACACCCATCGTGCACGAGCCACGTGCATCGAGCGCATGCCGTATGTCTCAGTATTTCATCCGTGCCCATTTTCACCCCCATGCACGATCCACGTCCATGCACGCGCCACACATGCATGCGTCGTCTGAGTACGATGTTCTTAATTCACCGTCTCCGTGTTCATTCCGATCCGGTTCCAATTTATTTACAAAATATAAATAAGCCTAGATCTAGACTAGTTTATTACATTGATCGAATCAAACAAATAAAAAACAACTAATCTACTCGTGGATTTTCTCACAAGAAAAATGAATTCGAACGAATCGAATTAAATAACAATAAACATTCATACCAATGAAAAAAAATTAACCATGAAAATTGGATACCTACAAAAAAGATCTAGCAATTCTACTATCCAATTTCAATTTGGGTGAGGCTATTCACCCACCCAAGAATACTTTGTTCACCCACCTCTTATTTTAGAAAAAATATTATTAATAAAAAATACTAAAGTACCCTTATCTAATAAAATAAACATTATTTATTAAAATACTTCTATTTTTAAACCCACATAAAATTTCAAAACCACGCACTAATATATATTACTCACTATTATTTTGCCCACTGATTAGACGTGAAATTGTCATGATTCGTCACTCGAAATGCCCTAGTTTTGGTTGATTTTGTTGAGTATTTAGAGTCATTTGAGTATCATTTTCATAAACTAGTTAATTTTTCTCTTTGATGCTTATAGATGGATAGAGGGCGAAAAGAGGAGTTCGTAGGACTTTGAATCGGCCAAAACGGACTCCCGGTTGAGGAGATATGAATATTTTACGAACAAGTGTACTGCTGCTGAAAAGTGCTCGAGCGAGAGCACTCGAGCGCCTCCGCTCGACCACCTGTTCCGCTCGACCAACATGCTCGAGCGCCTCCGCTCGAGCTCGTCCAGCTCGAGCGCCCCTGACTTACAGAGTATTTTCTTCGCTCGAGCACCATTGCTCGAGCGCCTCTGCTCGACCTATGCATCCGCTCGAGCACCATCGCTCGAGCGCCTCCGGTCGAGCTAGCCCAACTCGAGCGCCTCAAGACTCAACTTTCAAGATTCGTTTTTTCGGCCCAATAATTCCCGTTTCAGCCCGACGCTTATAAATACCCTCCTGAACACGTTTTGGGAGAGAACCACGACATCATCAGATACAAAATCACTTTTAGACTTAGTTTTTAGAGAGAGAAAGAGGAGAAGGAACGAGCAAGCTTTATTTTTACGTTTTGAGGTTTTTCTTTACGAATTCATAGCACGATTTTACTTTTTAGTTTCGTTTCTTCATATCTTTGTTCTTGAACACGTTCAGACTTCGTTATTGATTTAATTTCAGTTTAGTCTTTTATTTCTTTAAACCCTAGTTTATGTTTAATCTTTTCATCGTTATAATTATCATGTTCGTGTTCGTTACTTATTCAATTATTCTTGTTTACGTAAAACCCATGTCTAGCTGAAACCCTTGCATGCTTGGGGTAGGATGAACTCGTAGAAGTAGGATGTGGGTACGTAATTAGAGTAACTTGTGACGTTAGGTTTTAATTCTCTTGATTAATGAATTCTTAAAATTAATCTTAACTTTTCCTTTGAATTTCGTACGAACGTGTTAGGGAGAGGACGACCGTATCACTCTTTAATAACTAGTAGACTTAACTAGAAGGTTTAGAAGAGGTTAATTCATTTGCCGGTTTAGCTATGGAGGACGGCCGTATCACCATTCGTTAAATTAGGGTCTCATTAATTAAGCACAATCTATTAACTTGTTAGTGGATTAGTGAAGTCGAGTGTTAGGGTAAAGTATTAGGGTTTAGAATCTTGAGCTTTCACCTTGCATTCTTTTACTTAGGTTATTTCTTGCGCGTCACGGTTACTTTGTGTTGGATTTCGATAATAAAAAATAAGGAAGTTGGAACGACCAACCTCGTAATTTGCAGCGGAATGAATCAAGCCTGGTTGGATTCTTCGTACGTATCCGTGATCCTCACAGTCAGAATTCAATTATGTGAATTAATTCACAAATTAATTCGTAATCCACAATGTAAATGTCTTTGAGATAGTATGTGTGATTTGTATATGTTGAGTGAAGAAAAGAATTCTCCTAGATAATTCTTGCTTATTTTGAATACGGTGATTAAAGATAATCAAGACTCTCTTTTTCTCTTTTTCTTTTTCATATATATATGGGAATTAAAAAGTCCCGTAGGAGTTATCAATAACTTCCTCCTAACTTATCCACTTCATGGGTGGATATATATATATTTAATAATTTAATAATCTAATATTAAATTACTTTCATCTCCCACTCACACATGAAATTCGAGCATTACGCCCATCTACTTCACATCTTTATACTCATCACATTATACTTATTCATACAGGCAAATATATCGTGTGACCCTCGAGAATATGAGTTTTCTCGCTATACACTTGTTAAGGATATATAACAACTCAACCAGATTTATATGAAGAATTCAATTCTCGTTATACCCCAGAACTCTTATCGATTAACACAAGTTGACATATCTCTTTCAATCCCCTGAAATTATTAGAGCATATTCAACCTTTATCGAATCTATTTGTTCATAATCAAGTTCTCAACTTGATTGACCGGTCAATGAACACAATAGAATGTGTTAATAAAGATGTCCTTCCTTTCACACAAAATGTCTACAGACTTCCACTACAGCTGCTTTCCTAGACATGCACCGTATCGCCATTATAATTTATAGCTATTGGTAACATGCTAAAGTAGCAACACTAAAGTGAAGACTTAAAAATATTGTAGAAAGTCTTAAGGGTACTTATAAGAGGCTTATCCAAACCTCAAGGCCTCATACAATGAGAAAATAGGGATATCTTTCTCATTTCCTTATGGTCAACTTTGCACATGTGGTATGAAACACATGTCACGATGTCTAAACTTCCAAGAATGGAAGCGTATGTCATAAAAGTCATTTTTCTAACATCGTGTAAATAACAGTTCAAGTGTATCCTCGACACTTAACTTGGATTTCCTCCCACTTTCATCAAGGAATCCACTGATTTAGCTTTGTAACAAGTCAAATAGATTTGTGATAAAATCTATTACGATTATCTTTCAAATAATCTCATCTCATCACATACTCAGATGTAAGAGGCTATTACTCGTATGAGAGAGCTAATCTTTACTTGTTGACATACTATTATATGAACTTTTCATATAATTCACAATACATAAACTTTTCAGGAACATTAACATCTACATCGTACTATGTTCAAATCCATGCAAGAACTTTAACCATAGATGTCCTAAACATCTCTTGGAAAGTGTTGTCAAGTGGATTTGCTAACATTAAACGAGTAGAGAATCTTTTAGAAAATATTTGTTTCTACTTTATAACATCCTTACAAAGTCAAACTTTATATTAAAATGTTTGGTTTCCTTGATACTTGAAATATTCATAGTAAGCTTTAGCTGTTTGGTTATCACAATGAATTGGAACAACTCCCACTGGAGTGTATAATTCCATAATGAACAATTACAGCTCCCACTGAAGTGTTCGATTCCACAATGAATCACTACAACTCCCACTCGACTGTTTGATTCCAAAATGAATCATCACAGCTTCCTTTGAAGTGCTTACTATATCCTAGGATATCCAGAAATCTCTCAACCAAACTACATATTGGACTGCAAATGCACATGCCACAAACTCAACTTCCTTAGTGGACAATGCTATACAGATCTAGTTCATGGTATGCCTTAAGATTGCTTCTCATTTAAGCAAGAAGGCATAATTAGAATTTTATTTATATCCATCTAAATCACAATTCCAATTGTTGTCTGTATATTCTTTTAATTCTAGATTATCTCCTCGAGATAATAATATGTAGTTCTCTTTCAGATATCTCAAAATCTATCACACTATCTTTCAGTGTGTTTTCCCAGATTAATTTATATATGCTAACCAAGACAAATAACTCAACAACTGTCTCGATGCAAGCACAATTTAGCAAACATCAGACATCCAATTTCAATTTTCATATGGTACTAAACATTTCATATTTAGAGTCTTCAGACACTAATCATAGTTCAATGACTCGCCCTTGATTAATATGAGTATCTACTTTGTTCTCAAAGTTCATTCTGAATCATTCTTAGAAGACTCTTTATGTGTGTCTCTTGAGACAACTCAAGTAACTTCCGTAAATGAATTCAATGAATCTTTTAACCAAGAAACATACTCATTGTTAAAAAATTCTAGCCAATGTATCATCAACTAGTGATAGAATTACAAAAAAAAATTGCCTTGGACCGTTCAACATAAATACAGTGGCCTTTGTATATCATAACAAAGTCAATGAGATAATTATTTAATAAAGTCTCAGTTCCAATGTCATTGAGGATTGTTTAAGTCCGTAAATTGACTTCCTCAATCTACAAACATTATCCTCCTTGAAGAAAAAACTACTGTTTTACATGTAGATTTCTTCTTCTAATTCTCCGTTGAGAAAATACAATGTTCAACATCCATCTTTACGTAATTCAAAAAACATAATTTAATTTAGCTAGAGTTGTGATGAATCGAGGTACAACTCACATTATACAGAAAAATTTATACATCCCCTTTTAGAGTATAATCTTTTCGATCATGTGAACTTGGTCACCTCAAGAGAGACTCATTGATCTTTCTTTGACTTTTGAGAATTCACATTCTCAACTATTTTGTGTCTTGATGAAAAAACTATAATTTTCAAACTTGATTTGATTTCATCACCTCTATAACTTCTTCTGTTGCTTTATTTCATCAATCTTTTACTAGAACAAGATAGAACCTCTCAAACGTTTGTAGGTTTCTCATTCCCTAAAAATTTATCATATTTTCTCGAGATCATGATGCTTCTCAAGCACATGTTTCCTAGTAACTGTAGAGATTAAAATGCTGTGAAATTCTATAAATGATATTTCCTCTAGATAATTACTCTCATCAAGATCCATCTGATCTTTAATGGGTAAACATCTATTAAAAATCACATTAAATCACTCCCACTTGGATCTGATAGAGTAATTATTCTAATCTCAGAGTGGTTTAGCATCCAAATAATGCTGCCCTTACTAGAAAATTCAATATCCAAGAAAATTAATATCATGTGATTCTATCTAATGTACTACTTTCAATTCAGTGAAATCTAGTCATCACGTAACCCTTGGAATTAACAAAGCATCTTATGAAGACACATATATCATTGGACCCAACTCTTAGTACTAACTCGCGTAGTCATGTGCACAAGTTGTTGATCCCAAGATCCCAAGGTTACCCTTTTTGGATAAATATTCACGTGCTCTATAGGTTCTTAGAACCTTTCAAGTTATGTCTTCCATTCACATCTCATTTAGGTGGTGTCCAAAAAACAAATCAATATCTCGGACTTATGTGAATTTAAAGACAGACATATCAAAAAACGTAAAAAATTATCAACAAAGGTAATGAAGAAACAATAAGTTCCATATTTTTTTATCGAGATTCATAGAATCACATTTATCAGAATGAAATAATTGCAATAAAGAATCTACAATAACTGTTTTATAATGGTTTTCTAGTCACTTATGAGCAAGATATTCCACAATTTTGACAACTTGACTTTTAAAGAACGGACATCATAATCCTTCTATCATAAGTCAATTCACCATATCTTGCACAACATGACCTAATCTAGCAAGTCAAAATGTTATCGTCTACATAAGCATTGCTAGAGGAGCAGACATTTAGTCTACATGAACTTACTTCATATAACTAAAACAATTGCTCACTTATAATCCATAACCATTTAAAAAACATGGAAAAATAAGTCTAATACCATCAATTATGTTACACATGCACCACGTGCCACCATTTACTCGCTGGTGGACTGCGTGTAAAGCCAACACGTTGCCATCACATACTAATTATAACCATGTCTCACAGAAAAAAGTTAATCATATCCCAACTATGGAAGATCCGATACAGTGGTGAGATCCTGAGTGATCTCTCGAGCAAACAAAAGACTATGCGATTTTAAAACATTGACCATTGTCAATCTCAAGTTCACAAGTCCCAAGATTTCACTCGAGCTTAGTTCCTTTAATTGCATCTCGTCTTAATGCTCAACAGTCTTTAGTCAATGATTTACTATTTCCGAATCTATAATCCACAAGGATAAGATTCAGTTAAGAACACATTACTAAAGATGACTGTGCTTGAAACAAAAAATCGGAATGAACTACTATGTCCCTCCTGAACTTAGTACATTCATGAGAAAAAAATGATCATGCTCTTTTCAACTGAAACACGTCATTTTCTCTCTTATCCATTTTCAGTCTAGCATTTTTCTTTAATCTTCCTAGCATTAAGATTGGCATCAAGATTGATAGCAATTCTTCCAGTTAGAGACTGCTTATCATTTTCACCTACCTTCCATTTTCTTTTATATTCAGAGCCCGAAGCTCCTATAGAACTAATAAATATAACGTGAACACTTAATAAAGACTTTGAAGTTTCAAATTCTTCGTCTTTTAGCTCAACGCTATGAGCTGTATGAGTGAAAGTTTCAATTTTTCACCAAGAGTCATGTTGACTCTTAAATGTTCCCTACTGTTAGGAAGTGAATGGATAAGATCCTGAATTCGATATTTCTCATAAATGAAATGTCACCATACTTTCCTTTTAAATATTCCCAGATATTATAGGTGGTATGATGCAATTCACAATCATGGAATATGTCATTATTGACAAAAAATTACCATTATTTCACTAGCTATGAAATTTTCAATAGTCCAAGCCTGGTAACCGTCCAGATTGTTTTCAGTTTGAGTATTATCTCAGTTCCAGAATACTTTTCATCATGGTTAATAGGGTCTAAAATATCATGTTCTCCCAAGAACATGTATTATATCATATGACGCTACATGTTACTATATCGCCTTTGATTTTTTCAATTTGGTTTAACTCAGCGATGATCGTTGTTGAAGTCAATGTCTGGTTTTTAATAGAAAAATTCAAAAAGTTAATGTTCATTTATGTATTATATTGTTCTATGTCAAGCTAACTGACATCTGAAAAATTAGATACAAAATTTGATATCGAAAAATAACTTAAAGCTATTAATCATCAATCTCATAAAGTATCCCCATTAAACAGATTCAGTTCCATAAACATGAACAAAAATCTTAAGTTCTAGCATCTAATCCAATAAACAGCTAAAACTCCCACTGAACCACATGATAGTAGCATGCTTTAAAGACATTCAATCAACATTAAAGATATAAAGCATAATCATGTCATAAATCAAATAACCAAAATAGTAAGGTGAACATTAATTATTTAAGTCAAAACCAACTACTAAGGTTATTCTAATTTTAATCCTGTTTTAGCATCACCATCAGACAATTTCATAAAGATTTCACGATAATCTTCGATGCAATTTATACGCTCATAGAGTACTATTATGGTACTCATTTTGAAAGATATGACAAAAATAGATTCATCACCCAAAAATTGCTTTGACTTGTCAAGTTAAGAACATTGGATCGTCGAATCATTTTTGTACACAAAACAAGCTGATTTCACATCTTATTTTCTTGAAATCATATCAATATAATCTTTCATAGTATTCTACAATTTTCATAAGGTTCCAACATAAACAAACATCTATCCCAGAAAACCATAAGTTCTCCTAGACGTGTCCTAGCTCAAATTTCAACTGTTATTAAATTTGAGCTATAAAGTTGAAACTCTCTTATAAAATAATAAATGAGCTATAAACTATACATCTTTATAAAACTGACGTAATGTGCCATGTGGGACAATTTCATCTCACAATCTTAAAATTTGCATATCTTAACTTCAACCAATCGAATCCGAAGAACTATAATTGTTCACTCTATTCGACCTATATCCATAAAATGAGAAACCATTTGAACATTTATATAATAAAAAATTTAACACATGAATTTAAAGATCACAATTACACTAAGAAAACTTAATTGTTTAGTGTAATTAGCTAATTCACAAGTGCTATAAATTTAATTATGATTCTCATTTAAATAGATAAATAAGTAATTAAACATCCCTTATTCAAACACTTTCATACTATGCAAATTCAGATTCTACACTAAAAAACGAGCACACTGGAATTTTCGGCACCCAAAATGGAGTTAAAATGAGCCCAAACGAGCTAAAACAAGATTGCATGGGCGTATATCGCCGGAAATAACTCCCACCGGCCGGAGCATCGCTGGCCACCACCGGGCCACCGTTGCTGCTGCCGGAAACCACCGTCAGCCGCCGGAGAACCACTGTTCCCGCCGGAAAACCACCTTCCCCACCGGAAAACCGCTTTTCCCCGCCGGAAAACCGCCTGAAAGTTGCCGGAAAACCACCTCCGGCCACCGGACCGTTGCTGGAACGCCGCCGGACCGCCGGCCGGTCCTGAATCTGGTTCAAACCGGTTCGGTTCGGTCCGGTTCGGTTCAAACTTTTATTGACCATGTCATGATTGGTCAACTCTAAAGTTTCAAAAATTACAATTAGGTCCTAAGAGATTATCTAATTCTCTTTAAACAACCCACAAAGTTTCTGAAACTTTGCAAATTTGGCCCCAGTACGAAGAAATTTTTAAAAATTCATATCTCACTCGTTTCTTAACCAAAAATTACAAACGAAACATGGATGAAATCCCAATTAAGCGTAGAATCATCCAAAAATAAGAACAAATCCTAATCCATTCATTTTCGTCTCGTAACTTTTTGAATCGAAGAACAATCATATAAATTGTAAAAAATCATATCTCACATCATACTTGACCAACATTGACGAACAATATACAGATGGAATCCTTATTTAACATAGATTCATCCAACAACAAGAACAAAAACCAAATTGCTTAATTTCATTTCGAAAAATTCTGATCGAAGTTTTTGTTCACAAAAATATTCCAGAAAATTACCGAAACTTGCAAAATTCATAACTCACTCAATACTTGACCAAAATTCACGAACTTTATATCAATAGAATCCTGTTTCAAGGTACTTTAATCTAGTAACAAGAAATCATCACGACTCATTATATACAGTTCGTAATTTACAGTCAAAGTGTTTGTATTTTCTCAAAGACCGATTTAATTCTCACAAACGGCTTGGCCAAAAAATTCGAAACTTTGCAGACATTTATATCATCATATATGCTACATACAGTAAAAATTTCATAGCCAAATTCCACCGTTAAAAAAAATAAAAAAATTGAGAAATACAGTACTCATACAAGTTTTTCAAATACGAGAACCCAACGCATTGGCTCTGATACCAATGTTGGATTTCGATAATCAAAAATAAGGAAGTTGGAACAACTAACCTCATAATTTGCAGCGGAATGAATCAAGCCTGGTTGGATTCTTCGTACGTATCCGTGATCCTCACAGTCAGAATTTAATTATGTGAATTAATTCACAAATTAATTCGTAATCCACAATGTAAATGTCTTTGAGATAGTATGTGTGATTTGTATATGTTGAGTGAAAAAAAGAATTCTCCTAGAGAATTCTTGCTTATTTTGAATACGGTGATTAAAGATAATCAAGACTCTCTTTTTCTCTTTTTCTTTTTCATATATATATGGGAATTAAAAAGTCCCGTAGGAGTTATCAATAACTTCCTCCTAACTTATCCACTTCATGGGTGGATATATATATATTTAATAATTTAATAATCTAATATTAAATTACTTTCACTTTGATTATGTACCTGCTCCGTTAGTATACGTAGGGATTCCTATCCTGAGCATCACCATCTCTCATTTGAAAACAACCCTTCGATTCTTAGTTTAATTCTGCTTTTTGCATTCCTAGGATAATTTTAGTCTTTTAATTAATCTTTCAAAAAAACCCAAAAATATTACACTCATATTAGCTACGACGCGTAGATCTTCAGGGATCTGTTCGCATACACTCCATCTCGTGGGTTCGATATACTTGGTCATTATACTTACTCATACTACAGTGAACTCGTACGCTTGCGAAGAATCTACTAGTAGAAGTTAGTATATTCGCTTCAAGTCAATGGCGCCGTTGCCGGGGACGGCGTTGTATGTCTTTTGAATATGACTTGTAGATAGCTTAGTAGTTAGTAGTGGGTGCTTTATTTTTTTGTTTTATTTTTTTTATTCATTCGGCAGTTGCGTTTTGATCCTTCTGCTAGTGTGCCAGGTATATGAAAACACGCTCACAAGGGAATACGAGCGAAGAGAGAATACCGTTGGACCCTGAGACGATAGCTAGAAGGAACCGAGCTTTCTTGAGAAGAATGAATACTGCCGGAGGAGGGAAAGAACCCATGGACATCTCTGATGAGTTGGATGATGCTGCGAATGAGTTCAATCAGGAATTGGGCCGAGTTGAAGGCACTGGAGTTAGTGGTAGCCAGAATCAAGTTCCGTTAGGGGATAGCCAGAGCCTAAACCCGGATACACAAAACGTAGGCAATCCAGCTCATAACATTGTCCAAAATCCTCATAACAACCCTGCTACCCACATCCTAACTTACCACAAAACAACTTACCTTATCCACCCTACCCATACCCACCTTACCCATATCCACCATACCCGTATCCTCCACCTCCAGTTTACAATCAACCACCTGTTTACCAACCACCACCCCAACAAGTACCCGCACCACATGCTAATCCGCAGTACGTTCCTCAGAACGTAGATCAGAATATGGCCATTAGAGGAAGGTTTGCGGCACAGCCACAAAGGTACTATGATGGAGTGGCATTGCCTCCTGTTGAGGTAAATAACTTCTCGATTTCCCCGGGAATTCTTAAGCTACTTACCGAGAACCAGTTCAAGGGGGTGATCGGGAAGGAGAATCCTCATACTTATCTGAGGAGTTTTCTAATGATAGCCTCCACTTTCAATTACAATGGCATGTCTGAAGATGCCAAGAGGCTTAGGTTGTTCCCATTCTCATTGACGGGAATAGCTAAAGAGTGGTACGATAATACGCTTCCACGGGGAAGTATTACCACTTGGGCCGAGCTCGAGCGTCTGTTCCTCGAGCGATTCTACCCTCCATCCAGAACGATCAAAGCAAGGATTGAGATCTCTTCCTTCCTCCAGAAGCAAGGAGAGGACCTACGTCAAGCGTGGGAGAGATACTCAAACATGTTGATAGAGTGCCCGCAGCACAGGTACAATGAGGGAGATGTGATGGCATTTTTCTATAGTGGTGCCAACAAGGCTGGGCAAGACCATCTAGTTGCCTGTGCTAGTGGATCATTCCTGAATCAAGGAATAGTGAGGTGTAGAGAGATCGTGGACAACATTGTCACGAATGCCGGGGCTTGGAATGTGGATGCAGATTTCCAAAGAGTTCATCAGGTTGAGGAAGGTGAAGGAACGAGAAGGCTGTTGATAGCGATGATGGAAAAGATTAACAACCTTGAGTTGGGGAAGAATATGGTTGGAGGGAATACAGCAGAGAATGAGCAAGAGGACAAGCCCACAATTCAGCAAGAAGTAGTAAATTATATGGGAGGTCCTTATTACAATCAGAATGGGTATCCACAAGGTGGAAATTTTCAAGGAAGGCCTTCTTATGGCCAACCATTTGTACCTCCAGGTCCACAGCTGCCTCAAAATCAATGGAGGAACACACAAGGGTACCAAGGAGGCCAGCAGCTTCCTCAGAACTAATGGAGGAAGAATGAGAATTTTTCATATGCTAACCCGAAGGCGGGTATTACAGTTCCTCCGGGTGTTGATCCAGGTTCTAAACCTCCGGGTGGAGAAGGCGGTTCCTCAACTGAGGAGATGTTGAGAGCTACCCTTCAGAAGGTGGAGGAAGGTAGCAAGAGATTGTCCTCTTTGGAGTATGATGTGAAGGAGTTGCATAAGAAAGGTGATCATCGTGATCAAGAACTCCAAAAGAGAGATGTAGAGCTGAATCGAATTCAGCAAGAGAACAACAGGTATTCACCTCAATAGAGTTCCAGATAAGCCAAATTGCAAAATTATTGAATACGGAGCCGGGAAGGTATCCTTCCATGCCGGAGGGGAACCCGAAAGAGCATTGCAAGGCTATCCAGTTAAGAAGTGGGACCAATTATGAAGGTCCTCAGATGCCTGCTGATTCTGAGATGCCCCAAGATAGAGATGAGATTGAAGAGATGAGAGTTGAGAAGAAGGTTGAGGGTGAAAGCACTCAAGCGAGCAAAGAGCTTGAAGAGGAAGGCATTGAGAAGGTTGAGAGAGTTCCTAAGTGGAAGAAGGCAAAGAAAGCAAGGGAGAAAGTGAAAGAGACCGAGAAAGATGAATGGGGGGTACCAAAATCTATGATACCAGTCCCATATCCACAACGCTTCATGAAAAAGAAGCTTGATGAGAAATTCGCTAAATTCCTTGATGTGTTTAAACAATTGCATATTAATATCCCTTTTTATGATGCTTTGGAACAAATGCCCAACTATGCAAAGTTTTTGAAGGACTTGATCGCGAAAAGACGGCGAATGGATGAGCCGAAGTTGGTGCAATTGAACCATGAGGTGAGTGCATTAGTGCACAAGGCACTTCCTCCAAAGCTGAAGGATCCCTGGAGCTTCACCATTCTTTGTGATATCGGGAACGGGATCAAGAAGGGAGCGCTATGTGACCTCGGAGCGAGCATTAATTTGATGCCGTTGTTGCTTTTCAAGAAGTTGGAAGGTGGAGAACTTCAGTCTACAATGATGACGCTTCAACTAGCCGACCGGTCTATTACTCGACCTCAAGGAGTAGTGGAAGACGTCCTCGTGAGAGTTGGAGATCACATTTTTCCAGCCGATTTCGTAGTCCTAGAGATAAAGGAAGATGAGCATGTGCCCCTGATCTTGGGAAGACCATTCTTAGCGACGGTGGGGATGGTGCTAGACGTGGCAAACGGGAAGATCACATTGAAAGTTGACGATCAAGAGATAAAGATTTCCCTATATGAAGCCATGAAGCACCCGAAGGAGGATGAGAGTTTGTATTGCATGGATGCAATTGATCCTCGTGTTGAAGACACGCCTCCTATCTCTAATCTTTCTCATGTTCAAGATTTCGTTAATCCTTCACTTGATGATTTAACCCATGTGCATTATGATCGTGATTATTTTGATTGGGATAAAATGAAGAAGTTGAAGGATGAAGAAGTGGAAAAGGTGGACGTGATCCAGTTGGAAGGGAAAGGAGGAGTTAAGAAGAAAAAGTCCAAATTCAAGAACCTGTTTGGTAAAACTCCTCCAGATAAAGGTGAGAAGGAGTTGAGACCCATAACACTTGGGGATGAGAAGCAAGCAAAAGAGCTCATGATGGAGGGGCATCAAGGAAAGACATGCAAGTACCACTCTTATGAGAGTAAGGGAGGTAAATTTGAGTATGATGTCCCATAAGCTCCTTTGAGCTCGGTCCTGCATGAGGACCTTAAAAATAGCGCTGAATGGGAGACAACCCATTTTTATTTGTTTTTCAGTATTTTTATGTTATTAGGGTGTTTTTGAATCGTAGTTTTAACCTCGTACTTGAGAGTTTTATTCTGTAGGCTTGTCTCGAAGGAGTAAAGGTACCATGGAATTATTCAGATTGAAGGAACGAACTCGAGACCAAGGAGTGTGCAACGTTGTTGAGAGAAACTGAATTAGTTGGATGAGGTAACCCACAACCCCAAACTTAGACCTCTTCGCAAGGTCAAAGTTTGGGGGGGGGTGGAGTTTTTTTATATTTCTTGTTACATTGCACCGGAGCACCCCTTATCTTTGAGTGTGATTGGTTATTTGGTGCCTTGAGATGCTCCTTGAGGTGATTTTGATCTGATTCGTTGTTGCTTATTTCATGCCTATTAATCATCTTATGCTTACTTATTGCTATCTTTGAGTATGATTTGATGAGTAGGGTGCTTTGTGGATTTGAGTTAGGGACTCTTTTGTGTGAGTGGTTGAGCTAGAGTTGATTTGAGAAAAAACTTGTATGCTTGTGAGTTTTCCTTTTGAGTACTTGTGTGATGAGAGTGAGAATGCACTAGGACTAGCATGGATGTGAAAGCCGCGAGAGTTGAGCCTTATGAGATTTTGATGCATGAACTAATCTCTTCGTTTGTGAGTGGATCGTCACCTTAGAGGATGCTAGAACTTGTGTGCGCTCTTGCTTCTTGATTGTGTCTAGTTTGATACACCGAAGGTGATCTTAGGCCATCTTTGTTTTGATTGAGTCACTTAGCCAAATTTTCTCTACCAATGACATTGAATCCCTTGTTAGCCTGTTTGAGCCTTAGCCTATTTTATTTGTTAGCACATTTTGAACACTATTCCAGTTCTTAAGCCTTTTTGTCCCAATTTGAGTGGAGAATAGGAAAGTGTGAATGTGAAGGGATTGAATTGAGTTGAAAAAGGAAAATGTTGTTTGTTGAGTGAGTATGAGAAGAAGGTGTGATGAAGTTTTGAGTTGTGGGAAAAAGAAAAAAATTTGAGAATGAGCACAAAAGAGAAAAAAATGAGCTCATGTGTTTGCGAAAAAGAAAAAAAAAGTGATTGAAAAAAAAAGTGAAAGGAGTGAGAAAGAAAAAAAATTTGAAGTGTTGAGAGTGTGGGAATTGAAAGTGTGCTTATTGTATATGTTTGAAGTAGTCTGTTCCTAATCTCGAAGTGCCAAAGTGTGATTTTCTATTCTCCATTTACTTGAGTCACTTAACCATATTGTTATCCCACCTGTCCAAAGAGCCTACATTACAACCTTGAGAAAAGTCCTTTTTGATTCGGCATTGATTTCTAGAGTATGGTCGGAGTTAAGAGTGCTTACAAGCCTATGGCTGCCAATATGTGTGATTGATTGTTTAAGTGAGTCCCTTTATCATTGATATACACTTGTGAGGGAGTGAAACACATCGTAGAGTGCACATCCATGTTTGATTTTGGTGAGTCTCGCTGTCGTTGCATGAGTATGATGAGGGAAGGTGAGTGAGTATACTTGTGATTGATCTTTGAAGCTCGAATTCATTTGCTTGCATGATTTGATTCGTTGACTCATTCCTAACAATTTCACTTGACTTATTATTCCATTGCTTGAGGACAAGCAACATGGTAAGTTTGGGGGGGGGGGTTGATTAGGCGTGAAATTGTCATGATTTGTCACTCGAAATGCCCTAGTTTTGGTTGATTTTGTTGAGTATTTAGAGTCATTTGAGTATCATTTTCATAAACTAATTAATTTGTCTCTTTGATGCTTATAGATGGATAAAGGGCGAAAAGAGGAGTTCGTAGGACTTTGAATTGGCCAAAACGGACTCCCGGTTGAGGAGATATGAAGATTTTACGAACAAGTGTACTGCTGCTGAAAAGTGCTCGAACGAGAGCACTCGAGCGCCTCCGCTCGACCACCTGTTCCGCTCGACCAACATGCTCGAGTGCCTCCGCTCGAGCTCGTCCAGCTCGAGCGCCCCTGACTTACAGAGTATTTTCTTCGCTCGAGCACCATTGCTCGAGCGCCTCCGCTCGACCTATGCATCCGCTCGAGCACCATCGCTCGAGCGCCTCCGCTCGAGCTAGCCCAACTCGAGCGCCTCAAGACTCAACTTTCAAGATTTGTTTTTTCGGCCCAATAATTCCCGTTTCAGCCCGACGCTCATAAATACCCTCCTGAACACGTTTTGGTAGAGAACCACGACATCATCAGATACAAAATTACTTTTAGACTTAGTTTTTAGAGAGAGAAAGAAGAGAAGGAACGAGCAAGCTTTATTTTTACGTTTTGAGGTTTTTCTTTACGAATTCATAGCACGATTTTACTTTTTAGTTTCGTTTCTTCATATCTTTGTTCTTGAACACGTTCAGACTTTGTTATTGATTTAATTTCAGTTTAGTCTTTTATTTCTTTAAACCCTAGTTTATGTTTAATCTTTTCATCGTTATAATTATCATGTTCGTGTTCGTTACTTATTCAATTATTCTTGTTTACGTAAAACCCATGTCTAGCTGAAACCCTTGCATGCTTGGGGTAGGATGAACTCGTAGAAGTAGGATGTGGGTACGTAATTAGAGTAACTTGTGACGTTAGGTTTTAATTCTCTTGATTAATGAATTCTTAAAATTAATCTTAACTTTTCCTTTGAATTTCGTACGAACGTGTTAGGGAGAGGACGACCGTATCACTCTTTAATAACTAGTAGACTTAACTAGAAGGTTTAGAAGAGGTTAATTCATTTGCCGGTTTAGCTATGGAGGACGGCCGTATCACCATTCGTTAAATTAGGGTCTCATTAATTAAGCACAATCTATTAACTTGTTAGTGGATTAGTGAAGTCGAGTGTTAGGGTAAAGTATTAGGGTTTAGAATCTTGAGCTTTCACCTTGCATTCTTTTACTTAGGTTATTTCTTGCGCGTCACGGTTACTTTGATTATGTACATGCTCCGTTAGTATACGTAGGGATTCCTATCCTGAGCATCATCATCTCTCATTTGAAAACAACCATTCGATTCTTAGTTTAATTCTACTTTTTGCATTCCTAGGATAATTTTAGTCTTTTAATTAATCTTTCAAAAAAACCCAAAAACATTATACTCATATTAGCTACGACGCGTAGATCTTCAGGGATCTGTTCGCATACACTCCATCTCGTGGGTTCGATATACTTGGTCATTATACTTACTCATACTACAGTGAACTCGTACGCTTGCGAGGAATCTACTAGTAGAAGTTAGTATATTCGCTTCAAGTCACCCACACAAGTGTCCTTTCACAAACAGTAAAACCGTTAATATAATTAAAAAATATAATTAGATAAGTATAAATAATATACATACAATATTAAATGATATTAATATTTTCTTCTATGAATTCATTTACATGTGTAAGGAAATTAAATGGGTCTTCTTCATATGGTCGGGGAGGGAAGTGGGGGTGGGGACGCCGAAAAAAAAAATGAAAGAAAGAGAGATACGATGAATGGTGTTTTTGGGTTGGGATGTAGTTTGAATTATTTTTTATTTTTTTTTTGGCCGGAGGGAGTTGGGGTACGAGGGTGGTGTGATTAGGCGTGAAATTGTCATGATTCGTAGCTAGAAACGCCCTAGTTTTGGTCGAATTTATTGAGTTTTTAGAGCCAAATGAGTACTATTTCTATACATTGATGAATTTGTCTCTTTGATACTCATAGGTGAATCGAGGACGAAAAACGGAGTTCGTAGGACTTTGAATCGACTCAAACGGATGCCCGGATGAGAAGATATCGAAGAAATACGATTGGTATTAGTACGTGAGAAGAAAAGTGTTAGTTGCAAAGGAAGGAAGGCTCATTCGAGCATCATCACTCGAGCGCCCCGCTCGAGTGACGTAGATCGAGCGCCTAAAACATACAGAACGTTTGGGCCGCTCGAGGGAGATAGCTCGAGCGCCCCGCTCGAGCACCAGAACCGCTCGACCAAGAGAGCTCGAGCGCCCCGCTCGAGCTCCTGATCCGTTCGACCACCATAGCTCGAGCGACCCGCTCGAGCGGGTCTGCTCGAGCGCTTCCAAGGCATTTTCTCCAACTTACGTTTTTTGGCCCACGAGTTCACGAATCGGCCCGTTGCATATATATATCTCTTCCAAACACGTTTTGAAGGATCTGGGAACGCACCACATCACTTTTACACAGAATTTTTAGAGAGAGAAGGAAGAGAAGAGACGAGCAAGTTTAATTTTACGTTTTTGAGGTTTTTGCTTACGAATTCACATTACGATTTCACGTTTTAGTTCGGTTCTTAATATCTTGTGTTCTTTAATACGTTGAGACCTCATTTTGCCATTTAATTTCAGTATTCTTTTATATCTTAAAACCCTAGTTTATGTACGATCTTTTCTTTGATTTAATTACCATGTTCATGTTCGTCACTTGTCTAATTGTTATTGTTTACGTTAAATCTATGTCTAGCTAAAACCCTTGCATGCTTAGGGTAGGATGAACTCGTAGAAGTAGGTTGTGGGTACGTAATTAGGGTAACTTGTGACGTTAGGTTTTAATTCTCTTGGTTAATGAATTCTTAAAATTAATCTAGACTTCGCTCTTGAATTTCGTTCAAAAGGTGTTAGAGAGAGGACGACCGTATCACTCTTTAACAACAAGTAGACTTAACGAGAGGGTTTAGGAAAGGTTAATTCATCTACCAGTTTAGCGAAGGAGGACGACCGCATCACCTTTGTTAAATTAGAGTCTCATTAATTAAGCACAATCTATTAACTTGTTAGTAGATTCGTGAAGTCGAGTGTTAGGGTAAAGTATTAGGGTATAGAATCTTGAGCTTTCACCTTGCATTCTTAGACTTAGGTTAATTCTTGTGTGTCACAGTTATTTTGATTATGTATCTGCTCCGTTAGTATACGTAGGGATTCCTATCTTAAGCATC
The DNA here is from genome assembly GCA_947034835.1 of Ballota nigra. NCBI lineage: Eukaryota > Viridiplantae > Streptophyta > Magnoliopsida > Lamiales > Lamiaceae > Ballota > Ballota nigra. The sequence continues at coordinate 56,931,475 of OX344726.1, forward strand.
ACCATCTCATATTTGAAAACACACCTTTTAATATTTCGTTTAATTTTCCTTTTGCATTCGTAGGATAATTTCAGTTTAGTTTAATTACTCTTTCAAAAAATCTAAAAACAATACACTCATATTAACTACGACGCATAGATCTTCAGGGATCTATTCGCATATACACTGTCCCTTGGGTTCGATATACTTGGTCGTTATACTTGCTAATACTACAGTGAACCCGTTCGCTTGCGGGTGAGCGACTAGTAGAAGTTAGTACAATCGCTTCAAGTCAATGGCGCCGTTGCCGGGGATGGTGTTATATGCTTTTTGAATAGGACTTGTCGATAGCTTAGTAGTTAGTAGTGAGTGTTTTCTTTTCAGTTTTATTTTTATTTTTATTTATTCGGCAGTTGCATTTTGATCCTTCTGCTAGGTGTTGTCAGGTTTATGAAAACACGCTCACAAGGCAATACGAGCGAAGAGAGAATACCGTTGGACCCTGAGACAATAGCTAGAAGGAACCGAGCCTTCTTGAGAAGGATGAACGCTGCCGACTTAGGGAAAGAACCAATAGACACTAATAATGAGTTGGAAGATGTCGAGAATGAGTTTAACCAGGGGTTAAACCGGGTTGACGGCACTGATGGCAACACTAGTAAGAACCAAGATCCGTTAGGGGATAGTCAGAGCCAAAACCCGGGTGCACAAAACGTTATCAATCCAGCTCAGAATTTTGTCCATAATCCTCTGAACAACCCCGCTTACCCACAAAACCCAAATAACCCTTTCAACAACCCAGTATACCAACATTACCCATACCCACCATACCCTTATCCACCGTACCCATATCATCACCCTCCTGTTTACAACCAACCACCTGTGTACCAACCACCACCCCAACAAGTACCCGTACCTGCTGCTAATCCTCAACACGTTCCTCAGAACGCAGATCAGATGGCTATTCGAGGGAGGTTTGCAGCGCAGCCACATCGGTACTATGATGGAGTGGCATTGCCTCCTGTTGAGGCAAATAACTTCTCTATTTCCCCGGGAATTTTAAAACTGCTTACAGAGAATCAGTTCAAGGGGGTGATCGGGAAGGAGAATCCTCACACTCACCTGAGGAGTTTTCTCATGATAGCCTCCACATTCAATTATAATGGCATGTCTGAAGATGCCAAGAGGCTTAGGCTGTTCCCATTCTCACTGACGGGAATAGCTAAAGAGTGGTATGATAATACGCTTCCACGGGGAGGTGTAACCACATGGGCTGAGCTTGAGCGTCTGTTCCTCGAGCGATTCTACCCTCCATCCAGAACGATCAAAGCAAGGATTGAGATCTCTTCCTTCCGCCAGAAGCAAGGAGAGGATTTACGCCAAGCGTGGGAGAGATACTCAAATATGTTGATCGAGTGCCCGCAGCACGGGTACAACGAGGGAGATATTATGACGTTCTTCTACAGTGGAGCCAGCAAGGCTGGCCAAGCCCATTTAGATGTATGTGCGAGTGGAGCTTTTCTGAACCAAGGGATAGCGAGATGTAGAGAGATCGTGGACAACATTGTCACGAATGCCGGGGCTTGGAATGGAGACCCAGACTTCCAGAGAGTGCATCATGTTGAAGAAGGTGAAGGAACGAGAAGGCTATTGATGGCCATGATGGAGAAGATCAACAACCTCGAGTTGGGGAAGAATTTGGTTGGAGAGCATGCAGTAGAGAATGAGAGAGTAGACCAACCAAGTGGGCAGCAAGAGGTAGCCAATTACATGGGAGGTCCGTATTACAATCAGAATGGCTACCAAGGTGGAAATCAGTATGGAAGGCCTTCTTATGGCCAACCATTTGTACCTCCAGGCCCTCGGCCACCTCAAAATCAATGGAGGAACACACAAGGAGTTCAAGGAGGCCAGCAGCCTCCTCAAAACACATGGAGGAAAAATGAGAATTTTTCTTATGCTAACCCAAAAGCTGGTATTATTGTTCCTGCAGGTGTTGATCCGGGGTCTAAACCTCCTGGTGGAGAAGGCGGTGCATCAACCGAGGAGATGTTGAGAGCTATTCTTCAGAAGGTGGAGGAAGGAAGTAAGAGGTTGTCATCCTTGGAGTACGATGTGAAGGAGTTGCATAAGAAGGGTGATCATCGTGATCAAGAGCTCCAGAAGATGAACGTCGAGTGGACTAGAACTCAACAAGAGAACAATAGGCGGTTCACTTCGATAGAGTTCCAGATGAGCCAGATTGCAAAGATGGTGAATAGAAAGCCGGGAAAATATCCTTCCATGCCGGAGGGTAATCCCAAAGAGCATTGCAAGGCGATCCAGCTTAGAAGTGGGACCAAATATGATGGTCCCGAGATGCCTGCTGATTCTGAGACGCTCAAAGAAGAAGTTGAGACAGAAGGGATAAAGCCTCAAGGTGATGGAGTTGAGGTTGAGAAGGAAGGAGTTAAGATGAAAATTGATGATAAGAGTAAAGAGAACAATGAGTCCCAGAAGGACAAAGACCTTGAGGAGGTTGAGAGAGTTCCTAAGTGGAAAAAGGCAAAGGAAGCAAGGGATAAAGTGAAAGAAACAGAAAGAGATGAATGGGGGGTACCCAAATCTGTGATACCCGTCCCGTATCCACAGCGCTTCATGAAAAAGAAGCTTGATGAAAAATTTGCAAAATTTCTTGATGTTTTTAAACAACTTCATATTAACATTCCTTTTTATGATGCTTTGGAACAGATGCCGCATTATGCAAAGTTTCTGAAAGACTTGATCGTGAAAAGGCGGCGAGTGGATGAGCCGAAGTTGGTGCAGCTGAACCATGAGGTGAGTGCATTAGTGCACAAGGCGCTTCCACTGAAGCTGAAAGATCCCGGGAGTCTCACGATCCTATGCGATATTGGGAATGGGATCAAGAAAGGAGCGTTGTGCGACCTCGGGGCGAGCATCAATCTCATGCCCTTGTCGTTTTCAAGAAGCTGGAAGGTGGTGAACTTCAACCCACAATGATGACGCTTCAACTAGCTGACCGGTCTATTACTCGACCTCAAGGTGTGGTTGAAGACGTCCTAGTGAGAGTTGGAGATCACATTTTTCCAGCCGACTTTGTAGTGCTAGAGATGGAGGAAGATGAGCACGTGCCCCTGATCTTGGGAAGACCGTTCTTGGCTACGGCGGGGATGGTGCTAGACGTGGCAAATGGGAATATTACATTGAGGTTGATGATCCAGAAGTGAAAATTTCCCTATACGAAGCCATGAAGCACCCGAAGGAGGATGAGAGCTTGTATTGCATGGATGCCATTGATCCTCGTGTTGAAGACACACCTTCTATCCCTAATCCTTCTCATATTCATGATTTTGTTAGTCCTTCACTTGATTATTTAATCCATGAGCATTATGATCTTGATTATTTTGATAGGGATAAAGTGAAGAAGTTGAAGGATGGAGAGGTGAAGAAAGTGGACGTGGTCCAGTTAGAAGGGAAAGGAGGAGTTAAGAAGAAAAAGTCCAAACTCAAGAAATTGTTTAGTAAGACTCCTCCAGATAAAGGTGAGAAGGAGTTGAGACCTATACCACTTGAGGTGGGGAAGAAAGCAAAGGAGCTCATGATGGAGGGACAACTGTTGGAGTTATACGACAACAACAAGGAAAGAAATTTAAACACCACTCTTATGAGAGTAAGGGAGGTATTTTTGAGTATGATGTCACATAAGCTCCTTTAAACTTGGTCCGGCATAATGACCTTAAAAATAGCGCTGAATGGGAGGCAACCCATTATTTTTTATCTGCTTTGAGTTTTTTTTTATGTTATTAGGGTGTTGTTGAGTCGTATGTTTAACCTCGTACTTGAGAGTTTTATTTTGTAGGCTTGTCTCTAAAAGAGTAAAGGAATGATGGAGTATTCAGATTGAAGGGACCAACTCGAGACAAAGGAGTGTGCTAAGTTGTTGAAGAGAAACTGAATTGTTTGGTTGAGGTAACCCACAACCCCAAACTTAGACCTCTAGCAAGGTCGAAGTTTGGGGGGGTGGAATTTTTTATATGTTTTATGATTACATTGCACATGCATGCACCTCTTATCTTTTGAGTTGAGTTTGATTGATTATTGGTTTGTTGAGATACTCCTTGGGGTGATTTTGATTTGACTCGCTATTGCATATTTCATGCCTATCAATCATCTTATGCTTGTTGATTGCTATCTTTGAGTATGATTTGATGAGTAGAGTGAGTTGTAAGGGTGAGTTAGAAATTCTTTTGTGTGAGTGTTTGAGTTTGAGCTGATTTGAGAAAGAACTTGTATGCTTGTGAATTTTTCTTTTGAGTACTTGTGTTATGAGAGTGAGAATGCACTAGGACTAGCATGGATGTGAAAGCCGTGAGCTTTTGAGCCTTATGAGATTTTGATGCATTAATTAATCTCTTCGTTTGTGAGTGGATCATCACCTTAGAGGATGCTAGAACTTGTGTGTGCTCTTGCTTCTTGATTGTGCCTAGTTTGATATGCCGAATGTGATCTTAGGCCATCTTTGTTTTTATTGAGTCACTTAGCCAAAAATTTCCTTACCAATGACATGTATCCCTTGCTAGCCCCTTTGAGCCTAAAGCTTATTTTATTTGCTAGCACATTTAAACACTATTCCAAGTTCCTAAGCCTTTTTGTCCCAATTTGAGTGGAGAATAGGAAAAATGTGAAGGTTGAAGGGATTGAGTTGATTTGAGAAAAGGAATTATGATGGTTGAGTGGTGATAAAATAAGGGTGTGAATGAGATATGAGTTGTGGGAAAGAAAAAATTGAAAATGAGCAAAAGAAAAATTGAGCTCATGTGTTTGTGCGAAAAAGAAAAAAAAGTGAAGTGATTGAAAAAAAAAAGTGAAAAGAGTTAGAAAAAAAAATTGAAGTGTTGAGAAAAGTGGAATTGAAAGAGTGTTGATTGAAAATGTTTGAAGTATTCTGTTCCTAATCTCGAAGTGCCAAAGTTTGATTTTCTATTCTCCATTCACTTGAGTCACTTACCCATATTGTTATCCCACCTGTCCAAAGAGACTACATTACAACCTTGAGAAAAGTCCTTTTTGATTCGGCATTGATTTCTAGAGTATGGTCGGAGTTAAGAGCGCTTCCAAGCCTATAGCTGCCAAATTGAGTGATTGATTGTTTGAGTGAGTCCCTTTATTATTGATATACACTTGTGAGGGAGCGAAACACATCGTTGAGTGCACATCCATGCTTGATCTTGGTGTTTCTTGTTATTGTTGCATGAGTACGATAAAAGAAAGTGAGTGAGTATAAGGGTGATTGACTTTTGAAGCTTGAGTTCATTAGCTTGCATGATTGATTTTTTGACTCATCCCTAACAATTTCACTTGACTTATTATTTCATTGCTTGGGGACAAGCAATATGGTAAGTTTGGGGGGGTTGATTAGGCGTGAAATTGTCATGATTCGTAGCTAGAAACGCCCTAGTTTTGGTCGAATTTATTGAGTTTTTAGAGCCAAATGAGTACTATTTCTATACATTGATGAATTTGTCTCTTTGATACTTATAGGTGAATCGAGGACGAAAAACGGAGTTCGTAGGACTTTGAATCGACTCAAGCGGATGCCCGGATGAGAAGATATCGAAGAAATACGATTGGTTTTAGTACGTGAGAAGAAAAGTGTTAGTTGCAAAGGAAGGAAGGCTCATTCGAGCATCATCACTCGAGCGCCCCGCTCGAGTGATGTAGATCGAGCGCCTAAAATATACAGAATGTTTGGGCCGCTCGAGGGAGATAGCTCGAGCGCCCCGCTCGAGCACCAGAACCGCTCGACCAAGAGAGCTCGAGCGCTCCGCTCGAGCTCCTGATCCGTTCGACCACCATAGCTCGAGCGACCCGCTCGAGCGGGTCTGCTCGAGCGCTTCCAAGGCATTTTCTCCAACTTACATTTTTTGGCCCACGAGTTCACGAATCGGCCCGTTGCATATATATATCTCTTCCAAACATGTTTTGAAGGATCCGGGAACGCACCACATCACTTTTACACAGAATTTTTAGAGAGAGAAGGAAGAGAAGAGACGAGCAAGTTTAATTTTACGTTTTTGAGGTTTTTGCTTACGAATTCACATTACGATTTCACGTTTTAGTTCGGTTCTTAATATCTTGTGTTCTTTAATACGTTGAGACCTCGTTTTGCCATTTAATTTCAGTATTCTTTTATATCTTAAAACCCTAGTTTATGTACGATCTTTTCTTTGATTTAATTACCATGTTCATGTTCGTCACTTGTCTAATTGTTATTGTTTACGTTAAATCTATGTCTAGCTAAAACCCTTGCATGCTTAGGGTAGGATAAACTCGTAGAAGTAGGTTGTGGGTGTTGGGTTTTAGAGGCACGAACACCATGTTCGGCGCAGCGGAAGATTACGATTCACCAACAACGAATCTCAAACATGGTTGTATAACATAAAATAGAAAGGATAAATTAACATAATAAATCCTTACAGCGATTTGTACGTGGAATCCTCCACTATGGTATCCACGTAACAGCTTTCTACCAACCCGCACCGATATGCCAGCGTTGAATCTCGAGACGAATTTGCTAGGAAAATTCCGACTGGAGATTTTATGGAGAAATTATATTTCTTATATCACATTTTCTGAATTCCCATGACACGTATTTATAGGGATTAACTTGGCTTAATTCCTAAGCAAGATATCGGGCCTAGCCCGTAATATAATCTCTACGGATTATATTTCCCTAGATACGTTCCTACGAATAATATTTTTACCATATCTATTATTCTTGTATAATAATATTCCAAATATTATTATTGGGATTTCATATTTAATTAAATCTAATTTAATTAAATAATAATAATAATTAATTCCAAATATAATTATTATTATATTCTCCATAAATTAAATATTATATCAAATACAATATTTAATCAACCAACTATAATTGGTAAATTGTCATTACTTGTTGTGTGACCCATAGACCCTCGTATATCGAGCGATTAGTCAAACTAACGGTCTTAATTGAACCCTAGACAATAAATCAGACATTCTCAATATACGAGGTACGTTGCGAGGAAATCTGCAACTACCTGTAATACTGTAGGCTATTGTGATATCTTCCTTTCATTCACGAATACTCGATTAAGCCTTGAACATGATGAAGTGTCTATTCAAATAACTTAATCATATTATCTCAAATCACTAATTGATCAAGTATATCACACTTAGCCACAAAGTCTAAGTTGATGTGCGTCGGCCGACGACTTAGATCCAATTATGATGAGAAGACAAGTATTCTCTCTAAATCCACATTGAGGAATGAATCATATTCTTGGCTCAACTACCACGCACATGCATTTCGTGATGAACCCAATCCATGCCATATCTACCCGTGGAAGGGTGCAAGCGTCGGTCATGGTCAAAGTTCACCACTCCACACATGTCGTGCGTATTGACCTCAAGTCAAAGGAGTATCACATCGCTCCCACTAACCGAGACACCCGTAGACACATTATGTGGAATTACATCAAACGGTTTCTCGGATGGGTATACCAATACCCTCTAAGGTATCTGTGCATCCATCATGAGATACCCGGTATCTCGTAGTAAGTGAGATCTTACTACACTCTCTAAGAGTATGATGCAGATCGCACACCAATCTCAATTGCATCATCAATATCCCATTCTTGATGATCCTTGATTGGGGCTATTTGAGAATCATACTTAAGTCATCTGAGTTCTCACTCACTCAATGACAGTAGTGATTCATGGGAACACAAATAAGAATATATGCAAACAATCAAACACCATATTCAGATAAGTGTAACACCATACATTTAATATTAAACCAATAATAATATTAAACCAAATCTGAATATTATCTTAGTATTATGTCCTTTCGATGGATTGTCTCTAGGACACTAACACTAACAGTGGGTACGTAATTAGGGTAACTTGTGACGTTAGGTTTTAATTCTCTTGGTTAATGAATTCTTAAAATTAATCTAGACTTCGCTCTTGAATTTCGTTCGAAAGGTGTTAGAGAGAGGACGACCGTATCACTCTTTAACAACGAGTAGACTTAACGAGAGGGTTTAGGAAAGGTTAATTCATCTACCGGTTTAGCGAAGGAGGACGACCGCATCACCTTAGTTAAATTAGGGTCTCATTAATTAAGCACAATCTATTAACTTGTTAGTAGATTCGTGAAGTCGAGTGTTAGGGTAAAGTATTAGGGTATAGAATCTTGAGCTTTCACCTTGCATTCTTAGACTTAGGTTAATTCTTGTGTGTCACAGTTATTTTGATTATGTATCTGCTCCGTTAGTATACGTAGGGATTCCTATCTTAAGCATCACCATCTCATATTTGAAAACACACCTTTTAATATTTCGTTTAATTTTCCTTTTGCATTCGTAGGATAATTTCAATTTAGTTTAATTACTCTTTCAAAAAATTCAAAAACAATACACTCATATTAACTACGACGCGTAGATCTTCAGGGATCTATTCGCATATACACTGTCCCTTGGGTTCGATATACTTGGTCGTTATACTTTCTAATACTACAGTGAACCCGTTCGCTTGCGGGTGAGCGACTAGTAGAAGTTAGTACAATCGCTTCAAGTCATGGTGCAGGAGGGCGAACAATGAAAATGAGAGTTGGGTGTGCAATTTTTTAAAATTTAAACTACAAATTAAATTAATGAGTGTGTATATAATTAGTTGAGTGGTGTAAATAATAAGTAGGGTTATATTTGTAAATTTGAAGAAGGTGTACAAAGAAGAAATAAAAAATGGCTAAAATATATGGTGGGTTAACTTAAGAGTGTGTACACTAAATAAATTTGTGGGTGTAAATAGTCGTGCCCTTTCAATTTAATGTCAAACAATTTAAATTCCAATTTAAAGACCAGAGCCCGAAACCATGACTCTAATACCAGTTGTTAGGAAAATTAGGGTGCCCGGATCTATTCGGGATGAAATTTAAATACGAATTTAAATCCAATTATTTCTAGCATGAATTAATCCTAAATTAATTCAAATAATAATTAATCCAACAACAAAAGATCATGCATATGAATTTTATCACATAAAATTCTACGGCGGAAAACTAAGAATATTATGTTAATACGTACCTCTTGGAGCGATGTCCAACCGAGATAAACGGGACAAGTGTAATGATCCTATCAACCATAAAAACCTTCTCAAGTATTCCCTCTTCGCCTTATTCATTCGCCGGTGGGAAGCGCTCACGAACAATTTAAAATAACAAGGTAGAAAGAAAATATTTATTGCTCTTGATTTTTCCAACTCATGAAATTGTGTACTTTGGGATGAAATAATCATCCCCTATTTATAATAGAGGAGTGACCAAAATTTTGGTGTCAAATATGGTGAGAGAAATCTTTTTCTTGGCCTCCAAGAAATTTTGAATATATCCCATATATTCTTTTCTCCATAGTAAAATATTCCACAAAAATCTCAACCTCCTATTATAAGCTTATTTTCGAAAATTAGGAAGAAAATATACTAGATTTGGATCTTCTTGAATTTATGAGATAATCTTATATTTCAAGAATACATATCTTCCATAATATTTTTCCAAGAAAATCAACAAAATCTTTTCTCTACCATATATGAAATTTTCGAAAATATATATGAAAAAATAAGCAGTTATATTTTCTTTTATTTTAATCACCTTATTATTATTTGGCTACTTATTGAGCTACTTGGGGGGCCTTTAGGAGAATTAAGATTGGACCTCCAATGGGTTACTGAATTACAATATTGAGCCCCAATATCATTCAGCCCATTAATATTAATTAATACCACTAATAAATTAATATTGCACTATCCATCTTAATCCATATTAAGATAATATGGGCTCCCGGTTATTATTTTCCGTGTTTAAAATTATTTAGTCCATTAATTAATTGAGCTTCTGAATAGCTCTAAATTAATTAATATCTTTTACCTTGAAGTAAAGACAGCTCAACATTATTATCCGTACCGAAGAAACTAATTCTTCACTTGCAAGATTTGGTACGATAAAACTTCTGAGCCCACCAAGGGGACAAATCACACGAGTCGTACTCGCACATGTTTCTCCGTATTAAACCTTAGCAACCGTCATATGATTAAGATTACTGCCCAAAATACAAGGTTCGAAGTCACGATGATTCTCACCCAACATGAATCAAAGCAATAACTATTAACCACACACGGTCCTATTTAAGTGACAGAGATTAAGAAATCAATAACCACTGAGATCTAATTCTTCACTTTTCAAAACAAAAGAATTTGTCCTCGCTGTAGGTCCTCTTCAACACATACTAAATGTGCTAGTGCAATCTCTTAGTCAAGAAAGACCAATCTGAGATATACAAATCGACCTTTCGCGGCCGATTGTTCAATTCCACCTGGGCCGTGAATTTGTACGTTTAGTTACAAGAAACTCGTTAATGTGATCTTCCGTGATCGGGTATCACCACATTAACTACAATGTAACACATACTATAAATAGAACGAGTTGCAATAAATATTTAACATTTATTCACATCTAAAGCAAATATGATAAAAAAATTATTCTCATAAAACAAGTGTTTAATATATGAGTTATACAAAAAAAAATTAATGTAACGTATAACTCCAAAAATTCAATGTCAAACATAAAATGCGATAAGCAAACACCAAATGTAAGAGGACAAAGACGTGGGGATACCAATGCATAGCACAACCAAACATAAGAAAAATGCAAATCTTATTTAGTAATCTAAGAGAAAGATCCAATTACTAATTTGAATTAGTACTAATTCAAGGCAACCAACCACTTAAAATGTGCAAATGGTTTTTTAGGATTTTAACTTTGCCTAGTTTAGCGATTAGAAGAGATATTATGGGACGTTTGATTAACAACTCTTCTATGATAATGGTAATGAGAATGAAAATTATTTTCCATCTATGCCCCTATAATAAAAATAATATATTGAGAGAAGAATTGTTACAATAGTGACTCCATTGCTAGTGTCATGCACCAATTTTGGAATAGAAGTGGACAACAAATGGTTGTTAGTAGAGGAATGGAGGAGTGATTGAGGACTGAGAAGGATGATTGTAGGAAGAGAATAGGGTAATCAAAATGGATTAATGATTACCTTATTTAGAAGAAGAGATTGTGATTTTATTTTCATTAATCATCATAATTACACAAATTTTTAATCTCATCCTCATTACTATCGAAGAGTTGCTAACCAAGCGCCCCTGAATTTAATAAGTAACATGTCGTGCGGACTTTGAAAAAGTATTTTCAAACATCTAATAACAAAAGAAAAGGGTGGTGAAGATGTTTAAGAAAGACACTAATGACGTGTTTTGTCTAATACTTAGATGGACTTGTGTATTTATTTTTTTATTTTCTTTATCATAATCCGCATATATTAACTAATAGTGGAGCCAGATTAAAAATGACAAAGTATAGATTGAAACAAACTAAAATTCTTCAGACAAAATAATTAATACTCTTCAACAACTAATATCCTTCAATAATTCATATACGAACCAATTTTACTCTATACATATCATTAAAAAAAAAAAAAGGAACCGACCGCGAGTAAATACCGTACAAATAAATAAACGACATTTCTTTTTATTACATAAATTGTGCTCTACGATCCTAGCGACAGGGGTGGACGTAGGAATTAGAGGCAAGGAGGATACACAATTATATAAAATAAAATAATAGTTAAATTTAAATAAGAAAATAAGTTTACAATAAATCTCAAATTTAATAATATTAACTCAATTATTATAACGAGGAGTGGTCTTGCGTGAGACAAGTTATAATTGAAAATGATGTGTGCTTTATTATTTTGAAATAAGTGTGTATTTGCACTAATTTGTGAATCGCCTCGATGTCATTTAAGTTTTAACACAAGAATTTACCTATAACTTATGTTGTATTTCTATTTAATATATTAAGTAACATTCATGGTCAAAACAATTATGTACGAAACAAATATAAAAGTTCACAACATTGTAATAAAAATAGAATTAATTACAGTAGGATACATTTTTTAGAGCCAAATTACAATGAGCTCAGTCCAAAAGAGGGAAATACAAAGGGGTACATTAGCTGACATTTTCTACATCATTTTCAACTTTCCAAATTCAAATTGCAATTCTTTATTTCAAAGTGTCATTTCTCTCTCTCTCTCTCTCTGGTTCATTCTATCTCTTCCTCTTTGAAAATCAAAGGTGCGAACCAGAACAGGCGCAGTCATCAAGAACCCACAAATTATTTTCAATTTCCCCCAAGCCCCTCTCTCGCTCTTTCTCTCTCATAAATTCATAATTAGCAGGCAAAAATCAAACATTTGAAAGACATTTCGGAGAAAAAAAAGAAAAGATTCTCTCGAAGCCGGAGTTTGAGCCGACGCCGAAGTCAGAGCAATGGAGAATAGGCTCAGCGGCTTGGAAACGGTGAAATCGGTAAATTCCCTACAATCGAGCTATTGATTCTGAACAGACTATTGAAAGGGCAGATGGGGAAACTCTCCGACGAAAATCGGAGGCTTTCCCGGAGTCCGATCGTCAAATTGTTTGAGGGATTTTGTTCTCCTTGTAAGGGCTTTCAATAGATACCGGGATTGAGACCAACCGCGCAGCCATGGCGGAACAGACTGAAAAAGCCTTCTTACCTGCGCAGTACAATAGCTTCACCTAAAAGGTATATTCTTTTGCAGTGTAGGTATTCAAATTCAAATATCATTTCACTATATTTTCATATTTCAATTTTGAAATTCCCTATCCGTAGTATTTTTCCAGTGTAGAGGTCACCGGATCCAGGCCTTAGAGCATTTACAACGGTGGTTACTGTTGAAGTTATAACCCCAATATGTTGGTTAGTATCATTACAGCACTTGGTTATAACCTTCTCTCTACCATTTGGTTAGTTTGCAGTAACGCAAAATAAAACAAAAAATGGGCTGAATATGTCAACAGTGTATGTCAGGTGGGCCTCTTTCTTTTTTCTTCTTTGAGTCCTGCTATATACCCCTCCATAATTAATAGATACACCTATATATACATCAAATTACCTATCATACCCTTTCTCCTTTATATTTTCGTTGACCTTTTGTTGTTGTTTTCTTCTGCAGATGAACAGCCCCTCCACTGCTCACCATTGGCACGCTGCATCACCGGCCAACCCCAGCGCCGCCTCATCTCAGCGATTCAACCGCCGTCAACATAGATTTTTTTTTCTTCAAATATAAAATCTCCTTTTATTTATTTTCTCCATCTTCAATAAGTTCCTTCAACTTTTACAGATCCAAAAATTGTCAAGCTAGCCACCATTTTCTCTCTTGGTCGACCCATTGGTGTGTTTCAAAAAGGGTGTTCTATTTTAAATTTGTACGTTAAAAAAAAGGGATAATTTTAAGTAATTTTGGCGAATGTGGAACTAGAATTTGTATTAACATAGTGAGTTTTTCTTCTTCCAGAATTCATGGAACCGGAAAAAAAATAATTTATTTTTGCAATTTTTTTTTATTTGTTGATATACCCCATTGAGAAAAAATTCATGTGTGGTTTGGTAACAAGGTGACTGAGGGGCTGTTTCTTAGGGTTGTATGGCGATGCCGGCGGCTGCTTTGGTGGAAAGATAACAGAGAGGAAAAATTAGAGTGAAGGGTATTTTTGTCTATTTGAAATTTTTAGTGGTGTATCTATTAATAATGGAGGGGTATATAGCAGGACCCTTCTTCTTTTTATCTTGCATTTTAGCATTTGTATTTCAAGAGTCTACGACCTCTTCAAAACAGGAAATTAATTTATTGGAAATATGAAAAGTTAATGTTTAGTTGATATAATTAGACATATTTCAATTTTAAATAAATGTAATTTAAAAAAATTTCATACATATTAAGATATTTGTTTTTTGTTAAAGTAGCCTTAAATAATAATTCATTTTAAAAAAATTAATTTTATTGGTCCAAAAGAATTTATAGAGTACTTGATATATATTGAAAAATACTCAAAATAATGAACAAAATATAATAAATTTGTATAAAAAAGCAATAAAAACAATATGGATAGATGGTGGGTCCCTTATAAGTGAGTTATAATTTGGTTACTCTTACACAAATGATGAGATGACAATGATGTGGAGGAGTGTGAAGAGTTATAACTTATAACCCCTCCACCATTGTGGATGCTGAGCGCTTAAGATTCAAGCTTTCCAACGTTTTTGTATGATTGCTCTTTGTTAGATCTTTCAAGGATAATCCACATCCTGATGAGGTTAGGAGTCGGTAAAGAGGGAAGGCAAGTGAAGTTTTGGTTTCAAAAATCAAAGAACTCAGTTGAAGGTACCTAATTTGCTAAAATCGGTAAGGAGAAGAAGCTGATAATTATTTATTTAATTATGTAACAATTTAGGTTTGAAATGTGGTGGTACAGAAAAGTCTGAGCCGTCGACGGGAGGAGAGTGCGAGCGGGACAGTGCTTCGTGAATTTTTGGTTGCCCCTTTTATTGTACTTCTGTTCGAGTGAATTTCAACTGTTTGATCAAAGTACTGAATGTGATTTTTTTTCCTCTAGTGGGTGTGGGTGTGGGTGGGTTGACTTGCGTAGGAATTTGCATTTGCTTTATGTAATTTTGATGATTAGCATATGTATAATATACTTGTGTGGATGTGTCTGCTAGTGCTAGTAGTGTTTTTCCCTTTCTTGTTCTCTGGGCTGAAATAGCCATTAAAAAAATAATGGAATGTACATGTGATTTGCAGATTGAGGAAATTGGGGTATTTATTTTGGGAGGAAATTGCGCTCTTTATATATTCAACAACACACTTCATGGCAATGTGAGATGATTTGTTGAAAGAGGTGTGGCTTATCAACCTTGGATTTGTACTGCTGAAAATCATGAAATTGGGCTAACCAGGAATGGGGGGCATGGCATATATGCTTGCCTTGATGCCTTCACATCGGAAAATCCCAAATTAGTTTCATAAGCATGGTGGGTGAATTCATAAACATACTGAACCCTTGTATTGTGGTTTGTACTATTGTTATGATTTGCCACAACTGAAAATTTATTTTATTTATAAGCATATTGTACCATGATATTAACTTGTATTCATTTATACTATAATTAGTCACTTGTACTAAGATATTGTTTTACATTTCAAAAGAGTACTATAGTGCTCGCTTTTAATACAAGAGTTGAACAGAAGAAATAAACAAATTGAAAATTTAAAAAAAGAAAAAAGTTATTGTCATAAAGTAAGTTGAATAGTACTACAAGTCATAAAGTAATGATGTGATATTTTTCTTTTACTTTGTAGCTATTGTAATTTTGGAAAAGTAATGTTGCTAGTTGCTCTTAGACATCCAATTTTGCACCCCACTGTAATTTCCCTAAAAAATATATTCCTCTGTCCCAAGATTTTGTTCACAGTTACTGTTTTTTTGTGTTTTAGCGAACAATTTTTTTTATTAATATTTAAAATGATAAAGTAATTTTTAAGTTATTTTATAATAGAGTAGAGATAGATCAATCAAACCCTACCTTAAAAGTTACTTTTTCATGACAAACAACTCATATGCAATTGATTTGTACAAAAACAATGGCGCAACAAACCTGGGAATCGAATCTGCAACTAGGACAATGTCCAGATTTCTCTTCCAATCCAAATAATTTGGACCAGAAAGCTTATTTTCTTTTAAAATAACCATAAGCGGGTTGAACATCATATTATTAAATTTGAAATAAATTAAATACAAGCAAGCATTAAAATCACATAAATTAAAGCATAAAATATTGGAAACCTTCAAACCAACATTTAACACAACCTCCAACAACCCAACAAACACACACATAAGCCACGTTAGGATGGTCATTTACGCATGTGTTCATCAACCAGACTCCAAGTCTTTAATTTCAATATCACGTCAACTTATCCTTATGACGAATAAAATTAATAGTCGGACCTTAACTGGCCATGTGAATTAGAATAGGGACCCCGTTGGGGGGGGGGGGGTTATGTCAAAATTCACATCTAAGTGATGACCACAATTTAACTGTAAGAAAAATTATTCACTATTGACGGGCTTATACCAAGAACACATAGCCAGTAAATAATTCACTACAGTTATCTTGCACTAATCTTAACTGACGAACTCATGAATAATAAATCCGTTGGGGATGATCACACACTTCATCTAAAGATTAAAATATTTTGATTAGAAGTCTTAACTAGTAAGCTTGTGAATGTTGCATCCGTTAGGGGGAGACTCCCAAGGTCCCACGAGCAACAATCACCTTACTTAAAGACCAATTGTGTAGGCCAATGAATTAATTAAATTAAAATTAACTCACTTAGTCATTTACACATGAAGGTTATTTGCTGGCATAGCAAAATTATAATAAAAAAATAAGTTATAACAACAAGCATGCCACAAAACGACAAATAAAAGCATAAATAAATGCACATTTATCACAACCCCTAGTAAAATTATCAAATACAGCCTATCAAAGCTATTACAATGATAAATCAAGGGCGCTGAAGGATGCCTCGCATCAGCCTCTCACGCGAAGCAAGAAATGGTCTCGAACAACTCGAATTCAAGTCACCCAAACTAAACCGGCTAAAAACTTCATCAAGACGATTGAATTAGCTCTCGCCACAGGGGGTCACGACACGTACTAAACATTCTTTAATACTAAAACAGAATTAGAAAAACTCGGCACATACAAAATAGAAATTAAATTCTTCCCAAAACTCGGCACATACAAAACGTTCTTTAATACTAAAACATAATTAGAAAAATATAAGTGCACATCTCCCACTGCGACCACTGCTACAGTCGTAGCATTACCCAAACTGATAGTAATCTCGCCCTCACTCAGTTGCCTTGTTTGCAGAAACCGCTGCAAAGTATAACAAACATGATTAGTTGCTCCTGTATCTACTACCCAAGAAAGGGCAGAACATGCCGCAAAGCATGTTTCAACAATTAGAGCAAGAGACATACCAGAGTTATCCCTTTACAGGAGAGGACAATCAGGCTTCCAATGTCATGTCTTGTTGCACTTGAAGCATTTGCCTTTCGGCTTTTTCACGCCACCAGAAGGCGCCAAAACCTTACTCCTACTGCTTCCACCAGCCTTTTTCTGAGGAAGCTTTTTCTTCTTCCCGCCCTTGGACGAAGAAGATCCAGCCTGAACAGAAATATGGGCTTGTGGACCCTTACCCATGAGGCCTTTCGCCGCAACCAACTCCGCAAGAAGCTCAGCTACAGTATAGCCCTTCTTACTCATGATTATGTTCAAACGAAAGTTTTCAAAGGATTTTGGGAGCGAGTTGAGGATCATATCGACCTTGGCATCACCGTCGATTTCTCCCCCGAGTACCTCTATCTCATTCAGATATTCCATCATCTTGAGGCAGTGGTCCCTCACCGACGCTCCCTCTGGCATATAGGTAGTCATAATTTTCCTCATAGCCTCAAAATGGGCTGCCCTATCTTCCTCACCAAAAAACTCTTTTAGGCTCAACATCATATGTGCAGCAGTAGGCATGTTTTGATGCTGCTGTTGTAACATATTTGACATAGAGGCCAAAATGTAACAACGAGCCATCTCATCAGCCTTGTGCCACTTCTTATGAGCCTCATTTTGCTCTTCAGTGGAATCAGGTGCCATATCGACAGGAGCAGGAGTATTGACTATAAACTTGTACTTATCTGCAACTAGGACAATGTCCAGATTTCTCTTCCAATCCAAATAATTCGGACCAGTAAGCTTATTTTCTTTTAAAATAACCATAAGCGGGTTGAACGTCATCTTATTAAATCTGAAATAAATTAAATGCAGATAAGCATTAAAATCACATAAATTGAAGCATAAAATATTGGAAACCTTCAAACCAACATTTAACACAACCTTCAACAGCCCAACAAACACACACGCAAGCCACGTTAGGATGGTCGTTTACGCATGTGTTCATCAACCGGCCACCAAGTCTTTAATTTAAATATCACGTCAACTTATCCTTATGACGAATGAAGTTAATAGTCGGACCTTAACAGGCCATGTGAATTAGAATAGGGACCCCGTTGGGGGCTTATGTCAAAATCCACATCTAAGTGATGACCTCAATTTAACTATAAGAAAAATTATTCACTATTGACGGGCTCATACCAAGAACACATCGCCAGTAAATAATTCACTACAGTTATCTTGCACTAATCTTAACTGATGAACTAATGAATAATACATCCATTGGGGATGATCACACACTTCATCTAAATATTAAAACATTTTGATTAGAAGTCTTAACTAGTAAGCTTGTGAATGTTGCATCTGTTAGGGGGAGACTCCCAAGGTCCCACGAGCAATAATCACCTTACTTAAAGACCAATTGTGGAGGCCAGTGAATTAATTAAATTAAAATTAACTCACTTAGTCATTTACACATGAAGGTTATTTGCAGGCATAGCAAAATTATAATAAAAAAATAAGTTATAACAACAAGCATGCCACAAAACGACAAATAAAAGCATAAATAAATGCACATTTATCGCAACCCCTAGTAAAACTATAAAAAACGGCCTATCAAAGCTATTACAATGTTAAATCAAGGGTGCGGACGGATGCCTCGCATCGGCCTCTCACACGAAGCAAGAAATAGTCTCGAACAGCTCGATTTCACGTCACCCGAACTAAACCGGCAGAAAACTTCATTAAGACGATTGAATTAGCTCTCACCACAGGGGGTCACGGCACGTACTAAATGTTCTTTAATACTAAAATAGAATTAGAAAAACTCGGCACGTACAAAACATAAATTAAATTCTTCCGAAAACTCGGCACGTACAAAACGTTCTTTAATACTAAAACAGAATTAGAAAAACATCAGTGCACATCTCCCACTGCGACCACTGCTACAGTCGTAGCATTGCCCAAACTGATAGTAATCTCACCCTCACTCAGTTGCCTTGTTTTCAGAAACCCCTGCAAAGTATAACAAACATGATTAGTGGCTCCTGTATCTACTACCCAAGAAAGGGCAGAACAAGCTGCAAAGCATGTTTCAACAACTAGAGCAAGAGACGTACCAGAGTTATCCTTTTTCAGGAGAGGACAATCAGGCTTCCAATGTCCTGTCTTGTTGCACTTGAAGCATTTGCCTTTCGGCTTTTTCACGCCACCAGAAGGCGCCAAAACCTTGCTCCCACAACTCTAGTTGGAAACAAAACTGAAACCAAAACCCTCTAGTCAGGTTTGTTGGTTGAGGTTGATAGTCAGTTAGAAGGAGGAAGTAAAGGTCAGTGAGTATAGCTGATTCTGGTGCACATTGACACGTTAAAAACAAGTCAATCCTTAGTGGATTCTCTTGTTAAATCGGGATCGTGGACGTAGGAGCTTGAGTCTCTGAACCACGTTACTTTCTTGTGTTCTTTATTGTTTTGATTATTGTTCTTAACTGATCATTCATTAAGTCATTCATTGCATTGTTTATCAGGCTTGAATCAATCAGCTTGATCATTAAACTGAGCACTGTCCTTCTAATCACCACTTCAAAAAAGAGTAATCAAGTTTTCAGAAAGCAAACTTTAACAAGACTATAAACTTTCAGGGCTCACGCATTCCGCACTGAACTCAAGTTGATAGTTAGCCAACTGACCAACATTCATTTGCAGTCAGTAGGTGTGTTATTGACCCTGAGTTCTACACCACTCTGAGAAAGGGGACTCAGTCAGTTGAAAGAAAAGAAAAATTTGTATACATGTATTCCCCCCATACACGTATCTCTCAGTCTTGTACCGGGACCAACAGTAACACATATTTTTAGTAACACACATTTACCCTAATATTAATATACATTTGCAGTAACACATATTTACTCTAATAGTAACATACATTTGCTCCAATCGTAACACACATTTGTTCCGATAGTAACACACATTTGCAGTAACACATATTTACTCTAACAATAACATAAATTTGCTCCAATAGTAACACATATTTTTAGTTACACATGTGCTCCGATAGTAACATATATTTTTAGTAACACACATTTGCTTCAATAGTAACACACATTTGGTCCAATAGTAACACACATTTCTTCTACCATTAACACACATTTTCTCCCAATAGTAACACAAATTTTCAGAATTTTTTTCAAGGCATTAGAGATTGCAAATCGATTTCAGAAAATCAATTATTGGTGAATTTTATACTTTTTATTTTTCTCAATCGTCTCCGATCATTAGCTCTGAATTTTATTTTTAGGTTGGGATGGAATGGCAGAAGGATAGGGAGGAGAATTGGGGGATGGGATGGGGTGGGGTGGGGTATGGGACATTAGCAGGTTTGGTACGCAAACACTTTGGGATTATGGAGTGCGGAGTGGGCACTGGGGGGGGCGGGTGGGTATGGGCGCTGTTGGGTACTTGGGATGGGCAATGATCGCAGTGAAGGAGAAGAAAAGGAGGAGAATCCATTTTCTAAATATGGATTATTCTACGGATCTAGAATCCGTAGAATATTTTATATAACAATTTGCGTTTTATTATTATATTAGTATAGATATTGCCGGGTTCGAAGTATATATTTTTTTTAAAATTATACTCCACTTATCTTTTGTCAAAATTTAAATTTATTTTGAACTTGAATTATTTGTCATATTCAAAATTTAACATTTTCATTAAATTACAAATTATATTCATTTTATTTAAAAATTAAGTGTTCTTAATTAAACTAATAATAATTTTAATTACATAAAATTTAATTAGTTTATGTATCGTATTTAATATTCAATTACAATTTAAAAATTTAGTTGTTTCTTTAAGTATGTGTTCATAATTCAACTATTACTATTTTTAATTACATAAAATTTAGCTAAAATGTAATAAAACTTATATTTGGAGTAAAATATTGATTTAAATCCATTTTGGCCTTAATTTATTTACCACATTCACATTTTCATTAAATTACAAATTAATTTATTTTAAGTAAAAAAATTGTGATCCTACTTCAACTAATACAAATTTTAATTACATAAAATTTAATTAATTTTATTAGTTTAAGTTTCATATTCAATATTCAATTTATTTTATTGAACTATAATATAAATTTATTTTGAATTAATTTTAAATGTTTCTTTCAAATTCAATAAATTAAATTTTTAATTACAAAATATTTAGGAAACAAATGTATTGGAGAACAAATTCCAGCAAACATAATAAATACAAATTGTAAATTCAACCAACAATTAATTATACGACATTACACAAAATGAACGTCACAAAGCTTTTCTGTAGCTTTATTTTCTTCTACTCATTATATTCCCTCCGTCCTATGGGTATTTACACCCTTGGGATGTACATGTATTTAGAACATGGGTAAAGTAGTTGTTGGAAATTGATTTAGAATTTGGGTAATTGACCCAAGTTTGACCAATTTTAATTTGATATTCCATTTAAAGAAAATGGAAATAAATCGCAAATTCATAATCTATGTTTGGAGTAGAAGAATCTAGTGTATTAATTTGCTCAAAATCAATTTCGGGTGAATGAGATATTAATACATGAAGTTGACAATTTATCATGACTGAAGAGGGAAAATATGGAGAAGAAAGGAAGGGAATCCTTGTCCCACATTGGAAAATTGGAAGGAATGGACCTTCCATATAAGTAGACTTATGTTATAGAAATGTAATCTTGACTAAGTCTAAGTGGTGGTGCTATCCTAAAAGATTCGGACTCACACCTGCACCCGCACCCGCACGTGCCCAATGCGACTAAGTTTGACTAAGCCCTGTTCGCGAAGAGTCACGTCTGATGGGTCTCGAATCGGGTCGGATTGCGCATCCGGGTTGACACCAAAATGGATGCCCTCACCTGTACAGATGCGTTCGTGCAGACCGCTCCGTGCGAAGGGGTGCTTTCGATCCATCAGATCCTGATCTGATTGAATAGGTGCGATCGAAGGGTTTAGATTGAAAGGCCCAAAAGGTGGTACCCCTTAACCTAAAAGGCACCACACCTCTTCAATAATTATAAATACACCCCCCCAAATTGCATTTCCATCAATCCACATCAAAAACAACCTTCTAGCCTTCAAAAAACACCCAAAGCATTCTAGTGTTCTAAGATTACATTAGAGTCGAGTCGATAGTTTCGGATACCTATTTATGATTCACCGATAACTTTCAATTTGCAGTGCAGTAGTCTGAAGTTCTAAAGTCGTTGTATCTTGGGGACGGTTGCCATCGATCCGTATTGCACCTGTGTACGGGGTAATGACATCTTAAGGAGAGCGAGTCCAACTTGTGCCTCGACTTTCTGTCTAAGTCCGTGTCTGTATTTCTTTCATCTTCGTCTACACACACATCACATCTCCAACAATTGTAAGACATTATTCTGTGTATTCGAAGATGTCTTCTTCTACTCCTTCTACAACTCCTCATCTTCTGGCTGCCCACTCTGAAAAACTGACAAAATTTGTCGGTACTAATTTCAAGAGATGCAATTAAAGATGCTGTTCTATCTGACCACCCTCAACCTCGCACGGTTCTTGATGGAAGACCCTCCTACTGCTGAGGAGGGGAGCAACGAACAAGAAAGGTTGAATGCTCTTGACGCATGGAATCATAGTGACTTCCTGTGTCGAAATTATATATTGCATGGGCTAGACAACTCGATGTATAGTGTCTATGCCACCTACAAGACCGCCAAAGAATTGTGGGGGTCCCTGGACAAGAAGTACAAAATGGAGGATGCCAGAATGAAGAAATTCATTATTGGACGGTTCCTCGACTTCAAGATAACTGACTCAAAGACAGTTATGGAGCAAGTTCGAGAGTTGCAGCTAATTCTTCACGAGATTCATGCCGAAGATATGTAACTTTTAGAATCCTTTCAAGTAGTTGCCTTGATAGAGAAGCTACCGCCTCTTTGGAAGGATTTCAAGAACTACCTCAAGTACAAACGCAAGAAAATGGGGCTTGAGGATCTGATCGTGAGACTAAGGATTGAGGAAGATAACCGGAAGTCCGAAGTCAAGGACGACAAGAAGAATGAAGAGGCGCGTGTGAATTTGGCAGAGTCCGGGAAAGGCAAAAAGAGAAAGCGTGCTGGCAAGGAACATAAGCCTCCGAACAAGATGTTCAAAGGTAACTGTTACAATTGTGATAAGCCCGGACACAAGTCGAAGGAATGTCGACATCATAAGAAGACCAATCAGAATCATAATCAGGCCAACCTTGCCAAACACCATTCCTTAAATCAGAAGATGTCTGAACTTGATCTGTCTACCGTCATGTTTGTAGCAAAGCTGGTAGATAACCTGAGGGAGTGGTGGGTCGACACTAGGGCTACCCATCACATTTGCTCAGATAAGGAACTGTTCTCCACCTACCAACCGATCAATGGGAGGAAGCTTTTCATGGGTAACTCTGTGATGTCGAAAGTGGTCGGACTAGGAAGAGTGGTCCTGAAGATGACCTCGGGGAAAAAATTGACTCTCGTGGATGTGCTGCATGTCCTAGACATTCACAAGAATTTAGTCTCTGGCTCGTTGTTGAACAAAGCCGGATTTAAGTTAATATTTGAGGCCAATAAATTTGTACTGACCAAAGGTGGTCAATTTATTGGAAAAGGGTACCTTGAGAAGGACCTCTTCAAAATGAATGTACTAACTGTAAAGCACGAAATTAAGCGCAATATTACTGAAAGTAACATTAATTACTTGCTTGAGTGTTCTAATTTATTCATGGTAGATTAGGACATGTAAATTAAAATACGCTTCGGTACATAGTGTATTTAGATTTACTCCCTACAATGGAATTCGATTCACAACGGCGTGAGATCTGTGTAGAGGTAAAATTGGCCAAAGCACCATTCCATTCTATAATACCCGGACCCAAATGTGTTTTTAATTAATTTATGTTTATATGATTATATGAATTTTTTTTCTAGTAAAAAGACCATATGCTGTAGTTTTTGATTTTGCAGGCGATAGACAAGCAATCTGAGTCAGGAGCACTCCTAGCACTATAAATACGAATAAAAATTTATGTAAAAATTATAATATGAACAAAATTTGAATTCCAAATAGACATTTTGATGTCCAAAAATAACTTATAATTATTGAACAAAAATAATAATTTTCGGACCTTAAAATCAATACCGAAAAATACAATTTCGATCAAACCGCTTCCCAAAACACTGGGGCAACAAAAATGGTAGCCCCAAGACCCTAAAAAATCCTGCATGTGCGTCCAAGTGGGGGGGGGGGGGGGGAGGGAGAAAACTTCCTCCCCACACCAAAGTCTTACACCCATCACTTTCATCCTTAAACTTGAGGACCAAGTATGGAATGGTCAAGACCACCTTTCTTACTCTCTCATTCCTTACACCACCCCCTTTTTAGTAACACCTCCTCCATAAATACCCCCCTCCCTTAATTTTGGCTGCATAATTCTCTCCCACAAGTACAAGAAAATAAAGAAAAGCCACAACTCTTCCCTTCCTCCTAGGCCATTTCGGCCATAACTCTTTTCTTGGGGAGAAAAATTATTCTCCTCATTTTCTCCAAGAAGAAGGTCTCCCACCCAAGTTCTAAGCATTTCTACACTTTTTTTTGAAGGTTTCAAGAGCTAATAAGGCCCCCTTAGCCTAAGAAGAAAAACCTCCAAATGTTTTAAACCCACAACTCTAACACTCTAAGTATTGTGTTTATATCAGCATATTTAGATTTATTTAGAAAACCATGATGTTTAGGTTTAATATTTCTTTTGGATGCTTAATTACATGTTATATGAAGCATTATTTGATTAATACGTGGTATCGAAAGTATTATGGCATGATAGAAATAGGAATTTAAAATAAGTGTTCATGTATTCATGATGAAAAACCAAGTTTTGTATCAGTCTGATGCTACTGGAATAAAAAGATTATTGTATACTTCATTATTTGAGAGATTTATTTACATATTTGGAAATTAGGTTTAAGTATCTTTGATTTTCCACTGGTCTCATGTGATTTGGACTTATATTCAATAATCTATGAATTTTTAAAGAAAGTGTGACAATCTGCAACTATTTTCATATTTAGGAAAGATCTGGTAGTTATCGACAAGGATTTAATTTTTTTAAAAATTATAATTAAAAACTAGGTGTTATTATCTTTGTCTATGAATTTTTCCATGATT
This sequence comes from Ballota nigra, assembly GCA_947034835.1. NCBI lineage: Eukaryota > Viridiplantae > Streptophyta > Magnoliopsida > Lamiales > Lamiaceae > Ballota > Ballota nigra. The sequence continues at coordinate 56,956,670 of OX344726.1, forward strand.
TTAGGACGTGTCTAAATAGTTTTACAAAAATTATTTTGTAGATGACGCGTCATTGTCAACCTTCTGTGAAACAAAGATAGTTTATGTCAAACTTTTGTATGTGTTATTCATTTTAAGATGTAGCTACTGTATAAATTTCATGATTTTTGGATGTGTCTAAGTATTTTTGAAAAAATACCTAAAGTTGCAAGTAGAAGACCTAGGAGAACAAACTGCACAACTTTTAACTTTATAACTTGAAATGTTTTCTTGTTTAAGTGTTTCATACTTGTCTTTCATGATAGGATAAGAACTTAGAACACTTTAGTATTATGTGGATAGGATTTTAGTAGCCAATGACATGTATAAGGGTTTAAACCTTGGGTTAGACAAGTAAGAACTTGTAAGCTAGGATTTTAAATACCTTAGTTTTAATGAGTATGACTCTATGAAAATGGTTTTCCATGAGTGTGTTTTTATGACAATCAAATGCTTAGTTTTATAAGAATGTATACATCTATGCATTTATGAATAACTTGTTTGTCTAGAAAATCATATTTAGGGAAGATATGTGTACTAGTGATAATCATATTCATGTAGTATTTATGTTAAATGTCAAGATTCACAATTTTATGAAGTTAGGATGTTTCACGAATTATATGCATGAAAAATCGACCTTTTAAAGAATAAATATTTCAATAAGTTGTCTTCTAAGAACCAAGTATGCAAACTTGTTAAATATATATATATATTGAAATGTTATGAAGTCTTTGAGTAAGAAGTGTAAATAATATTAAGAAGGCCGCGGCTAAACAAACCCCCGAAATTACTGTACATACCCCGTTTACTATATGTACCCCATTAAAAATGTATGAATTATTAAAAATTACTAAACAAACCCTAATTTTGACTAATATACCCTCTAGAGAAAAAAAAACACAAAAGATCAAAATCTTTAAACGATAAACACAATTTTTGCGGACAACAATGACAAATGTGGGTTTGGTTCAATCTGGTAGGGATGTTTAAAGGAATTTCCATCTGTTCAAAATCTTTACTTCGGTTAAATTCACATTAGGCAAAATGCTATCAATCATTTCCATGAAATCATCACCAACAACAATCTTGATTTGTCGGGGTTAAAGTTCGGGGTTAAAATCTTTGAGAGGAAAATAAATTGAAAAACTTTAATGCCAATATCTACCCCTCAAACTCCATATCCCAATTCCTCAACTATCTTATGCATCTTCGAAGGGCACCACACCTCCATGGATCATCTTGCATTAATGGAAACAAAACTCAAGGCTTTATTGAAAAAGAAAGAATTATACTTGCAATGGGACCTAAGGAAATAAGTTATGGGTATCCCGTTGCAAAGCTCCTTATCCTTCCTATGCTTGCGCAAGGGTCTTTTTCAATGTGAGAGTTGTTGACCAAATCGTCTGCCGATTTAATTGAGGAAGAGAGATACGAAGGTTTAATTCTTAATTTAAGGATAATTTTATCTTTTAATATAGAAGTAATTTAGTTTAAAATTTTATGGGGTATGTATATAAATACCGGGGGTTTATTTAGCCGCACCCTATTAAGAAATGTTATGGAGTTTAACATCCCCGTTAAACTCATTAACGACTAATATAATATTAAGAAATCTTTTTTGATATGATATGCGAAGAAGTAAGGAAATATCAAACGAACTTTGGACATAAAAGATGATTCGAAGACCCAAAAAAATCTCCAATTGGGAAAAGTAACAAAAGAACGATTATGTGATCAATGTGTTTTATCTATGAAAAGTCTAAGATAACTTAAGTGGTATTCATGAATGCTAAATGAAATAATGACTAAGTTACGAAAGAAACTATGCTAGGTAAAGTGCAGCACTGGTCAGAACTCGGATGTCCCTATAGTCCTTGGGTTCCCGGACCTTAGAATTTTATAGTTTTTTTTTAAATTTAAGAGGTGGGTAACACTATCTGTTTTGCAGCTGTTATTTTTTATACGGACTGTTGGTATATTTCTGAAGCAAAGTAGTATAAACGTAAATATACAACATAATATGTATGAAATGACAAGTTTATGTATTGATGATGATGTTTATGTTGTGAATCACCAAAGGGGGCAATACTGCCTTAGCGTACTCAGAATAGTGCGACTAACGTAAGTTGTCATAGTGCGAATATGGGTGCAATGAAAAGTTGCATCACAGGATATGTTGAAATTAAGACATATCTGCAGAGTATGTTGAAATTAAGACTGCTCATAGGGTACGTTGAAATTAAGACTGCCCACAAGAACCGCCAAAGGCGACAATAATGCCTTATCGTACTTAGAATAGTACGACTAACATAAGTTGTCATAGTACGGGTATGTATGTATGAATGTATGGTATGCATGTATGTATTCAAGTAAGATAAAATACATTTAAAGTACTTTAAGATTTAAATATGGAAAAGGGTAAAACAATCAACTTTTTTCAGAACCATAGCAATCTGTATAAGAGCGTGCAGGTTATTCACTGAGATTTTTATCTCACCCCAAACGTTTAACATTTTCATTATATAATGCCGAGGTCCGGGAGTTGCAGTAGAAACGGAGCCTCCTAAATCTGTCTTATGTATTATTAATGAACCTTAATTTTAATGTTCTTACTTTTGGGTACCAAATATTGTACAACTAATAAACTAGATTGGTTAATCGATGATTTATGTTTAAAGTTCTAATATTAAGACTAATGTTTTCAATATGCCCAAGTTTTAATTAATAAGTATGTATGATCATGGTCTTAATAAATGTTTAATTCTTCCGATGCAAAGTACCTTTCAAGATGGATATTATATTTCCAAAAATGAAATTTTTGTGCTCAGATTTTACAATCACTAAGTGACGACCTGAGTTCAGAGTGCTAAAGCCACAAAGACCTGCATTCTGGATTCGGGGCGTTACAGGTGGTATTAGAGCCTGAGTTCAAACCCACGGACCAAATTACTCATTTTCTAATAATTTTGAATAGGAAGAGAGTGAAATTCGAATATTTTCAAAGAAAATTTTATACATATAATTGAGACTTTAAAAAATAATATTAATTAAAGTGTTACTAGTGGGAAGATGTGTCTACAACATCAAACCGGAGAAGCCTCAAGGTATGAAAGTATTTTTGTGAAATTTTACAATATCGGAATAAAATGTTTAATTTTTTTACGATTCACTATATTTATGTAAATATGATGAGAAAGGATAAAGTGTAAATGTTTTGATGATGATACGAGCAAAAGACTTGAGAAGAGATAAGTGATGTTTAAGGGAAATGAAGGGTATGAGGATATTGTAATACGAAAGATGAATGTGAATACCAAAAGAAAGATGAACGTATATGAATTATTACTCAGTTCCTGTGAAGTATGCATGTTTGCTAAAGTGTGTTTAATTTCATTTGATGAGTATATCCATAAAAACCTTATGCTTGTTTCATACGAGCATAACGCATAACGGACGTTTATACACTATTACTATTTTTCTTTCATCCTCCATGATCTTATATCTGTTTAGGGTTAGGAGTTCTAGACGGATGATGTGACAATAAGATAGAACCTAGTTTTCCCTCGCAAACCCTCGTCTAATTGATGCATATGACCTTGAGAAATGAAGGTGCGATTATCGGAGTAGTTTCTTATTCATAATTGAATGACCTTATTTTAAACTAAGAATTCCTAGTTTGACTTAGTTTTGACTGTTGGGATATAGATTAGATGTTTTGAAGATGTTAAAACAAGAACTTGTAATAGGAGCAGCTGAACTTGTTAGTCAGCTGCAGACTAGTCTAGGACTAGAATAGGTCTTAAGCTAAGGGTGAAGGGAATTAGACAAGACAAAATGAGTTCCAGACAAGAGAATTCTTGGACAAGATGAGTCTTGGAAGAGAGGAGTCTTGGGTAAGAGGAGTCTTGGACAAGATGAGGTTCAGACAAGATGAGCTCCGGACAAGATGAGGTAGAGGAACAGATGAAGTAGAGGACCAGATGAGGTAGAAGACCAGATGAGATAGAGGACCAGATGAGGTAGAAGACCAGATGAGTAGAGGACCAAATGAGGTAGAGGACCAGATGAGGCAGAGGCAGAGGACCAGATGAGGTAGAGGACCAGATGAGGTAGAGGACCAGATGAGTAGAGGACCAGATGAGGTAAATAAGAAGAGGTGTACCAGACTAGTCTACCAGACTACTACTTTACCAGATTACTCTACCATACTACTCCTCTACCAGACTACTCTACCAGATGAGCTCTACCAGATTAGTCTACCAGACTACTCTACCAAGAAGATCTTGTGATCCAAAGATAAGAAGAGCCAAGAAAGGGAAGTCAACTGATATCAAGGAAGATTGGTTGTAGGTCAAAGAAGAATCAATCAAAGAAGGAGTCAACCAATCAATCATATAATCAATCAATATGATTGATTATATTCCATAATTTATAGATGTTTGAATTTCTAGCTTCCAACGGCTAGTTATTTGACACCAATAAATATGAGTGCATGGCGATGAGTTCAATACAAGAAAGACGGGCAAGAGAGCACAAAAGATAGAGAAACACACTAACACACCGTACACCCACCTTGTTCATACACATATATCTACTCTTTTAGGAGTAGTTGGAATATTACTCAACCTATTCACCACATTGAAAGGTTGTTGTAAGTTGTATGAAGGAGCTGGTACTTCCCAATTCCAGTAGTAAGTAAAGTTGGTTGGTGAGTGAGACCCCTTTGGTGAAAGAGAGAATAGATGTAGGATCGTTATATCAGAACCACTATAAAATTCTCGGGTCTTTTTATAACTTTATTTATTTTAATTTCTTTATAATTAGTTTTAGCACCTTAAAAGAGGTTTTTCTTAAAATTAATTATAAAATGCTTTCCGCAATTAATATTTTTGGGACCAACAAGCGGTATCAGAGCAGTGTGTCCTAGACCACTGCTTTGAAAAGCTTTTGGTGGTTACCAGGACAGATATAATTTTTTGAAAAACTCAAATATTTTTTGTGCTAACAATTTCTTGCAGAAATGGGTTCGAAGAAAAGTAGTAACAGATACATTAGGAGTCACTCCAAAAGAAGCTTCATACTCGAGGAAGAAGAGGTATCCACTTCTGGTTCATCATCAAATTTTGGACCAAGCAAAGAGATATGTCTTGTGACAGATGAGGTATGTAATCGAACTCCCTCTTCTTCTTCTGAACAATCAGAGGAGTCTTATACGCAAACATTGCTATTAGATCTCAAAAAATCTGTACAACTTTGTCAAATACTGGAAGAAAAAAACTTAAAGCTGAAAGCTGAAAATCAAAAGCGTTTAAAATGTTTTGACAAATCAGCTGATCTACCAGCTGAACAGGTTCTAACACCGGTAGAAGAGTCCATTGACTTGAAAACCAGATGCGATGAACAAACTAAGCTGATAGAAAGGCTGCTTATTGAAAACATTGAGAAAGATAATGAATATACCCTGCTGAAAGCTAAGTTTGATGAACTCTTCCATCAAAACAAATTGTAAAAGAAAGTGAGGACAAGCTCAAATTGAGACTGGAGCAGCTGACTACAGAAAACAATGCTGTGGCACACATAGTTGCCTCATCTAAAAAAAAAGCATGATAAGACAGGCCTTGGTTATTCCAAACTTGAATCCTCACATGTTCAGAAAGAAGAAAAGTCTAAAAATTTTATTGATAAGGGTAAGAGGTCAGCGGACCAGGCAACTCAACCTAACGGGCAGATGATTTATAAAATTAAAAAACCCTAACGGAAGAGAAGGAATTTTAAAAGACCTCAACAAGGTCAGTAGAGTAGTAAACAACTTGGACCTTCTCAAAAGAAGCAGTCCCAACTGATTTCTACTCAGCTGCAAAAGACTTTTAAGTCATCTGCCAGACCAGCTGGAACTTTTGATGGTTCTAGCAAGACTTATCCTTATCAACAGAATTTCAAGACTATTGTGTTAAGACAAGTTATTTCTTCTACTGGACAAGCTCATAAGAGAAGAAAAGACTCTAGAAGAAATAACCATGTCGAAGCCTCTTGTGTTCAGTTTATTTTTGTGGATATGTATGGAAGGAAGATAAGATCACCTGATTCAAAAAGGGATAATCTATTCTTGTGGCTTCCTAAATATTGTGCTAATCCCCTAGACCCAGAAGGGTACCAAAAACTTGATTGCTTGCAGATACACAAGAAGACCAGCTGATATTATATCCAAAATATCAGCTGAGCATATTTTGAGGGGGAAGATCAGTTGACCCTTCTTGCTTAGACTTCTCATCTTAAGATTTCAATTTTCTCTTGTCCTGTTTAAATTAAGTTCTTTTAGTTTTAACATCATCAAAAAGGGGGAAATTGTTGGGATATAGATTAGATGTTTTGAAGATGTTAAAACAAGAACTTGTAATAGGAGCAACTGAACCTGTTAGTCAGCTGCAGGCTAGTCTAGGACTAGAATAGGTCTTAGGCTAAGGGGGAAGGGAATTAGACAAGACAAGATGAGTTCCAGACAAGAGGATTCTTGGACAAGATGAGTCTTAGACAAGATGAGTTTTGGACAAGATGAGTATTGGACAAGAGGAGTCTTGGACAAGAGGAGTCTTGGACAAGATGAGTCTTGTACAAGATGAGTCTTGTACAAGATGAGTCTTGGAAAAGATGAGTCTTGGACAAGATGAGTCTTCGACAAGAGGAGTCTTGGACAAGATGAGCTCCGGACAAGATGAGGTAGAGGACCAGATGAGTAGTGGACCAGATGAGGTAGAGAACCAGATGAGGTAGATGACCAGATGAGTAGAGGACCAGATGAGGTAGAAGACCAGATGAGGCAGAGGACCAGATGATGCAGATGATCCCAGATGAGGTAGACAAGAAGAGGTGAACCAGACTAGTCTACCAGACTACTACTCTACCATACTACTCATCTACCAGATGAGCTCTACCAGATTAGTCTGCCAGACTACTCTACCAAGAAGATCTTGTGATCCAAAGATAAGAAGAGCCAAGAAAGGGAAGTCAACTGATATCAAGGAAGATTGGTTGTAGATCAAAGAAGAATCAATCAAAGAAGGAGTTAACCAATCAATCATATAATCAATCAAGATGATTGATTATATTCCATAATTTATAGATGTTTGAATTTCTAGCTTTCAACGGCTAGTTATTTGACACCAATAAATAGGAGTGCATGGCGATGAGTTCAATACAAGAAAGACGGGCAAGAGAGCACAAAAGATAGAGAAACACACGAACACACCATACACCCACCTTGTTCATACAAGTATATCTACTCTTTTAGGAGTAGTTGGAATATTACTCAACCTATTCACCACATTAAAAGGTTGTTGTAAGTTGTATGAAGGAGCTGGTACTTCCCAATTCCAGTAGTAAGTAAAGTTGGTTGGTGAGTGAGACCCCTTTGGTGAAAGGGAGAATGGATGTAGGATCGTTATATCCGAACCACTATAAAATTCTCGGGTCTTTTTTTATAACTTTATTTATTTTAATTTCTTTATAATTTGTTTTAGCACCTTAAAAGAGGTTTTTCTTAAAATTAATTTTAAAATGCTTTCCGCAAATAATATTTTTGGGACCAACAAGCGGTATCAGAGCAGTGTGTCCTAGACCACTGCTTTGAAAAGCTTTTGGTGGTTACCAGGACAGATCTAATTTTTTGAAAAACCCAAATATTTTTTGTGCTAATAATTTCTTGCAGAAATGGGTTCGAAGAAAAGTAGTGACAAATACATTAGGAGTCACTCCAAAAGAAGCTTCATACCCGAGGAAGAAGAGGTATCCATTTCTGGTTCATCGTTAAATTTTGGACCAAGCGAAGAGATATGTCTTGTGACAGATGAGGTATGTAATCGAACTCCCTTTTCTTCTTCTTAACAATCAGATGAGTCTTATACGCAAACATTGCTATTAGATCTCAAAAAATCTGTACAACTTTGTCAAATACTGGAAGAAAAAAACACAAAGCTGAAAGCAGAAAATCAAAAGCTTTCAAAATGTTTTGACAAATCAGCTGATCTACCAGCTGAACAGGTTCAAACACCGGTAGAAGAGTCCATTGACTTGAAAACCAGATGCGATGAACAAACTAAGCTGATAGAAAGGCTGCTTGTTGAAAACATTGAGAAAGATGATGAATATACCCTGCTGAAAGCTAAGTTTGATGAACTCTTCCATCAAAACAAATTGTAAAAGAAAGTGAGGACAAGCTCAAATTGAGACTGCAGCAGCTGACTACAGAAAACAATGCTGTGGCACACATAGTTGCCTCATCTAAAAAAAACATGATAAGACAGGCCTTGGTTATTCCAAACCTGAATCCTCACATGTTCAGAAAGAAGAAAAGTCTAAAAATTTTATTGATAAGGGTAAGAGGTCAGCGGACCAGGCAACTCAACCTAACGGGCAGATGATTTATAAAATTAAAAAACCCTAACGGAAGAGGAGGAATTTTAAAAGACCTCAACATGGTCAGTAGAGTAGAAAACAGCTTGGACCTTCTCAAAAGAAGCAGTCCCAGCTGACTCCTACTCAGCTGCAGAAGACCTTTAAGTCATCTGCCAGACCAGCTGGAACTTTTGATGGTTATAGCAAGACTTATCCTTATCAACATAATTTCAAGACTATTGTGTTAAGACAAGTTATTTCTTCTACTGGACAAGCTCATAAGAGAAGAAAAGACTTTAGAAGAAATAACCATGTCGAAGCCTCTTGTGTTCAGTTTGTTTTTGTGGATATGTATGGAAGAAAGATAAGATCACCTGATTCAAAAAGGGATAATCTATTCTTGTGGCTTCCTAAATATTGTGCTAACCCCCTAGACCCAGAAGGGTACCAAAAACTTGATTGCTTGCAGATACACAAGAAAACCAGCTGATATTATGTCTAAAATATCAGCTGAGCATATTTTGAGGGGGAAGATCAGTTGACCCTTCTTGCTTAGACTTCTCATCTTAAGATTTCAATTTTCTCTTGTCTTGTTTAAATTAAGTTCTTTTAGTTTTAACATCATCAAAAAGGGGGATATTGTTGGGATATAGATTAGATGTTTTGAAGATGTTAAAACAAGAACTTGTAATTGGAGCAACTGAACCTGTTAGTCAGCTGCAGGCTAGTCTAGGACTAGAATAGGTCTTAGGCTAAGGGGGAAGGGAATTAGACAAGACAAGAGGAGTTCCAGACAAAAGGATTCTTGGACAAGATGAGTCTTGGACAAGATGAGTATTGGACAAGAGGAGTCTTGGACAAGATGAGTCTTGGACAAGAGGAGTCTTGGACAAGATGAGTCTTGTACAAGATGAGTCTTGGAAAAAATGAGTCTTGGACAAGATGAGTCTTGGACAAGATGAGTCTTGGACAAGATGAGTCTTGGACAAGAGGAGTCTTGGACAAGATGAGGTAGAGGACCAGATGAGTAGTGGACCAGATGAGGTAGAGGACCAGATGAGGTAGAGGACCAGATGAGTAGAGGACCAGATAAGGTAGAAGACCAGATGAGGCAGAGGACCAGATGAGGCAGATGATCAGATGAGGTAGAGGACCAAATGAGTAGAGGACCAGATGAGGTAGACAAGAAGAGGTGTACCAGACTAGTCTACCAGACTACTACTCTACCATATTACTCATCTACCAGACTACTCTACCAGATGAGCTCTACCAGATTAGTCTGCCAGACTACTCTACCAAGAAGATCTTGTGATCCAAAGATAAGAAGAGCCAAGAAAGGGAAGTCAACTGATATCAAGGAAGATTGGTTGTAGATCAAAGAAGAATCAATCAAAGAAGGAGTCAACCAATCAATCATATAATCAATCAAGATGATTGATTATATTCCTTAATTTATAGATGTTTGAGTTTCTAGCTTCCAACGGCTAGTTATTTGACACCTGTAAATAGAAGTGCATGGCGATGAGTTCAATACAATAAAGACGGGCAAGAGAGCACAAAAGATAGAGAAACACACGAACACACCATACACCCACCTTGTTCATACAAGTATATTTACTCTTTTTGGAGTTCTAGTTGGAATATTACTCAACCTATTCACCACATTGAAAGGTTGTAAGTTGTACGAAGGAACTGATACTTCCCAATTCCAATAGTAAGTAAAGTTGGTTGGTGAGTGGGACCCTTTTGGTGAAAGGGAGAGTGGACGTAGGATCGTTATAACCAAACCACTATAAAATTCTCGTGTCTCTTTTATAGCTTTATTTATTTTAATTTCTGCGTAATTTATTTTAGCACCTTAAAAGAGGTTTTTCTTAAAATTAATTATAAAACGCTTTCCGCAAATAATATTTTTGGGACCAACATCGACCCTTTTACAACTATAACAAAATCCTTTCTTAGCGCTCTCAGAGCTGTTTTGTTAATTTATTATGTACTTGTGATATTTTGCTGATATTATTTTGTTGGGGACTCTTATACTCTGAATAACCTTGTTTTCGTAGGAGACTCTTTTACTCCATTAAACTTTGAGAATTCAGTCTTTCTCACTTCCTCATATATATATATATATATATACTCACCTGTTTTGTGAGCTATTCTATTCTACCCGTTATGTTTATCCAATCATTTGCAACATTTGTTATTATTTCTCTAACGTGCAACATCGTAGCCCAACAATCGTGCTGCTGAATCGCGACAATATGTTCCGGTTTACCGTGCGCTCCCTTCCACTATTGATCTAGTACTGTGCTGTTAAATGTTGGATTCTCTGGTTTTGAATTTTATCATACCTATATGAAGTATATATTTTTCTGTTGGGACAATGTCAGTTTTGATTAGATCCCAAAGACCCTGAAAAGATGACTTGCCTAAGTGTTGTAATAGTCAGATTAGTCTTGGTTAGGTTAGTAAGTTAGAATATCTTATATTCACAGGTACACAGTAAGAGGAGTACTCATTGTTGGCAACCAAGACTGAAGCCTGAAGACACAAGAGCACCATCCTGAACTTATGGCAATTCATCTAAGCTGACTGAGTAAGTGTCAGGATGAAGAGCATGATCCTGAGATCATTGCTAACTCAGCCTGAAGGGAACAAGACTGCACTGAGTTATTGGGAAAGACATGCAGTAGGATCCAAGCAATGCAAAAGGAATGTCAGCGCTGGAAGACGTACGTAGATGAGGACAAACTTGAACTCAGTAAAGACAAGACTGAACTGAAGAATGAGTTCTGACATTCTCACCTACCCAATGACATGGAACAATCAGAGCGTGATAAGTCATGTACGGACACTGACTTAAACCTAACATCCCTACAAATTTCAACGGGCAAGCAATAAATGCCACTTACCAAATTCATGCAAGGACGGCTACTGCATGGGAAATATGTCTGTTGAAAGAATCCTACATGAAGATGACTAGAAGACTATCTCTCCAATGGATAGTTATTCAAATACATCTATAAATATAGAAGACCTTGGACCCAAGCAAGGTTACGGGAAATTTCAAAGCCAGAAATTACTCAAACTCTCAGCGTTCAAGCAATCAAAGCATTCACAAAGAAGCACTCGAAAAACCTTTAATTTCCCAAGTGTTTCTTGAGTTGGAGAGTTATTCTGTATTCCACTGAGCTCATTAGATATATCCTAAGTTTAGAGTGATTATCCAATCCTTAGTATATCCTTGTCTTGTAAGAATAATCACACCTTAGTTGGAAACCAAACTGAAACCAAAACCCCTTTTAGTCAGGTTTGTTGGTGGAAGTTAGTGTTGGTCCCGAAACGAGCAAACAGGTGTATGGGGGGGGGGAATACACCTGTGATTACAAATTAATACTTCTTGTAAAACTTATCAGGTTACTTAAGATAATAACTCGTCAGTGGACTTGAAGGTCTGCTGAGAGTTACTTAGAGAAAGCCTACTGAGATAATACCTCCACTGAAAGCTCAAGACTTTCAGTTGAACTACTATCTAATTAGCTTTCAGATGCGGATTAGTGAGCCCTTAGAAAACTCGTTTTACTTTGATAAACTTTGAGATTAACACACACTTAGGAAAGCAGATAATAAGAACACAAGGTATAAAGTGGTTCAGAGATGAATCTCCTACGTCCACTGTCCTGATCAAACAGGAGAATTCCTTTCACTTGGAATTCCTTGTGTTATAGTGCCAAGGTGCACTGATCAACTAATCCTCTCTTAGGATGATTGATCACTAGGAAATTCCAGGTCCTAGTTCCCAAAACAAACCAGCTTTCAGACTGATACAACAATCAGCTTACTAACACCACTTAACACTAGCTCTCAACCTAAACACTGAGTAGGGTTTTGAGTAGGGTTTTGGTTCCAACTATTTTGAGATAATCCTTACAAGTTTAGCTCAAGGCTTAGGATTGGATTATCTCTTTCTAAGATTTGGATATTGCTTTTAAGCTTGGTTACAGAAGGTTTGTTAGGCTCTCTACAAATGTGAAACACTTGGGAAACAAAGGTAATTTCGAGTGCTTCTTAGTTGTTATGAATGTAGAGATAGCTTTGATCTTGTTAGTTTTCCCGTGCTTGGAAATGTGCACGTCCTTTTGTATTTATAGGCTTCCTTGAAAATCTTCCCGTTGGATTTGAATCTTCTCAAGTAAGTCTTCTTGTATCTGATTGGCTCAAACGACTCTATTTGAAGCTTTAAGTCTTGTCAAGAAATGGCTGAAAGACCATGCCTGTTTACCAACTTTCTGTAGATTGCTAGAGAAGGACTTTTGTTACTTGTCAGGCTGGGGCAGGTCGGCTGTCAGTAAGTACACTGACGTGTCATCTTCTCATTGGACCTTTAGTCTGCATGCCCAGATTCTTGTCTTGCTTTAAGGTGGAACTCCTCTGAGAGAACCTTCTTATTCCTTCATTTCACTACAAGAAAAATCATGTTATACAACACCGGAAAGACAACGGTTCTCGGTAAAAATTGTTGTAGAAAGTACAGGGCGCGTTGTATAAGCAATAACCGTTGTCTCTCCTAATACGGTTTTGGTGATATACAACGGTTATAGTTAACCGTTGTAGTTTTACATTATTTTACGTTGTAGTTCCTTATTTACCCATTGAAGGACAATGCCCCGGAACCGTTGTAGATAAGTATTATTCGGGATTTAGAAAACCTTGAAATACATCGGTTGTTGACCATTGTTGTAACTTATAGTTTGACTACTTATTTGAATCTAGCACTTTTACTCTTTAAATTAGCACTTTTAAGTATTTCTAAATAGCACTTTTCAAATAAAATTGAAGTAGCACTTCTATGAAACACTTAGAATTGTTTTTTTCAATTCCCTCCACCCATTTTCACATCTGCGCGCGTATCTCCCCAAATTCATCAAAAAACCCTCCCAAAAAAGACTTCCCCAAATTCGCCAAAGATTTCCTCCGCCGGTTATCCTCCGGCTCTGGTCGCCATTATCCTCCAGCTCTGTGCCGAAATCCCTTCAGACGACTCCTCCTTCGCTTCGCCGTCAACTGGCGGCGGCGGCCGCCCTGCCCCACCGACTCCACCCAAGTTCGTCCCAAATAAGAATTAAGGTCAGTTTATTCAATGTATTTTCCCGTAATAGATTTCTACTGTATCGAGAATTAGGGTAATCTTCTACCCTAATTCTACTGTATCGATAATTAGGGTTAATGAGTGAAATGAGTGAAATGCTTATCGATACAGTAGAATTAATTTAGACCATTTTTGTGTGATAGCTATATTTCAGTTTAATTAGTATTTTTGGCTTCTCTTATTCGTCGGTAATTTAAAGTTCAGGACATATCTTCTTACTACTAAAGTTATGTGCATTTGTAGAAAGAGCAGCTCCCTATTTGATTATGGAGATGCAATTCTGTTTTTTATTTTTAAAATTGGTTTGCTTTCCTGCTGAATGCGTTTAGCGAAAAGGAAAGAACGTGAAGTGGATAATATTGAGGTTGAGTTTGCTTGTGATAGTCAAGAGGATGTTGGTTTTGAATTTTGTTGGATTGATGTTTGGATACAGTCGAGGTACAGTTTTTAGTGATCAACAGATGGATCTAGATTCTCCACAAACAGTCCATTAAGTAATCAACATTGTTGTATTAATCTTTCTTTAGAGCTCTACCAAAAGTAATATTATCACCCTCACGTTTCTATCACTCTGTTTTTATATTCGCCTCAGGTTATTTATTTTTATTCCTTTATTTCCTCTGAAAAAAAGCTTAGGAGTAGTCTTTAAATAGCTTTCAATTTCTCTTCTATTTTGTACCTCATCTTTTGATATTAAAAAGTAAAAACAGATTTCATCTCCTAGATTCATTTTTAATTCTAAAAAATTTGTTGATCTGTATATCTTCTCCTATCTATAGCTTCCTTTTTGTCAAAGAATTTAATTTCCTTAGATTCTCAGCAGATATTCATTCGATTGTAAAGCTCAAAATAGTAATGATTGTGTCTAAATTTATTAAGAAATACCCAAATGATATAAACATATGCATTTGTGTGTGTGTCTGTCACACACCACTGTTCTTATTACTCCATGTTTATATGCTTGAAACAACATCCTATAAGGCTCCATAGAATAAACTTTCATAGGAGATCTAACTACACCAAGAATATCAGGGTAGTAGATTAAGATAAATTAAGGAAATAATAGGATTCTGAAAGGCAAAATATCTGTATTCAGCAAGAAAAATCAGGACAAGAAAGACTGCCAGTATCATGCCCTTGGTATCCAAAGTAGGAAAATAGTAAAAAAATAAACTTACCATCAATAGTATCCAAAGAGAGACACAATGCAGATTTGCACACGGTTCGACCCTGTTTTATGGGAAGTAAACTGTTTTATATATCTAGTAGTATTCATCTTTGTTAATATATTAGTTGCATATGTCATTTGGTAATTAATGACCAATATCCTGGCTGTATATATAATTACAGGCTACAAGTAATCATTGAGCCACAACAGCCTCATTGTCTTTCCTCTCAATATCTTTACAACTAAAGGAGCAAGGTCATATATTTTTTTTTTTTGCTTACAGTTATATATGCTGTCATTATTTTTGTTTAAGCAATGTAGCAAAAATTTAGCCCAAGTATATGATGGAAGGGTGTGCATATAGGCTGACAAACATAAATCTTTGTTGTGCAATGTCTTCTATTAGTGGCATCAGAACTCATTATTTATGGTTCATAATATTGGGCACTCTAGGATAATTTAGGAAAAATACAATTATGCAACTGTTTACTAAGCTATCAGTGATATTCATCAATATGTTTCCTTACTCTACTATTGTTCTTAACCTTTACCGTAACCATTTGTAATTCTATTCACTAGAGTTGATGCAACTGATGGACAAAGATTGGATGTCCAAGGATAGGCTGTCAGTAGAGTATCGAGTAGGAGTAGAGTCATTTATGCATTATGCAAGTGAAAATGTTGATATTAATAACATGTCATGTCCTTGTGCAAAGTGTGGAAATCTGAGGAGGACTACATCTACTCGAGTAAAAGCACACTTGATGTGTAATGGTGTGGATAGAACATATCATGTATGGGTGTGGCATGGCGAAAAATCCAATAGACGTTCAATGAGTGAAAGTGGCCAAGTAAGGGAATTTGAGGATACGAATCATTCTAATGAATCCTTAGATGATATGATACATGCTGCATACGAAAATACTAAGGATGTAGATGAATTGATTGAAATATTTGCTGATGCTGAGAAACCTCTTTATCCCGGGTGTACGAAATTCACAAAGTTATCTACTATACTAAAGTTATATAACTTGAAGACTAAGTATGGATGGAGTGAAAAGTCTCTAACTGACCTACTTAGCTTGTTCAAAGATATGCTCCCCGAGAACAATGAATTGCCCCTAACTCTTTATGAAGCTAAGAGAAGCTTAGTAGGATTAGGGATGAATTATGATAAAATTGATGCATGCCCTAATGATTGTATACTATATCGTAAGGCCTATGAGGACCATACAAATTGCCCTACTTGTGGGGTATCAAGGTGGAAAAGGGGTAAGAACTTAGAGGTTAGGGAGAGAGTTCCAGCAAAGGTTCTATGGTACTTTCCACCGATTCTGAGATTTCAAAGAATGTTTCGCAACAAGGAAGTGTCTAGGGATTTGACTTGGCACAATGATGAGAGAGTTTCTGATAGTCATATGCGTCATCCTGCGGATTCACCTTGTTGGAGGACAGTTGATCATAAATGGCAAGATTTTGCTGAAGAGCCACGGAACCTTAGATTAGCTTTGTCAGTGGATGGGATCAATCCCCATGGTAATATGAGCTCTACATACAGTTGTTGGCCAATTATATTGGTAACATACAATCTTCCTCCACAATTGTGCATGAAAAGAAAGTTTATGATGCTGACATTATTGATTTCTGGGCCAAAACAACCGGGGAATGACATTGATGTTTACTTGGCACCACTAATTGATGACTTGCAAAGTTTGTGGGTTGGTGTTGATGCATATGATGCGTACCGAAATGAAAGGTTTCTTCTTCGTGCTGTCCTTTTGTGGACGATTAATGATTTTCCAGCATATGGAAACTTGTCTGGGAATTGCGTGAAGGGGTATCTTGCTTGTCCCGTTTGTTGTGAAGAAACAAATGCAAGGAGATTGAAGCATAGCAAGAAAATGTCATACACATATCATAGAAGGTATCTTCCTTACGAGCATCCATTTCGAAGGCAAAAGAAGGCGTTTGATGGTACACAAGACTTTGATCCCCCACCAGATCTATTGAATGGAAGTGAGGTTCTAAGTAGAGTTGCTAGAATCAAGTGTAAGTGGGGGAAAATGAGCCGCAATCCTAAACTAAAAGAGAATGAAGAAAAAACAATGTTGGAAGAAAAAATCCATTTTCTTTGATCTCGAGTATTGGGAACATCTACATGTTAGACACGTTCTCGATGTGATGCACATTGAGAAGAATGTGTGTGAGAGTCTCATAGGTACATTACTCGATATTCCGGGAAAAACTAAGGATGGATTAGCATCGAGACGTGACCTTGTTGAGATGAAAGTGAGAGATCAGTTGGCACCAGCCGTGGAGAAGGATAGGACATATATCCCAGCTGCATGTTATACATTGAGTAGAGAAGAGAAACAAATGGTTTGCAAATCTTTGTCGGCAATGAAGGTGCCTACAGGCTACTCATCCAATATTAGTAACTTGGTCTCGATGAAAGACTTAAAACTTGTTGGATTGAAGTCACATGATTGTCACACTTTAATGCAACAGTTGCTCCCGATAGCAATTTGTGGTGTCTTACCTGATAATGTTAGGTATACTATCACCAAGTTGTGTTTGTTTTTCAATCAGCTTTGTAGTAAAGTGATAGATGTTTCAAAGTTAGATGATATGCAAAGAGAGATTGTGATAACATTGTGCGAACTTGAGAAGTATTTCCCACCTTCTTTCTTTGATATCATGATTCATTTAATGGTGCATCTTGTGCGAGAGTTAAGACTTTGTGGGCCGGTTTGGTATAGATGGATGTACCCCTTCGAAAGGTATATGAAAGTTCTCAAGGGTTATGTCCAAAATCGCAATCACCCTGAAGGATGTATGGCTGAATGTTACATTGCAGAAGAGGCGGTGGAATTTGCTTCCGATCATTTACGGAATATGAACACTGCTGGACTTCCACAAATGCCCGAGCGCGATGAACTTACCAAGCCTTTGTCAAATCCAAAGGTGCACATCCTCAGCCGTGATGAATTACACCAAGCACATCTTCATGTATTGACAAATGACGTAGAGATAGATCCATACATTAAGTAAGTTGTTCAGCCTATACATAACTCTAAAGAAATGCTTAAATTCTAATTAAATCATTTGAATACTTTTTTTAGTGAACACATGGAGCAGTTGAGATCATCTTACAGTCGTAAGCCACAAAAATGGTTACATGATCAACATAATAAGTTGTTCATTAGTTGGTTGAGTGAGCGTGTAAGTTCCACTACTACTTACCCTTACATTACACAAATTAGGTCTTTACTTCTACGAACAACTCATGTTTAATAAATTGTATAATATATATAAGTTGTGAAGGAAAGGAAACTGTCCAAGAACCAAATATCAGAAAGGGTAATTAGATTTGCACAAGGGCCTAACAACAAGGTGCTGAAATATCAAAGCTAATCTATTAATGGGGTTACTTATCATACGAAAGAACGTGATAGTGTGCGAGCTACTCAAAATTCGGGAGTTAGCTTAGTTGCAAAAACCTTGCAACTCTCTAGTGCGAAGGATAAAAACCCTGTTATGGCTGATATGGTGTTCTATGGTGTTATTGAAGAAATATGGGAATTGGATTATTCTCTCTTCCGTATACCATTGCTAAAGTGTGTTTGGGTGGATAATAGAAATGGTTGTAAGGTAGATAATTTTGGTTTCACGTTGGTAAACCTTAAGAAGATTGGTTACAAAAATGATTCATTTATCTTGGGTAGTTTAGCCAAAAAGGTTTTTTATATTGAGGATCCTAAGGATGCAACATGGTCGGTTGTGCTTGCAACTCCTAATAGGGATTACTTTGATTACTCAAATGATGAGGAGTGTGATGAGACTACAATCAACCATCAATGTTTTACCAAAGGGTTACATAGAAATGATCCTGATACATCAGATGATTATGAACCACCATTGCTACGTAAAGATTATGAGAAGATTTGGATTGAAAATACAAACACCTAAATTCGTTGGTAATTTTTCATATATTAATTGACTGCTTGTTAGTATTTTTTAATATAAATTGACTTGTTTGTATTTTATGCACAAAAATAACTTCTATTTTATTCACTTGTACGTATTACTGCAATGGACTTGGGCTAACCCATTTAGGTCTTTGTGTTTTCAGGTTTGGTTATGATTAATGGCACCTCGCAAAAAGCTCAAAGGAACTGGTGTTGGTGCTGA
Organism: Ballota nigra; assembly: GCA_947034835.1. Taxonomy (NCBI): domain Eukaryota; kingdom Viridiplantae; phylum Streptophyta; class Magnoliopsida; order Lamiales; family Lamiaceae; genus Ballota; species Ballota nigra. Next base: position 56,975,587 of record OX344726.1, read on the forward strand.
TAAAAAAATCACCCACGAAATATGAAGAGGCCTCCCCAAGTCATGAGAGTAAGAGAGAGCATGAGGAAGTAGTAGTAAAGGGGGGGAAGAGAAAGACCAATAATGGTATGACTATTACACGAAGAGAGTCAAAGAAAACACCCACTAAACATGAAGAAGCCCCCACCACTGATGAGTCCGAGAAAGAGCATGAAGAAGTAGTAGTAAAGAAGGGAAAGAAAAAGGCCAAATGTGGTAGGACTATTAAGCAAAGAGGTGCTGAGATATTAAAAAGACCCACTAAACATGAAGAGGCCCCCATTTCTGATGAGTCCGAGAAAGAGCATGAAGAAGTAGTAGTAAAGAAGGGAAAGAAAAAGGCCAAAGGTGGTAGGACTATTAAGCGAAAAGGTGCTGAGATGGTAAAAACACCCACTAAAAATGAAGAGTCCCCCACCACTGATGAGAGTGAGAGGGAGCATGATGAGGAAGCAGTAGGAAAGGAAGAGACCAAAGGTGGGCGAGCTGTTGTTCCACGAGGGCCAACAGCTATGAGTAACCTTGAAAGGCTTAGAAGGAAAGGTTTGAGAAAAGTTGTCAAATTCAATTTATTGGGACAGCCTGTAGGTGACTCGAAATCTGAGTATGCTAGCTACCTCGGGGTTTTAGTTCGGGATAAGGTGGATATTAACTATGATCATTGGAAGGAAGTCCCAATAGAAGTGAAAGATCAAATATGGGATTCAGTAAAAGTACTCTTTTTTATTTTTTATTTTTTTACTCTTTTGAAATATATTCAAAACTTAATATTATTTGATATGGTTTTTTAGCTAGCATTTACTGTTAAAGAATGCAATAGAAAAGCTTGCATGATGTCATGTGGAGCTAAATGGAGATAATTCAAGTCCTTCCTTGGGGAGCGCTTTGTGTACAAAAGACAACATGACCCTATTTTAATGAATACACCGCCACAGCCTTATCCGAATATTGAAGCAGCTGCTTGGAGTCAGTTTGTGATCAGTCGATTGTCTCCAGAATTCTTGGTAAGCTAAGCTATCAATATTATGTCATTTACTAATGTTGAACTAATAGGTATTGATTTATATATTTTTCTTTGTTATACAGGAAAAGAGAAATAAACAGAAGAAAATACGATCCCAACATAGATTTCCACACCGTCTCTCTCGTAAAGGTTATGTTGGTTTTGCTGAGGAAAATGTAAGTTAATGTTTAGGTAATTTCTTTGGAGTTTGTAATTTGTACTAGGTGTTTTAATTTATTGATTGTTTATGTAGCCATCGCTACTATCTGGAGATCGTGATGTTGATAGATCTTTGTTGTGGGTCGAAGGATGGAAAAACAAACAAGGACTTATTGAGGGAGAAGAATTGAAAGAAAAAGCTGCACTAATTGTAAGCAACACTTTTGTTCAAATGCTGAGATTTTTGATTAATTAGTCAAGTATTTTCTATTTTTTGTGGCTAAGCTGAGAATTGTAAGTTGTTTTATATGAATATGGCAGTCCAAATTTTGAAATGGCAGTAAAAATTTAGTTGTTGATGTTTGGTATATTTCCTAAAAATTCTGGTTTTATGCTTTTTGAGTTGCTGTTTGGTATATTTATTGATAACGAGGCCGAGATTGCACTTAAGAATCTAGAAGACAACAGTGTCGAGCATTGTCCCTAATGTCTGAACAATGTTTGAAGACATCAAGTTGGAGACGTGCTCTTCCAGATGCTTCTTGGCATCTTGCCTTCCCACATATGCTATTCTAAAAATATGAGTGTGATATAAGAATATACAATAAAATAATTCATAGATAGAGTGTCCCTCTATAACAAGGACTAGGAGGTTGCGTTAGTTTAAATGTAGGTAATGCAGCATTAACAGATCATATCTAATCCATGCAAAGGCGTAGTAGGAATTCATTTAACTAAATCAATAATAGGTTTTATAAGCCTGACAAAGCAAAGCATAATTTGCTAACCATAAAAATTATCTCATAATTAGCAGGAGAAAAATGTTCGTACATAAAGAAGTACCAATATAGGAGTAGTGGGAATAACAATCACAAAGATCTGTTCAAGAGGTGGGTCAAGTCATTCAAATTCAAGGTACACCTAGAAACAACTTCATTCATACACTTTATTTTATTCACAAGGCTTGGCTTACCTATATCCGAATTATCCTCTAGTGATGTAGTTGAGATTTAAATTAGAAGAGAAGAGGATCCATACTAAAGCCCCACAACTCTCTGTGTTCTAGAAATTAAAATGCCCTGTTTTTTAAAAGTAAAAGTAAATGGGATCACAACCACAGTCTACAATCATGTTTTTCTTAATCATTAATTTTTCATTGGTATATCAATGTTCATATGTACAGATTTTTATTTACACTCTCTGGGTAACATTCTAACCTCATATGACATTTTTAATTATCATGGATTCTGATCATAGTCTCAGTTTACTTATTTAATGGAAATGTGAAGAAGTATACTGATCATCACCCCACCTATTTGTTCCAAAATCAGAATCTGTACCTGCTCTCTCATTCCTCTCTCGTATTTCATTTATTTAGTCGTATTGTTCTCAGATGTGTTACTGCCTTGGCTTTGATCATGATTCTTTTTACTCTAAAATCATGTACTTAACTGATTAGTGCTACATTGTAGGCTCAGTATGTTGATGAGAGTAAAACCAACTCCTCACATGTATCAGACGCCAAACAAGGCATCCTTACACGAGTACTTAATTCAAAAGAACATGGTGGACGCGTGAGGGGAGTCGGAGGCTGCATCAGTCAATCAGCATATTATTACCATGGTTTACACAATGTGACAAATAGAGAAGAGGTTCTAAAAAAAGAGTTGGAGCTTCAAAGGGAAAAAATGCTGCACTTGATGAACGCATAGCAAGACTTGAGGCTGTAATTTTTGAAACACGGGGGAGCACCATTAAGTCTGAAGGGAGGGGAAGTTGTTCGGTGAAGGGAAAATATAATAAGGAAGATGTAGAAGAGAATCCTGATGAAGTTCTCCCTTCTCATGAAGCAGCAACAGATGAAGAAGAGAATCGTAATGGAAATAACCCTTCTCATGAAGAAGCAACAGCAAAAGAGAATTCTGCAGATAGAGATAACCCTTCTCATGAAGCAGCAGCGGAGATGATGATCTTTGACCGTGATCCTTTCTTACATGTAAGTATAACTTAAAGCATGTGTATGATAAGTTGTATTTCTGGAGTTCTGTAATTATTTATCATAATTGTCATATAGGGTAAACTTGTGGAGTTGAGGTTGGTGCCCAAATCAGATATTGTAGCACTTGGAATTGTGGTAAAAGCTAATGGAAGTGAAGTTATTCATGGCAAGAAATTACCTAGAAATTGCATGCTTGTAACCATTGATCTAGCTGTGGTTGGGGCTGCTCTTTTACCGTTTCCGAACGATGAAACTCTGACTATAAGTGATGTTATTGGCTCACTTGTGGCCTGGCCTATGCACTTAGTAAGTTTACAAAAAAAGGTCAGTTTTTTTCTAACTATAATCAATTTAAAACATAGCTAGCAAAGAACAATATCTTACCTGCTTTTATTTTTAGACGGTTGAGAAAAAGAAGGCCAAGAAAGTTAAGAAGCAAACATTGGATCCATCTACTGTCCCCACAGCTCTCAACGGCCTTTATTGTTATGTGAAGCTTCTAAGTGCCACTAACAATAACATTAACTTTACAGTAGATAAAGAAATCTTTGGCCATGACGTAGTTGTCCATCTTGACTTGGATGATGTAGACACTTTTTGTCGACTAAAGCCAATATCATGCTCGAGCATTGTGGTTTACATATGGTAATCAATATATACTGATTTTTTTATAACCCACCTGAAATTTATTGTTTTCTTTTATAACTTGTTAATTAATAAATGGTAGGTACCTGTTTGATAAGTGGTCTACTTGTGAGGACAAAGTTGGTAGGTTCAAATTTGCAGATCCAAACGATTTAGGACCTTACCCTGGACACAAATTTCAAACTAACGATATTGATAGAAGAGCACGCAATCTTTCAACAAGGCTGATTGAAATATCTTCTGATGAACTACTTTTGGTGCCATGTAATATAGAGTAAGTATTAATCAAATACCAAATTTATTGTTACATAATCAAGTCTTTTTTTTTTATTGGTAGTTAAGTATAATACTTGTTCTATATTTAATGTGTGTGTTCATCAGTGAGCATTGGATTTTGACTGTGATTGACCCACACAAGTTGGAGGTTTGTTATCTGGATCCTCTCTGTAGTCGCAAAGTAGATCAAGTGTGGAAGAAAGTAGTTGATTTGTAAGTTGATCTTTTTATGTTATCCGACCATTTTATATATGAAAATTATAAGTAGTTAATTTGTTTATAACATATTTTTCAAAATGTGAAGGGCTTTAAGATTGAATGATGTGGGCTTGCAGAAGAATTGTAAGAAATCCACCATTTGGAAGACACTGAAGGTACATAATGAAAACTAGTAGTCAGTCTGTTGATTGTTTATACTATACATTAATTGCATATTTTGTGTTTTCCATATCTAGGTCCCTAGACAGCCTGATTGTTACCAATGTGGCTTCTACGTTCTTTGCTTTCTGAAACAAGTTTTTGAATTTAATGGTCAAGTGACAATGTCTTCACTGCAGTCATTGGTAATGCCTATTTTATTTTCCAGTATTGCATGTGTTATAAGTGTTTAATTAATATATATTTGATATAATTCATTTTTTTTATAGTTTCCAAAAACTACAGCTTACTCTTTAAAAGAAATAGATGAAATGCGGGCTGAATGGGCTGAATTCATTCAAAGAAATGTGTTTGAATAGATCGAGGTTTGTTTAGCTACTTTTTAATTTTTTCCTTGGCATTAATACTTGTAGCTGCAATGGTTTAATTTGTTTCAATATGAAGATTAATTTGTTTTGTGTGTTTGCTAAAATATTATTCATTTTTCAATGTAGTGACGAGATCTGCAAAAAGGGTGCGTGGATATTGCTGGGAACAGAAGAAAAATGCACAAGTTGGTTGAAATTTTGTAATTGAATGTTAAGGCATTCACTTAAATAGTACTTTAAACTTTTGTCAACATTATGGTATTTTGTCGATGGTATGGAACACTTTTATGAACTTCTATTATATAATGATTGTGTAGTATTTGGAATGAATGTTGATGGTATTATTGTTATTTTTGATTAAATTTTGTATTGAAAATGTATTATAGGTTTTATTATATATTTACGTAATTGAAATATAAAAAATACAAACAAAGGTTCAAAACTGATGTATTAAATAAAAATAGACAATTGTTTATAACTGTTGTCTATCCAAGAAATTTATAAAATATCTTTAATGGAAAGACAACGGTCCAAATACGATGTAGTTAACATGAACAGACAACGGTTAATAAACATTGTCTTTCCTTGAAATTTAAGAAAAATGTATAGTACGACAACTTTTTTTTAAAGAAAGACAACGGTTATAAGACGTTGTATGTGTTAAAGAACAACAACGGTTTACCAATGTTGTCTATCCCTATATTTATGAAATTATTATGCTACAACAACGTATTTGAATAGTTATACACAATTGTTCTTGACCGTTGTAGTAATTGAAGAAATACAACGGTCTGTTAACCGTTGTCTATTTATACCCACCTACTACAACGTGATCTTCTACATCGGCTATTTTTTTCTAGAGACAATGGTTTTGAACCGTTGTAAAACCTTTTTTTTCTTGTAGTGTTTATTGTAAGCTTCACTGAAATTCATTTTGCCTTGTTCCAACCAGATTAACTAACAGCTTTTAATATGTTTTAGCATTGTTAGTTACTATCAGTGGACCTTGGTCCTCTCCTGACAGTTTTAGTCTTAGTGAGAATGTGCTTAGAAAACATTCAAGACTTAGACTTATTCTCAGATCACTTAGTCTTCAGCAGACTTCACTTCAGCGGACTTCATCTTCAGCAGACTTCATCTTCAGCAGACTTCATTCTTAAATATACTCATGTAATTACTAACTGTACTCAGTTCTTAACACTTTAAACTGTTTGACTAAGTACTAACTCTACTGAATAATTTACTTACAAAACAACTTAAGAGGAACATGTTGGCATCTAATCAAAACATAAGTCTTATACATTTTCCCAACAGTTAGTAAGTGAGTTAGAAGGAAGTAAGTAAGGGTCAGTGAGTGAGACAGACCTGGGTGCACCTTGGCACGTTAAAAACAAGCAAATCCTTAGTGGATTTTTCTATTCAATTAGGACCGTGGACGTAGGAGCTTGCGTCTCTGAACCACGTTAAACTCCCTGTGTTCTTACTGCTTTGATATTTGTTCTCAATTGCTTATTTGATTAAGTCATTCATTGTATATTTTATCAGGCTTGAATCAATCAGCCTGATCATAGAACTCAGAGCACTGCCCTTCTAACCACAGCTTCGTAAAAAGATAGTCAAGGTTTCAAAAAACAAACATTAAACAAGACTTTAATCTTTCAGGGCTCACATATTCCGCACTGAGCATAAGTAGATATTTAGCCAACTGACTTGCACTCAGTGTTGTTAGTAGGTGTATTATCTGCTCAGTGTTGAACAACACTCCGAGTAAGGGGGCTCTGTAAGGTTTTAAGAAAGAAAAGTTTGTATACATGTATTGCCCCCATACACGTATCACTCAGTCTTGTACCGGGACCAACAAGTGGTATCAGAGCAGTGGTTCAAAAGACCACTGACTTTTAATACTAATAGTTTCAGAGGAGAAACTGTTGGTGGTCACTGAATAGATCTGTGTTTGCATTCTTTGAAAACTCTGCATCATGACTTCGAGGAGACTTGAAGCTTTATTGCCAGAATTCTCTATTTCTAACTTTGTCTACTGGAGATTCAGATTGGAAGCACATCCAGAGGCTATCCATGACCAGATGCCGCGTGTCATCATGGAAGGACCCATAAAGATCAGCATTCCTAATGTCAGAGGACTTGGGTATGATCATCTCCCCATTTTTATGATAGCGCCCGAGGATCAGGAGAAATCCACCTTCACTTGCTATTACGACACTTTTGCTTTTAGGAGAATGTCATTTGGGTTGTGTAATGCACCCGCCACCTTTCAAAGGTGTATGATGGGTTGATTGGAAAGATTATGGAGGTTTTCATGGACAACTTCTCCGTCTACGGAGAGTCATTTGATAAGTGTCTAATCAATCTTGAAGTTATGTTGAGCAGGTGTGAAGAGACGGACTTAGTTCTTAATTGGGAGAAATGTCACTTTATGGTGAAGGAGGGTATTGTTCTTGGACATCATGCGTCCTCGAAAGGTATCCAGGTTGATAAAGCAAAAGTGATAGCTATTAAGAAGCTTCCTCCACCTTCGACCAAGAAGAGGATTCGGTCATTTTTAGATCATGCAAGGTTTTATAGACACTTTATAAAAGACTTTTTCACAAATTGCTAAACCCCTTTCGCGGCTCCTTGAAAAAAAGTTGCCTTTGAGTTTGCTGATGAGTGTTTAGTGGCTTTCAACAGGTTAAAAAAAGCGTTGGTGAATACCCCGATTCTTGTGACTCCAGATTAGTCGAGTCATTTTGTACTCATGTGTGATGCTAGCGACTATGCTATGGGGGTAGCTTTGGGGCAAATACGAGACAAGCGGTTTCACGCTATTTATTATGCCTCGAAGATGTTGAATTCGACTCAAATGAACTATACTACTACCGAAAAGGAGTTGTTAGCGGTCGTGTATACTTTTGATAAATTTCGATCCTACCTTATAGGGACGAAAATAATCGTATACACGGACCACGCAGCGATTTGGTACCTCATGAGCAAGAAGGATGCCAAGCCCCATCCCATTCGTTGGATCCTATTACTCCAGGAATTTGATGTTGAGATTCGAGACAAGAAGGGGAGTGAGAATGTGATAGTCGATCACCTCTCGAGGATGGAGCTTACCAAGGAGAATATGGTTGAAGAGCGAGAGGTGAATGATGAATTTCCGGATGAGAAGTTGTTTGATATAGGTGATGTCCTGGTGTATCGAGTTGAAGGTAAGGTGTTGTGGTTTGCTGATTATGCTAATTACTTAGCAAGTGGAGAGCTGCCCGCGGATATGGATGCATTGCACCGAAAGACATTCTTGAAGAAAGTCCGGGAATTTATTTGGGATGACCCATACTTGTTCAAGAGAGGGATAGATCTAGTGCTTAGAAGGTGTGTGCCCGAGGAGGAGTGGAGTGACATTATAAGGCATTGTCACGCCTTACCATGTGGAGGACATTTGGGTGGAAAGAAAACTGGTAGGAAGGTGCTTTAAGCCAGTTTCGATTGGCCTACTATTTTGAAGGATTGCATGGAATGGGTGAAGAGATGTGATAAGTGTCAACGTTTCAGCTCTATTACTAAGAGGGACGAGATGTTGTTGCACGTGTTTATGGAGGTAGAGGTATTTGATGTATGGGGGATTGATTTCATGGGTCCGTTTTCTCCAAGTAACGGATTCTTATATATCCTTGTGTGCGTTGATTACGTTTCTAAGTGGATTGAAGTTGTCCGGACTCGAGTGAACGACTCCCGTGTGGTAATTGATTTCTTGAGGAAGACTATCTTTTCTAGATATGGAGTTCCATGAGCATTGATTAGTGATGGGGGAAGTCACTTTATGAACAAGTTGATGGAGAAGTTGTTGTCAAAGTATGAGGTTAGTCATCGGGTCTCTACGGCATATCACCCTCAATCGAATGGTCTTGTAGAGGTGTCTAATCATCAAATTAAGGAGATCCTTGAGAAGACGGTGAGTGTGAGTAGGAAAGATTGGGCTTTGAAGCTTGATGATGCACTTTGGGCATATAGGACAGCTTTTAAAACTCCTTTAGGTATGATTCCGTACCAACTAATTTTTGGGAAGGCATGTCACCTGCCTGTTGAGCTGGAGCACAAGGCGTATTGGGCAATCAAGAAGCTGAATTTTGATAGTGCTATGGTGGGTGAAAAGTGACTACTTAAATTACATGGGTTGAAGGAGTTTCGAGATAGTGCATATGAGAGTACCCGAATATTCAAGGAGAAGACTAAAAGATGGCATGATGCACGATTGAGGAAGAAAGAGTTCCAAGCTGGTGAACAAGTCCTAGTGTTTAACTCTAGGATGAAGTTATTTGGTGGAAAGCTCAAATCCAAGTAAAATGGTCCTTATGTGGTGAGAAAGGTCTATAAGAGTGGATTCCTAGAGGTTGAGAAGGATGATGGGAATGTGTTCATGGTGAACGGACATCGAGTGAAGAAATTCTACAACTTCTCCTATGAGAATAAGGGAGGTAACTTGGAGTCTCATGACCCGTGAGCTCCTTCGAGCTCGGTCCGGCATTAGGATCTTAAAAATAGGGTTGCGTGGGAGGCAACCCACTTTTATTTGCTTTTGAGTATTTTATTTTTCGTGATTGTTTTAGTGTGAATCGTAAGTTTTAACCTCGTCATTGAGTGCATTTGTGTAGGCTTGTCTTGTGGTGAAAGAGTTTCCGTAGTAGGGCTTAAAGTGAAGCAACTCGTGAAGAGGAGGTATGCCTAGTAAAAGAGCAACCAGAATTTGGAGTATGAGGTAACCCCGAACCCCAAACGTAGACTGCTTCGTAAAGTTGAAGTTTTGTGGGTGGATTTTTTATATGCTTTACATCATGCGCATTGGTAGTGATTGAAGTTCATTAGGAATTTAGTGCACGTACTCGCTCGTACTCATCTTTCCAAACTTTATTATTGCGTAGCAAGAAAAAGTTTGGGGGGATGTGTCTTCGTACTTAACATTTTGTGTACAAAATTCTTATGAAAAATTGGTCAATTTTTTTAAAAATATTAATGCATGAAGTGGATTTGAATTGAATTGAGTGTGAGTGAATTATTGTGTGTAGATTAGGCTCGGTGAATTTCACGTTGGGAAGAGACCCCAACTCCTCGGTCGAATGAGTGATCTGGCTTAAATCGAGGAGTTTTCAGGTTAGTACATGTTTTGGAATTGATTTAGTGAAGTTTCGGGTAGTAAAACTTGAAAATTTAGTGTTTTGGGCATTTATGAATAGTGCTCGAGCACTACTTGGTCGAGCACCTATATCGTGCTGTAAGTCTGGAGCACTCGACCGGTGCAAGGTCGAGCGCCTAGCGCTCAACCACCGCTCGGTCGAGCGCCCCATCTTCCAGAGTTCATCCAGCGCTCGACCACCTTTCGGTCGAGCGCCCAGCCCTCGACCAAAAGGGGAACTCGAGCGGATCCTGCCCAGAAAAACCCGATTTCTCGCCCCACCTTATAAATACCCCCACACATATAAAACATACATTTTCACACACCAAAAGGCGCAAATTTGCTGCATAGTTCGAACCCATCCCCATTTCACTCTCCCACTTTGATTTTCACCTCAAATCTCCACAAGGTTTTCAATTCTTTAATCCGAGGTATGTATTTTCTTACTCTCTTCTATCTCCTCTTAGTTTTAACTTAGATTAGATATGAATTGAGTATATAGGAATTAGGGTTCTTAGTTCTTGAGACAAAATTGGGGCTTTTTGAGTTGCTCTTTGTTTCTTGATTCTTTGTTGATAAATCATGTCTATACGCTATGGGTTCACCAATTTAAGTTTCAATTCAATGGTTGCATGCGTAGGATAGGTGAATTTTTAGAGTAAGGAGGCATGAATGTTAGAATTGTTGTGGGCATTTCGTTTTGAGTGAACTATTGTGGAATTGTGGATAGAATTGAGTGAATATATGATATTGAATTGAGTCTTGAGCATGTGAATTACAATTTTGTGATGTTACTTCATGATACACTTAGTTAATAAGCATTATTGATAAATGTTGGGGATATTGAGTTGGTTGAATTTATTTTGAGATAGGCATAACACCTCAATGTGAGTAAGGTTGCCCATATGGATGAGTTGAATTGATGAATTGAATTTTGAGATGGGATAGCACCCAATATGAGCATATGTGTTGATTTCTTTAAAGGGGATTACTTCATGATACGATTTAATATTGTTGAGTATGGTTGTGTAGTAACTTATCAAATTTTTTTATGTGAAATAGGTTCAATGGCTCCTCCCAAGAAGTATGAGGATCGTATGGTTTCAGGAAATAAGTTGGAAGAATTGACCAACGAGCTCACTCGGAAGGGATTAATGCCCTCGAGATGGGACAACTTGGACTACAGGGAGGATTGGTGTCATTTCACGTATCGATGGAATCTTGTGGCCGGGAGAGTAGAGAAAACCCGACATCCCAGCGTAGAGTTTATGAAAGACATCGAAATTGAGGAAGAGATTAAGAAGATTTTCACAAAGAATAATATGGAGAATTTCTATAAGCTACTACTCACGGTGGAGACGAACGCCGACTTGGTGGAGCAGTTCTTGGCCTCTGTGGAGAGGAGGGATGACAACTCATTCAGATTCAATATTAGGAACGAGTGGCCCAATTGTGATGTGGGAGCTATCAACCAAGCCCTCATGCTCCCAGCCTTGAAGAAGCCGAACCGACAATCCCAATCATACGTTGCCAACAATTTTTGGAAGGAGATCATGGGAGGAATGGCAGGAGATTACAAGGGGCAGAATGTACGAGCCTCAGTGATCCGAAACCCGGTGCTCAGATATTTGGAGAGTATTCTTGGAAACACCATCTATGCCCGATCGGAGACGGGAATAATGACTTCTAAGCAGCTGTATGGGATGTGGCGTTTGTTTAACTCCAGGTAGCACGATTTTGGGAGAGACTTCCTTGATCATCACTTGGAGGTCCCTTTCAAGCTAGGAGAGAAGAAGTCAAAAGAGAGAGGCGGGGACCTTATTTTTGTCTTGGTGAAGAGTATTGGGTGTGAACCAGTCTCGGGGTTGCTTGTGGGCAAGGATATAGATTTCGAGCAAATGTTCAGCACTATGATGTTCGAGCGATGGAACATTGGGATGAATGGGGACAAGAACTTGAAGGTGATCCAGAGGTTCACAAATGAGCTAGATGATAAGGGCCTGCGGGATATGAGGCCGAAGAAGAGATAGAAAGGTGAGGGCACCAGTGGTGCCAGTTCGAGCAGGGCCCGAGATTCTACTGAAGAGGAGGAAGAAGAGTACGAGCGGGGAGCCGATGAGGAAGAAAAAGCAGTAGAGGAAGTAGAACAAGAATCTCAAGAGATGGATTTCGAGGTGCCCGAAGCACCAATTCAGGGCGGATGGGCCCTGACTCAGATGCAGTGGCTAGGGATGGAGAACGAGATTCAGACCCTCTACACTGATGTGACCCATCTCCGTACAACTCAGGACCGATTGGATGCTAGGTCTGCTAGGATTGAGGACCAGTTTTCAAATATGCATAGGCGGGTGGAGGTACTTTTTATCTCCAACCTGGGAGCAAATCACGCGAGTTACCGTCCACCACTGCCTCCTGATGCATGATGATCATGGGGATTCCCCCCAGTTTCTTTCCCTTCATTTTTTTTTCTTTTTCTTTTGATTTTGAGACTGTGATTCGTGAGAATCTTGGTGCTTGATTCGGGTCTGTACTGAATTCCAACTCTTTGAGCTGATATTGTGTTGAACTGCTGTGATGTGCTACTTTATATTTCATGCTTATTGACTCTCCCTGCTTATTGATTGTTATCCTTGAGTGTGATTTTATGAGTTAGTGAGTTGTGAAGTTGAGTTGGGGATTATATTGTGTCAGTGAAGTAATTAGAGTTGATTTGAGAGGGAACTCGTATACTTACGAATTTTCCTTTTGAATACTCGTGTGATAAAAGTGAGAATTCACTAGGAGTAGCATGGATGTGAAAGACGAGAGATTTGAGCCTATTACGAGATTAAATTCATTAAGTTGGTCTCATTGTTTGTGAGTGGATCATCACCTTAGAGGGTGCTAGAACTTGTGGGTACTCTCGTTTCTTGATTGTGTCTAGTTTGAAATGCCGAAAGTCATTTTTGACCATCTTTGATTTGTTGAGTCACTTAGCCTAAATGAGTTTACCAATGACATTTATCCCTTGTTAGCCCGTTTGAGCTTTAACCTATTTTATTTGCTAGCACATTTAAATTTATCCAGATTCCTAAACTCTTTTTGTCCCAATTTGAGTGGAGAATAGAAAAACTTGTGAATGAGAAAGAGATCGAGTTGAGTTGAGAAGGAGAATTATTAATATTTGAGTGAATATGAGGAAAGGTGTATTGAAGCTTTAAGTTATGGGGAAGAACACAAATTTGAGAATGCGCAAAAGAAAATATGAGCTCATGTATAGTGTGAAAAGAAAAAAAAGAGTGAAGTGATTAAGAAAGAAAAAAAAGGTGCAGAGAGTTAGAGAAAAGAATTGAGGTGTTGAGAGTAGTTGGAATTGAAAGTGATTTGCATGAAGATGTTTGAAGAGGTCGGTTCCTTATACTGAAAATACCGAATTTTAATTTTCTATTCTTCATTCACTTGAGTCAGTTATCCTATATAGTTACCCCACCTGTCCAAAGAGCCTTACATTACAACCTTGAAAAAGTGCTTTTTGATTCGGCATGGATTCTAGTTTATGGTCGAAGTTGAGAGTACTTACAAGCCTATGGCTACTGATTTGTGTGATTGATTGATTGAGTGCATCCCTTATTATTGCTAAACACTTGTGAGGGAGTGAAATACAATGTCGAGAGCACATCCATGTTTGATTTTGGTGGTTCTTATTGAATATCCATGAGTAGGATAAAAGAGGTGAGTTTGTGTATGGGTGATTGATCTTTGAAGTTTGAATACTATTACTTGCATGATCTGGTTCTATAATTCATTCTTAACAATTTCACTTGACTTATTATTTCATTGCTTGAGGACAAGCAATATGGTAAGTTTGGGGGGGTTGATTAGACGTGAAATTGTGATGTTTTGCAGCCCGATTAGTCCATATTTTGAGCGTGTTTATGAGTATTTAGAGTTATTTGAGTAACATTTTCATAAACCCATCAATTTGCCTCTTTGGTATTCATATTAGGAAAGAGGGTGAAAAATGGAGTTCGTAGGACTTTGAATCGACTCAAACGGACTCCCGAATGAGAAGATATGAAAGAAATACGAAAAGTATTAGTTCGAGCGAAGAAAAGTATCAATTAGTGCAAAAGGAAGAAGCACTCGAGCACGGGGTGCCTAGCACTCGACCAAGACCTAAAATCGCGAGATATGGCCTTTTTGCCCATTTTAGGTCCGTTGCTTATAAATACCCCATCCAAGATCGATTTTAGGGACCTTTTGACTACTATTGATATTTTTAGATACTTAGAGGAAGGAGAAGAGCTTGGGCAAGAGATTTGAAGAGTTTCACACTTTGTAATCGAGGTTTTGATTCACGAATTCATAGTTTTAGTATTTCTTTTGAACTTCTTAGATTAATTTTTTCTATGTTTGTTCTTTGAGACTATAAACCCTAGCTTTTCAGATTATAAGAGATTTTTTTTTAGACTTTGAATTATTCGTTGTTTATGTTCTTTAATTTAGTGGTTAACTCAATTATGTTTATTATCATCACTATTGCTTTCGTTCTTTCAATCACCATGTTAGGCTAGAACCTTTGCATGCTTAGGATAGGATGAACTCGTAGAAGTAGGACGTTGGTACGTAATTAGGATAATTTGTGATTTTTAGTATTGGTTCTCTTAATTAATTGAATTCTTAAAATAAGCCCTAGAATTGTCTTGGAATTGAGTACGAAAATTGTTAGAGAGAAGACGACCGCATCACTCTTTAATAACGAATAGGCTTAAGGAAAGGGTTTTAGAAGGGGTTTATAATCTACCGGTTTATCTAGGGAGGACGACCACATCACCTTAGTTAAATTAGGGTCTCAATAATTAAGCACAATCCATATAACATGATCAGTGGATTAGTGAAGTAGGTTAATAGAACTAAGTATTAGGATGAATTCTTGAGCTTTTAGTCTTTCAATCTTGTGCTAGATTAGAATAAGTTGTTTGCCTAGTTTTAGTACACTTAGGATTATTACTTGCACATCACGATTAATTTAGTTATTGTACCAACTCCGTTAGTATACGTAGAAATTCCTATCCCGAGCATCACCATCCCATATTTGCATTTAAACCCATATTATTAGTTTAATTTAATTATTTACATTAAGAGTAGTATAATATAAAGTAGTTTAATAGAATTCATAAACCCGAATCAACATTCATATTAACTACGAGACGTAGATCTCCAGGGCTCTATTCGCATATATACATTTCCTTGGGTTCGATATACTTGGTCCATATACTTACCAATACTACAGGGATCCCATACTCTTGTGGGGTAACTACTAGTATAGCTAGTACATTGCGTTCAAGTCAGTACTTTCGGAGAATATTGAATACCTGGGAAAGGTGGTGGAGGTGGTCCTCCTATCTTGGGCTTTTTTTTACGACTATGTCATCAACATACACCTCCACTATCTCCCCAATGTGTTCACCGAACATCTTGTTTACTAGCCTCTGGTAAGTTTCCCCTGCATTGATCAATCCGAATGGCATCCTCTTCCAGCAGAGTAAGTTTTTAATTGTATAGAATATTGTGGCTTCTTGATCATCGGGGTGCATTGGAATCTGGTGATAGCCGGCGAAGGCATCCATGAATGTGAACATTTCGTACCCAGTTGTGTTGTCCACCAGTTGATCGATGTGCGGAAGGGGAAAATTATCCTTCGGACAGGCTACATTCAAATCAGTAAAGTCTATGCAGAGACTCTAGGTTTCATTTGACTTCAGCACCAAAACCGGGTTTGCCACATATTGAGGACACAATGCCTGCCGGATCAGGTCATTTTCAAGTAGCTTCTTCACTTCCTCATTGTGTGCTTGATATTTATCCGGTCAGTACTTTATCCTCTTCTGGTGGACTGGTCTCCGGGCCGGATCTATGTTCAACCTGTGACAAGCATCCTTTGGGTCGATCCCTACCATGTCTGCATGCGACCATGCAAAGACACCAAGGTTTGCCTTAAGGAACTCACTCATTTGGGTCATATAAGGCTCAGGGAGCCCGGACCTAATGTAGAGTTCAAGATCGTCACAATTAGGATTTACTTTGAGGGCTTCCAGTTCTTCGACTGGAGTTGCTCGCCATTTTTGTCCTTTCCATCGTGGATCAATTATTGGTCCCTCAAGGCTTAGTTCGTCCTTGATGTCCATCATCGAGACCCTCTTTTCACTTGATTGAAGCTGAAGGAGGCATTCTTGTGCCTTTTCTGGTCTCCCTTCAGCGAACCAGCTCCTTTAGAAGTGGGAAACTTTATACAATAATAATAGGCTAAAACTGCAGCTTTAAATTGATTAAGAAAAGATCGGCCGAGGAACCCGTTGTAGGTAGATTGCCAATCTACAATTAGAAACTCTACTCTTCTAGTTATTCTTCTATCGAGCTCCTCGGTCGATACAAGCTCTATAAGCAACCTAATGATCCTGAGAGGGACTGTTACAACATCACCGAATCCTAAAATTCGATGATTAGAGTCTTCAATGTAGCTTGTATAATCTCCCAATTTATCGAGCGTACTCTTGAAGATGATGTTGGTATAGGCTCAAGTGTCAATCAGCAGGCAATGTACTTTGGTCCCCATTATGTTGGCACATATAACGAGGGAATCATTATGGTGAGTTAAGATTCCGTCCAGGTCCCTTTCGGCGAAGGTCAACTCCAGAATATGCTGAATTGATGGGTTGAACCCCATATCTTGAACCTGAGCTATAACTCGTAGCTCAGCCTTTCTCTTCCTCTTTGAAATTGGAGCCCGCCCATCTGAGCAGCCCCCCACGGCCCTGACAGTTCCATCATCAGAATCTCACTGGGTGGTCCAGCTGCAGCAACTGAGGTATGTCGCCCCCTTTTATTGCTCCTGAGGGATTGTTCATCTTTGTCCTCATCGGAGTCATTGGGGTTGTTCACCCCGGGCTTTTTACCAAGCTTCCTTTTTACGAAGTCGGACAACTTGCCCTCTTCATAAAACCGCCAAAGTTGCTTGAGCAAGTCTCGGCACTCACTAGTAATATGCCCCACATTCTGGTGGTAGGCACAATACTTGTTCGGGTTTAACTTGCTGGCATCTTAGCGGATTTTCCTTGGTGGGGTGAGCAGTTCCTTCTCCTTCACATTGTTATACAGTAAGCACCTGGTTGAGCTTGTCTTTCAGCTCCGTCCCCTCGTTGAAAGCTTTCATATTCTTGGGGACCCGATATCCGCTTCCACCGGGTTTTTTTGTATTTATTTCTTTTATCATTTTTAACCCCCAGGTCTTTTTGCGGAGCTTCATGCATGGAGACAAAAACTCCTACTCGGTTGCAGAATTCAGCATAATTTTTTGGGCAAGCAAGGTGCACCTCTTTCCAAAGATCAGTGTCCTTCTTTAATACGGCTAGGACGGCTACAATTTTAGTATCCTCGCTTACCGCCTCCCCTTCTAGTAGGACTTTGTCAAATCTTTCTAAATACGATCGGTCCGACTCATCATAACCGATGTCTTTGGGATAGATAAGACCCGACCGTGGAGAAGTGGGATAAAAACTCTTTGCCCAGCTGGCAAATGAATGAATAGAGGCCAGCGGCATTGCCGAAAACCATTTATGCACACAATCCTCGAAGTTTAGGGGAAAATTCCAATATTGGGTGGCGTCACTAGCTCCCATGGAAATCATGTAGTCGAAATACTTGGTCAGGTGCACCCGGGGATCCGTCGTTCCCTCTTATTGAATGCTGGCGGGGAATTGATTCTTTTTCTGAATCGGGGCCTTCAAAATAATATTAGATAATGGAGAGTAAGGAAGGGTAGTCGCCCTGAGGCCCCTTTGCAGGTCCAGCTGACCCTGCATGCTTTCAATAGCTTTTCTCATGGACACCAGCTCGTCCAGGGATCCCTCCTGACTTGGAGGTTGTTCGGCGAACAATGGTGCGTGCCCATCAGTTCGCCACAGTCCCTCACTTGGAGGGTGACTTAAATTGGATCTGTCCTGGTGACCACCAAAAGCTTTTCAAAGCAGTGGTGTAAGACACACTGCTCTGATACCACTTGTTGGTCCCAAAAATATTATTTGCGGAAAGCATTTTACACTTAATTTTAAGAAAAATCCTTTTTAAAGTGCTAAAATTAATTATGCAGAAATTATAAATAAAAATAGTAAATAAAAGAGACACGAGAATTTTTATAGTGGTTCGGATATAACGATCCTACGTCCACTCTCCCTTTCACCAAAGGGGTCTCACTCACCAACCAACTTACTTACTCACTGGAATTGGGAAGTACCAGCTCCTTCGTACAACTTACAACAACCTTTCTATGTGGAGAAAAGGTTGAGTAATATTCTAACTAGAACTCCTAAAAGAGTAGATATAATACTTGTATGAACAAGGTGAGTGTATGGTGTGTTCGTGTATTACTCTAACTTTTATGCTCTCTTGCCCGTCTTTCTTGTGTTGAACTTTATCACCATGCACTCCTATTTATAAGTGTCAAATAACTAGCCGTTGGAAGCTAGAAATTCAAACATCTACAAATAAAGGAATATAATCAATCATCTTGATTGATTATATGATTGATTGATTGACTCTTTCTTTGATTGATTCTTCTTTGATCTACAACCAATCTTCCTTGATATCAGTTGACTTCCCTTTCTTGATTCTTCTTATCTTTGAATCACAAAATCTTCTTGGTAGAGTAGTCTAGTAGAGCTCATCTGGTAGAGTAGTCTGGTAGAGCTTATCTGGTAGAGCTCATCTGGTAGAGCTCATCTAGTAGAGCTCATCTGGTAGAGTAGTCTGGTAGAGTAGTAGTCTGGTACACCTCTTCTTGTCTATCTTATCAGGTCCTCTACCTCATCTGGTCCTCTACCTCATCTGGTCCTCTACCCATCTGGTCCTCTACCTCATCTGGTCCTCTACCTCATCTTGTCCTCTAGTCCTCTACCTCATCTGGTCCTCTGGTCCTCTACCTCCTCTGGTCTTCTACCTCATCTGGTCCTCTACCCATCTGGTCTACCTCATCTGATTCTCTGGTCCTCTACCTCCTCTGGTCCTCTACTCATCTTGTACCGACCTCATCTTGTCCAACACTCCTCTTGTCCAAGACTCATCTTGTTCAAGACTCCTCTTGTCCAAGACTTCTCTTGTCCAAGCCTCATCTTGTCCAAGACTTCTCTTGTCCAAGACTCATCTTGTTCAAGACTCCTCTTGTGCAAGACTCCTCTTGTGCAAGACTCCTCTTGTGCAAGACTCCTCTTGTCCAAGACCCCTCTTGTCCAAGACTCCTCTTGTCAAAGACTCATCTTGTCCAAGACTTTTCTTGTCCAAGACTTCTCTTGTCCAAGACTCATTTTGTCCAAGACTCATCTTGTCCAAGACTCATCTTGTCCAAGACTCCTCTTGTCCAAGACTTCTCTTGTCCAAGACTCATCTTGTTCAAGACTCATCTTGTCC
This sequence comes from Ballota nigra, assembly GCA_947034835.1. NCBI lineage: Eukaryota > Viridiplantae > Streptophyta > Magnoliopsida > Lamiales > Lamiaceae > Ballota > Ballota nigra. Next base: position 56,995,044 of record OX344726.1, read on the forward strand.
AAGACTCATCTTGTCCAAGACTCCTCTTGTCAAAGACTCATCTTGTCCAAGACTCCTCTTGTCCAAGACTCATCTTGTCCAAGACCCATCTTGTCCAAGTCTCATCTTGTCCAAGACTCCTCTTGTCCAAGACTCCTCTTGTCCAAGACCCCTCTTGTCCAAGACCCATCTTGTCCAAGACTCCTCTTGTCCAAGACTTATCTTGTCCAAGACTCCTCTTGTCCAAGATTCATCTTGTCCAAGTCTCCTCTTGTCCAAGACTCCACTTGTATGGAACTCCTCTTGTCCGGAAGTCCTCTTGTCCGGGACTTCTCTTGTCTGGAACTCCTCTTGTCTTAGACTTATCCTGTCTGGGACTCCACTTGTCAGGGACTCCTCTTGTCTGGGGCTTCTCTTGTCAGGGACTCCTCTTGTCTTGTCTAATTCCCTTCCCCCTTAGCCTAAGACCTATTCTAGTCCTAGACTAGTTACCAGTTCTTATTTTAACATCTTCAAAACATCTAATCTATATCCCAACAATTTCCCCCTTTTTGATGATGTTAAAACGAAAGAACTGAATTTAAACAAAACAAGTGAAAATTGAAATATTAAGATAAGAAGTCTAATCAAACAGGGTCAACTGATCTTCCCCCTCAAAATATGCTCAGCTGATATTTGGGGCATAATATCAGCTGGTCTTCTTGTGTATCTGCAGGCAATCAAGTTTTTGGTACCCTTCTGGGTCCAGGGGGTTAGCACAGTATTTAGGAAGCCACAAGAATATATCATTCATTTTTTAATCAGGTGATCTTATCTTTCTTCCATACATATCCACAAAACCACACTGAACATAAGAAGCTTCGACATGGTTATTTCTTCTAGAGGCTCTTCTTCTCTTATGAGTTTGTCCAGTAGAAGGAATAACTTGTCTTAATGCAACAGTCTTGAAGTTTTGTTGATAAGGATAAGTCTTGCTAGAACCATCAAAAGTTCCAGCTGGTCTGGCAGATGACTTAAAAGTCTTCTGCAGTTGAGTAGGAGTCAGCCGAGACTGCTTCTTTTGAGAAGGTCCGGGCTGTTTTCTACTCTGATGGCCTTGCTGAGGTCTTTTAAAATTCCTCCTCTTCCTTTTGGGTTTTTGAGATTTAGAACTCATCTGCACGTTAGGTTGAGTTACCTGGTTAGCTGACCTCTTACCCTTATCAATAAAATTACTAGACTTTTCTTCTTTCTGAACATGTGAGGATTCAGGTTTGGAATAACCAAGGCCTGTCTTATCATGCTCTCTTTGAGATGAGGCAGCTATGTGTGACACATCATTGTTTGCGGTAGTCAGCTGCTCCAGTCTCAGCTTGAGCTTGTCCTCACTATCTTTTACAATTTTGTTTTGATGGAAGAGTTCATCGAACTTAGCTTTCAGCAGAGTATATTCATTATCTTTCTAAATGTTTTCAACAAGCAGCTTTTCTATCAGCTTAGTTTGTTCATCACATCTGGTTTTCAAGTCAGTGGACTCTTCTACCAGTGTTTGAACCTGTTCAGCTGGTAGATCAGTTGGGTTGCCTAAACATTGTGAAAGCTTCTGATTATCTGCTTTCAGCTTTGTGTTCTCATCTTCCAACTTTTGACAAAGTTGTACAAATTTTTGGAGATCTAATAGCAAATTTTACGTATAAGACTCCTCTGATTGTTCAGAAAAAGAAGAATAAGAAGAAGAAGAGGGAGTTTGATTACATACCTCATCTGTCACAAGACATATCTCTTCACTTGGTCCAAAATTTGATGATGAACCAGAAGTGGATACCTCTTCTTCCTCGGCTGTGAAGCTTCTTTTGGAGTGACTCCTAGTGTATCTTTTACTACTTTTCTTCGAACCCATTTCTGCAAGAAATTGTTAGCACAAAAAAATATTTGGGTTTTTAAAAAAATTGGATCTGTCCTGGTGACCACCAAAAGCTTTTCAAAGCAGTGGTGTAGGACACACTGCTCTGATACCACTTGTTGGTCCCAAAAATATTATTTGCAGAAAGCATTTTACACTTAATTTTAAGAAAAAATCTTTTTAAAGTGCTAAAATTAATTATGCAGAAATTATAAATAAAAATAGTAAATAAAAGAGACACGAGAATTTTTATAGTGGTTCGGATATAATGATACTACGTCCACTCTCCCTTTCACCAAAGATCTTCTTGGTAGAGTAGTCTAGTAGAGCTCATCTGGTAGAGTAGTCTGGTAGAGCTTATCTGGTAGAGCTCATCTGGTAGAGCTCATCTAGTAGAGCTCATCTGGTAGAGTAGTCTGGTAGAGTAGTAGTCTGGTACACCTCTTCTTGTCTATCTTATCAGGTCCTCTACCTCATCTGGTCCTCTACCTCATCTGGTCCTCTACCTCATCTTGTCCTCTAGTCCTCTACCTCATCTGGTCCTCTACCTCCCCTGGTCTTCTACCTCATCTGGTCCTCTACCCATCTGGTCTACCTCATCTGATCCTCTGGTCCTCTACCTCCTCTGGTCCTCTACTCATCTTGTACCGACCTCATCTTGTCCAAGACTCCTCTTGTCCAAGACTCATCTTGTCCAAGACTCCTCTTGTCCAAGACTCCTCTTGTCCAAGACTCATCTTGTCCAAGACTCCTCTTGTGCAAGACTCCTCTTGTGCAAGACTCCTCTTGTCCAAGACTCATCTTGTCCAAGACCCCTCTTGTCCAAGACTCATCTTGTCCAAGACTCCTCTTGTCAAATACTCATCTTGTCCAAGACTCATCTTGTCCAAGACTCATCTTGTCCAAGACTTCTCTTGTCCAATACTTCTCTTGTCCAAGACTCATCTTATCCAAGACTCATCTTGTCCAAGACTCATCTTTTCCAAGACTCCTCTTGTCCAAGACTTCTCTTGTCCAAAATCATCTTGTTCAAGACTCATCTTGTCCAAGACTCCTCTTGTCCAAGACTCCTCTTGTCCAAGACTCCTCTTGTCCAAGACTCATCTTGTCCAAGACTCATCTTGTCCAAGACTCCTCTTGTCCAAGATTCATCTTGTCCAAGTCTCCTCTTGTCCAAGACTCCACTTGTATGGAACTCCTCTTGTCCGGAAGTCCTCTTGTCCGGGACTTCTCTTGTCTGGAACTCCTCTTGTCTGGAACTCCTCTTGTCTTGGACTTCTCTTGTCTGGGACTCCACTTGTCAGGGACTCCTCTTGTCTGGGGCTTCTCTTGTCAGGGACTCCTCTTGTCTTGTCTAATTCCCTTCCCCCTTAGCCTAAAACCTATTCTAGTCCTAGACTAGTTACCAGTTCTTATTTTAACATCTTCAAAACATCTAATCTATATCCCAACAAAGTTAAAATCCTAAGTGTTCTAAAACTAGGCAATCAACTTCCCTAATCTAGCACAAGATTGAAAGACTAAAAGCTCAAGAATTAACCCTAATACTTTGTCCTATCAACCTACTTCACTAATCCGATAATCAAATTATACGAATTGTGCTTAATTAGTGAGACCCTAATTTAACTAAGGTGATGCGATCGCACTCCCTAGATAAACCGGTAGATGATAAACCCCTTTAAAATCCATTTCCTTAAGCCTATTCATTATTAAAGAGTGATGCGGTCGTTCTCACTCTAACAATTTTCATACTCAATTCCAAGATAATTCTAGGGTTTATTAGAAATATTCAATAATTAAGAGAATTAAAACTATACATCACGAATTATCCTAATTACGTGTCAACGTCCTACTTCTACGATTTCATCCTATCCTAAGCATGCAAGGGTTCTAGCCTAATATGGTGGTTTTGGAAACAAAAGCAATACAAGAACGATAATCATATGCACACTTAAATTAATGAAACAAATCTAGAACATAAAAGTAAATTAGAATCACTAAATCAAGTCTCAAAAGAAATCTTTATAAATATGAGAAACCTAGGTTTAATAGTCTCAAGTGTTGAAGAAAGAAAGAGTAAAAACGTTAAACTATGAATTCGTATGCTAGAAACCTCGATTACACGATAGAAACATTGCTAAACTCTTCCCCAAGCTCTCTCCTTTGAAAACTATCTAATAGTATCAAAAGTGTGTCTCAAAATATGCTTGGAAGGGTATATATATGCATTGGGCCGAAATTGGACGATATAGGGCTGAAACCGCTTGAGTTGGGTGGTTGCTCGAGCGCTCCATCCTTCCAACACAAAAGTAGCGCTCGAGCCCCTTCACTCAAGCGCCTACCACTCGACTTGGTGTCCCTCGAGCGCTTAGGCGCTCGAGCTAGGTTAGGTCGAGTGCCTCGGTCTTCCAACGTGATTGTAGCGCTTGAACTAGGGTGCTCGAGCACTTACTTCTTCCTTTTGAGCTCAGTAGCAATTTTCTTCACACGAACTAATACTTTTTGTATTTCTTCAATATCTTCTCATCCGGGAGTCCATTTCAGTCGATTCAAAGTCCTACGAACTCCAATTTTTGCCTTTTTTTTCCTAATATCAGTATCAAAGAGACAAATTTATAAGTTTATGAAAATGATACTCAAATGACTCTAAACACTCATCAAATACACACAAAATAGGGTTGAATCGGGCTACAAAACTCAACAATTTCACGCCTAATCAGAGAGGAAATCTCATGAGCTAGGGTTCTTTGCCCCATCCGGACCCAGGCGACCAAAAGCCAACCTGGTCAGCCTCTCGTGGACTGACTGGCGAGCTGAATTTTAGCCTGGTCGACCCTCGTCAGCTCTAGGTCGAGCTCCATCTCTGTTATGACCTAGACGACCAAGTCTATCCAGAACGCTCTGCCGTGTGGTCCCATAGCTGGTCTCTACTGCCTGGCTTGGGGTAGATTCTCCATGGCTGGCGGGCTCATCAAACTGCTTCACCTTGCCCTTTGCTTTTTGGGCTTGAACACTATTTGCAGAGTTGGGCCACTCATCCTGAACCTTCTCATGCCTTGGAGCATCTGTTGGGACAAGCCTTGCTCTGGTATGAGAAGGACAAGGTCGCCCCTGTTGTTTCTGCAGCGCTTGAAGCATTGTAATTGTGCAGGCAAGGTCGTCTGGATTACGAACTAAAACCTCCAATTCTAGAGGCATAGGTTGGTTGGCTGTTGGCCTGTTCTTATCCACATGCCGAGCTGCTTGAGCTCGTCGGCCAGCTGATGAGCCTCTGGTTGGTGCACCCCTCGTTGAATGGTAGGAGTGTTATGTTTCCCGAGACTGAGGCATCTCGGGTTGAAGTCTTGTGTTAATCTACAAATGTTCAAAACTTCAAGTGAAGAACACCAAGAAGACTTTTATTTTAGTTTTCAAGAGAAACTCAAGATTTTCTTCAAATCTTCAAGCTTTGAAACCGGAAGTTCTTGATAATCACACCTAATCGGAGGTTTGGTCCCTCCTTTTAGCGCCAAATTATTTATGATCAATTATAATCACGTGGATTAGTGGCTATTTTTAGTAAATAATTGGATCACCAAATAATTACGTGTGATTGATTACTACCACAAATAGTAAATACAATAGATCGAGGATAAGAAAAGATAAAATACGTGTATTGATTACATATTTATTTCGTATGTGTGTGTAGATTGAGGTGTTTGATTGTGTGTAAGCAAGGTATAGTTGTATTTGTGAATTTGTACTTGTCCTTATTTATGAAAATTTATAGTTTTTATATAAATCCTCCAAGTAGGAGGTGGAATGACCTTTGCTCTCCCATGTATGCATGCTTGATACATGGAGAGTTGACTATTTGACCTTATCTAAGCTAATCTCTATCCTCTAAGCTGGATTAGCTCTTGTTTAGTAAGTTGTTAGTCTCTTTTGGACTTGTTCTTGAGGAGTCCTTAGCTTGATCTTGTTGGTCGATTAGCTTTCTATCTTGGGGCTTTGGCTAAAGTAGATTGCCATGGTCTTATTTGTATTCGGCAGGCTCTTACTTTGATGTAGCTCGTCTTGACGAAGTAGCTTGCCTAGCTGGAGTAACTCGTCTGACTATTCCAGGTCGGTCAGGCTTTATTTATCTTGCTTAATCTATTTTTTTGTGGGGTTAATCAAGTTGAAGCCCTCAACAAAATAATCAAACAAGTTCTGAAGATACGATTGACGAAAAGTAAAGGAAATTGGTCTTTAGAACTCCCAGATGTTTTATGGGCCTATAGAGTTTCTCCCAGGTCTAGCACCGGAGAAACACCATTCGGATTAGGATTTCGGAATGGAAGCAGTCATTCCAGTTGAGTTAAAGACCAAAACAATTAGAACAACCAAATTTGATGAAGAGTCGAACAACTCTGCCTTATCAGTCGAACTAGATTTGCTCTAGGAAAAAAAAATATTGGCCAAGCTAAAGAATGCAACATACAAACAGCGGGCATATCGTTATTATAATTCTCATGTCAAGCTAAGGGAGTTCAAAGTTGGCGACCTCGTCATAAGAAAGAAGCACGCCCCACTTCCAGGTGTATTTGGATCGACTTGGGAGGGCCCATACAGGGTAACGGACAGGTTACCCAATAGTGTTTATGATATTGAAGACATAGAAGGCAACTTGGTCCATAACTCCTGGAATGTAGTCCATTTATAGAAGTACTATCACTAAGGCGAGCTACTTTGACAAAGGGGCGAGCAAGAATTGCATATGTGCAAGTAAGGCAAAAAAACTTGCCTAATTTTTTGAAATTTTCACTAAGTGTTAGTAAATGAACAAGAATTGCTGGTCAAACTACTGTAGCCTAGCAACTTGTTTATGTTTGTACTTTCTTAGTAATTTTGAAGTTTGAAGTTATTTGACAAAATGTATAGCAGTCGAACTACTTTGACTTGGGTTGTAAAGACTTGTAAAGTAGGTCATTTTTATACTTGTAAATTTTTAACAAGTTCAATAATAGTTGTTCGTTCAAGGAGAAGATTCAAGCTCAAGGGACAAGTCAGATTATTTGATCAAGCCCATTAAAGGTTGTTCGTTTTTAAATGAACATAGCCTAAGGTCAAGGCCTTTATTCCATTTTCAAGGCAAAGTTTTTTTTGAACAAACGCCCAAATACATGTATTAAGATTGTTAATCATGAAAATAAATGCAAAGAAATTAATACATAAAGAAGATGAGCACAAATAAACTTTCATTAAGAAAATGCAGATCGCCCAAGAGATTACAAAAATCAACTCCTTATTGGAGCGAACAACTACATCAACAAAAAAGAAAATTACAAGTCAAAAGGAAAGCTACTCTAAGACCCTTGCCCACCTAGAGGAGGAAGATTGTCATCTTAAGGGTCGACCAAGGGTGCCCCTGAGATAGTTGGATCAAGGGGGACTCCCACGGTGAGCTCAGCAATTAGCCCTTCAGCATCAGCTCTCTCCTTTTGGGCTTGCTCAGTTAGGCTAACAGGAGCATCCACTCCGCCCTCAGCCTCCTCCTCCAGTTCTTCCTCGCCTTCCAGAGGATGGGTGATTTTGATGCTTGAGTCAAGGAAATCAATCATCACCCCATATTCAGGCAGAAGGGTTGGCCTGGATAAATTATGTGAACTCATTGGCAATGCCACCTAGGAAGTGAGGCACCTCGAACTCATTCACAGTCCGTATGCACTTTGCATAGTCACTGACAAAGCCCATGATAGAGCTCGCCTCTAGCTTGGGCACTAGCTCTTCTTGAGAAATGGATCCGGCGAGCTGCTCCTCCAGGCGAGCTGCTTTCGCCTCGACTTCAGTGGCCTACTTCTCGACCGTCTCTTTTTGTTTTTGCTCAGAGCGAGCTGAGATCGGAGCAGTTCTAGCTCGGCATCTTTGGCCTTGAGCTCTTCAGAAACCTTTTGGTGAAGGTCAAGAACATTTGCTCGGCTTCTTGGTGGGACTTCACCTTTGCTTGGAGGTTAGAAACGGCCAAGTTCGCCTTAGATTAGGCATCGTCCCTCTCCTGGGCAATGCAGCGGACAGTATTGGCGTGTTGCTTTGCATCCTTCTCCAAGTCTTCCACCTGGTCGATCAATTTATAGATGGTCACCAAGGTGTTGCCCGACTAGATAATGGCAAGGTGACCATTATCCCTCGGGGCCTGCTCCTTCATGGTCCCATCCAGTGGTTTGGCCCAGGATTGAGCTACCGATTCGAAAGCTCGCCGAACGTGGGAGCTCGTGATCTCCCTAAAAGAGGTCGGCACTTTGGAGCACGAGTACTGGTGCACGATATTGGAGTGGCCAGGGTAGTGAGAAGGTTGGTAGGTGGAGAAAGTAAAAGAAAAACTTGTTAAACATGTTAAAAAAATAAGAGAAAAATAACTAAGTGCAAAAAACACTTACTCAGCATAGCGGTCGGCATCCCAACCCAAGAAGGTTACATTATCTGGAGGCTCCGGTCTCCTTTCTTGGGCAGAGGCGATCACCTATTATTCAGTGAGGACCTCAACTGAGGAAGCTCGATCTGCTTCCTGCTCGGATGAGCGGGCTACGTTGACCTCGCCACCTTGAGGCCCTTTGCTCTTCTTAGGAGCTCGCTCGGCCTCGGTGATGGGAGTGTCATCACCATGGTGAAGCCTTTTCTTCTTCTGGGCGTTAGCCGCCAACAGGCTGCTTTGTTGAGCCCGACGCACCCGCTTGGCGGGGATCATCCTTCGTCTTGGCCACCAGCGCGACCATCTTTAAGATCGGGTCACCTTTCTTCCTTCCCTTCTTGGTCAGCATATCCCACACGTGTTAGTCAAGCTCGCGGAAGGCAGGCGGAATGGCAACTGTGACGAGCTGGTCTGCAAAGGTCGAACAAATAGTATTAGAAGTTTTATAAAGAGCTAAGGTTAGAGTAGTTCGCCAATTGAAATAAGGTTTACCTTCAGGAACCTTGGTCTGCGCCTCAAGATGGTGTGGGTAAGTGGTGAGATGAGCTACTCTACGTGTAGACTCCGAGCAAAGGTGGCTCACAGTCCGATCAGCTCGATTTCGGAGGGAGATTTGACTCACGACGAACAGGTATAGATCGTCAGCCTAATCCTTGGTGCTTCTCCACTTGAGAGTCTTGGGACCTGAAACCAAGAAGAAAAGATTAAAATTAGTTTTACACCTTCATAAACATTGAAGAAGTAAAACTCACGCTTGAGGGCCCCAAACTCCGCCGGTGTATTAATCCTTTCATCACCACCATAAGGTCGAGCTGAAGCTCGCCAATCACCACCGGTGAAGAACCAGTCGTGTTTCCAATCCTTCACCTTCCCAGGAACATCCTCAATCACCTTAAGGCCGGGACAAACCTTGAGGTAATACCAGTCCACCTCATCTCCTGTGCAGGCCGTAGGCGCCATGAGGTAGTTCACCTCGTCTGCTGTAAGCTTGTTGGGGTATCCCTCCAAGGTGCACAACACCATTAGGGACATCAGGTTCATCCACCCCACCGGTGTTAGCTGACTGATCGTCAAGTTCGTTTACTCCAAGAAGCATCCGATCAGCGGATGGAGGGGAAGTGTAACTCCAACCTTGAGAGTCTCAAGGTTAAAGGCCGTGAGCCCACGAGGTGGTCGATCTGCTAGATCATCCTCTAGCGAAGCATACATAGGAACATCATTAGGGGATTTAATAATCCCTTCTGATCTTGGGTAGCTCATCCTCGGTGATCGGCGAAATAATGTAGCTCGCCATAAAGTATGTTGCTCTGAGCTTTCGCTTCTCGCGAGCTAGAATCTGGAAGCGATTGGAATATTCCCTCACGTAAGAATCCCAGTCGACCTGGCTGCCACTGGGATCTGACGCTTAATCGAATTTGGCATTGGATAGCCAATACTTGTTAAGTACTTGGCCTCGCCTTCCTCCTCGAAGTGCAGATCTAAACTGCTCTCCTCTACTATTTTGCAGACTGGAATCACCTCAATGACCTCCTTCCTTGATTGGCGAGCTCCTGACTCCACAGATCGAACTACGGTGGTCACCTCCGGATCTGAATTTATATTCACAATTGGAACGGGGGTTGAGGTTTCTCCGATTGGATATTTTCTAGGGTTTCAAGGGGGATCCTTGTAGGTTCGAGATGAGGAGGACATTTGGGTAGGATTATTGAAGAAATGAAAATGAGAAGAACTTGGAGCGACTCCAATGGAGTTTTCCGGCAGGAATTTGTGAAGGCGACAATGGCGGTTTAGATGGATACACGACGGAGTTTGGATTTTCAAACCCAAAAAAAACAAAATTTAAACGAAGAAGAAGAAGAATACAAGAAAAATTTTACCTTAGAGACTCGAATAAAAAAGAACGGTTGTCGGAGATGGTAAATAGTTGCCGTAAATTTAAAAGAGGGAAACAAAGGGTTTTGGCATTGAAGAGTCGAAAGAAAATATGAAAATGAAGAACTTCCCCTATTTATACTAAAGAGAGGTGGGTTGACTTGAAGCCGAAAATACCAGCTTTCTACTAGTAGCTTCCCCGCAAGAGTACGGGTTCACTGTAGTATGGGCAAGTATAGGGACCAAGTATTATCGAACCCAAGGGAAAGTGTGTATGCAAATAGATCCCTGAAGATCTACGCGTCGTAGTTAATATGAGTGTATGTTTTTTGATCTTTTGAAAGAATTAATTAAAAGCAACTAAAGTACTAATTAAACTAAAGAACGAAAGAAACGAATTAACTAAGGGTTGTATTCAAAGATGTGATGGTGATGCTTCGGATAGGAATCCCTACGTATTCTAACGGAGCAGGTACATAATCAGAATAAATGTGACGCGCAAGAATTAACCAAAGTAAAAGAATGTAAGGTGAAAGCTCAAGATTCTAAACCCTAATACTTTACCCTAACACTCGACTTCACTAATCCACTAACAAGTTAATAGATTGTGCTTAATTAATGAGACCCTAATTTAACTAAGGTGATGCGGTCGTCCTCCTTCGCTAAACTGGTAGATGAATTAACCCTTCCTAAACCCTCCCGTTAAGTCTACTCGTTGTTAAAGAGTGATACGGTCATCCTCTCTCTAACACTTTTCGAACGAAATTCAAAGGCAAAGTCTAGATTGATTTTAAGCATTCATTAATCAAGAGAATTAAAACCTAACGTCACAAGTTACCCTAATTACGTACCCACAACCTACTTCTACGAGTTCATCCTACCCTAAGCATGCAAGGGTTTTAGCCGGACATGGCTTTAACAAACATAAAAGCGATAGAAGAAACAACGAACATAAACATAATGAATTGAACGAAGAAAATAAGAAACATGAACTAGGGTTTTAAAAAAAATAATTCTAATAACTGAAATTTAATTAACTAAAACGAAGTTCAAAGCGTTTAAAGTAATCAAGCTAATGAAAAGAAACTAAGAAACGAAAAGAAACTAAGAATTCGTACGAAAAACCTCAACAAAGCGTAAGTAAAGCTTGCTCGTTCTTCTCCTCTTCCTCTCTCTAAAAAATAAGTCTAAAAGTGATTTCTAAAGTTCGGGAATCCTTCAAAACGTGTTTAGAAGAGGTATATATAGGCACCGGGTCGAAACGGGAGTTAATTGGCCGAAAAAACGCGTCCGGAAGCCAAAATATGGAAGTGCTCGAGCAAAAACACGCTCGAGCGGTCCCATTCGAGCATACAGGTCGAATGAACCAGGTGCTCGAGCGCTCCCGCTCGAGCTGGTCGAGTGGCGAAGTTTTTCTGCAAGTTTTTGCGCGTTCGAGCAACACGCTCGAGCACTTTTCAGCAACAGTACACTTGTTCGTAAAATCTTCATATCTCCTCAACCGGGAGTCCGTTTTGGCCGATTCAAAATCCTACGAACTCCTCTTTTCGCCCTCTATCCATCTATGAAAACCAAAGAGACAAATTAATGATTTTATAAAAATGATAATCATTTGACTCCAAGCACTCATCGAAAACACTCAAAACATGAGCAAATCGGGCACCAAAACATAACAATTTCACGCCTAATCAACCCCCCCAAACTTACCATGTTGCTTGTCCTCAAGAAACGAAATAATAAGTCAAGTGAAATTGTTAGGAATGAGTCAACGAATTAAATCATGCAAGCAAATGAACTCGAGCTTCAAAGATCAATCACAAGTATACTCACTCACCTTCCCTCATCGTACTCATGCAACAATAACAAGAAACACCAAGATCAAGCATAGATGTACACTCAACTATGTGTTTCACTCCCTCAAAAGTGTATATCAATGATCAAGGGACTCACTCAAACAATCAATCACTCATATCGGCAGCCATAGGCTTGTAAGCACTCTCAACTCCGACCATACTCTAGAAATCAATGCCGAATCAAAAAGGACTTTTCTCAAGGTTGTAATGTAGGCTCTTTGGACAGGTGGGATAACAATATAGGGTAAAGTGACTCACGTGAATGGAGAATAGAAAGTAAAACTTTAGCACTTCGAGATTAGGAACAGAATACTTCAAACATATTCAATCAACACACTTTCAATTCCAATTCTCAACACTTCAATTTTTTTCTTTTCTTTCTCACTTTTTTTTTTCACTAACACATGAGATCAATTTTTCTTTTGCTCATTCTCAATTTTTTCTTTCCCACAACTCAAATCTCATTCACACCCTTATTTTATCACCAACTTAACCATCAGGACAAAAAGCTTAGGAATTGGAATAGTGTTTAAATGTGCTAGCAAATAAAATAGGCTTAAGGCTCAACGGGGCTAACAAGGGACAAATATCAATGGTAAGGAAAATTTTTGGCTAAGTGACTCAATAAAATCAAAGATGGCCTAAGATCCTATTCGGCATATCAAACTAGACACAATCAAGAAGCAAGAGCACACACAAGTTCTAGCATCCTCTAAGGTGACGATCCTCTCACAAACGAAGAGATTAATTAATGCATCAAAATCTCATAAGGCTCAACTCTCACGGCTTTCACATCCATGCTAGTCCTAGTGAATTCTCACTCTCATCACACAAGTACTCAAAAGAAAAATTCACAAGCATACAAGTTCTTTCTCAAATCAACTCTCATTCAAACACTCACACAAAAGAGTCCCTAACTCAAATCCACAAATCATCAACTCATCAAATCATACTCAAAGATAGCATCCAACAAGCATAAGAGAATTGATAGGCATGAAATATTGAGTAACAAAACAAATCAAAATCAGCCCAGGGAGCATCTTAAGACACAAATAATCAACTCAACTCAAAGATAAAGGGTGCTCCGGTGCAATGTCATAAAACACATAAATACTCCACCCCCCCAAACTTCGACCTTGCGAAGAGGTCTAAGTTTGGGGTTGTGGGTTACCTCAACCAAACAATTCAGTTTCTCTTCAACAACTTAGCACACTCCTTTGTCTCGAGTTGGTCCCTTCAATCTGAATACTCCATCATTCCTTTACTCTTTTAGAGACAAGCCTACAAAATAAAACTCTCAAGTACGAGGTTAAACATACGACTCAACAACACCCTAATAACATAATAGGACACTAAAAACAAATAAAAATGGGTTGCCTCCCATTCAGCGCTATTTTTAAGGTCCTGATGCCGGACCGAGCTCAAAGGAGCTCATGGGACATCATACTCAAATTTACCTCCCTTACTCTCATAAGAGTGGTGCTTGCATGTCTTTCCTTGATGCCCCTCCATCATGAGCTCCTTTGCTTTCTTCTCATCCCCAAGTGTTATGGGTCTTAACTCCTTCTCACCTTTATCTGGAGGGGTCTTACCAAACAGTTTCTTGAATTTGGACTTTTTCTTCTTAACTCCTCATTTTCCTTCCAACTGGATCACGTCCACTCTTTTCACCTCTCCATCCTTCAACTTTTTCACTTTATCCCTATCAACATAATCAAGAACATAATGCTCATGGGTTAAATTATCAAGTGAAGGATTATAAAATTCATGAATATGAGAAGGATTAGGAATAGGAGGTGTGTCTTCAACACTAGGATCAATGGCCTCCATGCAATACAAACTCTCATCCTCCTTCGGGTGCTTCATGGCTTCATATAGGGAAATCTTCACTTCTTGATCATCAACCTTCAATGTAATCTTCCCATTTGCCACGTCTAGCACCATCCCCGCCGTAGCTAAGAACGGTCTTCCCAAGATCAGGGGCACGTGCTCATCTTCCTCCATCTCTAGCACTACAAAGTCGGCTGGAAAAATGTGATCTCCAACTCTCACGAGGACGTCTTCAACCACACCCTGAGGTCGAGTAATAGACTGATCGGCAAGTTGAAGCATCATCATTGTGGGTTGAAGTTCACCACCTTCCAACTTCTTGAAAAGCGACAGTGGCATCAAATTAATGCTCGCTCCAAGGTCGCACAACGCTCCCTTCTTGATCCCGTTCCTTGTGCACTAATGCACTCACCTCGTGGTTCAACTGCACCAACTTCGGCTCATCCACTCACCGCCTTTTCGCGATCAAATCCTTCAGAAACTTTGCATAATTGGGCATCTATTCCAAAGCATCATAAAAAGGAATATTAATATGCAATTGTTTAAAAACATCAAGGAATTTAGCAAATTTTTCATCAAGCTTCTTTTTCATGAAGCGTTGTGGATACGGGACGGGTATCACAGATTTGGGTACCCCCCCCCCATTCATTTTTCTCAGTCTCTTTCACTTTCTCCCTTGCTTCCTTTGCCTTCCTCCACTTAGGAACTCTCTCACCCTTCTCAATGCCTTCCTCTTCAAGCTCTTTGCTTGCTTGAATGCTTTCACCCTCAACCTTCTTCTCAATTCCTTCACTTTCAATCCCCTTCTCAACTTGGGGCGTCTCAGAATCAACAGGCATCTGAGGACCTTCATAATTGGTTCCACTTCTAAGCTGGATCGCCTTGCAATGCTCTTTCGGGTTCCCCTCCGGCATGGAAGGATACTTTCCCGGCTCTCTATTCAATGACTTTGCAATCTGGCTCATCTGGAACTCTATAGAAGTGAACCTTCGATTGTTCTCTTGTTGAGTTCTAGTCCACTCAACGTTCATCTTCTGGAGCTCTTGATCACGTTGATCACCCTTTTTATGCAACTCTTTCACATCGTACTCCAAGGATGACAACCTCTTACTTCCTTCCTCCACCTTCTGTAGAATCGCTCTCAACATCTCCTCGGTTGATGCACCGCCTTCTCCACCAGGAGGTTTAGACCCCGGATCAACACCTGCAGGAACAGTAATACCAGCTTTTGGGTTAGCATATGAAAAATTCTCATTTTCCCTCCATGTGTTTTGAGGAGGCTGCTGGCCTCCTTGATACCCTTGTGTGTTCCTCCATTGATTTTGAGGTGGCTGTTGCCCTGGAGGTACAAAAGGTTGGCCATAAGAAGGCCTTCCATACTGATTTCCACCTTGGTAGCCATTCTGATTGTAATACGGACCTCCCATGTAATTGGCTACCTCTTGTTGTCCACTTGGCTGGTCTACTCTATCATTCTCTGCTTCATGCTCTCCAACCAAATTCTTCCCCAACTCGAGGTTGTTGATCTTTTCCATCATGGCCATCAACAGGCTTCTCGTTCCTTCACCTTCTTTCTCCTCCAACTTGCAAACTCTCTGAAACTCAGGATCCTCGTTCCATGCACCAGCATTCGTGACAATGTTGTCCACGATCTCTCGACATCTCGCTATCCCTTGGTTCAGAAAAGCTCCACTAGCACATGCATCTAAATGGGCTTGGCCAGCCTTGCTGGCACCACTGTAGAAGAATACCATAATATCTCCCTCATTATACCCGTGCTGCGGGCACTCGATCAATATGTTTGAGTATCTTTCCCATGCTTGACGTAGGTCCTCTCCTTGCTTCTGGCGAAAGGAAGAGATCTCAATCCTTGCTTTGATCGTTCTGGATAGAGGGTAGAATCGCTCGAGGAACAGACGCTCGGGCTCGACCCAAGTGGTAATACCTCCCCGTGGAAGCGTATTATCGTACCACTCTTTTGCTATTCCAGTCAATGAGAATGGGAACATCCTAAGCCTCTTGGCATCTTCAGACATGCCATTGTAATTGAAAGTGGAGGCTATCACGAGGAAACTCCTCAAATGAGTGTGAGGATTCTCCTTCCCAACTTCCCCTTTGAACTGGTTCTCGGTAAGCAGCTTAAGAATTCCCGGGGAAATCGAGAAGTTGTTTGCCTCAACTGGAGGCAATGCCACTCCATCGTAGTACCTTTGTGGCTGCGCTGCAAACCTCCCTCGAATAGCCAGATTTTGATCTACATTCTGCGGAACGTGTTGAGGATTAGCAGCTGGTACGGATACTTGTTGGGGTGGTGGTGGTTGGTAAACAGGTGGTTGATTGTAAACTGGAGGTGGAGGATACGGGTATGATGGGTAAGGATACGGTGGGTATGGGTAGGGTGGATAGGGTAAGTTGTTTTGTGGTAGGTTAGGATGTGGGTAAGCAGGGTTGTTATGTGGATTTTGGACCATATTATGAGCTGGACTGCTTTGGTTCTGAGTACCCGGGTTTTGGCTCTGGCCCTCTCCTAACGGATCCTGATTCTTACTGGTGTTGCCCTCAGTGTCGTTAACCCGGTTCAATGCCTGATTGAACTCATTCTCGACTTCATCCAACTCATTAGTGATGTCCATCGGTTCTTTCCCTCCGGCAGCGTTCATCCTTCTTAAGAAGACTCAATTTCTTCTTGCTATTGTCTCAGGATCTGACGGTAACCTCTCTTCGCTCGTATTGCCTTGCGAGCGTGTTCTCATAAACCTTAAACACTAACAAAAGAATCAAAACGCAACTGCCAGATATGTACGAAATAATAAAAAAAAATAGAAAAGAAAGATCACTCACTACTAACTACTAAGCTATCTACAAGTCCTATTCAAAAAGCATACAACGCCATCCCCGGCAACAGCGCCATTGACTTGATGCGAATGTACTAACTTCTACTAGTCGCTCACCCGCAAGCGGACTGGTTCACTGTAGTAAGAGTAAGTATAATGGCCAAGTATTATCGAACCCACGAGATGGAGTGTATGCGAACAGATCCCTGAAGATCTACGCGTCGTAGCTAATATGAGTGTAATGTTTTTTTTTGGTTTTTGAAAAGATTAATTAAAAGACTAAAATAAACTAATTATACTAAAATACTAAAGAAGACGAATTAACTAAGGGTTGTTTTCAAGTAAGAGGTGGTGATGCTTAGGATAGGAATCCCTACGTATACTAACGGAGCGGGTACATAATCAAAATAACTGTGACGCGCAAGAATTAACCTAAGTAAAAGAATGCAAGGTGAAAGCTCAAGATTCTAAACCCTAATACTTTACCCTAACACTCGACTTCACTAATCCACTAACAAGTTAATAGATTGTGCTTAATTAATGAGACCCTAATTTAACTAAGGTGATGCGGTCGTCCTCCTTCGCTAAACTGGTAGATGAATTAACCCTTCCTAAACTCTCTAGTTAAGTCTACTCGTTGTTAAAGAGTGATACGGTCGTCCTCTCTCTAACACCTTTCGAACGAAATTCAAAAGTAAAGTTAAGATTAATTTTAAGCATTCATTAATCAAGAGAATTAAAACCTAACGTCACAAGTTACCCTAATTACGTACCCACAACCTACTTCTACGAGTTCATCCTACCTAAGCATACAAGGGTTTTAGCTGGACATGGCTTTAACAAACATAAAAGCAATAGAAGAAACAACGAACATAAACATGGTAAATTGTACTAAGAAAAGATGAAACATGAACTAGGGTTTAAAGAAATAAATACTAAGAACTGAATTTGAATTGATAAAAATGAAGTTTAAAGCGTTTAAAGTAATCAAGCTAATGAAAAGAAACTAAGAAACGAAAAGAAACTAAGAATTCGTACGAAAAACCTCAACAAAACGTAAGTAAAGCTTGCTCGTTCTTCTCCTCTTCCTCTCTCTAAAAACTAAGTCTAAAAGTGATTTGGTATGTGGTATATGATGTGTTTTTCTCAAAAAATGAGTTTGGAGAGGTATATATAGGCAACGGGCCGAAACGGGAGTTAATGGGCTGAAAAAATGCATCCGGAGGAAAAAATATGCAAGTGCTCGAGCTAGCACACGCTCGAGCGGTCCCATTCGAGCATATAGGTCGAATGGTGCAGGTGCTCGAGCGCTAGCGCTCGAGCTGGTCGAGTGGTTTCGGCTGCTGTACACTTGTTCGTAAAATCTTCATATCTCCTCAACCGGGAGTCCGTTTTGCCGATTCAAAGTCCTACGAACTCCTCTTTTCGACCTCTATCCATCTATGAAAACCAAAGAGACAAATGAATAATTTTATAAAAATGATACTCATTTGACTCCAAGCACTCATCGAAAACACTCAAAATATGGGCAAATCGGGCACCAAAACATAACAATTTCACACCTAATCAACCCCCCCAAACTTACCATGTTGCTTGTCCTCAAGCAACGAAAGAATAAGTCAAGTGAAATTGTTAGGAATGAGTCAAAGAATCAATCATGCAAGCAAATGAACTCGAGCTTCAAAGATCAATCACACGTATACTCACTCACTTTCCTTCATCATACTCATGCAACAATAACAAGAAACACCAAGATCAAGCATGGATGTGCACTCAACGATGTGTTTCACTCCCTCACAAGTGTATATCAATGATCAAGGGACTCACTCAAATAATCAATCACTCAAATTGGCAGCCATAGGCTTGTAAGTGCTCTTAACTTCGACCATACTCTAGAAATCAATGCCGAATCAAAAAGGACTTTCTTAAGGTTGTAATGTAGGCTCTTTGGACAGGTGGGATAACAATATGGTAAAGTGACTAAAGTGAATGGAGAATAGAAAATCAAACTTCGGTACTTCGAGATTATGAACAGATTACTTCAAACATATTCAATCAACAAACTTTCAATTCCAATTATCTCAACACTTCAATTGTTTTCTTTTTTCCTTTCTCATTATTTCACTTTTTTTTCAATCACTTCATTTTTTCTTTTTCGCACAAACACATGAGCTCATTTTTTCTTTTGCTCATTCTCAATTTTTTTATCTTTTTCCCACATCTCATAACTTCATCACACCTTCTTCTCATATTCACTCAACAAACAACCTTTTCCTTTTTCAACTCAATTTAATCTCTTCACATTCACACTTTCCTATTCTCCACTCAAATTGGGACAAAAGACTTAGGAATTGGAATAGTGTTCATATGTGCTAGCAAATAAAATAGGTTTTAGGCTCAAAGGGGCTAACAAGGGATTCAATGTCATTGGTAAGGAAAATTTTGGCTAAGTGACTCATTCAAAATCAAAGATGGCCTAAGATCCTATTCGGCATATCAAACTAGACATAATCAAGAAGCAAGAGCACACACAAGTTCTAGCATCCTCTAAGGCGACAATTCACTCACAAACGAAGAGATTAATTCATATATCAAAATCTCATAAGGCTCAAGTCTCTCGGCTTTCACATCCATGCTAGTCCTAGTGAATTCTCACTCTCATCACACAAATACTCAAAAGAAAAATTCACAAGCATACAAGTTCTTTCTCAAATCAACTCTCATTCAAATACTCACACAAAAGAGTCCCTACCTCAAATCCACAAATCACCCTACTCATCAAATCATACTCAAAGATAGCAATCAACAAGCATAAGATAATTGATAGGCATGAAATATTGAGTAACAAAACAAATCAAAATCAGCCCAAGGAGCATCTCAAGACACAAATAATCAACTCAACTCAAAGATAAGGGGTGCTCCGGTGCAATGTCATAAAACACATAAATACTCCACCCCCCAAACTTCGACCTTGCGAAGAGGTCTAAGTTTGGGGTTGTGGGTTACCTCAACCAAACAATTCAGTTTCTCTTCAACAACTTAGCACACTCCTTTGTCTCGAGTTGGTCCCTTCAATCTGAATACTCCATCATTCCTTTACTCTTTTAGAGACAAGCCTACAAAATAAAACTCTCAAGTATTCCTGCCTGTCACGCGGGTGACCCGGGTTCGATCCCCGGCAACGGCGCCATTGACTTGAAGGCGAAAATATCAGCTTTCTACTAGTAGCTTCCCCGCAAGAGTACGGGTTCACTGTAGTATGGGCAAGTATAGGGACCAAGTATTATCGAACCCAAGGGAAAGTGTGTATGCAAATAGATCCCTGAAGATCTACGCATCGTAGTTAATATGAGTGTACGTTTTTGGATTTTTTGAAAGAATTAATTAAAAGCAACTAAAGTACTAATTAAACTAAAGAACGAAAGAAACGAATTAACTAAGGGTTGTATTCAAAGATGTGATGATGATGCTTAGGATAGGAATCCCTACGTATACTAACGGAGCAGGTACATAATCAGAATAACTGTGACGCGCAAGAATTAACCTAAGTAAAAGAATGCAAGGTGAAAGCTCAAGATTCTAAACCCTAATACTTTAACCTAACACTCGACTTCACTAATCCACTAACAAGTTAATAGATTGTGCTTAATTAATGAGACCCTAATTTAACTAAGGTGATGCGGTCGTCCTCCTTCGATAAACTGGTAGATGAATTAACCCTTCCTAAACCCTCTCGTTAAGTCTACTCGTTGTTAAAGAGTGATACGGTCGTCCTCTCTCTAACACTTTTCGAACGAAATTCAAAGGCAAAGTCTAGATTGATTTTAAGCATTCATTAATCAAGAGAATTAAAACCTAACGTCACAAGTTACCCTAATTACGTACCCACAACCTACTTCTACAAGTTCATCCTACCCTAAGCATGCAAGGGTTTTAGCCGGACATGGCTTTAACAAACATAAAAGCGATAGAAGAAACAACGAACATAAACATAATGAATTGAACGAAGAAAATAAGAAACATGAACTAGGGTTTTAAAAGAAAATAATTCTAATAACTGAAATTTAATTAACTAAAACGAAGTTCAAAGCGTTTAAAGTAATCAAGCTAATGAAAAGAAACTAAGAAACGAAAAGAAACTAAGAATTCGTACGAAAAACCTCAACAAAACGTAAGTAAAGCTTGCTCGTTCTTCTCCTCTTCCTCTCTCTAAAAACTAAGTCTAAAAGTGATTTCTAAAGTTCGGGAATCCTTCAAAACGTGTTTGGAAGAGGTATATATAGGCACCGGGTCGAAACGGGAGTTAATGGGCCGAAAAAAACGCGTCCGGAAGCCAAAATATGGAAGTGCTCGAGCAAAAACACGCTCGAGCAGTCCCATTCGAGCATATAGGTCGAATGAACCAGGTGCTCGAGCGCTCCCGCTCGAGCTGGTCGAGTGGCGAAGTTTTTCTGCAAGTTTTTGCGCGTTCGAGCAACACTCTCGAGCGCTTAGCGCTCGAGCTGCTCGAGCACTTTTCAGCAACAGTACACTTGTTCGTAAAATCTTCATATCTCCTCAACCGGGAGTCCGTTTTGGCCGATTCAAAATCCTACGAACTCCTCTTTTCGCCCTCTATCCGTCTATGAAAACCAAAGAGACAAATTAATGATTTTATAAAAATGATACTCATTTGACTCCAAGCACTCATCGAAAACACTCAAAATATGAGCAAATCGGGCACCAAAACATAACAATTTCACGCCTAATCATGGGTCCAAATAAAAAAACGAAGAAAATTTGAGGGACTTATGTGCAAAGCACGGGCGTGTGCGAACCCTCCTCCGAAAATATTGGGGGCGTCTTGCCTCAATTTCATGCGTGTGTGGACATCGGCAATTATGCCGCCTACTCCACGCCTCAAGATGTGCCCCAACCTCGGAACTCCAACCATCTCCCCCAAAAAACTAGCTCAACCAAGGTGATACAGACCACCCAAGAAAATGTAGCTCGTTTAAGAGGCTCAATATTATAGCCCGTCCTTTAGCAGCTCACCTCTTACTTCACAACATAAAGGCAGGCTAGGGGGCAATTGTTGATAGGCGAGCTACATCCCACTTACAGCGATCAGGTTCAAGCTAATTAACCCCACAAGAAGCTAGATTAAGCAAGACAAATCAAGCCTGACCGACCTGGAATAGTCAGACGAGCTGCTCCTGCTAGGCGAGCTACTTCGTCAAAACGAGCTACATTAAAGTAAGAGTCTTCCAAATACAAATAAGACCATGGCTAGCTTCTTTAGCCAAAGTGCCAAGATAGAAAACTAATCGACCAACAAGATCAAGCTAAGGACTCCTCAAGGACAAGTCCAAAAGAGATGAACAACTTACTAATACGAGCTAATCCAGCTTAGAAGATAGAAATTAGCTTAGATAAGGTCAAATAGTCAACTCTCCATGTGTCAAGCATGCATACATGGGAGAGCAAAGGTCATTCCACCTCCTACTTGATAGGACTTGTATAAAAACCATGAATTTTTATGAATAAAGACAAGTACAAATTCACAAATACAACTATACCTTGCTTACACACAATCAAACACCTCAATCTACACACACATACAAAATAAATACGTAATCAATACACGTATTTATCTTTTCTTATCCTCGATCTATCGTATTTACTATTTTTGGTAGTAATCAATCACACGTAATTGTTTAGTGATCCGATTAATTATTAAAAATAGTCATTAATCCACGTGATTAGGAATGATGATCAACAACGATTTTTCTTGGGTCGTCCAGGTATATTCGTCAGCACAGGGTGGGAGAATCTTGTTGGTTGTTTCAGTTGTGAATTCATATTTCTTAGTTTCAAGGATTGGGTGTATGACATGCATGTAGCACTTTCGATAGGTCTCGATGAAAAAGCAATCATCAACAAGCTGACACAGGGGGAGATTGTACTTGGTTATTACAAGGGCAGCGTGGGAGCAGGGGAACCCGGTAATCTGCCACTGACAACAAAAGCATGACTTGTTTACTATATCAACCACCACTGATGGTGATGTATCCACTTCAAACTTGTCGTTGCTTCTCGGAACAACCTTCGATGATCGGGAGCAATCTTGCTCGTATTCCCACAACGAGTATTTGATAGGGCAAAGTAGGGTGTTCCAATCATCGCTTACATATTTCCTCTCCATTTTCCACCTACTAACCTCTGGAAAATCAAACATTTACAAATGTGATAAGTCTGGACAGATCAATCAGTATTCAAAATACAGCAACAGAATTGGACAAGTGACCAATTAAGCAGAGTGCAAACCTAATCTAATGTGATCAATCATATGAGTGATGGGGTAACCTCGGGCTTTTTTCAACCAAACATTCAGTCTTTCAGCTGCATTGAACGTCATCCCACCATACCTTGTGATATTGGGAGAATGTGCAATAGCCCACTTCTCTTTGGGCAATATGGACAACAATCTTTCTGCACTCTCACCTCCAGCTTCCTTGAATAGAGCTAGCTTTTCATCAAATATGCATTCGTTGGGAGCGTATGCACAATCTTTAAAAAGATCAGTCAATCTGTGTTGCTTGGCCTTTCTAATGCCACCACAAAATTTCCCGCTAAGGTTTGACAGTAGGTGGAAAATGCAGAAGAAGTGTACAGGTTTATCAGAAACAAGAGAGAAGGCAAACATAAGACCGTAATTACGGTCTGAAATATAGACGATTTCCTTATAATGTTTACAGCAGTCACGAAGCTTCGTGAGGAACCATTTCCAGTTCGTTGTGTTCTCCGCAGATACAATCCCAAATGCAACAGGGAACAGGCATGCACCAATCAAATTATTATGCGTGGAGACTTCATTTTGGTGGTAAAAATATATGGTTGTAAACAAATGCAGTGATTGTACCATTGTTCCCGTCTTTAGTAGTGGCTGTGAGTAGGATTCTCTTAGCACGATCGTGAAGAAATGTACCATCGAGATACAACATTGGGCGGCAGCTTTGAAAACCTTCTAAACATTCATCGAATGCAACAAACACACGCTTAAAGCAGTTGTTAAGGTTGTTGACTTCAAGATCAAATATGCTCCCTATACACAAACTGATAACAATGAGAGGACAATAATAGGGGACAACACTCTTGTATAGGACAGGTAAAAAACACTCTTGTATAGGACAGATCAAAAGCTTAATCTAATATCATACAAAAAAGATTGCTCAAATAGATTGCCCAACAGATTGCTCAAATAGATCAAAGGCTGAACAAAAGAACTACTCAACATATTGCTCAAATACAGAACATAATAAGAATATCTCGTGCATGTTGAAAGCCTTCTAAACATGCATGGAATGCCACAAACACACGATCAAAAGCAGTTAACAAATTGACAAATATGACAAGAACGAGAGCCCTAAAAACTGATAAGATCAATACAACAGATTACTCAACCAAGAGGAACTCAACGGATTGCTCAAAATACATAAGTAAACAAGACTCATATAATTCAAAACATATTTGTTGGGACAATGTCAGTTTTGAGTTGATCCCAAAGACCAAGAAAAGATGAATTTTCCCAAGTGTTGTAATAGTCAGGCTAGTCTTGTTAGGCTTTGTATAAGTTAGAATATTTTATATTCACAGGTACACAATGAGAGGAGTACTCATTGTTGTCATTAAAGACTGAAGTCTGAAGAACACAAGAGCACCATCACTGAACTTATGGCAGTCATTCTAAAGTGGCAAAGTAAGTGTCAGGATGAAGAACATGATCCTGAGATCATGCTAACTCACGGACCTAAAGTGAACAGGCAACCTGAGTATTTGGGAAAGACTTGGAGTAGGATCCAAGCAAGCAAAAGGAATGTCAGCGCTGGACCACTTACGTAGAAGAGAAAAAACTTGAACCCAGAAAAGATGAGTCTAAACTTAAGAATGAGTTCTGACATTCTAACCTACCCGCTGACGTGGACCAATGAGGAGAAGACAAGTCATGTACGAACACAGACTTGAACCTAACGTCTCTGCAGTTTTCAATCGGCAAACATTTAATGCATTTACCAAATCCATGCAAGGACGGCTGATGCATGAAGATTATATCCGTTGAAGTATCCTACAAGAAAGGTGACTAGAAGGTTGTCTCTCCAACGAATAGTTTTCAAAATCATCTATAAATACAGAAGACCTTGACCCAAACAAGGTTACGGGAAAATTTCACAAGCCAGAAATTACTCAAGACTCACAAGCATTCAAAGCATCCAAAGAAGCACTCGAACCCCTTGAATTTCCCAACTGTTTCTATAAGTCTAGAGTATATTTTGTATTCCACTGAGCTGCATATTCATATCATAAGCTTAGAGTGATAATACATCCTTAGAATAGTTTTTCATTGTAAGGATTATCACAAAATAGTTGGAATCCAAACTGAAACCAAAACCTTAAGTGTTAGGTTTGTTGGTTAAGGTTAGAGAGTTGGTTATAAGGAAGAGGACTAGAACTCGCATTCTAGGGATCAGTGAGTTGGTCATTGTGCACCTTGGCACGTTAAAAACAAGTCAATCCTTTAGTGGATTCTCCTGTTGAATCAGGACCGTGGACGTAGGATCTTGAGTCTCTGAGCCACGTTAAACTGCCATGAGTTCTTTGTTGCTTTGATTATTGCTTTATATTGCTTATCATCATCATTCATCACATGCTTTGTCAGTGCTGAATCAATCAGCCTGATCTGAACTCATTGCACTGCCGTTCTAATCAAGGCTTTATAAGAAAAGTAACATTCAGTTTTCAGAGTGCATTAAAACAAGTCTATAAACATTCACGGCTCACACAATTCCGAACAAGGCATAAATAGATAGTTGGCCAACTGACTTACTTCAGAGCAGTTAGTATGTTTATTATATATTCAGTGCCCAACACTACTCTGAGTTAAGGGGACTCAACTTTGAAAAGAAAGTGAAAAATTGTATACGTGTATTCCCTCCTATACACGTATTTACTCAGACTTATACGGGGCCAACAAGTGGTATCAGAGCAGTGGTTCAAAAGACCACTGACTTTGAATAGTAATAGTTTCAGAGGATAAATTGTTGGTGGTCGCTGAACTAATCTTTGTCTTCATATTTCCTGAAAACTTTGCATCATGACTTCAAGGAGGCTCGAAGCTTCTTTTCCTGAATTCTCAGTTTCTAACTTCGTATATTGGAGATTCATGTTACTTGCACACTTGGATGCAATTCATGACCAGATGCCTAGAATGATCAAGGACATGCCTATCAAGATCACCATTCTGAATGTCAGAGGACTTGGATATGATGATCAACCCATTGGAGCTCCAGTGCCGAAGGACAGGAGCCAATTGACTAATGATGAGATCAAGATGATAGGGCTGGACAACGTGGCCAAGAATATCATTCTTCACATGGTATCATTCGAGGAGTCAGTGATGCTGATGCACTTAAAGACAACGAAGGAGGTCTGGGATGAGTTGAACCAAATGTGAGAGGGATCTGAGAAAATCAAGGAGAATAAGAGAAACATAGCCATTTAAAATTTCGAAAGCTTCAAGATGTTGCCTGAGGAAACCATTGATCAAATGGAGTCAAGATTCATCAAAGTGATGAATGAGTTGGTGATGCTAGGGAAGGAAGTCCCTAAGAGAGAAGTTGCTTCTAAGATCCTGAATGCTCTCCCTGAAAGATGGGATAACATTGTTATCATGCTTAAAAATACTCAGGATATGAGCAACATTACTTCAGCTCTACTATTTTTAGAGCTCAAAGCATTGGAATTTGATCTAAACAAGAGAAAGAAGAAAGTAGTAGCTGAAGAGGAGGGGAAAGCTCCAGAGAAGAATGTGGTCTTTAAAGCCAAGTCAGAACCTACAAAATCACCATCAAAGTCACTGATAGAGATGAGAAAAGAAGAGCTCGATCAGGAGTACAGTATGATGGCCAGACGATTTGAAAAGTTAAACTCAAGATTTGGTCGATAAAAGAAGTACTATCAAGATACAAGAGATAGAAAAACTGATGGAAGCCACAATAGTTCCAGAAGGTATGAAGATCGGAGGAACACTGACCAGAGACGCGATCGAGGTGAAGAAAGAAGGTATTTTGAACTAAAACCTGATCGTGAAGAATTAGACCAAAGACGTGCTCGTGACAACAAGTACTCTAGCAAGAATGAAAGCTCATCAAGATGAAGGGAAAATGACTCAAGAAGGAACCCTGAAGCAAGAAAAGACAACGGAGAACCTTGCACTGTTGGAGAACAAGCTGCAAATGCTTGAGTCTGAGCAAACCAATAAGGACAAGGCAATCCAAAAGCAAATCCGGTGGATGAAGTCTGCACTCAAGACTGTTGCCAACAACAAACTCAAACATCTAGATAAGGCAATGAAGGTTACAGTCACTTCAGTCAAGACAGAGGGGAAGAAGACAAAGAAGCTCATCCAAGGGGCTCTGACTCAAATGAAGCAGCATAATGAAGAACTGGTGCTGAAGGCAGTGGAGACGCTCACTGAAAAGTCCACTGAGCTCTTCACCAAGGCCATCACTAGTCAAACTGAGAAGATCACTTCAGAGTGAGAGAAGATGGCTTCAAGACTGGCTGAAACTGAACAGTGCTTGAAGAATTCAATGGAAGTCTTTGACAAGAAGCTAAGTTCAAGTCTGTCTCAGTTGACTTACACTGGTTCCGGAATTGAGACTGGAGTTGACCTGATGAAAGAGCAAATGAAGGAAGTTCAATCACTTAGCGTTTTTGTCGTCAACAACCAAGATGAAGTCTTGAAAGATTCAATGCCAAGGACTCTACCTCCTGCCAAGGATGATGCCAAAAAGGAGGAAAATGTGGTGAAGAAGAAAAGATCCCACTCTGAGCATCTGAGGCAACTGACACTACACTGATCCAGTCCACTCCGCGAAAGTCAGCCAGGTTAGCGGCACAAGCTAATGAAACATCAACTCTTCCTTAACTCCCTCCTATCCCAGAAGCTTCAGTGCACTCGCCTATCGAAACAAGGAAGAATCTCATTACTTATGATGGTGATCAAGTAGCAAATCTTTGGTTAGAGGCTTGGGGAGTTGCACCTGAACAGACTGAAGCTCAGTGCAAGGCTGGTATTGCTCAAAATGAGAAGCAGCGCATACTGGAGAAGAAGGTGGAGAAGCAGACTTTCATGAATGAACTTCAACAGAAAAAATTGGATGATGGAATTTTCAGCTTGCTGGGGAGGAAGAAGGAGAAGTATGAGCCGAGGAAGTACAGGAAGTAGGTTGCACCAAGGACGAAGAAGATTCAAGTCCCAACTGAGTCCAGCACTGAGCCAGTCCTCATTGACACATTCATATCTGAGGAGTTGGAAGGAATTTTGGGTAGATGCTCGGAACGAGTTTATCAGGCTCTGGTACGTAGTCAAGAAGTGGGGCGACATTGAAGAAATCGATGTGCACTTCACTGACTTTATAGTGGACAACTACCCTGAACTATTCAAGCTCATCATGGACGAGGCTGACAAAGCTAAAGTTCAAGTGAAGGCCCCTGAACTTATCACTCGTACTCCCCGATATATTCATGGCTCAACTATGTACGACTCTAGGGCAATCATGAAAGAGGTGCTGAAGATAGCCAAGGCTAAAGGGTACATCAACCAGTTGGATAGGATAGAAGAATTGAAGGAGAGAGTCTATAATGGCTAGGACCTCAAACCTGAATTCTGTAGGATCTAATTGTACCCTGAATATTGTTTGTAATAGATAGGGCCATTGTACTCATTATCTTTATTATCAATGGAATCTATTACATTTGCCCACAGACAAAAACTCATTGTCTTTTTGGCTGTTATTTAAATTCTATACTTTATCAAGAACTGCTCTAACACTGATATTTTTTTCTTATAGATAGGATTTATTTCCACTAACTGCTTTGTGGATCTCTTCATTGTTTTGGCATCATCAAAAAGGGGGAAATTGTTGGGACAATATAAGTTTTGAGTTGATCCCAAAGACCCTGAAAAGATGAATTTGCCTAAGTGTTGTAATAGTCAGGCTAGTCTTGTTAGGCTTTGTATAAGTTGGAATATTTTATATTCACAGGTACACAATGAGAGGAGTACTCATTGTTGTCATTCAAGACTGAAGCCTGAAGAACACAAGAGTCTATCACTGAACTTATGGCAGTCTTTCTAAGGTGGCTGAGTAAGTGTCAGGATGAAGAGCATGATCTTGAGATCATTGCTAACTTACGGACCTGAAGGGAACATGCAACCTGAGTATTTGGGAAAGACTTAGAGTAGGATCCAAGCAAGCAAAAGGAATGTCAGCGCTCGACCACGTACGTAGAAGAGAACAAACCTGAACTCAGAAAAGATAAGTCTAAACCGAAGAATGAGTTCTAACATTCTAACCTACTCGCTGACGTGGACCAATGAGGAGAAGAAAAGTCATGTTCGAACACTGACTTGAACTTGACATCTCTACAGTTTCCAACGGGCAAGCATTTAATGCATTTACCAAATTCATGCAAGGACGACTGCTGCATAAAGATTGTATCCATTGAAGTATCCTACAAGGAAGGTGACTAGAAGCCTATCTCTCCAACGGATAGTTTTCAAAATCATCTATAAATAAGGAAGACCTTGACCCAAACAAGGTTACGGGAAATTTCACAAGCCATAAATTACTCAAGACTCACAAGCATTCAAAGCATCCAAAGAAGCACTTGAACCCCTTGAATTTCCCAACTGTTTCTATAAGTCTAGAGTATATTATGTATTCCACTGAGCCACATATTCATATCCCAAGCTTGGAGTGAAAATCCATCCTTAGAATAGTTTTTCAATGTAAGGATTATCACAAAATAGTTGGAATCCAAACTGTAACCAAAACCCTAAGTGTTAGGTTTGTTGGTTAAGGTTATAGAGTTGGTTAGAACGAAGAGGACTATAACTCACATTCTAGGGATCAGTTAGATGGTCATTGTGCACCTTGGCACGTTAAAAACAAGTTAATCCTTTAGTGGATTCTCCTGTTGAATCAGGACCGTGGACGTAGGAGCTTGAGTCTGTGAACCACATTAAACTGCCCTGAGTTCATTACTGCTTTAATTATTTCTTTATATTGCTTATCATCATTCATTCATCGCATGCTTTGTCAGTGCTGAATCAATCAGTCTGATCTGAACTCATTGCATTGTTGTTCTAATCACGGCTTTATAAGAAAAGTAACATTCAGTTTTCAGAGTGCATTAAAACCAATCTATAAACATTCAGGGCTCACACAATTCCACTCAAGGCATAAATAGATAGTTGGGCAACTGACTTGCTTCAGAGCAGTTAGTAGGTTTATTATCTATTTAGTGTCTAACATTACTCTGAGTTAAGGGGACTCAACTTTGAAAAGAAAGTGAAAAATTATATATGTGTATCCCCTCCATACACGTATTTACTCAGACTTGTACAGGACCACCGACATGACTCAAGTACTTTATAGCTTAACAGGGTTAGTACATTTTATGGCATCACCATACCACCGAAGATTGTCATATGAATCTTGGTATGATCTAAAGAGTTTGTCCCTTGCAGACTCTGTTGTACGCCACACATTGTGGTACGGTATTGTAACACCGGTAATTGTTCCTTACCAAATCAACAACATTTTCCCCCTTATGTCCGGGTTGGACCGAACATCATGCTTAACAAGTTTACTTATGACCTTGGGTTCAAACCTATTTCTACTGCCACATGCTACCCTTCCAAAGCATGAGTGTACAAAAGTGCATTTGTAAATTTCAAAACACATTGAACCTTTGATACATCGAGCCATAGTGAACCAGCTGCATTCTAGAGAAACCTTGGAACCACCTTCTATGTGAATGTAATTAGAATCATTTCTTACATAATTAAAGGTAAAACTCACTCTTGTAGCATGCAATATAAGCTGTTTACGGAAACCAACAACACCGCCAACGAAAATAATACCAACTTCTTGTTCCATTATGTGTTGCCACTGATCGGAGAGTAAGTTTTTCCTAATTACGACGGGATTTATATCGTATAATGGCAAGCTTGGTACACCACAAAACTCTTGTTCACCAGAAACTCTTCTATTTTTAACACACCTAAAGGGTAACTTACTTTGCTTCATGACCTTGGTAGGAATTTGTAAACTATCACTATTGGAATCATCTAGGGCAGCCCCAATTAAAGGAATAGCCTTACCACAAGGTGTGTGCTCAAGTAGAGTTGGGTTAGGAGAAACAGGGGAGACACTAAGGGTGGAATCAACATGGGAGGGGGCCGAAACTTGGGAAACAAGCACATGCACTATCTTCTTGGAAGTCAAATTGCAAATCGAAATCAAATTTCTCAAATCGTTATCAGATTCTAGAACGCAATTACAAATTGGCCCAACTGAATAACGAAAATTCGACTCAATTTTGCTCAGTTCAAGCCACATACCTTTGATTTCGGACATAAAATCGTCGAAATACGAATCATCACGAAGCTTCAAGACACGACACTCCCCATTGAATAGTACATAAATGATAACCTCCATTGCATAGAAACGAAAGAATATGAGAAGTGAAATGGGAATTTGAAAATGAAGCTGCAATTTGAAAATGAAAAAAGTGAGCCCTAATTCTAAATATAAACCTGAAATTTGAAATTTGAAAATCCCCTCCTTTAGGCCATGATTTGATGGATGTGAGTAGCTGGAGAGGGGAATTGATGGAAGCTCTCCATGGCCAGCAGGCAGTGAGAGAAAGGAGAGAGAAGGCGTCGTTTTTTAATAATAAAAAGTACAGGGGTATATTTGGAAAGGAACAAATAATATGTAGTGTAATTAAAGTGAATTGTATCCAAATTAAACTCAATTTGTTTGTAAGTGCAAGGGAAAAAAAGGTTGAACATGTATACTAGGGAGCAGTTATTTCTAAATTCAATCCAAAATTAGTGTCACATTTTTAATTTAAATTATTTTACGTATTAATATTCAATTGAAATATCATATTTAATGCTTAACAAGTAGGATTCGCGAGGGGGATTCGAAAATTCATTAGTTGGATTCGCCAAGTGGCAGCGAATTCGCCGCGTAGAGAATCAAATTCACAGATTCAAGAATCGCACCTCTTATATGGAGCGGGTGCGAATCAAATACTGCAATATGATATTTTTAGAAAATCCGTATATTATAGCGTCAAGCCAATAATCCCATGACTGGTTAACAAATACCTTTCACCACAAAATCAGCTTCCACAATTTAAATGTTTGTCAATATGTATACCTCAACGTTCCACACAGTATTATGATGCCCTTATTTCAAGTTCTTCAAAATGAATATCTTTTCCCTCTCCACTTTTAAACATGTTGGATGAATTGCTATGTTGTACAGGTGTAGGGGAGCTGGAGGCGGGTTGAGGGAATGGGCTTGACAGTGCGGCGGAGAATCCTTGGTCCCCCGAGGATCAACCCTGAACGGGCTGGGGAATCCCCGATTATTTTCCCCACAGGGTGGGGACGGAGATTATAGTCTTCTCCCCGTTCCCTGACGGGGACCCCGATTATAATTAATATATAACATAAGTATATAGATATATAGTATACCAAGTTGTTATCAACGTTCTCAATTATCTATCTTAATTTTTAATCAACTTATCTTTAAAATAATTACTTGGAAATTATGATTGAGTTACCCTTTAATTAATTCTTGCTTAACTAGTCATTTCTAACTCGTCTTCTCTCATGTTATGAGAAAAATACAATGAAAAATAAAAAAGAAAGGTGGAACGGGGAATTCTCACGGGGACACGGATCCCCAACAGGGCAGGAATGGGAACAATTTGTTCCCCAACCTCGTCTCGCTCCTTTGACATCCCTAGTGGGGATACGAGTTTTTGAAAATGTTAGTTTGCGATACGGTAAGGATACATCTATTAATTTTATATTCTTTTATATGTAACACCTATTAAATATAAGAAACAACAATTCAAATATCATCATCAACCCGGTTAAGCATGTTTGTGAAATTCTCCTCTTGACCTCGTCTGTTTGTACTACCTTCGTGGGTATAGGGTAAGGTAAGTAAAGTAAATAATTAATTTTAGATTTATCATTTAAAATTTGAACTTATTAAAAAATACAAAAAATACCAAAAAAATCAAGTTTTACCTACGCCCCCTCCTCCCCAACCGGATACGCATATCCTGCTACCCGGATACACGAGTCCTCTTTTCATTTCTTTTTTTGCACGAATTCACCACGTGACAAATCTCATGCAAATCTCACGCAAATCGCACCTGCACCCACACCCACACAGTATCTTATACTACACTAGTAAATTTTGAAGAATTTGTGCATCTTATCTTCATGATGATTGATTACATAATTGGTGTTGTACTCTAATTTTAAAAAAATGGACAAAATAAAATGTTGGTTGTGTCATAGGATATGATTATAAGAATGAAGAAAGTTAATCAAATGGGTCAATGATTACTTTATCCAGGAGGTAAAATAGTACTCCCTCCGTCCCAAACTCGTTTGGGACATTGCAAAAAAGGTCCGTCCCATACTCATTTGCTACATTTATTTTTGGCAAAAAAGTAACAATATTTTTTAATATTATATTCTTTATACACTAATAACCAAAAGCATCTACTTTATCATTTTATCACTTTATCATCACTTTATCACTTTAAATATTATAAACAACTATTTTCTTAATAACCGTGCAAACAGTAAATGGGAAGTTGAGTTTGGGACGGATGGAGTATTGTACATCATCTTTTATACTTATTAACCACTATAATTATCATATTTTTGTTCTTATTTTCATTCTCATTGAAAAATTTCTAAATCAAATACCACCTTAGCGTGTATATAGGGACAAAGAGCAATCATATAAAATCTAGCAATTGGTTTCTAAATATCACTATCTTTCAAGTCCAATTCAACACTAAGAGGTGCTTGCAAACACAAATAAAAAGGCTAAAAATATTTATTTCCAAAACTGTCCTCTCATAGCTTAAACTTCTGAGAAGTACTTTTAAAACTCCCATACTAAAACCCCTTAAAAGTGAACTGTCCAAAGTATTTGAATTCGGAGCTAGTACATTGATAATTAAAAAGCAGAATTACCAAGGCATAGTGTACATTCAACATCATCCCCAAGGCACAAACTTGTCTAATTTCAGGACTGGTTAGCAAACCGCTTTCACCATCAAAGCAGCTTCCATATTTTTAGTGTCAGTCACTTTATATATCTTAACGTCCCAAGCAGTATTAGCGTGTACATAGAGACAGAAAGCAATCATATAGAAACCAGCAATTGGTTTCTATGTCAATGTGTAATGCATGTATATACAGAGTTATGATATATTTATTTATTAAGGCAAATTCACCAGAATCACCACTTATATCAGTGTATACAATATCGAATTTATTGATTCTTGTTTTTAATGTCAGCCTATATATCTTAATGTCCCAAATAATTTGAACCTTGATTCTTGGTTACAAAAACACATATACAGTAGATAATATATCGATAGCATATTTAGAAGAAGAAGAAGGATCAAAATAGTTACAAGTTGTTGAGTGAGACATTGTTAAGCCTCTCGAGCGCCAAAAGGAGGGCCTGAGTACCCAAATCGCCGTCCCCATGCGCCTTCAAGGACAGATAGAGCTGCTGCGCCAATGCCAGCCCTGGCAGAGCCAATCCCATATTCTGACACTCCCTCAAACATATCCCCAAATCCTTGACAAAATGATTCACATAAAACCCCGCCTCAAAATCCCGATTCAGTATCCTGTTCCCGTACAGATCCAGCGATTTCGACCCCGCGGCCCCCCTTGAAATGGCCTCAACGAAATTGCTCACATCCAAACCAGCTTTGTGCGCGTAGATCAAACCCTCGCATAAACCCACCATTGTTGACGCAATCGTCACCTGGTTCCCTAATTTACAGAATTGCCCCTTCCCGGGCCCTCCCATGTAGTACACTCTTCCTAGATTGTTCAGCACAGGGGTCATTCGGCTTACCAGGGTTTCCTCGCCGCCCGCGAAAATCGAGAGCGCGCCGAGGCGGGCGCCGCGGTCGCCGCCGGAGACGGGGGCGTCGATAGAGGAGCAACCGGCCGACGCCGCGGCGGAGTGAATCTCGACGGCGAGGGAGGGATCGGAGGTGGTCATGTCTATTATGACGCCGCCGCGCCGGAGTCCGCTGAGGGCGCCGGATGTGGGGTCCAGGATGACGTGGCGGACGTCGGAGGGGTACCCGACGATGGAGAAGACGACGTCGCATTGGGAGGCTACGGATTTTGGGGAATCCGCCCAGTGGGCCCCCATGGAGAGGAGGGATTCGGCCTTGGATTGGGTGCGGGTGAACACAGTGAGGGAGTAGCCGGCCTTCAGGAGATGGGAGCACATAGAGCGGCCCATTACGCCGGTGCCAATCCACCCTAGTTTGGTGTTCGAAGGGCTGATGGGGTCGACGGCGATGGCGGTGGTGGTGGTGGCCATGGAGCGGCGGTGGGAAGTAGTGGAGACACGGAATGAGCGGCGGAGAAATAATAGTCGCATGTTTTAAATTGAGAATTATATCCTATTTTCAGTTAAGATTGAGGCTCTGTTTGGTTCGGAGTTCGGAGTTATCCAATTCGGACGCTGACCCATGGGAGATGTATTGGCATTAAAAATTGAGTCTTACTGCTCAAATCCCAAAATCTTCTAAACCCAACTCATCTACTAAATATACCCCAATAAAATTTACTCCCTCCGTCCTTCTATTATGTTTTCATTTTGTCATTTTGGTCCATCCCACTATAAACTTCTCATATCTTATTTGGAAATCAAATAATAATATTATATCCATCTACTTTATTCACATTCACTAATTTAACCACATTCCACTTTATTCTCTTCTCTCTCCATCACATCACTTGTACTATATCTATATTTTAACATTCATCTTAAATATTGTGCCCAAAAGTGAGGGGAACGTAATAGAGGGACGGGGGGGAGTAAAAATTAACATGTATTACTAAACATACCCCATTTTATTCCTATAATATCTTTACCTTATCAAAAAAAAAAAAAATTAACACTTTTCTATTTCATATTCCTTTAATTAACTCTCTTCTAAACAAAAAAAAAATTACTCCTTATTCTTTAACTTTTTATCGAAATGAAAAAAAAAATCTTAAAAAATTAAATATATTTTGAAAAATATTATAAAAATCAACCAAATTTGCAAAAATATATAAATTACAAAAATTAATTAATAAAATAAATTCTTAAAAAATATTTTAAAAATAAATAATGTTTTAAAAAATAAATTAAATTGAAAAAAATTAATAAAAAATATAGAAATAAAAATAAATATAATTTTTTTAATAATTAAGAAAATAAAATTAATCTTCAAAAAAACAAATAAAAAATTCAAAAATTCAAAAGAAAAAGAAAAAGGTTAAAGTCAAATAAAATCAGAAAAATATTTTATAAAAGTCGCTTCATTCATCATAAATAATTAACTTAAAAATTAATTAATTTTTATTTTGTTTTGAATTGAAGGTTTTTTTAATTTAGTTATTTTTTAAAATTTAGTGGTTTCTAATTTTTTTTTTAATTGAATTTTATTTTTATTGAATTATTTTGAAGATATTTTTTTTTTTGAAAAAAAAATCAATTTTTCAGATTTTAAATAATTTTTGAAATTGAAATTTTAAATTTCATATAATTTTATTATTTAAATATTTATTCGATTTTTTAAAAATATTTTCCATATTTAAATTTTATTATTTTAGATTTTGTAAATATGTAAAGGAAAATAAATAAATTAAATAATTTAAACTTAATATGCTGATTTTAAAATTAAATAACTTATAAAATTAAAATCAAAGTGAATAAAATCTAGGAGATTATTTATCTATATTTATACAAGGACAATTTAGTCATTTTATATATGTCTATTAGGGTGTGTTTGTTTTCAGCTTACGAAGTCCGGATGGAGGATGAGCTTCCCCCCGTCCCGGCCAATTTTCGGATTTGCACATTCCACCCCCCATCCAAATACACATTCACCCCTATTATACATCTATACCCCTATTTTCACATAACCCAATATCTATCACATCAACTTTATTTTTTCACATAAAATATATATTTTATTAATCTCTATTTTCTACTTTATAATACACCATCAATTAAATTAGTATATTATTTATTTTAATTGTTTACAAAAAATTCAATGAAAATATATTAATAGTAAATGTGCATGAAATTAATTGCTATCTTCATTCATTAATCATGTCTATCATATAAATAAATTGAGAACATTTTTTCTTGACTTAGAAATAGACAAAACATGACTATAAATATTAAAATTTACTTTAAATTAATTTAAAATTCCTTTGTAGGCACGTCGCAGACAATCCCCACTATTTAAGAACAAAATTATTTTTATTGAAAAGCATAATGGAATATTTCGTAGATAATTTTTTATATTCTTATAGTGAATGAAGATTAACAATAAGAGAAAAATTACATTTTAAAAATAGAATAACGGCTTCTTATAAAAAAAAAATTGTAATGAATATATATCCATTAAAACATTGGTTATTTATTTCGTTTTATAATTCATTATTTGATACAAAATTTGAAAATGAATAAAAATAATATTATGAATTAACGATGAGAATGTTCAAATTTCACCACATGTAATATGATGATGCATGTCTTTAATATATTAAATATATGTATGGTGTAGTTGAATTGTTTTAAGAATTTAATTTTTTTTATTATGTTTAAAAAAAATAAAAAATGTATGAATTCAATAAAATCAAATTAAATTGGTATTAATTGACATTTTCGTGTTGGATAATTAATTTCTTGTAATTTTAACAACATTAATAAAATTTTAACCACGTTAATATTATTTTATTGATTCAATTGTTTTGTGTTTTAATTCAAAATATAATATAATTAAATAATTATACATAATAATATTAATTATTTTATATTATAATTCAACACAATCATTCAATCATTACCTCTTTAATAAATAATAATATACTAATACATCATCATTATTGATTTGACATAAAGCTCCATCCACCCCTACTACATGAGTTGTGCTATATGCACATTGACAAGATGGGTGGCAAGGCTGCCAGACGTCAACTTCCTCCTTTTTTTTTTTTTCTTTTTGAATTTTTTTTTCTTTTAATACTCCCTCCTTCCCAAATATTTTTTACAGTTATTTTTTTCCTCGTCTTTTAGCGAGCAAGTTGTTTATTAGTATTTGAAATAATAAAGTGATTTTAAAAAATATATATGATAGATCTATCTCTCCTCTATTATAAAACACTTTACAAATTATTTTATCATTTTAAATACTAATAAAAAATTTGATCACTAAAACACGAGACAAACAGTAATTGTGAAGAGTCTTTGGGGATGGAGGGAGTACTTCATAAATATTAATCTTATTATATAATACACTTATTAATTAAATAGTCTTTTTTTTTTTTAAATTTTTATGAAAAATATGTAATGTGTGTATTTTTTTTTTCCTGTAATGATTGGATTTTTTTTCTTGTAATGAGTGTATTTTTATTAGAATTGTGTATATTCCTCACAATTAATACTTTTGAATTAAGTAGCTAATATTTTTTTAATATTAAAAGTAGTTTTTTTTTAAATAATAGTTACTCTAAACAATTACTCCCCCCGTCCCAAACTCGTTTGCTACATTGCCAAAAAGGTCCGTCCCATACTCATTTGCTACATCTATTTTTGGCAAAAAAGTAACAATACTTTTTAATATTATATTCTCCATACACTAATAACCAAAGCATCTATTTTATCACTTTATCACTTTAAATACTAATAAGCAATTCTTTTCTTAATAACCGTGCAAACAGTAAACGGAAACTTGAGTTTGGGACGGAGGGAGTAATATTTTTGAATGAAACAACTAATATTTTTTGTAAAACAATTAAGTAAATAAATAAAGATAAATAACATCATCCCATCACCATGCACCCTAAACATTGTACTAATATTTTGTAAAATAATTAAAATAAATGAATAATTAAAGTAAATAAAATAACTAAATAATTAATAATTTTTAATAATCATCATCTAATCACTACCTAATCATCATCATCATCAAATGCATTATGCACGACAATGTCCCATCAATGTGCATATAGCATTTGTGCTACTACATCCAACCCAAAACAAACAAATGATTACTATTCACAGGATTTCGTCCATCCACTTTTTTTCCCCATCCGGATTTCCCCCAAGTTGGGTAAATAGGGGTGCCCGGAATCTATTCGGGATGAAATTTAAATACGAATTTAAATACAATTATTACTAACATGAATTAATCCTAATTAATTCAAATAATAATTCCAACAACTAACTTTCATCATGCATGTTGAATTAATTCACATATCAACTATGGCGGAATAAACAAGTAAATATGCGATAAACGTACCTCTTGTAGAATTGGCATTTGGATATACGGGACAATTACGATCTCGCTCTATCAACCCAAAGTCTTCTCAAGTATTTCCCTTTTCACCTCACTTGATCACCGGTGGGAGATGCTTTCAAGTAATTTAATAAACTAAGGAAAAAGAAAAATATCTATGCTTCTTGATTTTTCCAACACATGAAATTACGTACTTGGGGATGAAAAAATCATCCCCTATTTATAACATGTAAGGGCCGAAATTTTTGATATATTTTGGGCTTGAAGAAAATCTTTTCTTAGTCTCTAAGAAATCTTGAATATATCCCATATATTCTTTTCTCCAAAATAAAATATTCCACAAAAATCTCACCCTACATATTAAGGGGTAATTTTCGAAATTAATAGGATAAAATCACAAGATTTGGATCTTCTTGAATATATGAGATAATCTTGTATTCCAAAATACTTATCTTCCATAATATATTTCCAAGAAAATCAACAAAATCTTTTTTCTCCTAATATACATAATTTTCGAAAATTCAAAGAAAAAATCAGCACAATATTATCTTTTTATTTTAATCACCTTATCATTATTGGGCTACTTAATGGGCTACTTGAGGGGCCTTTAAGGAGAATTAAGATTGGACCTCCTAATGGACTTCTGAATTTCAATATTGAGCCCCAATATAATTCAGCCCATTAATATTAATTATTACCACTAATAAATTAATATTGCACTATCCATCTTAATCCATATTACGATAATATGGGCTCCCGGTTATTATTTCCCGCGTTTAAGATTATCAAGTCCATTAATTAATTGAGCTTCTGAATAGCTCTAAATTAATTAATATATTTCACCTTGGAGTAAAGACAGCTCAACATTATTATTCGTACCGAAGAAACTAATTCTTCACTTGCAAGATTTGGTACAATAAAACTTCTGAGCCCACCAAGGGGACTAATCACACGAGCCGTACTCGCACGCGTTTCTCCGTATTAAATCTTAGCAACCGTCGATTAATATTACTGCCCAAGACACAAAGTTCGAAGTCGCAATGATTCTCACCCAACATGAATCAAAGCAGTAACCATTAAGCACACACGATCCTATTTAAGTGACGGAGATTAAGAAATCAAACAACCACTGAGGTCTAATTCTTCACCTTTCAGAACAGAAGAATTTATCCTCGCTGTAGGTCCTCTTCAACACATACTAAATGTGCTAGTGCAATCTCTTAGTCAAGACAGACCAATCTGAGCCTTACACATCGACCTTTCACGGCGGATTGTTCAATTCCACCTAGGTCGTGAAAATGTACGTTTAGTTACAAGTAAACTGTTAATGTTGTCTTCCGTGATCGGGTATCACCACATTAACTACAATGTAACATGTACTATATATTGAACGGTTTACAATAGAAATTCAACATTCAATCATAACTAAAGGAAGTGTGATAAAAGAATTATTCTCATAAAACGAGTGTTTGATACACGAGTTATACAAAGTAAAAGCATACTTTCACGTATAACTCCAACAATCTCCCACTTATACTTAAAGTCTGCTTTTAGTATACATCACGCATGCCTTAGTGTAGTAGCTCTACGTGACATCTCATGCCAACCTACACTAACCTAATAATTCCTCCCACTTATACTTAAAGCAGATTGACAATAGTCTTGACTCTCATTCCATCCACATGTCTCTCGAATGAAGTCTGAAGCAGACCCTTTGTGAATGGATCCACTAGGTTGTCACCCGACGCTATCTTTGTCACCTCTATATCTCCTCTCTTAACGATTTCTCGTATAAGATGGTATTTTCTTTCTATGTGTTTGCTGGCCTTGTGGGCTCTCGGTTCCTTTGAATTTGCAACTGCTCCGGCATTGTCACAAAAGACAGTTATCTTGTCGGGCAAATTCGGAACAACGTCCAAGTCCACTAAGAAGTTCTTGAGCCAAACTGCCTCTTTCGCTTCTTCACAAGCAGCTACATACTCGACTTCCATGGTCGAATCGGCGATGCATTTCTGCTTTACGCTTCTCCATGAAATGGCTCCTCCTCCCATGCAAAACACACTACCCAAGGTTGACTTTCTTGAGTCTATGTCTGATTGGAAATCCTAGTCTGTGTATCCTACGGGAACTAGACTATCTGACTGGTAAATCAGCATCCATTCCCGAGTTCTTTTCAGATACCTCAAGATGCACTTTACGGC
This sequence comes from Ballota nigra, assembly GCA_947034835.1. Classification (NCBI taxonomy): domain Eukaryota; kingdom Viridiplantae; phylum Streptophyta; class Magnoliopsida; order Lamiales; family Lamiaceae; genus Ballota; species Ballota nigra. The sequence continues at coordinate 57,036,410 of OX344726.1, forward strand.
AGTCCAATGGTCTTTCCCGGAATTACTTTGATATCTTGCCACCATGCCCACGGCAAAGCAGATATCCGGTCTCATACACAGCATTGCATACATAAGGCTTCCTACGGCTGAAGCGTACGGAACACCTTTCATGTCATCTATCTCCGATTGCGTCTTAGGGCTCATTTCTTTCGATAGATAGATTCCGTGCCTAAAAGGTACAAAACCTTTCTTGGAATCTTACATGCTAAAACGCTTCAAAACAGTGTCAATGTATGAAGCTTGCCATAAGCCCAACATCCTCTTCTTGCGATCGCGAGTGATCTTGATCCCAAGGATGTGACCGGCTTCCCCTAAGTCCTTCATAACAAATTGTTTTGACAGCGATACCTTTACGTCTGACAATACCTTTACATTGTTTCCAATGAGCAGAATATCGTCTACGTATAATACTAAGAATACCACCGCAGTTCCGTCACGCTTCTTATACACACAACTTTCGAACTCGTTTTGATCAAACCCATAAGACTTAATCACTTGATCAAAACACTGGTTCCAAGTATGCGATGCTTGCTTAAGTCCGTAAATGGGTCTCTTGAGCTTGCATACAAGATTCTCTTGGCCTTTTTCAATGAAACCTTTGGGCTGTTGCATATAGATATCTATCCCGTCAAGACTTCCGGTAAGGAAAGCCGTCTTGACATCCATTTACCAGATCTCGTAATCTAGGTGTGCAGCGATCGACAAGAGAATACGGATGGACTTAAGCATAGCTACAGGTGAAAAGGTTTCCTCATAATCGATCCCTTCTTTCTGAGTATACCCTTTGGCTACAAGCCTCGCTTTGATGGTTTCAACCCTTCCGTCAGGTCCTCTTTTCCTCTTGTACACCCACTTGCATCCAATGGGTTCTACCCCACTGGGTGGCTCGACCAACTCCCACACTTGATTATGATCCATCGAACCCATCTCGGCTTCCATTGCCGTTTGCCACGACTCCGCGTCTTTGTCTTGGATTGCCTCGTCGTACGTCCATGGGTCTAATTCAACACCGGGAACCAAATTCGAAGATTCTCCTATCCCCATGAATCTCTCGGGTTGCCTAGGAACCCTCCCACTACGACGGGGTTCCGGTTGTGAAGATGTGATGTGTGGTACATCATCTTGTATACTTGGTATCAAGGTTTGACCTCTCAATTCTTCTAAGGTAATTTCACTTTTAGGTTTCCGATTGTTCATATAGTCTTCCTCCAAGAATTTAAAGTGTGTACTTATCACGGTCTTTTGATCCTTGGGACTATAGAACATACACCCTTTCGTTCCCGCAGGGTATCCTATAAACAGCCTTAATTTCGAACGTGGATCCAACTTACCGGCTTCCTTGTCTAGCACATATGCCGGACAACCCCAAATCCGCAAATGTCTTAGACTGGGCTTGCGCCCGGTCCACAATTCCATTGGGGTTTTAGGAACCGATTTGGATGGCACCAAGTTTAGAATATAAGCCGCCGTTTCCAAGGTGTTACCCCAAAACGACTTGGGTAAATCCGAATAACTCATCATGGATCTGACCATCTCTAAAAGAGTCTGGTTCCTTCGTTCCGCCACACTGTTCTGTTGAGGGGTTCCCGGTGCGGTCAACTGGGATACGATCCCTTCGTCCGATAGGTAGTTCAAGAATCCATCACTGAGGTATTCGCCTCCACGATCTGATCGTAGAAACTTGATACTCTTTTCCCTATGTTTCTCGGCTTCGGCCTTAAACTCTTTAAACTTTTCAAAAGTTTCAGACTTATGCCGCATAAGGTAAATGTACCCATATCTTGAGTAATCGTCAATGAAGGTAACGAAATACTCATACCCCATTCTCGCTTTGATCGTCATTGGACCACACACATCGGTATGAACGAGTTCTAACACTTTCGTGGCTCTATTCCCCTTAGCTCCAAATGCCCTCTTGGTCATCTTACCCTCTAAACAGGATTCACAAGTTGGAAACGGCTCGACTTTGAGCGATTCCAAGGATCCGTCTTTCACCAATCTCTCTATCCGCTTTAGATTAATATGACCTAGTCTAAGATGCCATAGAAGTGTTTCGTTCATCTCCGAAGAACGCTTTCTTTTATTGCTCGAAATGATCGACGTGTTATTAGATTCATTATTTGAGTGGTGTGCACACTTAATCGTATAGAGATTGTTTACCAACGTTCCATGACAAATAACATCATTCTTAAAAGAAACAGTGTTGGTGAACGAATCTAATCGTGAGGATTAGTGGCTGTTTTAATCCGTTTCTACGTCACCAATCAATAACGTGTGATTGATTACCACCGTAAATGGTAAATCGGGGTTTAGGTTATCGAATTCGGATATATGAAAATCGAAATTGAAATAATTTCGTATGCGTGCGCGTTAAGGTGTACTTGTGTGTGTTTGGGAGTGTTTATGAATTTTTTCTTCTTATCTTTCATAAGCTGGAGAGCAACTATTTATAGAGACGAGCAAGCAGGAGGTGTCTCTGACTCTTGGTCTCCCTAGCCTGCATGCTTGACATGTGTCCTTTGACTCTAGTTTGACCTTATCTAAGCTAAATCTTAGTTACAAAGTCTTCTTTGGTCTTATCTCGGACTCATTGTTGTTCGCCTAGGTCGGCTTGATGGATCTTGTTGATTCTCCAACCGAAAGTTGTTCGCCTCTAGAGGTTGTACTTGGGAAGTTGTTCGCCTTATGCATTTGTTTAGCTTGACTTTGGGATCTTTGTCCTTTGTTCACTTGTACACACCTCCTTGGCTATTTGTTGTATCATATTCTGACCAAGTTGTTCGTCATAGATGACTCCACAGTTGGCTCATTCTTGGTCCCGGGCCTTAATACCTGTTCGCCCATTAGTTGTTCGTTGGGAGAGTTGTTCGTCACTTCATACACCTCCCAGGTTGGTTAATGCGCCCAAATAGTGATTTTCTTTGTTTTAGACTTCAATAATTGTTCGCTCCATATTTAGATGATGTTCGCCTATCAACAATTGCCCCCTATCCTGACTAGATGTTGCATCAGACGAGTAATTTTGCGGCGAGCAACTGTAGTTAGGATATCGTCTTGGCCAAGATTTGGACGAACAGCATCTCTGTGACGAGCAATATTGGAATAACCGTTTCGTCTTCCCATGATCTGGGGAGATCACGAAGATGACGCCAGCGCAATGATTGCGCGCCGCTCACGCGCGAGCAGCCCCAAGGCGACGCGCCCCTATAATTATTTATAGGTCCTTCATCTTCTAGCTTAGCTCGGAATTTACCCCGTTTTCTCTCAATTGAGCCCCAGAACTTTCGGAAAATTACGCCTGGGACCCCGTTTTTGTTTGGGGTATAAATAGTGGGAAAACTGAAATTTTTCCCACTTTTCCCCCTCTTGCAACAGTACTCCGGCGATTCTTCCTACTCCGGCTTTGGATCTGAATATCTTATTTCATTGCCACGATCTCTTCTCTGGTCAGTGTTTCTCCTTTCCTCATATCTCCTTGAGCTTTGGTGGGTTCCTTCAGGTTTCCTGTCACGTGAGTCCTGATAAAATTTCTTATAACGACCAAACCTGGAATTAAGCTTATCAAAGCGTCTGGCCATCAGGATGTACTCCTCAGCGAGCTCTTCCTTGCTCATCTCCATCAGTGACTTTGATGAGGACTCAACAGGTTCAGACCTAGCCTTGATAGCCACGCTTTTCTCAGGAGTTTTCTCCTTTTCTTCCTCTTCTGGCTGAACTTTCTTCTTTCTTTTGTTAAGGTCAAATTCCAGTGCCTTTAGCTATGAAAAAAGTAAAGCAGAAGTTATGTTACTCATATCCTGAGTGTTCTTAAGCATAATTACACTGTTGTCCCATCTCTCAGGAAGGGCATTCAGGATCTTTGAAGCAACATCTCTCTTTGGAACATCCTTATCCAGCATCACTAACTCATTCATCAACTTGATGAATCTTGACTCCATCTGATCGATAGTCTCATCAGGCAGCATCTCGAACGCTTCGAACTTCTGAATGGCAATGTTTCTCTTGTTTTCCTTTATCTTTTCTGGCCCCTCGCACATCCTGGTCAGCTCATCCCAAACCTCCTTTGCCGTCTTTAAATTCATCAGCCTTGCTGACTCCTCGAAGGGCGCCGTATGCAAAATGATGTTTCTGGCAACGTTGTCCAGTCCCACCATCTTGATCTCATCGTTGGTCATGTCTTTCCTTTCTTTAGGAACCTGCACGCCAATCTCAAGATGCTCATATCCCAGTCCTCTGACGTTTGGGATAGTGATCTTGATCGGTCCCTCTCTGAGAACATGCGGCATCTGGTCATGGATGGCATCTAGATGTGCTTCTAGTCTGAACTTCCAATAGACAAAGTTAGATACAGAGAATTCAGGTAACGAAGCTTCAAGTCTCCTTGAAGTCATGATGATGCAAGTTTTGTGAAAAGCAAACTCAGATCTGTTCAGTAACCACCAATAGTTTCTCCTCTGAAACTATTAGTATTAAAAGTCAGTGGTCTTTTGAACCACTACTCTGATACCACTTGTTGGTCCCGGTACAAAACTGAGGAATACGTGTATGGGGGGGGAATACACGTATACCAATTTTTCAAACTTAAAAACTGACTGAGTCCCCTTTTACTCAGAGTGGTAAAGAACTAAGAGCTGATAACACACCTACTGACTACACTTGGTGCGGGTCAGTTGGCTAACTATCAGTTCAAGTTTAGTACGGAAATGTTTGAGCCCTGATAGTTTAAAGTCTTGTTTAGTTTGCTTTCTGAAAACTCGTTTTACTTAAATCTGAAAGATGTTTAGTAAGGGCAGTGCTCTTTTAGAGGATCAGGCAGATTGATTCTGACCTGATAAACACAATGCTTATGAATAAATATGTTATATGGCAGGTATGCACAATATCACAGCAATAAGAACACAACAAGTTTAACGTGGTTCAGAGACTAAAGCTCCTACGTCCACGGCCTGATTTAACAGGAAATCCACTCAAGGGATTCTTGTTTTTTAACGTGCCAAGGTGCACCAAGACCATCTAACCTCACTGATCTATACAAATTTCCTTACTAACACACTAACTGACTTACTCCCAACAAACCTAACTTAGGGTTTTGGTTTCAGTTTGTATTCCAACTAGGTTGAGATTATCCTTACAAGGCAAAGCTATGCTAAGGATTGGATAATCTCTCTAAGCTTAAGATAATGCTAGTTCGCTCTTGGAATACAGAATAACTCTCAGTAACTAAGAAACACTTGGGAAATTTAGATGGTTTCGAGTGCTTCTTCTAAGCTGAATGCTTTGAGTGCTTGAGAGCTTGAGTAATTTCTGGCTTGGAAATTTCCCGTAACCTTGAATGGGTTCAAGGTCTTCTGTATTTATAGATGATTTGAAAAACTATCTGTTGGAGAGATAGCCTTTCTTGTCAACTATGTAGAGTGGCTTCAAACGGACATATCTTCATGCAGCAGCCGTCCTTGCATAGATTTGGTAGTTGCATTAAATGCACATTAAATGCTTGCCCGTTGAACATGCAGTCTGAATTCAGTCTTCTTGTCAGGTTCCATACGTGTGTGTCCTTCTCGGATTGGTCCACGTCATCAGGTTGGTGAGAATGTCAGAACTTATTCCTGAGCTTCAGGCTTGTCTTATTAAGTTCATTTTGTCTTGCGCTCACCAGTCTTGTCCTGACCCTGACATTCTTTTTGCATTGCTTGGCTCTACTCCAAGTCTTCCCAATAACTCAGTTTCATCCTGTTCCCTTCAGGACTGAGTAGTACTGACCTCAGGGTCATACTCTTCATTACTGAGACTTACTCAGCCAGCTTAGGAGACTGCCATAAGTTCAGGATGGTAAATCGTCTTCAGGCTCTGAGTCTTGATTGTCATCAGTAAGTGCTCCTCTTACTGAGTACCTGTGAAGTGTAAAATGACTAAGTACAAGACCTAACCAAGACTAGCCTGACAGAATAAATGCAAACATCTTTTCAGGGGCTTTGGGATCTTAATCAAAACTGACAATGTCCCAACAACGTCCTTGCTCATCGCCTTCACCTTTCAATCTTATGCTTTTTCCGAGATCTTGAGAGAGTTTTTGGGGTGGATCTATTCTGGTGGCCCTGACCCTAGACCCTGCTGTTCCCAGAGGATGCCTATGTAGGTCCGGCAGAGGCTGATGTTGAGACCAGCGTTGCTCCTGCTCTTGGCCCCACTGAAGATCGACCTCCGCCTGCCTGAGAAAAGTGATTGTTGTGCCCAGTGGGCGTTTAACTTTTGCTGGTCATATGTGTCCTTTATTTAATTTTTGTTTTTGATCTGTGCCCGTGGGGCGTGAATAATTTATGGTCAGGTTTTGGTCTTGAACCTATTTATTTTTATTGGTAATTTTGCCCGTGGGGCTTTGGAACAATTTCTTAGTCGGCATTTCTGTCTCTTTATTTTTTGTGCATGGGTGACTTGACTCTTGGGCCTTAGCCCTTACACATTGTTGTGTATGTCTTTGTGTTTCTTTCCTCAAACCTATTTGTGTCATATTATTTACACAATTTTCAGGTTTTTGGGAGAAGTGAACGCTTAACTCGGGTTTCGTCATCGCCGGTTCCATTGCAACTTAGCAACTACCTAGGCGGAAATCGAGAGGTTTTTGCTCGAACGAAAGCTAGCTCGCCGTGAGACTTTTTCCGTTTCACTTACGGCGGGTAGTGCCTTAGTCTGAAATGTAGGAGCCTTTGACCAAGTTAAGCACTTCTGCCCTTTTCGGTCCTCCCCCTTTTTCTTCTTTGAGAGAAAAGGGTTTGGACCTCCGGAGGTCCCCATTTTTTGCTTGTTCAGAATCCTTGGTAAAGATTAAGTAAAAAAGGACTAGACAAATTGAGATTTCATTTCATAGAAAATGTTGATGTTACAAAGTCGTTCCTACTGATAAAACTTCTTGAGGTGGCAGCTGTCCATGGTTATTGGTCTGGGGTGTCGTTGAGGTGTTTGAGTTGATATGCCCCCTTGGGAAGGATTTTCGATATGCGGAAAGACACTTTCCACTTTGGGTCGAAAATACCTTTCGGGCCTTGCACTTTCTTCAGGATTAGGTCCCCTTCCTTGAATTCCTTGACCCGAACCTTTGACTTGTAAAACTTCTCAAACCTCTGTTTGTAGGCTGCGTTCCTGAGGGCTGATGTTAATCTTCTATTTTCGAGCATATCTAGGTCGGCTTGCCTTGCTTTGTCGTTATCTTCTGTAATTTCTTGTGAAATCCTTGACTTGGGATGGTGAGCACTGATGGGATGACAGCCTCCATCCCAAAGGCTAGAGCGAAAGATGTCTCGCCGGTGAAATTTTTCGCCGTCGTTATGTATGCCCATAATACGCCTGGCAACTCGCTGGCTCATTTTCCTTTTTTTTCCTCGAGCTTGGCTTTAATGGTGTGCTTGAGGATCTTGTTGACAGCTTCGACCTGTTAGTTTGTTTGCGGGTGGTAGAGGGTGGAGAAAACCTTATTGATCTTCCATCTTTCGCAGAAATTGATCATATCAAGCCCATCGAACTATTTCCCGTTCTCAGAGATGATCAGTTGAGGAAGCCTGAAACAACATATGATATTTTCCAAATAAAATGAATTATCTGCGTTTGGTCGATCTTGTTCAGCGATTCCACTTTGGCCCATTTGGTAAAGTAGTCGACGGCGACGACCACAAACTTTAGTCCCCCCGGGGTAGTCGGGAGGGGTCCGATTAGATCTATGCCCCACTGGGCGAACGACCATGGGCTGTACATAGAGGAGAGTAGTTCTGGGGATGTCTTTGATGTTCGGCCCCCAGACCTAGCACTTGTGGCATGCCCGAGCATAATTAATCGCATCTTTCTCTAGTAACTGCCAGAAATATCCCTGCCTCAGGGTTTTGTGAGCCAAACATTGGCCGCCCGCGTAGTTCCCACAAATACCCTCAGGTATCTCCCTCATGAATTTCATGTCGTCTTCCGGGGTGATGCATTTAGGAGAGGTAGACTAAAACTTATTTTGTAGAGTTGGTCATCAATAAGTAAGTACCTCGCCGCTCTGAGCTGTAGCTGGTGAGATCTGACCTTGTTTGCTGGCTAGTTGCTCGTCACGTAGGAAACGGGTGATTGGGGTCATCCAGTTCTCAGTTGTGGTGGCGACTGTCGCGATTAAATTCTTATTTATGGAGGGCGTATCGAGCTTCATCAGCCTGATGTTAGAGAGATCTGCTTCCCCCTCCAAGGTGGCGAGCTTTGAAAGCGCGTCCGCCTGGGAGTTCTGCTCTCGTGGGATCTATTCGATGAAGGCTTGATGGATGTATTCGCAAAGGCTCGCCACATGCTCTTGATATTTTGCCATTTGCTCATCTCTGGCTTCAAATTCTCCCTTGATTTGGTTAACTACTAACAAAGAATCCATGAAAATATGGAGGCGACGTGCCCCACTGTCATGGCGAGCTCCAGGCTGCTCACCAAAGCCTCGTATTCAACTTCATTGTTTGTGGCCATAAAAAACGCTGACCTTCCGGACCGATTAAAACGACACCTTCCCCCGTGCACGTGGATGTTAAAGATCCGTCGATGTACAACTTCCATGGCGGATAGTTCACTTGGGATGGGCTGGGTGGGAAAGTGAGCTCGACCACAAATTCTGCCAGAGCTTGACCCTTGATGGCGGTGCGTGGCACGAAAGATATATCGTATTGAGTTATCTCGGGCTTGTGCAGAACTTACTGGAGAGATAGAGTGGTCAACACCTCTACCTAGTGATCGAAAAAATATGGTCTCAATTTGCGGACGCTCATAACCAGCGCATATGCCAATTTCTCCAGCGGTGTGTATCTTGTTTCCGCGTCATGAAGAACTTGGCTCACATAATAGATGGGGTGATGGCTCTGTCCCTCAGCTCGCACCAAAACCGTGCTTAGAGCGACGTCCAAGGCCGCGAGGTAGAGGTAAAGTTTTTCCCCCTGCTGTGGCTTGACCAGAATTTGCGGGTTGGCGAGGTATTCCTTCAACTTTTGGAAAGTGAGTTGGCTCTCTTTACTCCAAAAGAACTTCTTATCTTTTATCGTAGCAAAGAAATGTTTGCTCTTATCCCCCAATCTCGAGATGAACCGATGTACCTGTTTGACGTACCTCGGCTCTTGCATATCCAGGATAGCTTTGATTTTGGCGGGATTCGCCTCAATCCCCCTTTAACTGACGATATGGCCCAAGAATTTCCCCGATACTACGACGAAGTTGCACTTTTTGGGATTCAATTTCATGTTGAAAACCCTCAGAATCTAGAAAGTCTCGGCGAAGTGCGGAGATGGTCTTCCTACCTTAGGCTCTTGATTATGATGTTGTCGATGTAGATCTCCATCATTTTGCCAATTTGATTTGTGAACATGTTGTTGACCAGTCGCTGGTAAGTTGCCCCGACATTTTTCAGGCCAAAGGGCATCCTTCGCCAGCAATACATATTCTTCTTAGTGTGAAACGAAGTGTATTTCATATCTTCCTCTGCCATCGGGATTTGGTGATAACCTGCGAAAGCATCCATGAAGGACATATGTTGGTCTCGTACAAGTCTGAGTAATACGTGTATGGGGGGAATACACGTATACAATTTTTTACTTTCTTTTACAAGATTGAGTCCCCTTAACTCAGAGTTCAGTGATAGGCACTAAATAGATAATAAACCTATTAACTTCTCTGAAGCAAGTCAGTTGGCTAACTATCTATTTATGCCTTGTGCAGAAATGCGTGAGCCCTAAAAGTTTAAAGACTTGTTTTAATGCTCTCTGAAAACTGAATGTTTCTTTCTTATAAAGCAGTGGTTAGAGGGATTTAACGTGGTTCAGAGACTCAAACTCCTACGTCCACGGACCTTATGGAATAGGAGAATCCACTAAAGTATTGGCATGTTTTTAACGTGCCAAGGTGCACAATGACTAGTCAAACTGATCCCTAGAATGTGAGTTCTAGTCCTCCTTCTCCTAACCAACTTACAACTTCAACCAACAAACCTAACACTGAGGGTTTTGGTTTCAGTTTGGATTCCAACTAGTTTGTGATTATCCTTTACAATTTAGACCTAATATAAGGATTGGATTATCACTCTAAGCTTAAGATATGTATAGTGAGCTCAGTGGAATACAGAATTGACTCTAGACTATAAGAAACACTTGGGAAATTTGTAGGGTCTCGAGTGCTTCTTTGAATGCTTGAATGCTTGAGAATCTTGAGTAATTTCTGGCTTTCGAAATTTCCCGTAACCTTATTTGGGTCAAGGTCTTCTGTATTTTTATAGGTGGTTTTGAAAACTATCCGTTGGAGAGATAACCTTCTAGTCACCTTTCTTGTAGTATATTTCAAACGAATATAATCTTCATGCAGTCGCCTACTTGCATGGATTTGGTAAATGCATTAAATGTATACCCGTTGAAAATTGTAGGGATGGTCAGGCTTGATGTCAACTCCGTACGTGCGTTGTCCTCTCCTGATTGGTCCACGTCATCAGGTAGGTGAGAATGTCAGAACTCATTCTTCAGTTCAGTCTTGCCTTTTATGAGTTCATATTTGTTCTTATCTTCGTACAGGGCCCATTGCTGACATTCCTTTTGCTTGCTTGGATCCTAATCTAAGTCTTTCCCAAAACTCAGTTGGCCTGTTCCCTTCAAGCTGAGTTAGCAATGATCTCAGGATCATGCTCTTCATACTGACACTTACTTAGCCAGCTTAGAAAGACTAACATAAGTTCAGTGATAGTGCTCTTGTGTTCATGCTTTAGTCTTGATTGTCATCAATGTGTTCTCCTCTCACTGAGTACCTGTGAATATAAAATACTCTAACAGATCTAATCCTATCAAGACTAGCCTGACTATTACACACTTAAGGAAATTCGTCTTTTCAGGGCATTTAGGATCAACTCAAAACTGACATTGTCCCAACAACATCATCTCGTGCCCAGCTGTATCGTCCACGAGGTGGTCGTATGTGGCATTGGAAAATGATCTTTGGGACATGTTGCATTTAGATCTGTGAAGTCGATGCATAGTCTCCAGGAATTGTTCACTTTCTTTACTAGCACGGCATTAGATACCCACTGTAGTTTGCCCTCGGCCTGCTCGATCAGCTTGTTGTCCAAGAGTTTCTTGACTTCCTCGGCCAGGGTTGCGTACTTGTCGGGCTAAATTTCCATCTCTTCTGGAAGATTAGTTTCTTACTGGGATCGATCTTCAGGTGGTGGCAGGCATGCTCGGGGCTTATCCCGACCATGTCTTGGTGTGACCAAGTGAGGACATCGATGCTCTTTCTGAGGAAATTGATTAGATCTTCCCTCATCTCTATCGAAAATTTTGCCCCTATCGTGACTTCTAGATCCGACCGCGTGGGATCCATTGGTATTCGCTCATGCTCATCGATTGGCGAGGTCTGGCCAAGTTTTCTTGGGTCCCAAACTCCCCCCTGGGTCGAGGTCGATGGATCGTGGTTCAACCGAGCCTCGGCTCTAAGTCGTCCACTTCCATGACTTCAGCCCCAGGCTGGTTTTCCTCGGTAGCTTGGAGATGTGTTGTATTTGTCTCTTGTTGGGCCGTTATTACATTTACATGGAAAAGTAGATTTGCAGAATCATAAAGGGAATCAGAATAGTTCAAATATTTTCTAGCCATTAATTGATTTCCTTTTACAGTACCGACAATCCCTTCGGGGGTCGAGAATTTCATACAATAGAAAAAGAAGGAGGCTTATACCTCAAAAGTTTCAAGGAAAGGGCATCTCAAGAACTCGTTATACATGTGGGGCCTATCAACTATCACAAAATCCAAAAGCCGTGAGATCCTGACCTTTTTACCCTTGCAGCAGACGAGCTCGACCGGGAGTTTGATCCTCCCGTAGGTGTTGACCAGCGTGTCGCCAAATCCATGCAGCTGAGTCTCGTATGGCTTGATGAAGCTCGCCAGGTTCCCCAGCTGGTCCAGAGCAGTTTTGAAGATAATGTTGCAATAGCAGCCGTAATCGACCAAGATGCGGTCGACAACCTTGCCCAGCAAATTTGTGGAAATGACTAGGGCGTCATTCTTCGGGCACAAAGTTCCCTCCCGATCGGCGTTTGAGAATGTGATCGGCAGGTTCTGTGCTATTGCAAGCACCAGAGGTGGAGTTACGACTAGGTTCACGTTGGTGACGGCCCTGAGCTCTGTCTTTCTCTTTCGATTTGACAGAGTGGACACTGGTATCAGTCCGCCCAAGGGTCCTCTTGCCGCCTGCATCATATTTACCCTCCCCCCTATGTTAAGCGGTGGAACATTATCATCCTCACTGTCGAAGTCCTCGACTGCGGACACTGGGTTCGGCTATCGCTCCTAGTGTGGCGGTCGTGCTCCATCTCTGTTCTGTCCCCGGTTGGCGTCGTTCCCCTGGTTCTGGCGAGGTTGGGGTTTCTTCACAAACTTGTCAAGGCGCCCCTCCTCGTACATCTTCCAAAGTTGCTTGAGGAGGTCTCGGCACTGGCTCGTGTTGTGTCCCAGGCTCTCGTGATAGTGACATAACTTGCTTTAGTGGAGCTTGGAGGCGTCCAGGTTGATGGACTTAGGTTTGGCCAGCATATCCGTGTGACAGATGGTGTTGAAAACATTCGTTGGAGTCTCCTTCAGCTTGTCCAGAACCTGTACCTCCACCGCATTCCCATCGAAAGGTTGGAAAGTCCCTAGGACCTTGTACCTTCTAACGTCGCTGGTTACCGCTCTTTGCAGTCGTCGAGAGTGCTTTCGCCTTCTCCTCTACCTTCTTTTTGCCCATTCTTTGGGCCAAAAACTTGTTGCGTATAATAGCGTCCCCAACTCGTCAGCGGAAGTCAGTGTAGGTTTTGGGCAGGTCTTTAGTCAGCTGCTTAAACATGGGGGATTTTCCTTTGAACCCGGTTAGTGCGGAATGGAGGGCGAGCTCATCACTCACAAACTCTCCCATCAGGATTATCTCATCCAGACGATTGATGCAGGCATCGTCGCTTTCCTCTTCCTCTTGTTGTATCCTCAACAGGCGGTGTTAGCTTTCTGGCTTGGCTATCTTTGTAGCGAAGTATGTTGTGAACTGGTCGCAGAGTTTGCCAAAACTGGTGACCGACCTTGGGGGCAATGAGACATACCACTTGTGGGCGAGCTCGCCCAGTCTCAGCAGGAACATGTGGCATTTGGTCACGTCGGTTGCCCCTCGGCCGGTCATATAGATCTAGTATTTGCTAATATGAGTTTCTGAGTCGGAACGACCTTCATACACCGGGATGGTGGGTGGTGTGGTCTTTGGCTGGACCGGGGCCAGCTCGATCTCCTTGCACAGTAGCTCCCGATAAGCTGCTTGGGCCTTTGCCCCCAGTCCATTGATTAGGCGTAAAATTGTTATGTTTTGGTGCCCGATTTACCCATGTTTTGAGTGTTTTCTATGAGTGTTTGGAGTCAATTGAGTATCATTTTTATAAACTAATTAATTTGTCTCTTTGGTTTTCATAGATAGATAGAGGGCGAAAAGAGGAGTTTGTAGGACTTTGAATCGGCCAAAACGGACTCCCGGTTGAGAAGATATGAAGATTTTACGAACAAGTGTACAACAGTCGAAAACCACTCGAGCAACTCGAGCGCTAGTGCTCGACCCCTTGCACCATTCGACCTATTAAGCTCGAATAGCCCTTCTCGAGCTGGTCCAGCTCGAGCACTAACTTATTTTTGCCTTCTGATTCGTTTTTTCGGCCCATGAGTTTCCGATTCGCCCCGACGCTTATATATACTCATTCCAAACTCGTTTTGGAGGATGACCACAGACACCACAACATACCATATCACTTTGAGAGATAGTTTTTGGAGAAGAAGAGACAAGTATGCATCGCCGATTCGACCATGGAAGCCGAGTATGTAGCTGCTTGTAAAGCAGCGAAAGAGGCAGTTTAGCTCAAGAACTTCTTAGTGGACTTGGACGTTGTTCCGAATTTGCTCGACAAGATAACTGTCTTTTGTGACAATATCAGAGCAGTTGCAAATTCAAAGGAACCGAGAGCCCACAAGGCCATCAAACACATAGAAAGAAAATATCATCTTATACGAGAAATCGTTAAGAGAGGAGATATAGAGGTGGCAAAGATAGCGTCGGGTGACAACCTAGCGGATCCATTCACAAAGGGTCTGCCTCAGAGTACATTCGAGAGACATGTGGATGGAATGGGAGTCAAGACTATTGCCAATCTGCTTTAAGTATAAGTGGGGGGAATTATTAGGTTAGTGTAGGTTGACATGAGATGTCACGTAGAGCTACTACACTAAGACATGCATGATGTATACTAAAAAGCAGACTTTAAGTATAAGTGAGAGATTGTTGGAGTTATACGTGAAAGTATGATTTTACTTTGTATAACTCGTGTATCAAACACTTGTTTATGAGAATAATTCTTTTATCGCATATGCTTTAGATATGATTGAATGTTGAATATTTATTGCAAACAGTTTGTAATAGTACTAGTTATATTGTAGTTAATGTGGTGATACCCGATCACGGAAGACAACATTAACAGTTTCCTTGTAACTAAACGTACATTTTCACGACCTAGGTGGAATTGAACAATCCGTCGTGAAAGGTCGATGTGTAAGTCTCAGATTGGTCTGTCTTGACTAAGAGATTGCACTAGCACATTTAGTATGTGTTGAAGAGGACCTACAGCGAGGATAAATTCTTCTGTTCTGAAGTGTGAAGAATTAGACCTCAGTGGTTGTTTATTTCTTAATCTCCATCACTTAAATAGGACTGTGTGTGCTTAATGATTACTGCTTTGATTCATGTTGGGTGAGAATCACTGTGACTTCGAACCTTGTGCTTTGGGTAGTAATATTAATCATACGACGGTTGCTAAGATTTAATACGGAGAAACGCGTGCGAGTACGGCTCGTGTGATTAGTCCCCTTGGTGGGCTCAGAAGTTTTATCGTACCAAATCTTACAAGTGAAGAATCAGTTTCTTCGGTACGGATAATAATGTTGAGCGGTCTTTACTCCAAGGTGAAATATATTAATTAATTTAGAGCTATTCAGAAGCTTAATTAATTAATGGACTTGATAATCTTAAATGCGGGAATAATAACCTGGAGCCCATATTATCGTAATATGGATTAAGATGGATAGTGCAATATTAATTTATTAGTGGTAATAATTAATATTAATGGATTGAATTATATTGGGGCTCAATATTGAAATTCAGAAGTCCATTAGGAGGTCCAATCTTAATTCTCCTTAAAGGCCCCTCAAGTAGTCCATTGAGTAGTCCAATAATGATAATGTGATTAAAATAAAAAGAAAATATAATGCAAATTTTTCAAGGGTGATTTTCGAAAATATGGCCTATTTAGGGGAGAAAAGATTTTGTTGATTTTCTTGGAAAGATATTATGGAAGATATGTATTCTTGGAATACAAGTATATCTCATATATTCAAGAAGATACAAATCTTGGTTATTCCCCTATAATTTTCGAAAATTACTAGTAAATAAGGTTAGTGAGATTTTTGTGGAATATTTTATTATGGAGAAAAGAATATATGAGATATATTCAAGATTTCTTAGAGTCTAAGAAAAGATTTTCTCCAAGGCCCAATATTCCTCAAATTTTCGGCCACTATGCTTTATAAATAGGGGGTGATTATTTCATCCCCAAGTACATAATTCCATGTGTTGGAAAAATCAAGAGCATATATATTTTTCTTTTTCCTTAGTTATTTAAATTACTTGAAAGCATCTCCCACCGGTGATCAAGTAAGGCGAAAGGGAAATACTTGAGAAGGCTTTTGGGTTGATAAAGCGAGATCGTGATTGTCTCATTTATTCTAAGGCCAATTCTACAAGAGGTACGTAAGTCACATAAATTCTTGTTTATTCCGCCTAGATTTTATGTGAATTAATTCAACATGCATGATGTTAAATTAGTTGTTGGAATTATTATTTGAATTAATTAGGATTAATTCATGCTAGTAATATTTGAATTTAAATTCGTATTTAAATTTCATCCCGAATAGATTCCGGGCACCCCTATTTTCCCAACAACTGGTATCAGAGCCACGGTTTCGGGCTTTGATCTTTAAATTGGAATTTAAATTGTTTAACATTAAATTGAAATTGGATAGTAGAATTGCTAGATCTTTTTTGCAGGTATCCAATTATCATGGTTTTAATGTTGTTAAATTTTCATGCATGTGAATTAATTGTTTTTAATTCGATTCGTTCGAATTCGTTTTTCTCGTGAGAAAATCCACGAGTAGATTAGTTGTTTTTATATTGATTTGATCATTATAATAGACTAGTCAAGATCTAGTATTTATTTATTTTGAAAATAAATTATAACCGAATAGAGACAAAGAACGAAGAATTAAAGACGACGTACCCGGACGATGCATGCATGTGTGGCGCATGCATGGACGTAAAATCATGCATGGGGTGAGAAACGAGAACGAACGGCGAAACCCGATGCGCGGGGTGCACGAGGCGCACGACCCGGATGCAAGACCGGGAGCGGCATGGCACGGGCGTGCGCGCACGTAGACGGCGTCTGGCGGCCAGCTGCTCGGCGTCGCGCCGGGTGGCACGCGGGCCCACTCTGTTGGCCGACGCGTGCCGTATCTCGGGCCGTGGAATTTTTTTTAAATTAATTTCAGTTCTGTATTTTTTGTGTGATTTTAAACATCGTCCCGAACCCCAAACGATACTGTTTTTTATGAAGTGTTGTTATTCGAGTGGGAGCGTGTCGAGACGAACGATGGAAAGAAACAAGAACGATTTTTCGCATCAAGACGTAAAGAAATTAAACCGTGACAATTGGATTTGAGTGCTCCAATGTGTTTAATTTTATTTTGATGGATGTTTTATTTCGTGCACTTATTATTATTTGTTAATATGTGTTCGCATGAATTTTATTGTCCAAGAAAAACCTTACTTTCGAAAATTACTAAGTATGTTTATTTAATCGCAATTTTATTCCGGATATTAAAATTGGATTAATTTGGCCTCCATAATTTATTTATTTGTGAAGTTCTTTTGGAATACATTTCCCCCTCGGATCGGCCAAAAGGACGGATTTCACATGAATAAATTCCGAAAGGATGATTGTGGATTATTACTAGTGGCGGTATTGACCCTCACCACGAGTGGCTTGTTCAAAGCGAAATAATAATCCTGTATTTAATTATGGTTATTACTTAGGCATAAGAAATTGATATTAACTTACTCCCCTCGGAGTCTCTGTCAATTTTTATGTGGTCAAAGTGGGAGCCTACTATTAATTTTGAATTAAGGATTTGTAACTTTTAAGTTTGTGATCCGCTTGAATGTGTTTAAATGTATAGACCACCCCTCGTGGCGCATTTAAGTTGTTTCGAGATGTTAGCTGATGCATGATTATATTGTTTTAAGGTTTCAATATAATTGATGTGATCGAATTATGTGATAATTTCGTATTTTTCTAGATATTGATATGAATGTATGTTTTATTCTCAGTTCATCATGTCGCAACCTTTTAATCCACTGTTTAGTATACTTAAAGATAACAAACTTGTCGGTGAGAATTATGTTGATTAGAAACGTAATCTTGATATTGTCCTAACCGCTCAACGCCACAAATGGGTACTTACTACTCCTAAGCCCCAAGAGCCTGCCGAAGATGTGACCAAGGCGGTCAAGAAAGAGCATAAGAGTTGGTTTGACTCCGATGAGATGGCTAGGTGTACTATTCTGGCTTCAATGTCAGATGTGTTGCAACACCAACACCAACACCAACACATGGAGACTGCCTCTGAGATAATGCTCAATCTTGAAGCGATGTTTAAACATCAGAACCGTACAACTAGGCAAATCACCATGCGAAAGATGCTTTCGTTGAAGATGGTGGAAGGTACGCCCGTAAGGGATCACGTTATCGAGATGATGGGTTATCTCAACAAGTTGGAAGTACTTGGTGCGGAATTTGATCTCCCTACTAAGGTCGATTTTGTTCTCCATTCTCTGCCGAAGAGCTTTGAGCAGTTTCAGTTGAACTATCAAATGAATGACCTGGCAAATAGTTTGCCCGAGCTCTTACAAGCTTTGGTATCGGCGGAGACTTTAATGGATCATCAAATTGTTGCTATGGTGGCAAACGGTCCGTCTGCCTCTTCGGGTCCCAAGGGAGGGAAGAAGAGAAAGAGGACGAAAGGCCAGACCCAAGCAAATCCAATCATTATGAAACCCAAGGCAAAGGGAGAAGGAGGTGGAAAGAAAGCTGCTAAGGGTAAGTGCTTCAATTGTGGTGAGAAGGGACATTGTAGGGCGACCTGTTCTAAGCCTAAGAAGGGGGTAAAGAAAGGTAAGTCTCATACTTAAGTCGTTGAAACTTATGTTGCGGCGTATGCTGCCCACGTTTGGGTAGTGGATACCGGGGCAACTGATCATATTTGTTTCACTCTTCAGGGGTTTCAGCTAACCCGGCGACTTAGCAAGAATGAGATCACCATCACTTTGGGCGATGCTACGAGAGTGGCAGCCAAAGCAGTGGAAGTCGTGCACCTATCTTTTGAAGATAGAGTTTTAATTTTAAGAGATGTTTTATACGTTCCGAAATTTAGGAAGAATTTAATTTCGGTTTCTAAGTTGTTTTTTTATGGATATTCAGTTACTTTTAATAAAGTTGTTATTGTTTCTTTTAAGAATGATACTATCTGTCAAGGAACGTTGGTAAACAATCTCTATACGATTAAGTGTGCACACCAGTCAAATAATGAATCTAATAACATGTCAATTATTTCGAGTAATAAAAGAAAGCGTTCTTCGGAGATGAACGAAACACTTCTATGACATCTTAGACTAGGTCATATTAATCTAAAGCGGATAGAGAGATTGGTGAAAGATGAATCCTTGGAATCATTCCAAGTCAAACCGTTTCCAACTTGTGAATCTTGTTTAGAGGGTAAGATGACCAAGAGGGCATTTGGAGCCAAGGGGAATAGAGCCACAAAAGTGTTAGAACTCGTTCATACCGATGTGTGTGGTCCAATGACGATCAAAGTGAGAATGGGGTATGAGTATTTCGTCACCTTCATTGACGATTACTCGAGATATGGGTACATTTACCTTATGAGGCATAAGTCTGAAACTTTTGATAAGTTCAAGGAGTTTAAGGCCGAAGCCGAGAAACATAGGGAAAAGAGTATCAAGTTTCTACGATCAGATCGTGGAGGCGAATACCTCAGTGATGAATTCTTGAACTACTTATCGGACGAAGGGATCGTATCCCAGTTAACCGCACCGGGAACCCCCAACAGAACGGTGTGGCGGAACGAAGAAACTGGACTCTTTTAGAGATGGTCAGATCCATGATGAGTTATTCAGATTTACCCAAGTCGTTTTGGGGTAATGCCTTGGAAACGGCGGCTTATATTCTAAACTTGGTGCCATCCAAATCGGTTCCTAAAACCCCAATGGAATTGTGTACCGGGTGCAAGCCCAGTCTAAGACATTTGCAGATTTGGGGTTGTCCGGCATACGTGCTAGACAAGAAAGCCGGTAAGTTGGATCCACATTCGGAATTAAGGCTGTTTATAGGATACCCTGCGGGAACGAAAGGGTGTATGTTCTATAGTCCCAAGGATCAAAAGGCCGTGATTAGTACACACTTTAAATTCTTGGAGGAAGACTATATGAACAATCGGAAGCCTAAAAGTGAAATTACCTTAGAAGAATTGAGAGGTCAAACCTCGATACCAAGTATACAAGATGATGTACCATACGTCACATCTTTACAACCAGAACCCCGTCGCAGTGGGAGGATTGCTAGGCAACCCGAGAGATTCTTGGGGGTAGGAGAATCTTCGGATTTGGTTCCCAGCGATGAATCAGACCCATGGACATACGACGAGGCAATCCAAGATAAAGATGCGGAGTCGTGGCAAACGGCAATGGAAACCGAGATGAGTTCGATGGATCATAATCAAGTGTGGGAGTTGTTCAAACCACCCAATGGGGTAGAACCCATTGGATGCAAGTGGGTGTACAAGAGGAAAAGAGGACCGAACGGAGGGTTGAGACCTTCAAAGCGAGGCTAGTGGCCAAAGGGTATACTCAGAAAGAAGGGATCGATTATGAGGAGACCTTTTCGCCTGTAGCTATGCTTAAGTCCATCCGTATTCTCTTGTCGATCGCTGCGCACCTAGATTACGAGATTTGGCAAATGGATGTCAAGACAGCTTTCCTTAACGGAAGTCTTGACGGGATAGATATCTATATGTAACAGCCCAAAGGTTTCATTGAAAAAGGCCAAGAGCACCTCGTATGCAAGCTTAAGAGATCCATTTATGGACTTAAGCAAGCATCGCGTACTTGGAACCAGTGTTTTGATCAAGTGATTAAGTCTTATGGGTTTGATCAAAACGAGTTCAAAAGTTGTGTGTATAAGAAGCATGACAGAACTGCGGTGGTATTCTTAGTATTATACGTAGACGATATTCTGCTCATTGGAAACAATGTAAAGGTATTGTCAGACGTAAAGGTATGGATGTCAAAACAATTTGATATGAAGGACTTAGGGGAAGCCGGTCACATCCTTGGGATCAAGATCACCCGCGATCGCAAGAAAAAGATGTTGGGCTTATCGCAAGCTTCATACATTGACACTGTTTTGAAGCGTTTCAGCATGCAAAATTCCAAGAAAGGTTTTGTACCTTTTAGGCATGGAATCCATCTATCGAAAGAAATGAGCCCTAAGACACAAGCGGAGATAGATGACATGAAAGGTGTTCCGTACGCTTCGGCCGTAGAAAGCCTTATGTATGCAATGCTGTGTACGAAACCGGATATCTGCTTTGCCGTGGGCATGGTGGCGAGATATCAAAGTAATCCCGGAAAAGGCCATTGGACTGCCGTAAAGTGCATCTTGAGGTATCTGAAAAGAACTCGTGAGCGGATGCTGATTTACCAGTCAGATAGTCTTGTGCCCGTGGGATACACGGACTCGGATTTCCAATCAGACATAGACTCAAGAAAGTCAACCTCGGGTAATGTGTTTTGCGTGGGAGGAGGAGCCATTTCATGGAGAAGCGTTAAGCAGAAATGCATCGCCGATTCGACCATGGAAGCCGAGTATGTAGATGCTTGTGAAGCAGCGAAAGAGGCAGTTTGGCTCAAGAACTTCTTAGTGGACTTGGACGTTGTTCCGAATTTACCCGACAAGATAATTGTCTTTTGTGACAATGCCGGAGCAGTAGCAAATTCAAAGGAACCGAGAGCCCACAAGGCCAGCAAACACATAGAAAGAAAATACCATCTTATACGAGAAATCGTTAAGAGAGGAGATATAGAGGTGGCAAAGATAGCGCCGGGTGACAACCTAGCGGATCCATTCACAAAGGGTCTGCCTCAGAGTACATTCGAGAGACATGTGGATGGAATGGGAGTCAAGACTATTGCCAATCTGCTTTAAGTATAAGTGGGGGGAATTATTAGGTTAGTGTAGGTTGACATGAGATGTCACGTAGAGCTACTACACTAAGACATGCATGATGTATACTAAAAAGCAGACTTTAAGTATAAGTGAGAGATTGTTGGAGTTATACGTGAAAGTATGCTTTTACTTTGTATAACTCGTGTATCAAACACTTGTTTATGAGAATAATTCTTTTATCGCATATGCTTTAGATATGATTTAATGTTGATAATTATTGCAAACAGTTCGTAATAGTACTAGTTACATTGTAGTTAATGTGGTGATACCCGATCACGGAAGACAACATTACCAGTTTCCTTGTAACTAAATGTACATTTTCACGACCTAGGTGGAATTGAACAATCCGCCGTGAAAGGTCGATGTGTAAGTCTCAGATTGGTCTGTCTTGACTAAGAGATTGCACTAGCACATTTAGTATGTGTTGAAGAGGACCTACAGCGAGGATAAATTCTTCTGTTCTGAAGTGTGAAGAATTAGACCTCAGTGGTTGTTGATTTTTTAATCTCCGTCACTTAAATAGGACCGTGTGTGCTTAATGGTTACTGCTTTGATTCATGTTGGGTGAGAATCATTGTGACTTCAAATCTTGTGCTTTGGGCAGTAATATTAATCATACGATGGTTGCTAAGATTTAATACGGAGAAACGCGTGCGAGTACGGCTCGTGTGATTAGTCCCCTTGGTGGGCTCAGAAGTTTTATCGTACCAAATCTTGTAAGTGAAGAATCAGTTTCTTCGGTACGGATAATAATGTTGAGCGGTCTTTACTCCAAGGTGAAATATATTAATTAATTTAGAGTTATTCAGAAGCTTAATTAATTAATGGACTTGATAATCTTAAACGCGGGAAATAATAACTGGGAGTCCATATTATCGTAATATGGATTAAGATGGATAGTGCAATATTAATTTATTAGTGGTAATAATTAATATTAATGGATTGAATTATATTGGGGTTCAATATTGAAATTCAGAAGTCCATTAGGAGGTCCAATCTTAATTCTCCTTAAAGACCCCTCAAGTAGCCCATTAAGTGGCCCAATAATGATAAGATGATTAATATAAAAAAAAAAAATGCTGATTTTTCAAGGGTGATTTTAGAAAATATGGCCTATTTAGGGGAGAAAAGATTTTGTTGATTTTCTTGGAAAGATATTATGGAAGATATGTATTCTTGGAATACAAGTATATCTCATATATTCAAGAAGATACAAATCTTGGTTATTCCCCTATAATTTTCGAAAATTACTAGTAAATAAGGTTAGTGAGATTTTTGTGAAAATTTTATTATGGAAAAAAGAATATATGAGATATATTCAAGATTTCTTAGAGTCTAAGAAAAGATTTTCTCCAAGGCCCAATATTCCTCAAATTTTCGGCCACTATGCTTTATAAATAGGGGGTGATTATTTCATCCCCAAGTATATAATTTCATGTGTTGGAAAAATCAAGAGCATATATATTTTTCTTTTTCCTTAGTTATTTAAATTACTTGAAAACATCTCCCACCGGTGATCAAGTAAGGCGAAAGGGAAATACTTGAGAAGGCTTTTGGGTTGATAAAGCGAGATCATGATTGTCCCGTTTATTCAAAGGTCAATTCTACAAGAGGTACGTAAGTCACATAAATTCTTGTTTATTCCGCCTAGATTTTATGTGAATTAATTCAACATGCATGATGTTAAATTAGTTGTTGGAATTATTATTTGAATTAATTAGGATTAATTCATGCTAGTAATAATTGAATTTAAATTCGTATTTAAATTTCATCCCGAATAGATTCCGGGCACCACTATTTTCCCAACAAGGACGACCTTATCACTCTTTAATAACTATTAGGCTTAACGAGAGAATTTAGAAAGAGTTAATTAATCTACCGGTTTATCTAAGGTGGACGACCGCATCACCTTAGTTTAAATTAGGGTCTCGTTAATTAAGCACAATCTATTAACTCGTTAGTGGATTAGTGAAGTCGATTGCTAGGATAAAGTATTAGGGTTTTAATTCTTGAGCTTTTATCTTACAATCTTTAACTTTAGGTTATTTCTTTTGCGTCACGATTATCTTGATTATGTACCTGCTCCGTTAGTATACGTAGGAATTCCTATCCTGAGCATCACCATCACATACTTGAAAACACACTTTTACGTTCTTAGTTTAATTTTCTTTTTTGCATTCGTAGAATAATTTAGTTTCTTTTAATTAATTTTCAAAAAAACTAAAAACTACACTCATATTATTACGACGCGTAGATCTTCAGGGATCTATTCACATACACTCCATCCCTTGGGTTCGATAATACTTGGTCGCTATACTTACTCATACTACAGTGAACCCGTACGCTTATGGGGAAACTACTACTAGTAAAGTTTGTATTTTCGGCTTCAAGTCAATGGTCCGTCAACATCGATCTTGCTCTGCATCTCCTCCACCTTCCGCAGGATCGCCAATAACACGGCCCCCTGCGTAGCCTACTCGGGAGTTATCTCGACCGGGGCGTTGTGGCCTAGACCGAGATGGTCGTGCCTGGGGCGCGTGGACGGTTCCTTTTGAGCAGTTCGCTTTGTGCGAAGTTGAGCTTTCGTCTGGCAGAATTTGCGGGGGACGTGTCCCTGATTTTTGGGGCCACATGTGCAGATGACCGGGTCAGGGAGCCCGTGTTATAACTGGTCGGTGGGGCTGACGAGAATGGGTGCCAGGGCGGGTCCGAACTCTCCAATCGATCAAAAACTCATGGGGTGTGGGCCACTGTCCGGAGCCGTTGTCGCAAGTCATAGCCCTGAGAGCGGACTGGGCTGTTCTCGCCCTATTGTTCGGTCATTTTACGCTTGCCCTTAGCTGAACGGGTCAAGGGCGCCTTCCTAGGAGCCGTTGGAGCACTCTGGATGGTTCTTAGCTCCTCTCCTCTCCTCATGAGGATGGCTATGACAGATGCCACCTACTCTGGGTTTTCATATTCCTGAATGGGGAATGGGAGTAAGCCTCTTTGGGGCGTATCCTGGGCCGCCCTGTGCTCACGTCTGGGGGAGGCCCCATTTGAGCTGGCCTGGGCCGCCACCCGTGCCGCCATTCCGGCTTGAGTTTTTGCAGTTGGAACCACAGTGGAGTTTGGGTTGGCCGATGCCCGAGCTGCCCTGGTTGCTTTTTCCATTTCTCGTGGAGTTTTTCTTTTAAGGGTCCAAGATAGACTTTGGATCTCCTAAACAGTGAGTGTTTCTTGAAATTTCTGAGTGAAAGGTTTGGATACCTAAAAGGTGTGTTGTGTGTGTTAAGTGTAGATGTTGTAATGAATGTTAAAACACTAACTACAATAATTTGGAAAACAAAGTATAGTTTAGAACAGTGGAAGACTAAAATACACAATTGCAAGATGAAATACTTTTTAACACAAACTATATAAAATAGTTTGTGCTAGCCTTATGGCGAAAAATTCGCTATAACAAAGGTAGTGAAAGTTGTGTGAAAGTAAAATCGTTCACAACGGAAACAAGACTCGATATCACCTATCAAATCTAAATTGGCTAAGTGTATAAACTATACACCGTCAAAGTTGATCTCTCTATCTAAAGATATATGATTGATCACAAGTTATGCGAGATGTACTAAACTTCTAAGCATAACATAAACGTTGGAATAATTATCCTATCACCTTTGAACTCAGGATCAACACTAGAGTAGGTATACTCGTTTATTCCACACTCTGACATTGAAGATTTCGGCCTCTATTTATAGATGGAAATCTTCATCCTAAAATAACTTCATGTAACTTTCTCCATGATCTTTTATTAACCGTCCATGATCTTATCTTTATTCTGATGATATTGACTATAACTGTCTGATCTAGATCGTTCTATAGATTATGGAATAGCCTGAATCGTGTAGGTCTTTGTAGAAACTTCTGGAACTCGTAACCGCTCTATGTTGCAATCAATGTTTGCAACCTTCACTGCAACATTGAGTCTTCCAGATTCTTGTAGATCCTTCTAGATCTTCAACCTGCATGTCAAAACATCTAAAGCAATATTTGATCATAAAGTGTTAGTTAATGAGAAGAAAGGGCAAATTCATGTTGTTTCAAAGTAAATAGTGAATACTTCACTACCAACAACATTAACAATCTCCCCCAATTTGACCTTTCTGCTACAACACACGTGATGTATATATTTTTCAATATATAAGTCAGTGATGTATGTACAATAGAGATCCACATCATATTGTATAATTAGTTTTTCACGCTTGTGTAGCAAAATAGCCAAAAAAAACAAGATGCACAACTATAAGTTGAATCACCAAAACCAAGATGAATAACAATAAGTTAATCCATAAAAAATAGAATGAACAAACATTTTCCCACTCAAACAAAATGAACATCATTATATATGCTCATTCAAACAAAATGAGTAACGTAGTGTTTACTCACTCAAATTACAACTTGAAATAGAAATAACTTAAATAAACATCCTATCACTCTAATATAATATTGTCTTTCAGAAATAAAAACTAACTAACTGAGCTAGCAAATTAAAAGCATAAAACAAAACAAGAGTACTTAGAGATACACAACAAGGAACTTTGAGATCACAGTATAGACTATACAACTGTAGCCACAAATATCTTGCACTAAGTTCCCCCATAAGTTGTGCTTCCTCCAGTCTCTAACACACTCAGACTTTAGCAGAAATGTCTGGTAAATCTCCATACAACTTATCTTTCTCAGCTTCCTGGATATTGATTGTTGCAAGGTTTGCAACAACATCTTTAGCAGTATATGCACTTCTCCCAGCACCATCAGGTCCAGTTGCAACAGCTTCATTCACAACTGTCCCTCCTTCTTCAGCCACAACATCAGCAGGTTCAGCATCTCCATCCATCTCTTGAATCACAACTCCTCGAGCAGCAACTGGTACTCCCCTTGTTGTGGTAGAAAGTAGATTTTCCCAGTAATTCTTAAAAAATTGGAGCTCATTTATAGAGTCCTGAAAGTGTCTTAGCTATGCTTGGATGAACTCAGGTGAGATATTCAAGGAATATGCAGCAGGAGCAAGGATGTTGCCAGGTATGTTTCCAGCATTCTGAGCAGCATTTTGTTCAGGAACGGGGTCAGGAACAGGTTGGCCTTCTTCTGTAGCTTCTTCATCATCACTTACCTGTAAAGGCAAGTCTACTACTCTATTTCCAGACAAAAGATAGTGAGATATGCTCATCAGACTCACTCTCCCCCTCAACAGCTCATTCTTCCTATGGATAAAGTTATGACTTCTCAAGTAGCCATATATCAACACAGGATAAGGCAGATTGCCTTTTTCATAGATCTTTCCAGTAAATTTCATCATGTGATGAAAAATAACCAATCCCAGATTGAAATTCTTCATCACACCTATTCTATACAACAACACAGCTTGATCTCTGGTTAATTGGGTTGAGTTGGTGGATGGTATCCAATTATACACAACAAGTTTATGTAAAACTGAATACAGAGAAGTAAGAGAGGCAACAAGCATATCTTTTTCCCATTTGTTCACTCTACCCCCAGTAAGAACATGTATTATTTAATCAATGTGGGGAGCTTCATCTTCAAAAATATTCTCAACATGCAGAAATTCATTAATAAGCTCAGGGGTGAATGGAACATCTCTATCTCTAAACCTTACTGTTCCATATTATCTAGAATTCCTCCTAGCATGATCTTCCTTGAAACAAGCATAAAACTCATAAACCCAATCAGTAACAAAGGCATCAGCAAAGGTTACAGCATGCATCAAATTCCTTTCCTCTAAGTATATAACCAGACCCTTAGATTCAAACTCATCAATGTTAATTTTTCTTTCAATTAACAAATTTCTTTTGCTTAACCTAGAGATCCTTTGTTCAAGGGATTCATCATCATCATCATCATCATCAGTACTAGCTTGTTTAAAAAAGTGTTCAGATTCATTACCTCTGTTAGAATCAGTCTTGGTCTTTTCAGAACTGCTCTCAAGGCTGCTGTCATCATCCTCTGGTTCTGGTACTGCTGCACTTGTTCTAGCAATATCAGCAACATTCTCAAATCTCTTCTTTGTTCTCAGTTCAACTCTGGCTCTTCTTCTCAGTTCGAAGATAGACACATCACTCTCATCAGAAGCTTCTTTGCCTTTGGTTTGAGGACCTCCAGCTTCACCATCAGTTGAGTCCTTTGGGCTTGACTCTTTCTCAGATTCAGAAAACACCTGAATAGGGTGTACAGCAACATCTCCTTCATCATCCCTCTTCTTCCTTGAAGTTTTAGCATAGTTTACCTTCTTCCTTGCTCTTCCAGAACGTCTCCTTGATTGAGAAGGGCTTCTCTTTCTCTTTCCACCCATTTTCTTCTTCACAGCCTTAGCAATTGGAATAGGCTCAGAATCCTCAGACATTGAAGAATCAGTTTTGGGTGATTCTTCTTTGTCCTCCTCTGGCATTTCCACATCAGGCTCTTCGGCATTAGGGCTTTGTTCCCTAGTTTCCTCAACAACAGTCTCCTCAGCAATGGGAGCATCCTCCATAACCTGGTCATCTGCTTCAACAGCTTTTGAAACATTATTAGTAGCAGGGGTTTCGTTTTAGTGTGAGGATAGTGGAATTTCAGTTTGGGCAATCGAAGAAGTGCCTTAGATTTGAGGAATAGGTGAAGTTTTTTGGGTTTGGTTCAAGTGGGAAGAAACATCGACTTCAATCGAGCCAATGGTCAGCTTAGGAACAATAGAAGTTCCCTGAAGACTTTGGGCAATCCAATGAGCGATTAATTCAAGTTGATCGACCGTCGCATCAGAAGGGATATGGATATTCATAGGAAAGGCTCGGACTGGGGTTTGAGATGGAGGTGGTGTTGCGCTCGATGATGGAACAACTGGTGCAGCATCCTGGGTTGAGGTCATTTCTGCGAGAAGGTTGAGAGGGTTTGAGGATTGAGAAGGTGGAGAGTTCGAGGGAGTTTTTGAAATGTGAGAAGGGTTTTTCCTGTTTCCAGCCATTTAAAGGGTTTTTGAAAAATAAATGATAATGAAATATGGAATAAAAGAAAAACAATTTAATCTAGAAAGTGAACACCAATCTTCTCAACACTATTCGAAATATCCAACTTTTTTACTCAAATACGAACATATAGAGGATTAAACAAGGAACATATGGAATATTTATAGGAGATGAAATACGGAAGTTATTTTTTGTAACCTGACTTGGTCGGAGTTTTTCGAAAAATATTTTTCTACTCCCCCGCAAGAGTACGGGATCGTCGTAGTAATGAAAGTAGACTTGGACCAAGTAGTTATCGAACCCAAAGGATTTAGGAGTGCAGTGGAGCCCTAAAGTTGTGCGTTGATATGGTACTATAGTGACGAGCAAGTAGGCATATGAAAATTAAAATAAGCAAGAATTAAATCTAGAAATCAATTAAACAATTAAACTAACTTTCAATCAAGAAAGTGTAAGAGAGAGAAATGCTTCGAGTGTCTTCACAATGTAATCCACTAGTGTGTGTGATAAATTCACAACCTATCATTGTCTTTTTCTAGATGTTTGCTAAGAGCGATCACGAAAGTGTGTAGACCAATCCCTTTTGAGGCCTAGGTGAACAACGTGGACCAACTAGCAACTCCTAATTATGCCCCATAAGCTCCTAAGATCGTGAATATCTAAAAACACGCGATGCATCTCTAGAATTCCCCCTTCACTAAGTACCCGAATATTCAAATTAAGATACCTAATGTCTAATGATGGGGGATCTAGCAACCGACCCCCTCTCGGGCAACCGATTACTATTTAACTCAAATTAATTACCCAAAGCTTTCACCTAAATACCAATCATGCATACCCAACTCTCGTTGCAATACACAAAATTAAATACCTAAGCTAATAAAATCAACTAATTAATTGAGACATACAAAGCCCATCAATAGAAACTTTCACATCAAGAAATAAGCATAATCAAAGCTATAAATCCATCAACACACTAATTTCATACATTGATTCAACACTCAAAGCAAAGAGAATTAGCTCATGGTTCTAGAAGAGACATCCATGGCTAATAAGCTAAAATAACAAATAGAAATGAAATTAACCATTAAAACTTGAGATAAAAGAAAGATATCACCTCTAATGATCTTCAAAGCATAAATCCTTACAAGAAATGTAAACACTACCAATTGAAAGCTTAATCTAAGTTAATTCTATACTAGAAATTGAAAGGAAAATCAAAAGAAAAAAATAAAAATAAAAGAAGAAAAATAAACTAGGGGAATTAGGGTTCTTGTGTGTGATTCTCCTTTAAAATCTCAGAAAAGTTGTATATATAGTGTGGGAATGAGGGTTTGAGACGAATTTGCAATTAAATCCCTGAAAAATGATGAAAATCTGAATTTTTACCAAATTTGCTGAGTTGACTCGGGCTTGACTCGGCCCAACTCAGTTAAAATAGGCACAAATATCCTCCAACTCGGCCCAACTCGGTTCCAACTCAGCTGGACTCAGTGCGAATTTGGCTCTCCACGAATTCATACCGGTTTGGCTCTTTTGTATCGGTCGGTGTGTTTTGCCTCAAACCGGTATTTTGGCTACGGGTCTAGTGTATCGGTTTGGACGTGAGTGTATCGGTTTGGACATTTTCTTGTATCGGCCGATATGGGCTGAGCCTTTCTGCAACTTCCGGCTTCGGAGCTTTCGGCGGGTAGACTTCCATAATTCCGGTGCGACGGCTTTCCGGCACGACGTGCGACTTCGTCTTCTCCGACGTGAAGCTGGTGGCGTGAATTGTTCTGGATTCCGGCGCGAGATGAGCAGCTTTTGTTCTTGAAATTCCGGCAACGTACTCCTTAAATTCCGACGTGGCTTCGACTTTCCGGTGACGCATTTCAGCTCTCTTCAAATTACGGCATCGAAGCTATTCCGCGCGAGAATTAGAAGCTCTTCCTCCTACGAAAATGGCGTGAAAGCTTGATAAGGAAAATGCAATTTTCTCTCTCCAATTACAAAGTGAAAAGGCTGATTTGTGCTTAAAGAAGTGGGGCCCATCTTCCTTATTTCTTTCTATGGTCAAAATAGGCGTGGGGTCCAATAACAATAATGGCTGCATTTCATTCTTTCATCAAGTATTCACGTGAGCTGCTACTCCACAAAGCAATTCAACTCTCATCTCAATTAAATTAGGAAATGGGCCTTTGACTTTTTTTTCTTTTGGGCCGCCACTTTCTGGGCCTTTAATTTTGGGCCGAGAATAAATTCCTGAGCTCAAATAAATAGCTGCAAAGATTAAATTGAGCCCAATTAATTCCTTCTCGATTTTTCTCTTCGCTCGACCTCAATAAAATAAAGGCTCGTATTTGCTTCTAAAAATACTCAATTTCCTGCAAAATAAACACAAATGCCTTTCTCGACAATTAAGCATATTAAATCAATTTAATGTAAATAATTGCAAGAAACTCAATAAAATAAGCAATTTAAGTGCACGAATTTCGAGCAAAAATCACACTAATCATAACCCACAAAAGAAAAATATGCAATTAAGAAGTGAGAAGTAACCACTCCCCCATAAATAGATCGTGGGTTCTTCATGCTCTTAATTTTTTAATTTTAATTAATTAAATTAACAAAAATACGCACGAAATAAATAAATGAAAACATGGGCTTAAACATGTGATATTTAAAAACAAATCCCTGAAAAAATCGGTTAATAATTTTGACTTGGAAAACATATATGAACTGCATATGATGTTGCATTCAAAATTGGAACACACACTTCAACATTGGTTAAAACATCCAATGTCGCATTTTTCATCAAACAACTTTAGCATTTTTATTCACATTGATCCATCTTTTCAAGAGAGTGCTTCGTAGCAGCGAACTCCGTGCCCCATAATTACTCAATGGATTTGTGACATATTGATGTTTTACTAATCACTTTTTGAAAAGAAGACGTCGTAGTAGCAAACTCTGTGCTCCATAGTTACTCGGTGAATTAGTTACATCTTGATGTGTTTTTTCAAATACAAAACTTATTATATGTTTGCGAAATGTGATTCCTCTTTATTTTTACATAACAATCATACTTGGTCCAGATTTATTTTACAAAGGAATTATAAAACAGAAAAAACAAGGATTATCTTTAAGTAAAACATGCATATAGCCTGATGTTGTTACAAATATTTGAGCATATATAACAACATCCGCTTCACAGTTACTCAGATAGTGCACATGCCATGAGATTTCCTCAAGAATGAGAAGCTCTCATTCTCAAGAGCTTTAGTAAACACATCAGCAAACTGATTTTTAGTAGATATGTATTCTAACTTCACAATATTTTTCTCTACAAGATCCCTTATGAAATGATGTCTAATACTTATGTGTTTAGTGAGTAAGTGTTGAACTGGATTTTTCAAAATATTGATTGTACTAGTGTTATCACAATATACAGTTAAAATGTCACTCTATAAACCATAATCACTAAACATTTTACTTAACCAAAGAAGTTGTGTACAGCAACTACCTGCAGCAATGTACACAGACTCTGCAGTAGATTGTGATACACAATTCTGCTTTCTACTATGCCAGGAAATCAGGTTATTTCCCATGTAAAAACAACCACCACTCGTGATTTTTCTATCATCAATGTCTCCAGCCCAGTCAGCATAACTGTATCCAATAAGTGCACTGCTTGTGTCTTTGGTATACCATATACCAAGATCAGTTGTACCAGCCACATATCTAATGATCCTCTTGACAACATTCAAATGTGACTCTTTGGGACAAGCTTGGTACCTAGCACAAACACAAACACTGTACATTATATCTGGTCTACTTGAGGTTAAGTAAAGAAGACTACCTATCATGGATCTATACAAAGTTGGATCAACATCTTGTCCAGCAGTGTCCTTACACAACTTTTGTGTAGATTACATAGGTGTTTTCATGACTTTTGAGTTTTCTAATCCAAACATTTTCACTAAATTCTTTGCATACTTATTCTGAGAGAAGAAAATACCTTTGTCAGATTGTTTGATTTGAAGTCCTAGGAAGTAATTCAAATCACCTACCATGCTCATTTCAAATGTTGTTGTCATTGCTTCAACAAACTTGTTTAACATGATGTTACAAGTTGAACAAAAAACAATGTCATCAACATATTTTTGAGCTATTAGCAAGTCCTCTCCAAAATGTTTAATGAACAAGGTTCTATCTACCTCACCTCTAATAAAACCAAATTGCAAAAGAAAGTCAGTAAGTCTACCATACCAAGCTCTAGGAGCTTGTTTGAGACCATACAAGGCTTTCTTTAGCTTGTACACATGATCAAGATATTGTTGATTTTCAAAGCCTTTAGGTTGTTCAACAAATGTATCTTCAATTAATATGTCATTAAAAATACAGCTTTTACATCCATTTGATGAAGATTAATGTTAATGTTAATGTAACATGCAATTGCTAGTAACAATCTAGTAGATTCAATTCTAGCAACAGGTGTAAATGTTTCATCAAAATCTATAACTTCAACTTGGGTGTAACCTTGTGCAACCAATCTAGCTTTGTTCCTAACTATGTTACCAGACTCATCGTTTTATTCTTGAAGATCCACTTAGTTTCAATGACATTGACATCACCAGGCCTTGGAACTAATGACCAGACACCATTCCTTTCAAACTGATTAAGTTCCTCATGCATAGCATTAATCCAATTCTCAGCTATTAATGCTTTCGTAACATTTTTAGGTTCAGTTTTAGAATAATAACACTGAGCATTAACAACATTGCATATAGATGGCATGCAAACAGACCTTACCACATCAACACGGTTTGCACTTACTCTCCTTCTGGTTTGAACACCAACTGAAGCATCTCCAATGATCTGATTTGAAGGATGGCTTTTGGTAATCCATGTTGCTGGATTCTTCTTTGGAGTATACTGATTGTCCTGTGAAGAATCTGCTGAATCTACAGGGGATGTTGTACCAGTTACTGGAACATTTGGTGAAACGTTCTCTGCTTTCAGTGATTCTTTAGGAACCTCAGTAACCTCATTCACATCTTCAGTATCATTTCCATCCATTAGATTCGTATCATCATCAAACACTACATTCACATACTCCTGAACAGTGTTAGTTCTAAGGTTATAAATTCTATAGGTTTTACTATTTCTAGAATAATGTAAGAAAAAACCTTTATCACTTCTAGAATCGAACTTATGCAGTTGATCCCTATCATTTAGAATGTAATACACACAACCAAAAATATGAAAATATTTCACACTTGGTTTTTTTTGTTCAAGATCTCATATGGGGCTTTATTACTTCCAATTCTAAAATAGACTCTATTAGAAATGTGGCATGCTGTATTTAATGCTCCAGCTCAAAATTTCTTAGCAAGTTTATTTTGAATTGAGCATTACTCTAGCCATCTCTTGAAGAGTTCTATTTTTCCTTTCAGCAATCCCATTTTGTTTTGGAGTTTTAGGAGAAGAAAACTCTTGGACAATACATTTCTTATCAAAAAATTCTGAAAACATGCTATTTTCAAATTCCCTACCATGATCAGCCCTAATCCTGCTAACTTTCAAGTTAAAAAAAAGAAGTTTTAAATCTCTTGTAAAGAACTTTAAAAGCATTAAAAGTCTCAAATTTTTCTCTTAGAAACTCAATCCAGGTATATCTAGAGTAGTCATCAACCACAACCGGTGAATATTTCTTACCACCAATGCTTTCAGTTTTCTTAGGACCCATAAGATCCATATGCAGTAATTCAAAACAGCGATGTGTTGTGCAACGTGATAACATCTTATGCGACACTCTTATCTGCTTACCTCTTTGGCATGAACCACATACAGTAGGTGTAAGTATCTTTAGGCAATCCTCTCACAACTTCAGATTTGCCCAGTTTTTGCATGACTCTATAATTTGCATGTCCAAGTCTTTGATGCCACAAGACATTATCATCAAAATTTGATAAATGACACGCATTATTTGTTCCAATTAAATAACAATTATCAGCTGACCTATTACCAGTCATTAGACACTTATTATCCTTGTTTAGAACATAACATGAATCTTTATTAAATTCAACATGCAAATTGTCATCACACAATTGACTTATACTAAGTAAATTAGCAAGTAACCCATCAACATGAAAAACATTCGTAAGCTTAGGAAAACCTTCAACATTCAAAGTTCCCTTTCCAATGATCTTTCCTTTTGATCCACCACCATATATAACAGTCCCACCATTACAAGGTTCATAATCAGATAAGTAGTTAACATGACCAGTCATATGTCTTGAGCAACCATTATCAAAATACCAGAAATCGGGCACACATGCTTTCAGAGAAGTTTGAACATTACAAGTAACATGTTCTTTCTTTTTCCTAGCATATTTTGACCAGTGTTTCTTAGAATGTGAAGACATTTCAGACAACACTTTCTGAATTTCCAGATCCCTTTTCATCTTTTGACAATAAAGACGAATATGATCAATTTCAGAACAATAGTGACATACATACTTCTTAACAGGTTTTTCAATCACATGTACTTTTGCTTCAGCTAAAAACTCAGTTTTTCCTTTCACAAATTTCACAGGATTATTCACACAGTTAGAAGTTGACTCACCAAGATAGCCTAGACCATGTTTACTAGACTGACCATTTTTTAAAGAATCACTTACAACAGAAGAGCTCTTAGAATATTTCTTAAACTTAAAGTGGAATTTTTCAATTCCTCTTTTTGTTTAGAAATTTCTAAAACTTTTCTTGTTAAAATAACTTCCAACTTGGTCACAGTCTCTCTAAGATCATCATTCTCTTTAGCTATACTAGAAACATCATCTTTTATATCATCAGACCCTGTCTCATCAACACACCCATTAAAAAACAATTCAAATTTGAATGATTTTTGACAAATGTTGTTTCTGATGCTTTAACATCTGAAACAACATCTGTGTCTGAATCATCCAGATCATCATTTAAAGAATCATCATAATCAATTCTAGCAGAAAAAGCTAATTCCTCATCTTTTGAACCTTCAGGTTCATCATCTGAGTCATCACTAAAAGTAACATTGAAATTCAGTTTCTGTCTTAACCTGGTATTTGCACACTCATTTGCATAGTGTCCAAATCCAGTGCATGCATCACATCTAACTGATTTTCTAAATTTAGGATCATACCTTGATTTGTTACTTTTGAAATGTCTGGATTGATTCTAATCCTTTTTTTTTTCGGGTCAGATGGTGTGTTATTGAAAGGAGTCCTCGGTTGAACATTCCCTCTGGATCTGTTCACCTTCTTCTTCTTCAAGTAGGAGTTGAATTTCTTTGTGAGGAGTGCAATGTGTTCAGGAGTGTTGTAACATTGGTCTAAAACATCTTCATCAGACTCAACCTCAGTCACAAAGGACTGATTTTCAGTATTAGAAGATGTTTCACCTTTCAACAACCTTCTTTTCTTCACTTGCATCTTCTGGTTGAGTTGTGTTCATCTAATACGTTTTGAGAATACTTACAAGCTCGTTTTGACTGAGAGTATCCGTATCCTTGGCTTCTTCAATAGCACAAATTTTTTTGCATCGAATCGTTTAGGAACCGAACACAAAATTTTGTGTACAACTCGTACATTGGAAATTGGATCTCCAAGTGCGTGTGATTCGTTGATAATCTCACTCAGCCTTTCATTGTAAGTTGTGATCGTCTCATCGTCCTTCATCCTTAGATTCTCAAACTTGGTCCCAAGCATTCAAAGTTTGGTCCTACGAACACTTCCACTTCCTTCACAATGTTCTTGAAGCCTCTCCCATGCATCTTTAGCGGTGGTACATATTGATATGATCTTAAACATAGATACATCAACAGAGGTAAAGATAGCATTAAGAGCTTTAGAATTGTAGCTCACCGTCGTGGTCTCCTCATTAGTCCATTCAATCTTCCGTTTGACTCTTGTCTCGCCATCATCATCTGCTTGATTTCTGGGCCATTCCCAGCCAGTCAGGACACTTCTCCAAGCACGTTCATCAATAGATTTGATGTACATGTGCATCTTAGGTTTCCAATAGGCATAGTTGTTCTCATCAAGAATAGGAGGCCTAAGTTGTGTTTTTACAGGATATTCCATAGCAAAAAGACACACTAAAACACAGGATCTAAACTTAGCACGTCAAGTTTATGGCTCTGGTGCCAATTGAATGGTGTGTCATGTGTGTTAAGTGTAGATATTGTAATGAATGTTAACATACTAACTACAACAATCTTGAAAACATAGTATAATTTAGAACAGTGGAAGACTAAAACACACAGTTGCAAGATGGAATACTTTTAACACAAACTATATAAAATAGACATTCACTATACATAAGAACAACTTGTTCCTTTCCAAAACAGTAGTGTTTGAAGATGGCAACCATTTGTACACACAGAACTTATGTAAAATAGAATATAGACTAGTTAACTTTGCAACACTTAGTCTATTTTCCCATGTTTCAATCTTACCACCAGTTAGAACCTTAATCACTTCATTCATGTCATCCACATAATCTTCAATCATTGACCTAGTCCTTAAAACCATGTTAATAGTCTTTTAACACCTTTACACCACACAATTCCATAATGCTTAAACTTTGTTTTGCCTATATTCTCTTTCAGATTGACATAAAATTCATATATCCATTCAACAATGTATAGAGTAGCAAATTCCAGAGTATGCAACAATGACCTTTCCCCAAAGAATTCAACAAGATTTTGTTCTCTAAAATCAGACTTTTTGATAACTCTTTCACCAACTAAGACTCTTGTCCGAATTTTTCTAAAGTTATCACTTTTAGCGTCATTGTATCATAATTATCATCATCAAAGAAAGGTTCAGATAATACCTTAGCGCTAGAATCAGATTCATCAGAGGAAGGTTCACTCTCTCCTTGTTCAGATTATGTGTTCTCAATGTCCTCACTTTCTTCAGCCTTCTCAGATTCAGACTCCCCTGATGTTGCCATAGGTGAGGCACTATTTTCAGAAACACTCAACTTTGGATCAATTTTCTTCTTTCCTTCAAGTCCTAACTTAGGCAAGAGGAACATTCATCTCTGAGTTAGAATCAGTAACATTGACTAGCTCAGATTGAATTTTCTTAGTCACTTCCTTCTCAGATTCATCATCTTTCTCCTCTTCAGTGCTTCCATCAATCAAGACCAGTTCGAAAGTATCACCAGTCTTCTTTGATCTTTTTTGGACACAACATAGTCCTCCTTAAATAGCTTCTATGAAACCAAGGAAAGAAACTCAAGCAAACTCCCTTCTCTCCCCCTCAATTTTCAGCCACTTCATTTCCAAAGAAGAAGAAACCTTGTTTCTTCCATTCTCAACCATATGAGGTCTCTAATCTCAAGTATAAAGCTTACATTAGTGTTGGTGTGAAGATTTAAAGTCGTCCCCAAGCAAAAAATTAGCCATATTTTCTCCCTCTCTCTTTCGAGTTCATGGAAACTTTGATCTTCATCTTCTAACTTCATCTTTTATTTTATTTTAGCTCAAAATAAGGGATTTCTTCAAAGGAGCCATCATCCCCATCAAGAACTAAAAGATTGAAGAGCTAATAAGACCCTCTAGCTTAAGAAGACAAGTCTACAAAGGTTGTAAAACCCTTTAACTCAAAACATAGTTAATATGAATGCTTTGCTTTGAAATGTTTATGTAAATGTTGCTTGCTTAGAAATCATGAAACTCTTAGGGCTATCCTACTTTTGAATTTTAAAATACATGATAAATAGAGTCTTGAATGATATGTATTAAGGTGTTAAAATATTAGTGGCATGATAGTTGTGAAATAGGAAATACAAGTGAAAATATGCACACAAATCACACATTGTAAACAGTAAACTTACCTTCTGTACAAAAGCTCGAACTTGAAATACTATGTATTTTGGAAAAGTGTTTATATGGCATGAAACTAAATCAAGTTAGCTTTTACTTTCCACTAGTTTTAGTCTACTTGGAATTTTCTTTGATAAGTTATGAATTTTTAAAGAATATGTGACGAAACTGCTACGTTTTTCACTTCCATGAGCAAAAATGTATCTTTCGGACCAACTTTAGATTTTTTTTTAAATATGATAAAATACTACATGAAGTTAGCTATATCCATGAATTTTCTCATGATTTTTACATAAGTATAAATAGTTTTACCAAAATTATTTATAACACTGCGCACATACTGGAAGCTACTGTAAGTTTCTGGAACAAACTGTCACGTTTTAAAGACGAACATAGAACTCATATCTTATTAAAATAAATGACATGAAGCAAATTTTATATGTTAATTACACTTCAAAATTTACCTATTGTGTAAATTTCATACTTATTGGACATGTTTTAATATTTCTCAAAAATGGTTAAAGTTAAGGGACGAACGCCCCAAAGAGCAAACTACACGTCTTCGGATTCATTTTCCCCAAACTATTTTCCTTGTTTTAACTTAAGAACTAACTTCTTTTCTTGCTTAACTCTATGAAAAAGATAGGAATTAACTTAAGACACTTAAATGTTATGTGAATACATGTGAATGATGTGCTGTTTAGTGTTAGTTTTAGAGTAAGGACCATATGTTTCTATGTGTGTCCTTAAAGAGAAAAGAATAAGGAAAACCTTATGAAACTTCAAAATACTTAAGTATACTAAACATACCTAGATGAGAATTCATGTTCCAAGTAAACACTAATCACTTTAAAAGCTTTTGGTTAACTCTATAAGCGATAAAACACTAAATAAAGTACAAGTCCTTATCAGACTGACTTGTATGAAATTTTAAGAAGATTTCAAAGACGTTAATAACTAAAGTAAATAAGAATGTGCTAGGTTGTGTACGGCCACAGTGATGAGGATATTGACGAGTGAACGAACGGGGGATAAATTTTACGAAAGGAAAGTGTTTAAGGTGTGTGACATTTACTGTATTACCTTGAATGCTATATAGATTGTTGGTGTATGCGAATGAAAATGTTTTGACCTTCGGATTGGGTTACAAGGTTATTACATGATGTATGGTATCTCAAATGATATATAGTGGTCTGGCTTGTGTAGCTAGGCGCCATGATACCAACAGACGAGTTATCTCAAACGATACACAGTGGTCTGTCTTGTGTAGCTAGGCGCCATGATGCCTACGACGCGAGTTATCTCAAATGATGCGTAGTGGTCTAGCTTATGTAGCTAGGCGCCATGATGTCTTCGGGCGAGCCGACAGGCTATATAAGAAGTAGTATCTAAAATGGTACGTAATGGTCTGACTTGTGTAGCTAGGCGCCATGATGCCTTCGGGCGAGCCTATAGGCTATATGATATGAGAAAGAAAGAAAAATATTTTTATAAAATGATATGTTTGCCTACTGCCAATCTGTATAGTAGCATACAGGTCACCCACGCTGAGAATTCAAATCTCATCCCCTACTTTTAACAATTTTTAGGATATAACGAAAGGGAGCTCGAGCCAGTGGATGCGTGATACGAGCCCGGTGGTATTATGGAATTGATATTTAAGACTTATATGCACTAATACTGTTTACAATGATAATTATTCATATATCGGGATGACAAACAAGTATGGTCTCCCGATGATTAGTTATGTATAATTTTTATGCTTAACATTTGTCTTATGACAAACTTTTTATAAAGATCCTTCCATGAGAATTTTAAAAATAAATAAATGGCCACCGCGTTTCATAATGAAAATGATATATTTCTGCTGTCTATGTGAAGTTGTTTGTGTTTAATACAAAAGAAAATTTTTATTTTGGATTTTTGGTCACTACGCGACGACTCGAATTTCTAGAGTATCAAATCTTCACTTTGAAAAACTGAGGCATTACAATGGGTGTGTATCTTCTCAAGCCAATTTTTATGCACAATCAATTATTTGTTGTCGTCTTGAGAGTTAAAAGAAAAAAATGATTGGAATATTTTTGTCTCGATTCAAATGAAAGATCATGTACATATTCAATAAATGTTGTTTACAAAGAATTTTCTAAAATTTAAAATTTGAAATACTACTACCTTATTTTACTATGAGATTTAATGTGTGTATTCTTCAATGTTTTTTAAAGTTGTAAAACAGTTCATGTTTGATTACAATAATACTATTAACAGTAAATTACTTTTAATTTTTATGGTGAACTTACAAGATAATTAATATTAAAAGTAAAATGTCTATAATTTGAATTAATAATATTACTTTTCTTTTCAATTCGCGAAATTCGTGAATGTATGAACTAGTTCATGTATATACTAGATGTATCATGTAATTTGTGTATAATGTCTATTAGTCCTTTTCATTAAACAATATACCCCCTTTATCCCTTAAGAATAACCACATTTTTTTTTTTGGACGTTTCAAATTATAGCCACATCTCTTCTTTTATTTGAGTAATAAATGCTTGGATGACAATTTTATCCTCAATTAATTAAACTTTAACTTTTTTTAATGTTTTTGTTGTGATTGTATTTAATATGGATAAAATAGGAACATTGCCTAAATTTGACTAAATTTAATGTTTTTTTTTCTTAATTTGTGTGTAAAATCAAATTTGATTATGTTTAAAGGACAAAGGAAGTAAATTGATTATTAACATTATTAACTATTTCAATGGAATAATATTAGTTAATCAGTATTAATATTTTTACTAATAATATTAACTAATTTTACTAAAATATTCAAATGGCGTGTACAAATACTACTCTTTATTATCCATGGTTTCATGTTGCTGTCCAAATATTTTGCATTGTGTATACTCTGGTGTGGTCGTGTATCAACTAATTGCA
Organism: Ballota nigra; assembly: GCA_947034835.1. Lineage (NCBI taxonomy): Eukaryota > Viridiplantae > Streptophyta > Magnoliopsida > Lamiales > Lamiaceae > Ballota > Ballota nigra. The sequence goes on from OX344726.1 coordinate 57,077,676, forward strand.
AATAAATATTAATGAAAAACTAGTGCTACACGTCAACGGTATATTGACACAACGTTTATGTGAACTTGTGTATAACTGCAAATCCCATTGGCCATTTAATATTATTTTTAGGATAAATATTAATTTGCGTGCATAATAGATGATCCTATGTTATTTTCAAATATTATTTTGACACCTACCACGAAAATTAAATAATTAAATAAAACGAAAAGGACAGCGCATGTGAAGATTCGCAGCAGAAATGAGCATCTTCCTCGTTTATTGCCACCATTCCACACGTGCCAACTCACACGTGGGACCCATGCCAACGGTTTATATCTCTCTCCAATCTCTACGAATCGCCCTACTATATAAGTTTACGCGGTTTGTCCCATTGCCCCCCCCCCCCTCTCTCTCTCTCTCTCTCGCTCCGGGGATCTACGTGTATATATATACGTTGTTTATTGGACCTGAAATTTAGGGCGTCGCATTCGCCCTAGCACATTGGATTATCAGAACAGAAATTGGGGGAATCTAACAGGATTTGCGGGCGTTTTAACGGAAAAATGTGGTCGTTTGATTCAGTAGATGAATTTTTATTCACCGCAAGCAGAGGCTTCTGTAGTCCTATTGGTCGCTTTGTTCAGATCCAGGTATGTGTTCGTACTCTTCTTTCTGAAGTTTTAACCGGAACGAAGTGAGGAAACTCAAGTACGGAAATGTGGAATGTTGTTTCTAGTTTTTTTACTCTGCTACTGATTCTGGAGTTGAACAAAAATGTAGTTAGATTGATATTGGCTTTTTTATTTGTATGTTGGTGGTGAATGTGGGTGGTAGCTGTCGCTCTAGTTGTCCTTCAGATCTCATGTTAACTATGATTTACGCTCAGTACAACTGTTCTTGCTAGTAATGGTTTTTTTTTATTAATTTGGAGATGCGACTTTGATGCCAAATATTTTTTGGGTGTTGTGTATGAGTTGGATCTTTCAAGTCTATGATGCCTGGAGCAGTACATTACCCGTGGATATAATATTGGTATTACGATATACGAACAAACATGGAGTATTACGTTATCCACGAATAAATTTAGTTAGATGCTTCCTCTGGTTTTTAGAGAAATACCCTGCTGTAGCATACTGAGTTTTTGTTTCTAATAGTGATCTGATTTGTTACAATAGCTCTCCCATGGCAGTGAATTGAGATATAAACCAAGTCAATCTGACTTGAGCTCTGCTTATATTAGACTTAATGCAACTAAATGATTTTTCTCATGTATTATTACAGTAGCATTACAGGTTCTCAGTGTAGTTACAAAGCTAAGAAACCTCGATAAGTAATATTTAGAACGACAAGAGTGTTGATTATGATTGTCATCTTCTGGATTTGGTTTGTTCATTATTTAAATTTTGGGATAGAAATGGTGGCATGGCATGATTGCATTGCCATTGCCAGAAATATTTACTGCCATAGATTAAAGTCCGCTTTATTGCCTTTTCTTGTTCGATAACGATCTGGATTTATGTGAAGTGAAGTTGGTTAATTTTGTCGTAATTACAAAAAAAATAAAAAAAATCCCAACATATATTAGTCTTCTGCACATTTGGCTTGACCACAGTTATTAAACCCTGTTAGCTATGTAGACACAAAAATGAAGCAAACTCTATCTTAGCACTGTTCTGTTAATATTCAATAGATTTATTGAATTTGGCACTACATGGACAATGTCGGAATTAATTTAAACTGTTGTTCCTGTTTGCAGGGATATTGCATTTGCTTACTCCTTGCCCTTGGCTGGGTTTTGGCTTCTTATGTCAGGTAATTGGGTTTGTTGCCTACTGTTTTGATTAGGTGCTATTGCTAATAGCCTAATATGGTTAAGCTATACACCTCTAGTTATTATGCTAATCAAGTAACAAATTTCTTGTCATAGGAATAAAGAGATAAGACGGATGAAGGAAAGCATAAAAAGAGGCAATAACTTTGCTTTTCTTTGTTATGATATTAATGACCTTGAGCATTCTAATCAGGTCGTTTTGCCAAGGGTTTCAGTTGTAATGCCTTTGAAGGGGTTCGGGGAACACAATTTACATAACTGGAGAACTCAGGTGAACTATTGTTAGAGCCTAATGCACATCCAAATAGGCTTTCAAACCTAATCTACTTGTATTTTCATATAATCGTATACATTTAAATGTTTATAGTCTCACTAATTAATTGCTATAGACTAGGGAAACATTTTCAAAGCAAGTATACTCCACGAAGTAATTTAAGTAGTCCAACTCAAGATCTGTTAGGGCTATCAGTGCTGTGACCTCTATATGCTAGTTAGAGCATCCACCATCGCCCCCATTATTAACACGTTAATGATGGCTCCACATGCCGCATCCCCCCCACATCGCTATTTCGTTAACACCTCTACATTCAGTTTTATATTAATTCTCATTATTGTGGACTCCAATATTAATTCATTTATTTTCTATTCATATTTTACATCAAATAAGTATCAACATATAATATTTTACCCTTTTTAATTGTATTTATTAAAACAGTTAGATCAATTTTTATTTTTTTTTTATTTTTCACAATCTTTAAACTAAACAAAAACAAAAAAAGGAAGAAAAAGTTATGCTAATGTGGAGTGTTAATAACACCCCCTATTAACACCACGATGGATGCTCTAAATCTTGTTTCTGGTAAGTTGCCGTTTATGTCTTCTATTAGTTATAAGGCCAATGAAACATGGTCCTCAGAATTAGTTTTGTTTCAAAAATCTTAAACAAGCTGTTTTTCCAAGTTTTCATGTTGCCCTTACTTTAAATATGTTACATCACCAGACAAGCAAAAGAAGTAAAAAATGTTAGATTTATTTTTTGTGTTGGTTATGCTGCAGGTTACATCTTTGTATGGTGGTCCCCTTGAATTTATTTTCGTGGTTGAAAGTACGGAAGACCCTGCTTACCATGTCGTCTCTCAATTGTTAAAGGATTATAAGGTCTGTTGTTTCTTCACCTTTCTACTCATTTTGATTTCCTATCAAAGCAATATATGGCGTGGATGAAAAATATATCCTTTCTGTACATTTTTGACAATGTAGCGGTCATGTTACTGGTTGATGACCATAAGGCTCAGTTAAGGAATTTTAGTTTGATTAATTTCTTAAAATCTCTACGAATTTTAAATGCCACAATAGATTTTCTGGATTTTATTGTTTTCATAACTCAATGATACAGAATATGCGTTTAAGCTGACGAATTGATTATGCCAATTTTCTTGATTCATTCATGTTTGTGAGTCTCAGGAACATTTTAAGTAATAAGGCTTCATATTGACATTGGTTTTCTTTAGGTCAACTGATCTCTTCTACATAAATACTTTGAACAGAAAGGTTGGCTATTCAATTTTCCCGGGACTTCTGAGTTTGACAATTCTTTGGATGAAATCAACTTTTTTGGTCTATGATATCTGATTACCGTGATGCTAGGTCCTGAGATTACAGTATGCTCGGAGTGAATTATGGTGTTTAAACTAAATCTGTAGTTTTATACTGGTTCGCAATCCAGATATCTTCCCTTTCTTATATGTGACATTTCCTTCGAAGTAGATCAATTACGAACTGGCTTAGTGGGAGCATATTAAGTAGTGACCATAACGGATTTCTTATTTTAACAAAGTAGAAGAAATAATTTGCAAGCTTTCACGTTGAAAGAAAATTAGGACCCTGGAGAACGAGTTTTTTTTTTTTGTTTTTTTTTTTAATAATTTTTTTTTTTATATACACAATGTGCACAAGAGAATGTTATTTCAAGAACTTGAATCTGGACTTTTTTTTTTTTTTTTGTTTTTTTTGTTTAAGATGGAAATATGCCTTTTTTGTTTCTTTGTCAAACTTTTAATTATAAGCTGCATCTTTCCTTTGCTTATTCACTGCCTAGCGTTGCAGTTCAAATAATTCTGTCTCATATGAACATACAAATTCGTGCAGGATGACGTTGAAGCCAAAATTTTAGTATCTGGTCATTCGACAACCTGTAGTCAGAAGATTCATAACCAATTGGTACAGAATGCAATGATTTTTTGTTGAAAGGGTTATTATTATATTTCCTCTTCCGATATTGTTTTGAATGCTGCAAGGGTAGCTACTTAAAGGATCATCCATCTAACAATATTTCCTTAATGTGGTAAACATGTGTAGCATTAATGATAGTCACTTGCATTGTCAAGAAGTTGTTTGAATAAACTTTATTAAAAGTCTTCGACTGTGCCTTGTAAAATGTTCTGTAAACTTAATTTGGATATAAGCTGTTAACAATTTGGATGAATAAGATTATGACTAAATAAGCTAGTGATACTCCCTCCGTCCCAGGACTTTGTTTACAGTTACTGTTTTCTCGTGTTTTAATGAACAAGTTTTTTATTAGTATTTAAAATGATAAAGTAATTTTTATGTCACTTTAAAATAGAGTAGAGATAGATCTATCAAACCCTACCTTAGAAGTTACTTTTTCATTTCAAATACTAATAAACAACTCGCCCGCTAAAACGCGAGAATAAAGGTATTGTGAACAAAATTTTGGGACTGAGGGAGTATTAAAGAACAGAGAAAAGCCTAAAGGCATGGATGCATTGTACTATGACATTTGGTATTACGCTTTTTAAGTCTTTTACTAGTATTTTTATAGGGATCTCTCATCCCTAAGCTTTATAAGCAATAAAGTTGTTTCATACCAAAAAAAAAAAGATTATGACATATCAATGGTGAACAAAATCATTTATATTAGAAGAAACCTAATCTGTGAAGTCATTTTATGAACACACATCTTCATGTTGGTGCTCAACTTCATCCCCCAAATAAACAGTCCTCAGATATTTAAATACAAATCCGGTGAAAGTAAGTGAATAATGGAGTTCAATTGTGTAACTTCTGTCTTCAGCTCCATTTTTTTTATCCATAACCTTAGAAACTAGAAGAAATTGGATATTTCTTTTCTCCTACCCATTGTTTTAGATATTTCTAATGTCAGCATTCTATTAAGTGTGTATTTTATGTATACCATTTGCATTTTGCAGGCTGGAGTAGAGAAAATGCACAAGGATAGCAAGTATGTGCTATTTCTAGATGATGACGTCAGGCTTCATCCTGGCTCAATTGGAGCCCTCACGGCTGAAATGGAAAAGAACCCTGATGTATGCTGATTTATGAGACTTTATATTGCATAATTTGTTGGTTCTGGATATTATTGTTATAAATGCTGTTCCTCTATTTATTATTTGTTTAAATAAATCTTTGAACTTTTATCTGGAAAAATATGCAGATATTCATTCAAACTGGATATCCTCTTGATTTACCATCTGGAAGTTTAGGAAGCTACTGTATATACGAATATCACATGGTATGCATTTTTTTCCATCTTGGAACGTAAGCAAATATGTCTTTCGTGTTGAATTATTTTTTACTGTTTCTACTAGGAACTAAGATGTTCGAATGTGCAATGTTTCAGATTCAAGAGAATGAATGCATGAAATGTTTATCTGTTCTTGAAAAAATGGGAATATGTTATTACAAAAAATAGAAAAAATAACCAAAGGTTTATTGTTGTTCCGTTGTTTTAACAAATGTTGCTACTAAAGTCCGCTAGCCAGATTCCAAAGCGACAAAAGTAAAGCATATTGCTAGTCTGCTTATAGACGGGGTTTGTCATTCAATGTTTGTGAGCCGAGGAAGTTCTTTAATCTCAGTGTTTATTTCATTTTCTTTTGTTGATTCATTTTATAATCAAATAAAGGAAATGCCTGGAGATTGTCAATTCAATTTGGTGTATCACTATTGTTGATTGGATTCAGGGACTTCCAAGGCTCATAAGCATCTATCCCTGTGTAGACTTATAGCAGAAGCTCTATTCAGAATTTCAAGATGCTAAATCAGTTGTTGCAATTAGACTTTGCGATCTTATTCATGAAATATATACTTAGGCACCATCATTGTTTTCAAGTTTGAAATTGTGGCGGCTGGGCTTCTACCTTTATTGTTGCCTATTACATTCATTGTTCGACTTCGAACAGTGAATCCAGGAATCTTCAGTTTGAATTGAAATTTCAAATCTAGACTTTCTTTTCAATAATTATGTCATTTGAGAAATATTTAATCTCCAATAATATAAAGTACATAAGAATAATGTTTGAAAACGACACGTTTCTTGTTGGTCATGTTTTGTGTTTTCTGATTCAAATGTTGACTATTGATCCTTTTGACAATGCAGCCTTGTTCTATGGGGTTTGCAACTGGTGGAAGAACCTTCTTTTTATGGGGAGGATGCATGATGGTGAGCATTCTAACCATAGTACAAATCAAATTCTCGTGTTTTCAAGCAACTTATTATTTCCAATTTCAGATGCATGCAGATGATTTCAGAATAGATCGTTACGGTGTTGTTTCACAACTTCGAGATGGTGGCTATTCGGATGACATGACTCTTGCTGCTATTGCTGGTAAAAATTACTTCATGTCTCTCAAATCTCAAGGTGTACGTTTGATTTGAGATTTACAACCCGAATTTGAGATTTTGAAAAATCTTAATATGGTTCCACTTTGGGATTTTTTTTAATCCAGTTTTTTACACCTTAATACATTCATCCTACAAATACCTATAAATTTTTTAAATTACCTTTTTTTCATCACCACACTCTCCATTGACCCATACGATTTTTTATTCCCACTCTTATTTTATTTATCACTTTCCACACTTTTCTTCTAATTAAACACATTAATTATTGCACAATCATACAACCATACAATACAATTAACGATAATATAATAATACATCATACATTCTTACACATCAATTTGACATAATATTAAATCCTACCCATTTTTGTCCCTCAAACAAACACAGGGTACCACTATTTATCAAGATGTTGAAATCCACTAAATTTTGAAATCCTGGATTCAAATTAAATCCCAAATCAAACGTACCCAAAAATAATTTAGTTTAAGGTCACAGCATACTGCATATAATGATTAATCCTAGATATTTACCAAGGGAACCCATAATACTGCATATTGGAGTATCTGATCTCCCTCTTTTAACACTTAACCCTTGGTTTTGAATGGAAAGAATCATTTGGTGATGTGTTATTCTTCACAGGGGCACACAAGAGACTCATAACGTCACCACCTGTTGCTGTTTTCCCACATCCACTTGCGAGTGATCTTAGTTTTGGCAGGTTTCCCATAATTTTGCCCAAACTCAATCTTCATAAAATAAATTGATCATTTAATTTCAACAGGGTAAAAATTCAGATTAAACTGGTTCCCTGCTTCTTGTAGCTCTTGATAACCTTTTATATGTATTTTGTAGGTATTGGAATTATTTGAGGAAACAAACATTTGTTTTAGAATCATACACGACAAGAATCAACTGGATTATGAACAGGGCGCTATTCTCTGTTCATTGCTACTTATCATGGGGATTTGTAACTCCCTACTTAATGTCTGGAATACACATGGCAGCAGCTCTCAGACTTTACTCCAAAGGCTACTCATTTAGTGAAGCAGTTTTGCCATGTACTGGTGAGCGTGTTTTCATTCTTTAAATCCTTTTACCCAAATAGCAATGAATGAATTTACTATTGTGGATTTCAGTTACATCTGTAAATCCTTCAATCCAATCTTATGCTATTTGTTCTTGTTTTTTTTTTTCCCCTTATTTTCAGGATTGGTGTTGGCTGGTTGCCATGCGATATGTACGATTATCGAACTTCTTTCGATGTGGAACTTGACTAGAATAGAGGTCCAGCTCTGCAATATCTTGTCCCCAGAGGCTCCGCCTATGTCACTTGCATCCTATAACTGGTGTCTCGTAAGTATATTTTTTCTCTCATATTCTTTGATAAGTGAAATCAAAAGTATCTAATGGCTGTAAAATGTAACATATGCTTCTGAGTCGATGATTTGGGATAGTAGTAGTATCTAAGATTTATTTGCATATGCTGGGATATATGATAGCTGTTAGTGTAACTGAATTAATTGATCGACTTCCAATTGAGCAGGTGTTTGTTGCAATGCTGGTTGACAATTTTCTGTATCCATTTTCTGCATTTCGGTCGCATTTCTCTCAGTCTATCAATTGGTCGGGCATACGATACACTTTGAAGGATGGGAAGATACAGAAGGTATTATAACTTCGTACCACCTTTCTGTGTAAAAGCCAGAATTGGTAGCTCTTCAAATCAGATTTTCTCTCTGAGAATTGTACTTAGTTGTGGCTAACCTTGGAAATTCAGGTGGTAGTAAGAGCATACATTAGTGATGTTACTTAATATGTGCTTCTTCTAACTCTAAAAGACACAACTCACAAGTTCTCTTTCTCCAAGTGTCCCCAGACATGCAGAAGAACATGATATTCATGTCTCGAGCATGTGAAGCTGAGGGATATGACTGTTTCAAGCATGTGAATTAGAGACATAGAGGATTTCCTAAACATGATGTTCAAGCATGTGAAACTCGAGAAGTCCACTTCTTAGTTAAATTAAATACCAGAAGTAACCATTCTTCAAGAACAATAGCATAAAAATCTCTTAAAGAATTCTAAAATATCTCTAGATCTAGGAAGTTGAAGACATGGAAATTAAGAAACCTTGTAGGGAGGCTAACATCTTAATGTATGCCAGAAATCTCTAAAATAAGGTGCTTGGATAGATGTAGGCCTTCTTCGACGGGCATGACTCAAAAAGCTCTTCGATTTAGGCAAAAATCCAAAATTTCCACAATTTGGCCGAAAATAGACTAGTGTCGAGTGGACCTCTGGCCTAGTGGTGGAGTCGTATTTTTAGTCTTTACAAATTGGTGTGTTGGTCCTTTTATATGACGAAGTGGCTAGTTTCCTTTCTCTTTTGGGAACGAGTGGCTATATGCCAGTTTGCCAAACTTTAAATGGCTAAAATATTCTTCCCAGTAATCTAAGTCGTAGCTTGTAGAGATACTTCTTGTGAAATAATTAGATAGAAGGAAAACTTCAAAGTGGATTAGTTGGTAAAATATATTCTTCCCAGTAATCTAAGTCGTAGCCTGTAGAGATACAGATATTTCTTGTGGAATAATTAGATAGAAGGAAAACTTCATAGTGGATTAGTTGGTAAGGTAAACAAATTTTTAATTTGTGTTACAATACAACGTCTCATACAAGAATTTGTCATATCTTTAAAACCAACAATCAAAGTTGTGGCCATAATCTTGCTAAACTCAGCGTTATGATTCTAATGCAGATCGACAGAAGCAAGGATAAGGGACCGAAGTTCACGGATTTAGGAGGAAAGCATTTGTACGGAAAGAAAGGATCTTCAAACCATCATTCTTTCCTAGTGTCTTTGTCCAGAAGTTTAGCCCAATGGAGGCAGCCCAAGAAATTCGATGTATAGAGAGAAGGTGGGTTTTAATTTTTACAAACTATTCTTATGATTCTTTTGTCTTTCCGGTTTCGGAAAGAATTCGACAAGGATTGCAGGAGCAGAAAATTGGGAATCAAATTCCATGAATGATTGATTAGTCGAAAGGAAGGAACCATCATGGACATATAGTGTAGGCTTTTGATGGTCTTATTTATTTTTAGATTAGTTGAATGAATTGATTCTTCTAGTTGGTGAACTTTATCATTTTAGATGGTGGTTGTAATTTTTATTCTTTCATGTTGTGTAACTCTATGAGATTGTTTCTTCATTCAAAATACTCAACTAGAAGATATGTATTCTTTATAGGCATGATATGTGTTGCTGAATGGCCTTATTCTTTCCGAGTTATTAGACTTGTAAGCTGTAACCAATATTTTAGCTCAACAAAGAATTAGTATGAAAAATAAGAACCATACTGTGAAATTTTTGTATGAATACTCTAATGTAATTCATAATTTTAAAGATAAAAATAGATGTATATAAAATACCTTGAAAATTCATTAATAATAATGAGAATGAGAATAAATAGATTAATTATAATAGTTTATGAGAACAAAAAATGATACACAACATTATTTTTCCTTTTATATAAGGTATTGATTACATTTTTATTTAATTACATTTTTATCTTCTTATAATTCTCCTCAATCATTTTTGTATGGGATTTAAACCAAATCCGTCCTCTATCTTTTCACCTTTATTATCAAAATGGTCCTCTATTTATTTGTTTTATCAATTTAGTCCTGTATCTATTCAAGTTTCGCCAAAATGGTCCTAATTTGCCTAAAAATGTACAAAAATCTCACCGTTTTGGTCCTATATTTATTTTCTTTACCAATTTAGTCTAGTATCAATTCATATTTCTCCAATTAGGTCCTAATTGAACGCATAAAACATAAAATGCCACATTTTTAGTCATGCACACTAGTTTTTTTGGGGGAAGCCTATAATGTGGTTTTTTTTTTCAATGTGGCACTAGCGGTGACCAGCTTTGCATATAGACCCAGTCGTTTAACTAGGTTCACATTTTTTTCCGGTTTGACACCGGAAACATCCTCCACACCGATTCACCTGGGAACATGGTTCTGATAACATAATTAAGGCCCCCGATGGACCTCCACCTCTGCATTGGTATGATATTGTTCGCTTTGGATCGAGCTAGCCTGCACAAATTTATTTTTTGGCCTTCCTAAAAATATATCATACCAATGGAGAACTTGTTCATCCTTATAAACCCCAAGAAACTCCCATATTATTTTGATGGGATTTAAACCAAATTCATCATCTATCTTTTCACCTTTATCTAAATAGTCATTTATTTATTGTTTTATCAATTTAGTCCTGTATTTCTTCAAGTTTCGCCAAATTGTTCCTAATTTGGTGAAAAATGGTTTTATGCTTTATGCGTTCAATTAGGACCTAATTGGAGAATGTGAATTGATACAAGACTAAATTGGTAAAGAAAATAAATATAGGACCAAAATGGTGAGGTTTTGTACATTTTTAGGCCAATTATGATCATTTTGGCGAAACTTGAATAGATACAGGACTAAATTGATAAATCAAATAAATAGAGGACCATTTTGATAAAGGTGAAAAGATAGAGGACGAATTTGGTTTAAATCCCATTTTTGTATGCCGCAAACAACAATTTTTTCCTTTTTGTCAATTTTTCTCAAAATTAGAACACAATACTTAGTGATGTAACCACTCGTTCAACAAATTTGAGGGCGGAAATAAAAACAAAATTTTATTCTCATCCCTATTGAAGAATTCAAAACAACATATCCACAAAATATATATTGGGTAAGTTTTTATTGCCATTGACATTAATTATTTAAATTATTTAATTTTAAAATTAGTATTTTAATTTTAAATTGTTACTTTCTTTTTTTTTCTTTACACTTTTTAAAAGTCTAAAGACAATCAAATTACAATTTGATTTTTTTTTTTAAATCAGTTACAAAGATTCTTAAAAATCTTAAAAATTGAAAAACTATATTAAAATAATCAACTAAATTTCCAAATAATTCGATTAAAGATAAACTCAGATTAAAAAAATAAACCAAGTATATTTTAAAAAATCAATTAAATCTGTAAAAATAACTAAATTATGAAATTAATTTTTTAAGTAATTCAAAATTCAATTAAAGCTAAATAAATATAAAAATTTAAATATTTTTAAGTTTAAGTATTTAAGACGATTTAATTGATATTTATTAAAATATTTTTCTGATTTTGTTTAGTTTTACCCTTTTCCTTTTGAACATATATTTTTTATTTTAAATTTAATTTATTTAAATTTAGTTGATTTTTCTTATATTTGTTTTATTTAGTTTTTTTTTTCAAAATTATTTTTAACTGATTTTTTATTTTAAAAAAAATTTGTTTGTTGTATTTAATTTTTTGTCAGGTTTTATTAGATTTAAATGATTTTAAACAAATATTTTTTTATTAAATTATTTTTTAATATTATTTTATTTATTTAATTATTTAAAAATTTACTTAATTTTTTTATTTATTTTTAGATTTATATTTAAATTGATTTTTTTAGTTTAAATATTTTTTAAAATTTAATATTATAGTAATGTAATGAGATATGTTTATTTCTAAATTTTATTGGGGTATGTTTTATAAGTGAACAATTCTCTTATACATTTGATGTATGATACAATCACAATATATTTTTGGGCTTGGAGAAGGAGGACAATAATTTTAAAAAATGGTAAATGTAGGACAATTGAGCCCGAATTAGGTCCAATTGGGCTAAATTAGTGCAAGCCATGCATGTGTAGGTCCAATTTTGGGCTTCTCGTTCCCAAATCGCCTCGAATTCTGATTTTAAGGGAAGATGTAGAGGAGCAGGGGGAACTCATTCATCCCAGAATCTAAAATGTGGAAGTTTTTTAGTTACAACGTTTTGTTCCGTGAAGACCTTGAGATGCATAATAGGAAGTTAGCACTTTGCAACCTTATTCGATGGACTGTATTCGCCAGATGTTATCTTCTTGGAGGTTTTGTATTTCCTGAATTCTTTTTGCATTTCTTAAAAGTTATGATTGCGATCATGCATGAAGTTACTCCTCCCACTTCTTATGAGATCTTCCAGCAATCGAGTTGGTGGAAGGGGTACCAATGTTCGATTGCAGATTTTATAGCAGGATACTCTGCATTCATTCAGGTAAAGTATGTATATGATCATCACTAATAGATAGTTTTAGTAGCATCACATAGTATGATGAACATTTATTTATATTTCCAAGACGTATTAAATTTATGTTGTGTATGCCGCTCCCGGATTGTCGATTTGGGGACGACAAGCCCGAAATTGTCCATCATGTCCAATCGGATCTAATTCGGGCTCAATTGTACTACATTTACCACTTTTTAAAATTAAAATCCTCCTTCTCCAAACCCGAAAACATATTGTCCTCCTTATCCAACCACACTAAAGATACGATCCCACTCAACAATTGAGACAGTATATAAAAAGTATGATTTGATTACACCAAAAAGTGTGGTTAGATTACACTAAAAAGTTTAAATTAAAAATCGGTTTTCAGTATAAACTTTTCAGTGTATCTAACCACACCTTTCAGTGTAATCAACCACATTTTTCAGTATAAACAATATCAACTGTTGAGTGAGTGCACCGTGCGTCAAGTGCATATGACAGCGTGCCTTTACAAGTGAAGTGAGTTTAAAGGATTTTGAGATATGACTAGTAATAATTTTTTTTTTTTGTTGTATTAGACTGGTATACTCTAGAAGATTCAAATTATGTGTATTTATCAATTAATATGACTTGAAATTTTCTTTTAGATTAATTGATGAGATTGTTTTAAATGAGATTGTCTTGTTTTTGACCTAGCTAGTTTCTAGTCATATCATATCATAAATGTTACCTTAATATTTATATACGTAGAAATACACTCTTCTATTCAGCGGAAAAACAAGTTAGTTTATGTGAAATTGATGCTTTGGTTTACAAAATTGTATTCCCTCTTCCCAGAAAAGTTTTGGGAAATCTTTGGCTCAAAGATTAAAAACAAGAGTCATATATTTAGATGTATAAAGTAATCTTTATTATCTCAGCTATTACAATATAATTTTATTACTCCCATCTCACACACCTTTTAAAAGTACTTGTTAGAAAGACAAAATTGCATTTTCATTTTAAAATTGAAAAGCTTTGTGTTTTTTTCTAATCAAATCTACTACAACCACATTTACAAAACACATATTTTCAAAAAATGTTACAACTCTGCAGTAGATTTATGAGTTAATTCTATAAAAATTCACCAGTATTAGATCGAATGTCAATTTAATCATGGGCTTCAAAATTATATTTAAAAATCACAATCTTCAATTGAATTGCAATTCGATACACAATTTTTTTTTTAATCTCCGGCCGACAACAGATTACGTGTCTCGTTGGAATTTGTGTGTATACTCCACCTAAGATGCCATATTAAATGATTTTATTTCATCATTCCACATCATATTAACATATCATATAATAATTTAATTAATACTTAAAAAAATCAAACTAAAATATAAAACAATCAAATAAAAATTAAATGGTAAAATGTAAAAGTAAAAAGAAAAAAATACATTCATCTTCATCATCTATCTTTCACCTTCCTCTCCTGCAACCACGACTCTCATCGTGCAGCCGCCGCCCCCTCAATCTTCAACCGTCTACAACAGTTTTCCCTCCTTCTAATCGTCATCCCCTTCAACTTCAATCTTCAACCGCCGTCGTCCATCCCCTCCTGCTAAAATTCCAAAATCCAATTACACCAAAACACTCTCTCTTTCACAAAATTATTGTTAACCAAATTATTCAAACACTACAACTTGAACCAAAATGTATCTAACCTAGAAAAGCCCAAAAATTCTGGTCATTTGCAAAAAAATAAAAAATAATTTCAGACGCAAATCTTTAAAATTATTGGCCAACACTTGAATGTGGATTTATGGGCAAGGTGTGGGAGAAAATGTAGAGGGATGGGTAGGGTTTGGCGGTGGAAGGGTAGGGAGGGGGGTTGGCTACAGGGAAGGGTGGGGGTGGGCGTTGGGATGGAAGTCCAAGGTTGAAAATATCGGTATCGATAGATATATTGAGGCCTTAAATTTGTGAAAGTATGGATGGATATATCGATATCGATATCGATATTGGTAAATTTAAAAAATTATGAAATTTTAATAACAAACTTTTAATACATAAAATTTGACCAAATTCTACATTTGTGATATTTATCAAAATTATGAATATTTTCTCGATATTTCTTAATTTTTTTATATCTACCGATTTTTTTATATTTTACTAATACTATGCTCAATTTGCAAAAAAATATAATCGAAATTGATCTTATATATCAATACTTATCTATTTTTTACGGATATTATAAAAATATCGTTATTCCCAATATCGATATCAGTAACCGTGAAAAATGGATATATCAGGGATATATCGTGGGAATTTCTGGATATTTTCATCATCATGAAACTAAGCAGGGGATGATTAGTTCTTTTTTTTCCAGATTTTCTTTTTTTATTTTTAACTTGTGTATATACCAAGGTTGCAAAAAATGGCCTAGGCGGCCGCCTAGGCGCTAAGGCGCCGACCCTCCGCCGTGAATTGGCCCAAATTGGCCAGGACATGCGGTTTCTCTTCCAGTCGGATTTGAATTTTTTTTACACTTTTAATTAGAACTTAAAAATTAAAACTGAAAACCTAATTAAACTAAAGTAAAAGGATTGAACGCTCCCTTCAGCCCTTCATTCGAACAGAGAGAGAGAGAGAGAGAGAGAGAGAGAGAGAGAGAGAGAGAGAGAGAGAGAGAGAGAGAGAGAGAGAGAGAGAGAGAGAGAGAGAGAGAGAGAGAGAGAAGAAAGTGAGAAACCAAAAAAAAAAGAAAAACCCTAAGTGCTGCCGCCCATCCGCCGCTGGCGCTGGCCGCCGTCGTCCGCTTCCACCCGCCGCCGCTTGCTGCTGAAGCCAGGTAAGTGTTGTTATCATTTTCAGTTTTCTATTTTCACTTTTGAAGTTTTGCTTGCTAAATGCTAATTTATTTCATATTTTGGGGAAAATATACAGATTGCTTATGAGTTATGACTTAATATTTAAGAATTAAGATTAAGAAACGGCCAATTCATGTTTAACTGCTATTGTTAAATTTTGTGGCCTGGTTGATATTAAATAACTAAATAAGTGCTACTGTTACAAACTTACAATAAGTGCTACTTTTTAGATAATTAAGTGCTATGAACTATTATTTACTTATTTTTGTGGCCTAATTAAATTAAAAAATTCAAACATTTTGTATATACATAATTATGTATATACTATATAAGAAATATGGTAGTTTAATTGTTGATTTAATTGTTAATTAAGTGCTATGCTATATGTAATTATGTATATACTATATCAGAAATAGAATTGTTGATTTTTTTATTGGTTAGACATATGGCTTCTTCAACTTCTATGAATGAGACTCTCAAAAGAAAATCAAGTGATGTCGGGTGGGAGTATGCTTTGTTGGTAGATCGAACAAATTTGGATAGGGTGAAATGCACTTTATGTGAAAAGGAAATTAGTGGAGGAATTTATAGAATTAAGCAACACATTGCAGGCATAAGGGGAAATGTGGCTGCATGCAAAAAAGCTACCAAAGAGGATCAACTCAAGTGTAGAAATACAATCGGTGAGGAAAAGAGAAAGAGGGCCGGGAAGAAACAACATGATGAAGATATAAGATCAAATGTGAATTTAGGTGATGATATTGATATTGATATTGATGAAGAGATATCGTTGAGAGAGTCTACAGGGTCCAAGACACAGCGCTAGACCGCTGGACCTATGGATATATTTGCATATCAAATCAACCCCGAGGAAGCTTTGAATCATCGAAAGAACTTGCGTGATCAAAACATCAAAGAGGTCATTTGTAAAGAAAAGCTTGGCAAAGTGAAAGAATATGTTTGTAGATTTGCCTATGAAGCAGGCATTCATTTTGCTGTATTCGAGTTGGATAGTTGCAAGGCGATGTTCGAGGCTATTGGTCAATATAGAATAGGGTGTAAGCCTCCTACACGTTATGAAATAAGTGAGTCTTTCTTGAAGGAAGAGGTTGAGAGGACAAAAGAAAAACTTAAGCCACAAGAAGAAGAGTGGAAAGTCAATGGAAGCTCAATTATGACAGATGCTTGAAGTGATAGAAAGAGGAGGAGTATAATGAATTTGTGTGTGAATTGTAGACTTGACACTAGTTTTATTTCCTCCAAGGACTTCTCCGACACTCCACATACAGACCAAGTAATCCATGACTACGTCGATAAGTGCATTGAAGAGGTACGTGATTTTATTTATTATTTGAAGATTAAAGTTCATATTTATGTTTTATAAATTATAATATATTATTTATAATATTCGATTGTGTAATGTACTAATTTTTTTTTCTTAATGAAGGTTGGTCTAGAAAATGTTGTTCAAGTGGTAATTGACAATGCCTCAAACAATATGGTAGCTGCAAAATTGTTTAAGCTAAAGAGACCTCAAACTTTTTGGACCCCGTGTGCTGCTCACTCGATGAATCTTATGCTTGAAAGCATTGGAAATATACCAAGATTCAAAAAAGTAATTGATCAAGCTAAAGCATTGACTATCTTCATCTATGCTCATCACAAAACCTTAGCTATGATGAGGGCGCACACAAAAAAGAGGGACATAATTAGACCCAGAGTAACAAGATTTGCATCGTCATTTCTCTCTCTCTAGAGCCTATCTGAGAAAAGGAGTCAATTAAAGGCAATGTTTGTGAGCAAAGAGTGGGAGCAATCAAAATTCACAAGGACCGTCAAAGGAAAAATTGCCTACAACACAGTGTTGAGTATGTCATTTTGGCATGATGTCTCCTCGTGCTTGCAAGTTTTCAGTCTGTTGGTGAAGGTGCTTCGACTTGTTGATGGAGACAAGAAACCATCTATGGGCTTTGTATATGGTGAGCTCTTGAAGGCAAAGGAGGAAATTAAAAAATCCTTGAACAACATTGCTAAGAGCTATGACCATATCATTGCCATTATTAATGCAAAGATGAAAGACAGGCTCAACACTCCACTCCATTTGACGGCTTATCTCTTGAATCCATTCTACCATTATTGAGATCCCCTTCTTCACTTGGATCCGGATGTTGTAGCTAGAGCCCTTGCATGCTTGGGTGATATGTTTCCTCAGAATATTGAAATGCAAAATAAGATTATGAATGAGGAGCTACCAATGTACAGGTATAAAGAGTCTCAATTTGGAGTAGAGTTAGCTGTTAAGTGCAAGGAAGCAAGCATTGAAAATTTTGATCTAGGTAAAATTTAATAATTTAATAATTCTATAGTTTTGAAATTTTGATTTTGATTAATTAAATTGAAGCAAGTTACATCTTTATATTTTTTTCTTTGTGTAGTCTCTTGGTGGTCAACATATGGTTTGCGCACTCCTAATTTGCAAAAGTTTGCTATAGGATAATTTCTTTGACCACTAGTTCATCCGTTTGTGAAAGAAATTGGAGTGTTTTTGGAGGGGTTAGTAAAATTTATTTGTGCTAAATTAGCAAATTATTATGTGACTCTTTAACTTTAAATATTGTTAAACGTGAATTATTTATTTTTACATCTTTTTACTTTCTAGATACACACGAAGAAAAGAAATAAGCTTCTAGCCGAACGAGTAAACAATCTTGTGTGTGTCCAATTCAATGCAAAATTGTTGAACAAAAACAGGAGATCAAACGAAAAGGATGTGGAAGTCCTTTTAGCAAAGGAAGACGCTAGTTTTGCACAAGATTTGATTATTGGTGGGGTTGAATCTGTTGATGATGATGTTGTGGAGGAAGATATTGCCGCGGGTTCGGGATTGGGCATGGCTTTGACTACGAGTTCTCATGATGAGATGGAGGTTGTTCCTCGAAAAAACGTCCAACTAAGAGATCTTGATGAGGATGATTTCTCTTCCGATGATGAGGAAGTAGAGGAGGACGTTGAGTTTGAGTTTGATGATGACGGTGATAGCGTTTATGGAGATGAGCAACCTTCCGATAATCGTACCGTTTAATTTGGTTATTGTCATTGATGAAACATTTGTTTTTATTTTGAAGTAGACCTTTGAGTTCTTACTTTTTATTTTGTAATTTTTTACTATGATTTTATGACTTTATGTTAGTTGTTGTGATTTTTCATCTCTAAAATTTCAAATGACTAATTTTAAAGTAAAAAAAAAAAGTAGGTGGATTTCCCAGCGCTTAGGCGGCCTAGGCGCTAGGCGGTCCAGAAACATCCGCCTAGCATTTTCAGACTTCTGCAACCCTGGTATATACTAACCAATATTGTGTAAATATTTGGGTTTTAGTTTTTCTTTTTTAATAATTCATTTTTATAGGAAATTGCCTCCTAGCTAAGTTTTTTAGTAAAATTCCTTACAGGTTGATCCATTTCCCTTAATTACTCTCCACTACATCCAGCCTACCCCTCCCCCATATTCTCATTATCTCACTTAGTCATATATATCCAGTCTCCCTCTCTCTCTCTCATCTTTTCTCATTTAAATCTCTTTTCTCCTTCTCATTTCTCCCCTTATATCTCCTCCTCTTCATCAGGTCTCATTTCCCCCTTAAATATCAAATGTACAAATATCTAAGCACATATCGGTAGTATTATCGGAGAATTGAATGAAGTTGAATCGAGTCAGCCGGAATCCAATGAGAAGATCGCCAGAATCTACAACCCATTTCCCTATAGGTACAATATGAAGAAGAGCCTGGACAACTTGCCCCGCGAGTGTTGGAGATGTTGGGACATTGTCAGTTTTGATTAAGATCCCAAAACCCCTGAAAAGATGATTGACCTTAGAATGTCTTAGTCAGGCTAGTCTTGGTTAGGTTCTTGTACTTAGTTTATTTTACACTTCACAGGTACTCAATGAGAGAAGCACCCACTGATGTCAATCAAGACTAAGAGCCTGAAGACGAAGAGCACCATCCTGAACTTATGGCAGTCTTTCTAAGCTGGCTGAGTAAGTGTCAGTGATGAAGAGTATGACCCTGAGGTCATTACTAACTCAGTCCTGAAGGGAACAGGATGATAATGAGTAATGGGAAAAGACTTGGAGTAGAGCCAAGCAATGCAAAAGGAATGTCAGCATCAGGGCAAGACCGTTGTGCTCGAGACAAAAAGAACTTAATAAGACAAACCTGAAGCCTATGAATAAGTTCTGACATTCTCACCAATATAATGACGTGGACCAATCCAGGGAGGACATGCACGTACGGACCCTGACATGAAGACTGACTTTAGACTGCACTTTCAACGGGCAAGCATTAAATGGTGCATTAAATGCAATTACAAAATCCATGCAAGGACGACTGCTGTATGGGAGATATGTCCATTTGAACCACTCTACATAGATTACTAGAAGGCTATCTCTTCCAATGGATAGTTTTCAAATCACCTATAAATACAGAAGGCCTTGAACCCATTCAAGGTTACGGGAAAATTTCCAAGCCAGAAATTACTCAAACTCTCAAGCTTTCAAAAGCATTCAGCGTTTAAAAAAAGCACTCAAAACCAATTAAATTTCCCAAGTGTTTCTTAGAATAGTGAGAGTTAATCTGTATTCCATTGAGCTTTCAAATCTTATCATAAGCTTAGAGTGATTATCCATCCTTAGCATAACTTAGTCTTGTAAGGATAATCACATCCTAGTTGGAATCCAAACTGAAACCAAAACCCTTAGTCAGGTTTGTTGGTAGTAAGTTGTGTTTAGTGAGTTAGTAAGGAGTTTGTATAGGTCAGTGAGGTTAGCTGATCTTGGTGCACCTTGGCACGTAAAAAACAAGAATTCCAGTAGTGGATTTCCTGTTAAATCAGGCCGTGGACGTAGGAGCTTGAGTCTCTGAACCACGTTAAACTCCCTGTATTCTTACTGCTTTGATATTGTGCTTATCTGCTTATCTGCTTAAGTCATTCATAGCATTTGTTCTTATCAGGCCTGAATCAATCACCCTGATCATTAAATTTAACACTGCCTACTAATCACTATTTCAAAGTTGAGTAAACAAGTTTTCAGAAAGCAAACATAAAACAAGACTATAAACTTTCAGGGCTCACGCATTTCCGCACTGAACTCAAGTTGATAGTCAGCCAACTGACCAGCATTCAGTGCAGTCAGTAGGTGGGTTATCAACCCTGAGTTCTTTAACACTCTGAGCTAAGGGGACTCAGCAAGGTTGAAAGTCAGAAAAATTGGTATACGTGTATTCCCCCCATACACGTATTCCTCAGTCTTGTACCGCGAGCAACAAGTGGTATCAGAGCAGTGGTTCAAAAGACCACTGACTTTGAATACTAATAGTTTCAGAGGAGAAACTGTTGGTGGTCACTGAACAGATCTGAGTTTGCTTTTCAAAAAACTTGCATCATCATGACTTCGAGGAGACTTGAAGCTTCGTTACCTGAATTCTCTGTTTCTAACTTTGTCTACTGGAAGTTCAGACTTGAGGTACATCTTGATGCCATCCATGACCAGATGCCGCATGTTATTAGGGAAGGACCCTATCAAGATCACTATTCCTAATGTCAGAGGACTGGGATATGATCATCTTGACATTGGTGTGCAGGTTCCTAAGGAGAGAAATGATATGACCAATGATGAGATCAAAATGGTGGGACTGGACAATGTGGCCAGGAACATCATCCTGCATACGGTGCCTTTCGAGGAGTTAGCAAGGCTGATGAACTTAAAGACGGCTAAGGAGGTCTGGGATGAGCTGACCAGGATGTGTTAAGGGTCAAAAAAGATAAAGGAGAATAAGAGGAATATTGCCATTCAGAAGTTTGAAGCGTTCGAGATACTGCCTGATGAGACTATTGATCAGATGGAGTCAAGATTCATCAAGTTGATGAATGAGTTGGTGATGTTGGATAAGGATGTTCCAAAGAGAGATGTTGCTTCCAAAATCCTGAATGCCCTTCCCGAGAGATGGGACAACAGTGTAATTATGCTAAAAAAACACTCAAGATATGAGTAACATAACTTCTGCTTTACTTTTTTCAGAGCTTAAAGCACTGGAATATGATCTCAACAAAAGAAAGAAGAAAGTTCAGCAGAAGAGTAAGAGAAAGAGAAAGCTCCTGAGAAAAGTGTGGCGTTCAAAGCCAGGACAGAACCTGTTGAGTCTTCACCAAAATCACTGATGGAGATGAGCAAGGAAGAACTTGCTGAAGAGTACAGCCTGATGGCCAGACGCTTTGAGAAGCTTAATTCCAGGTTTGGTCGTTATAAGAAATATTATCAGGATACTCGTGACAGGAAACCTGAAGGAACCCACTAAAGCTCAAGGAGATATGAGGAAAGAAGGAACACTGACCAGAGGAGAGATCGTGGCGATGAAAGGAGATATTCAGACCCAATACCCAATCGAAGAGATGAACAGAGACGTACTCGTGATGATAGGCACTCAAAAAAGACTGAAAGCTCATCAAGACAAAGGGAACCTGACTCAAGAAGGAACCCTGAGCCTAGAAAAGAAAGAGGTGATGAGCAAGCTACGTGTTACAACTGTAACAAGAGTGGGCATTACCAGTATGACTGCCCAGAGCTGAGTGCAAGGGAGAGAGAGGACAGGAGGGCCAAGAGAGACCAGAGGTACGCTGATCGGAGAGCCATGCTCGCTGAGGATGCTACTGACTCGGATGGTCCTGAGGAGAGGTCACCTGAACTTTTCTCTAATGATGAGTACGATGATGTCTGCCTTATGGCAAGGGAGGAACTTGAGGTAACATCTAACTCTGTGTGTGGTTCTTACACTGGTCAAAATCTTGAGCCTAGCTCAGAGTCAGCCAGAGAAATGAACCTTCAGATCTGTTTGGATCAATTGATGGTTGATTTCTCCAGGTTACAGGAAACTAATGTCTTCTTGGTAGAGGAGAACCAGAAATTGAGTACTGAGGTTCAAAACCTAAATGATCAACTCATTCAGTCAGATATGAAAGAGTCAGCTCAAATTGTGAGACTAACTCAGGAGATTGATATTATCAACGCTGAGCGTCTTCCAAAAGAGAAGATTCTGAAGGATTTGGCTGAGGAAGAGCTGGTCAGGAAGGAAGAACTTAAGGTACTTAAGAGTAAGTTTGATGATCTCTTTGCCAGACATGAAATCCTGAAAAAGAGTGAGGACTCTCTCAAGAAAAAGGTTGCATCAATGAATAAATCCTCAGTGGCTAGAGAGGAAATAAATAGCAGTCAGTGGCTTGGGAATGAGAAAAAGGGACTTGGTTATGTTCCTAAGAAATCCTCACAAGGTCAATCTCATGTTGCTTCAGGGAGCAACACTGAGAGGGTTTTCGTTCACGCAGGCCAGAATGCACCTAAGGTTGTACTTCAGGCCCGCCAGACTGATAAGAGTAAGGAAACTGTTCACACAGTCAGGGTTGCCCCCAAGGTTTCTAAGTCAAAACCTAAGGGAAAGGCCAAGCAACCAAAGGAGGTCCCTAAGAGCTCAGGCTAGAGAAAGCCTCAGCGAAAGCAGAGGAAGACTCAGGCCAAGAGCCCTCAGACTGGTCAACGAGGGTACCCTCATGCGTGGCAATACCAGCAGGAAAGGCCAAGTATGATGACACCCCCATGGTTTTGGCATCCTGAGGCCTTTAACTGTTTTCCTTTTCCTCACTTGCCTAGGGGGAACAGGAAACAGGGCCCTTATCAAGAACAAACCCAGAGACCTGCTGCACCTAGACCTAGGAAGAACAGGAGGCCAGCCCAAAAGGCACCCACTCAGGCTCCTGTGAAGCCTAAGTCTAGCACCCATACACCATCTTCCTCTCAGGCTAAGAAGAAGAAATTTGTGTATGTTAATGTTTCAGGGAGACAGATTTACCACTCTGAGGCAATCAGGATTGTTAAGCAAGTCTGGATCCCGAAGGGTACAACTGACACAATAGGACCCAACACCCAATGGGTACCTAAAGCCTGAATTGTTTGTAGGCGGTTGTAGATCACAACAAGAGGAGAGGAGACTCAACCAAGGTTGTTTGGTACCTAGACAGTGGTTGCTCAAGGCATATGACTGGAATGAAGAGTCTTCTCCAAGAATTTCAAGCTAAAGATGGTCTACAGGTAACCTTTGGTGATAACTCAAAAGGTTTTACTAAAGGTTTTGGTGTCTTGATAATAGGTACAATCAGAGTGGAAAATGTGTCCTTCGTTGAAGGACTGAAGCACAACCTGTTGTCAGTAAGCCAATTCTGTGACAAAGGTTTCAGTGTTGAGTTCTCATCGAATATATATTCAGTCAAGGACAAATCAACACAAGTGCTTCTATCAGGTATTAGGAAAGGTAATATTTATCTTGCTGATTGGAGCAGCATAATTCCCAATACTTGTTTTGTTGCTAAAAGCTCTCTAGAGCTCAGTTGGTTATGGCATAAAAGATTAAGCCATCTGAACTTCAAGATTCTTAACAATATTTCTAGATAGTCACTTGTTGAAGGTCTACCTAATGAAGTTTTTAGCAAAGATCATGTGTGCAAGGCTTGTCAGGAGGGGAAGCAGGTCAGAGCATCATTCAAGGAGAAAGCTTCCTTCTTCACTGACAGGATTCTTCAGCTTTTGCACATGGATTTATTTGGTCCCATAACACCTGTGAGTATGAATGGTAGAAAATATACCCTTGTGGTGATTGATGATTATTCCAGATACACTTGGGTTATTTTCTTGTTAAATAAAAAGGAAACACAGGTGAAGCTTCCTGATTGCTCAGAAGACTCAGCAATGAGAAGAATCAATCCATTACTAAGATCAGATCTGACAAGGGCACTGAATTTATAAATTCATATATTTCTGATTTTTGTAATGAACTTGGTATTGCTCATGAGACTTCTGCAGCTAGAACCCCACAACAGAATGGTATCACTGAAAGGAGGAACAAGGCACTGAAGGAGGCTGCCAGAACCATGCTGGCTGAGTCAGGATTGCCCAAGAAGTTTTGGGATGAGGCAATCAACACTGCATGCTACACTCAGAACAGATCCATGCTGAACAAACAACATGCACAGACCCCATATGAGACTTGAAACAAGAGGAAGCCTCGTATCTCTTACTTTCATGTAATTGGTTGTAAGTGCTTCATCCTCAACAATGGGAAGACCCAATTGAAAGCCTTTGATAGCAAGTCTAATGAAGGGATATTCTTAGGATATTCTGAAATCAGTAAAGCATTCAGGGTGTACAATTGCAGGACCCTTGTTGTGGAAGAATCACCACATGTTGTGTTTGATGAATCTGCTAATGAGTCTAGGTTGAAAGTGTTGAATCCTGACGCTTAAAGAATCAACCTGATCCAAAGGTCAAAACTGTGCCAATTCCAAGATGGGATGATGACGATGATCAGGAAGATGAGTCCTAAGCCCAGCACATCAGGGATAGTTGAGCCTCAGACTGAGGAACAAGCTCAACCCGAGGTAAGCACCGTCTATGAAGATGCGGTCGCAGCTGAGACGGTTCCTGAGTCATCTCATTAAGGGGGAATCAATGTACCTGACATTGAGTTGATAAATCCCTTTGGTATAGACTCAGGATCATCCCATTCTGTTCAATATCCTGAATTCTATGAACCTGTAGACACTAGCATTGCAGGTACTTCAGGAGCAACTCTAGGCAAGAGAACATGGCTAGAGGATCATCCCATTGACAAAGTCATTGGTGATCCAACTGAGGGAGTCAGGACCAGACGGTTCCATGGTGAGAGCACACTGTTCTGTTGCTTTCTCTCTGAGCAAGAGCCTCAGAACATTGAAGAAGCTCTCACTGACTCGAACTGGATCATAGCCATGTAAGAGGAGTTGAATCAGTTCACAAGGAATCGGGTTTGGGAGCTGGTAGATAGACCTAGGCATTAAGGAGTTATTGGTACCAAGTGGGTCTTCAAGAACAAGAAGGATGAGAATAGTGTTGTAGTAAGGAACAAGACAAGACTGGTTGCAAAAGGGGTACTGTCAGTCTGAAGGAATAGACTATGATGAGACCTTTGCTTTATTGGCTAGGTTGAAAGCTATCAGGTTGTTCCTTGCATATGCAACATACAAGAAATTTAACGTGTATCAAATGGACGTCAAGAGTGCCTTCCTGAATGGTGTACTCAATTAAGAAGTATATGTTGAACAACCTCCCGGGTTTGAGGTTGGAGATAGAGTATACCATTTGAAGAAAGCACTCTATGGACTTAAGCAAGCACCAAGAGCTTGGTATGGTACCCTCTCTCAATTCCTGACTGACCATGGGTTCAAGAAGGGAACCGTGGATAGGACCTTGTTTAGGATCACTGAAGGTGACGACATTCTCTTGGTCCAGATCTATGTGGATGACATAATATTTGGATCACCAAATCATCAGCTCTGTGAGAAATTCTCTAAGTTGATGACTGGTAAATTTGAGATGGCAATGATGGGAGAGATGAACTTCTTTTTAGGATTTCAGGTCAAGCAGACTGATCAAGGGATCTTCATCAATCAGGCCAAGTATACAAGAGACTTGATTCAAAAGTTTGGTGTTCAGAACAACAATCCAGCTAGGATCCCAATGAACACAAATTGGAAAATGAATCCTGACACTGAAGGAACTTCAGTAAATCAGACTGAGTACCGAGGGCTGATTGGATCATTGTTGTACCTGACTGCAAGCAGACCTGACATTACCTTTGCAGTTGGTGTGTGTGCTAGGTATCAGTCTGATCCCAAAAGAAGTCATTTGGAGGCTACTAAGAGGATACTTAAATATTTGAAAAGGACAGTCAATATGGGACTATGGTATCCTTCAGATGACAACTTAGAACTGACAGGTTATTCAGATGCAGATTATGGAGGTTGTAGGATTGATAGGAAATCAACCTCAGAGACATGTCAGTTTTTGGGAAGTAAGTTGATCTCATGGTTTAGTAAGAAGCAGAATTCAGTGGCAACATCCACAAATGAGGCTGAGTATATGGCTGCAGGTAGTTGTTATGCTCAGATTTTATGGTTGAGGCAACAGTTGAGAGACTACCAAGTATTTGCTAATGAGGTTCCAATCTATTGTGACAACAATAGTGCTATAGCAATTACTCAGAACCCAGTGCTTCACACAAGGTGCAAGCATGTGGATATTAGGCATCACTTCATTCGAGATCATGTTGAGAAAAAGGACATTAGGATGGAGAAAATTCACACTGACAGGTAGAGAGCTGACATCTTGACTAAGCCTTTGGCTGAAGCAAGATTTATGGAACTGTCAGTGGAGTTGGGTCTCTTAGATCCGGGAGAGCAGTCAGTATAGGATCTAGGGGGAACTCAGGCCAGACTCGACTCAGCGAGGGTGCTACAATGTCTCCCTGACAGGTATGAGTTCTATCCTGACTCTTATGGATTTAAAGCGTCTACCTGAGTTCTTCGTCCTGAAAATCTTCATTAAATGCATTCCGTTTTCATTAAAAGCACGCCTTTTCATATTTAAACCTACGCGCATCGGAGCATTTATTGTTTCAGTTACCTTTTCATATAAGTGTCCGTTTTATACGGAATATGACTAACGTGAGTAAATGATTGATGCGGAGATTAGTCCTGACCCTTCATTTCAAAACTTTTCAAATTCAGGAATTAATCTCAACCTCTCGTCTGAGTAACTAAACAAGTCATATCAATCTAGTCTACCATTTGAGGAATTTACGCAAACACAAATGCACATTGCACACTGAGTTTTCTCTCGCTCAAGCACAAACACTTCTTTGCAAATTCTTTCTCAAAATAAAAAATAAATGACATTCCTAGACTCCAATTGGACAACTGACAACATTGATGAGGTTGTCAAAAGCAAGCTTGCGCACATGGAGCATGTCATCTCCATGGAAGGAACATGCTTGACAGTCGCGGAGATTCTTCCAGTTTTCAACTGGATCTCCAAAGCTAAGTTGGAGAAATATTTCACCTTGCGACCCACCTCTGTGCTTCCCAAGACTGTAGTGGAAGCCTATCTCAATTTATTCCTTCACAAGGGTGAGCTATTCACCAGGGTGACGGTGCTGGTCCCCACGGGAGAGAAGAATGAAGATGGTGAGCCTCTCTACAATGAGGAGACGCGAGACATCAATTTGAGGAAGGCCATGAAGGAGGTTTATGCGCTTCCATACTCCGACATCAACCCTAAGACATACAAGGAGAACGTTGAAGGGGAGTTCCTTGAGAAATGGACCAAGACTGGGTCATCGGAGTTCAGGGCGAGACAACACAAAGAGACCCTGAAGCCTGAATATCACGCGTTGGTCGATATTGTTTCAAAAATCATTATGGGTACTACTGGCTATCACGAGCAGCTCAGTTTGCCCAAGCTAAGGATAATGGGTGCTCTTGTCGATGGTGTTGAGGCCAATTGGGAACAGTTCTTCTTGGACCAGATAAGTCAGGCTGCCGCTGACAAACTGAAGAAAGATGCTGAGAAGAAGCATATTTCAGTTGGAGCCATTCTTTCCTTCGGGACGAGGTTATCCATTCTCATCGCCCATGCTTGTCAGGGTTGTACGTTTGACTTGGAGGATAACCTGTCCTCGAAGAAGATAATGTTCACCACTATTGGTGACACTTATGCGGTTCTTGGTCTCACTGATCCTAACGCTCCTCAGAAGGGTCCGAGGAAGAAGCCTGCGAGCAAGACCAAGAAGGTGGTGATGAGCCTGATGGAGAAGGTGGATGAGCTCTTTGAGAAAAGCAAGGAGGTTGAGGCTGGAGTAGCCTCTGAGAGAGAGAAGGAGAAGGAAGCAGAGGTGACGGTTCTGGAGGAGAAGAGAACCAGGCTGAAGGTGGTGCTGCAGTCAAAGACCACCAAGGGTGAGAAATCAGGGA
Source organism: Ballota nigra (assembly GCA_947034835.1). Lineage (NCBI taxonomy): Eukaryota > Viridiplantae > Streptophyta > Magnoliopsida > Lamiales > Lamiaceae > Ballota > Ballota nigra. Next base: position 57,106,017 of record OX344726.1, read on the forward strand.
CAAAGTCAGTTCCCAAGAAGGCCGTATCAGAGGCTGCAGAAACTGACGATGATGTCTGATCAGGTGGAGAAGAGAAGGGGGACATGCCTTTGAAGAGATTGAGAAGGGGTCCCAAGAAATCTCCGGCTAAGGGCCTGAAGGAGATTAGCCCTGTGAGGGAGGAGTCAAGCTCTCCAAGAGCCTCTGACTTAGAGAGAGTAAGAGGAACCATTGAGACGGCTGAACCTCTTCAGCCTGAGCTCATTCCCAACCCCACCCCCACTGACCCTAACCCCACAATCAACCCTGAACCCTCATCCAACCCACCTGAAAACCCCAATCCTGAAACCACCCCCATATCTGAGTCAGTGCGTAACCCATCACCCATCACCCATCACCCATCACCCATCACTGAGCCTGACCAGAACACTGAGCCAGCCATACACATTCCCAACCCTGAAGACTTCCCCACGTACCCAAACCCCAAATACTGCCCCAAAATCTCTAATGAAGGAGAGCTAGCTGATGACTTTCTGAAGTTGGAGGAGGAGGATGAGGAGTTAGATGCTGGGATGTTAGGAGGGATTATGGAGAACAATCTGAGGGGGAACGCGACTGAATAGGCAACTAAGTGTTGCCCTAGCCTTTATATGTACAGAGAGCTATGTGCTAATGTCATAGAGCTCAAGGCCTGGCTCGACTTCAAGCAATCAAACATGCAAGAACAACACATACTTGTCGATGCCAGAGGCTGGGAGCACTGGGAGCAGGAGGAGGCAAGGTTATGCACTTATTTCCATCTCACCAGTTGGTTGCAGCTGCTAAATTTTGAAAACCTTAAGCAGCTGGTGAATGATATGATGACTGGGTTGAAGGCTGACCTTGATGAAGAGCCTACGGAGAAGGATGATGAGGATGATGAGGATGATGAAGCTCAGGGTGGAGCTAGTGAGAAGATGGTGGAAGAGACCGCGGAGGAGGTTGATGCGATGAACCCTGAGCCTCAAGCTCAGGAGGAAGGTGTAAAGGAAGTTGGTGCCAAGGGTGGACCAACTGCTAAGGATGTTGAGAACATCTCAGCTACCAATGATACATTAGTCGATGACGGGATTCCCTGCCCTAAGACAAAGGAGGATGATGTAGAGGCATCCAAGGAGACTCCTAGTTCTGAGGATTTACAATCTAAAGTTCGAGATGGCTTGGCTGAGCCTGAGCAGGCGGCCATAACCACTCAACAACTGCCTTCAGTGCACCCTAAAGAGGGGACTGAGGACGCAGGGGTTGACAAGGGAAAACAACCACTTACGGATGAGGCCGAAGGCAAAGATGATGATGTGCTTATCACTGGGGTCCAGAGGGCTGAGTTCACCAATATCGTCGAAGTAAAGAAGGAAAAGATGACTGAGAACTTAGCTGAGCTTCAAGAGGAAGTGATGAGGCTCAGGGCTGAGAAAGAGGAAGATGCCAAAGCCCTAGTTAAACACATTAGATGGACCAAATCAGCCTAAAACACCCTTGCCAATAAGGAGTTGATCTTGCTAAAGCGCACAATGGTTGATACGGCCAAGTCAGTGAGGAGTGAAAGGAAGAGGACTAAGAAGATGCTGAGGCGGACGATGAAGCAACTTGATGAAAGGGATGAGCAACATGAGCATATGTTGAATAAAGCAGTGGAGCATGTTGCAGCTCAAGCTGGAGCGCTGTTCTCTCAGGCTTTGAATGACTCAGCGGCCAAGTTGGCGTTGGAGTCAGGGAGGATTGCTCAGTCCTCAGAATCAGCTGCAGAGATCTTAGCCAAGGCTACTGAAGAATCTGCGAAAGTGCTGAGTGAAGCTAGCAGGATCATCGGTGAGTCCTTAAAGATTGAGGAAAGGATCACCAAGGCTGAACAAAGGCTCCAACACAACATGGAGGTCTTTGAAAAGAAGCTCAAAGCTGCCATCAGCAACGCAGGAACTGGGATAGCCACGTGAGTTGATATGCTAAAGGAAGGAGTTCAAGAAATTCAATCTCTAGCAACCTTCATTATCAACAGTGGGCAAGACGTGTTCCCATCCCCACCTGCCAAGGATGATGCCAAAAAGGGGGAAAAGAAGAGGAAAAGATCCCGCCCTGAGGCATCGAAGGCAAATGAAAATCCTGAAGAAGTTGAAGTGTCTGATCCTGAAGCAGACCCTAAGGAGAATGTTTTGTTTGTGCGGAAGTCAGCAAGGCTGGTTGAGGCCGCAGCGGAGAAGGCTAGTGAACCTTCGAAGGACGTTCCTCAACTCCCTTCCAAACTAGATTCATCAGTTCAGAAATCTCCTCCGATGAATACAAGAAAAAACCCAATCACTTACTCTGCGGAGACGGTAGCTGAGTTATGCGCTGAAGCATGGGGAGCCTCCACGGAGAAGACTGAAGCTGAGCGCAGGGCTGATATTGCTCAAAAAGAGAAGATGCGCATTCTGGAGAAGAAGGTGGAAAAGCTAACTGACCTCACTGATATGCAACAACGAGAACTTGATGATGCTGTGGTCAGTTTGCTAAGGAGGAAGAAGGCGAAGCCTTAGCCGCTAAGTACAGAAAGAGGCCAACGACAAGGAAATCATCGTTACTGCAAGTCAGAAGGCCTGAGGTGATTCAGAGGGAAGCTCTGGTTGATGAGTTTATCTCAGAGACCTTGAAGGAGTTTTGGGTCGATGCAAGGGATGAATTTGTCAGGCTTTGGTATGTGGTGAAGAAATAGGGCGACACTGAAGACATAAATGCCCACTTCACTGACTATATGATGGACAATTATCCTGAACTTATTCAGAAAATATTGGAAGAAGCTGAAGCAGCCCAAGTCCAAGTCAAAACTCCTGAGTTTGTTGCACGCCCTCCACCTCTTATCCCTGGAACTGGAAAGTACGACACAAAGGCCATTATGACTGAAGTCCTGAAGATTTCCAAGGCTGAAGGCTATGTGAACCAACCTAAAAGGGTAGATGAGTGGAAGGTTAGAGTCTATGCTGGTTATGGACTCGAGCCTGAAATGAGATTAGTTTAGGTGTTCACATCTTTCTTTGTAATAGATCAGGTTCATTGTACCAATTCAATATCATCAATGAAATCTTTTACATTTGCCCACAGACAAAAACTCATTGTCTTTTTTGTTGTTATTTAATTTCTGTACTTTATCAAGAATTGCTCTAACACTGACTTATCTTATAGATAGGACCTGTTTTTCCTCTAAGTGTTTTGAGGATCTTTCCAGTGTTTTGGCATCATCAAAAAGGGGGAAATTGTTGGGACATTGTCAGTTTTGATTAAGATCCCAAAACCCCTGAAAAGATGATTGACCTTAGAATGTCTTAGTCAGACTAGTCTTGGTTAGGTTCTTGTACTTAGTTTATTTTACACTTCACAGGTACTCAATGAGAGAAGCACCCACTGATGTCAATCAAGACTAAGAGCCTGAAGACGAAGAGCACCATCCTGAACTTATGGCAGTCTTTCTAAGCTGGCTGAGTAAGTGTCAGTGATGAAGAGTATGACCCTGAGGTCATTACTAACTCAGTCCTGAAGGGAACAGGATGATAATGAGTAATGGGAAAAGACTTGGAGTAGAGCCAAGCAATGCAAAAGGAATGTCAGCATCAGGATAAGATCGTTGTGCTCGAGACAAAAAGAACTTAATAAGACAAACCTGAAGCCTAGGAATAAGTTCTGACATTCTCACCAACATAATGACGTGGACCAATCCAGGGAGGACACGCACGTACGGACCTTGATATGAAGACTGACTTCAGACTGCACTTTCAATGGGCAAGCATTAAATGGTGCATTAAATGCAATTACAAAATCCATGCAAGGACGGATGCTGTATGGGAGATATGTCCATTTGAACCACTCTACAAAGATGACTAGAAGGCTATCTCTTCCAACTGATAGTTTTCAAATTACCTATAAATACAGAAGGCCTTGAACCCATTCAAGGTTAGGGGAAAATTTCCAAGCCAGAAATTACTCAAACTCTCAAGCTTTCAAAAGCATTCAGCGTTTAAAAGAAGCACTCGAAACCAGTTAAATTTCCCAAGTGTTTCTTAGACTAGTGAGAGTTATTCTGTATACCATTAAGCTTTCAAATCTTATCATAAGCTTAGAGTGATTATGCATCCTTAGCATAGCTTAGTCTTGTAAGGATAATCACATCCTAGTTGGAATCCAAACTGAAACCAAAACCCTTAGTCAGGTTTGTTGGTAGTAAGTTGTGTTTAGTGAGTTAGTAAGGAGTTTGTATAGGTCAGTGAGGTTAGCTGATCTTGGTGCACCTTGGCACGTAAAAAGCAAGAATCCCAGTAGTGGATTTCCTGTTAAATCAGGCCGTGGACGTAGGAGCTTGAGTTTCTGAACCACGTTAAACTCCCTGTGTTCTTACTGCTTTGGTATTGTGTTTATCTGCTTATCTGCTTAAGTCATTCATAGCATTTATTTTTATCAGGCCTGAATCAATCACCCTGATCATTAAATTGAACACTGCCCTACTAATCACTATTTCAGAGTTGAGTAAACAAGTTTTCAGAAAGCAAACATAAAGCAAGACTATAAACTTTCAGTGCTCACGCATTTCCGCAATGAACTCAAGTTGATAGTCAGCCAATTGACCAACATTCTGTGCAGTCAGTAGGTGGATTATCAACCCTGAGTTCTTTAACACTCTGAGCTAAGGGGACTCAGTAAGGTTGAAGGTAAAAAAAATTGGTATACGTGTATTCCCCCCATACACGTATTCCTTAGTCTTGTACCTGGACCAACTGGAGATATCGAAAAAGATTGATTTCGGCCTCATTGGTAGGGTAATCGATGGTGTTGAGGTGAGAATTGGGCCATTGACGCCAAGAGACGAAGAGGGAGAGGAGGAGGAAGAGTGGCACTTGGATTAGCGCCACCCTCATTGTTGGCGAAGCAGAACGAGAAAGGGGTAGTGAGAGTGGGTGGGTGATGAAAGGGTGATTAAAAATGGTGAGAGAGTTTTTTAAATTGATGATGTTTTCTTGATTTTCATACTAATTTCTAGTTAACATAGATATCAACAGTTATATGTTCTATTAGATTACTGGGTATAATTTTTATATAATTGTTTAATTTATATGGAATTTTTTGAGAATCTTTTATTTTTTACTTTTCTAGGCCCTCTTTATCTAACTAATCTTTTTATAATGAGATTTGATTTGTTTGGTTGTCCGTTGAATGAATTGATTCCAAATTTGTGTCATTTTTTTTTGAACTTTAATAGTGTATGTTTTGAACTTATAGACAAATTATAATTGCACTTAAAAATAAATTTTTGAACTTTTATGAATGTTATGTTGAACTTTTTAAAGAAAAATTTGCATTTATGAATCATTGAATGGGACGAACATAATGTTGAACCGAAATTTTTGTTGGTCAATGTTCTTTGAGATAATGTGACTTAATTGCAAAATACTAGTATTACCAGTAGTTACCCCACAAGCATATGAGATCACAGTAGTATTAAGTATAAGGACCAAGTATATCGTACCCAAGGGAAGGTATGTATGCGAATAGAGCCCTGAAGATCTACGCTTCGTAGTTAATATGAGTGGATGTTCGGTTTTAGGAATGGAATTAAATTACTCTATATTCTACTACTATTAACGCAACTAATGAAATCAAACGAATAACTAAGGTTTTATTAAAATATAAGATGGTGAAGCGCAGGATAGGAATCCCTACGTATACTAACGGAGCTGGTACGATAACTAAAATAACCGTGATGTGCAAGTATTAATCCTAAGTGTACTAAAACTAGGCAATCAACTTCCCTAATCTAGAACAAGATTGAAAGAAAAAGCTCAAGAATTAACCCTAATACTTTGTCATATCAACCTACTTCACAACCCACTAAACAAGTTATATGGATTGTACTTAACTAATGAGAACTAGCACTAAACATCACGAATTATCCTAATTATGTACCAACATCCTACTTCTACGAGTTCATCCTACCCCAAGCATGCAAGGGTTCTAGCCTAACATGGTGAATATGAAAACGAAAGCAATTGGACGAACAATAAACATAAACATGATGAATTTAGTTGTAGAACTCAAGAACATAAACTAGGTTTAAAGCAAGAAATCAAAGTCTAAAAAATGAATCTCAATTAGTAATGAAAACTAGGCCAGAAAGTATTAAGTGTTGAAGAAAGAAATAACGGAAAGAAAACTCTAATCTATGAATTCGTAGTTCAAAACCCTCGATTACACGTGCAAAATCTCTTGCTAAACTCTCCCGGGCTCCTCTATATAAAAATCTATCTCTAAGTATGAAGCGGTGTCCGAAAATGTGCTCGGGACGAAGTATATATAGGCATGGGCCGATTAAAAATGTCACGGGCTGAAAAATCCCGCAAAACACTCTACTTGAGCACCTACTCGAGCGCCTAGTGCTCGAGTGATTGCACTCGAGCACTCAAATCCAATAGAACCGAGAAAACGCTCGATCACCCTTTGCTCGAGCACTAGTGCTCGACCCGCATCTACTCGAGCGCACTGCTCGAGTGCTCGAGTAATGCCTACTCGAGTGCTATCATCTTACAGAAACTCCAGTGCTTGGTCCGCATAGGCGTAGCTCAGTTGGTTCCTGGGTGACAGATTGCAACAAGAACGCAGGATTGAGTTTTGGCAGCCGCAGTGTGGGAGTTTTATCCCTCCAATGTGGGGGATAGCTCCTTGTGGGCATCAGACACTAGTCCTCCCACCTAATGGGCCACTAGGTCACCATGATTTACCACCTCCACCATTCCTGTCGGGCTAGGAGGTGGGTGCCCTGGGGGCGAGGGCTTCGCCTTTTGCTAAAAGAAACTCAAGTGCTCGACATCATATGCTCGAGCACTTAGTGCTCGACTTGAATCCACTCGAGCACCCTACTCGAGTGCTTGAGCACTTTGTGCTCGAGTCTACTTGCTTGAGCACCTCCAAGTGACACTTTTGCTTGCTCGAACTAATACTTTTCATATTTCTTCCATATCTTCTCATCCGAGCGTCCGTTTGAGTCGATTCAAAGTCCTTCGAACTCCATTTTTTGCCCTCTATACATCTATGAGCATAAAAGAGGCAAATTCATTAGTTTATGAAAATAGTACTCAATTGACTCTATATACTCATCGAAATCACTCAAAACACGGGCAAATCTAGCTATAAATCCTAACAATTTCACGCCTAATCATAATGTATATTTATTCTGATAATATTAGTTGATTTCTTAACACTTTAGTTAGTGTTCTTTATTTTATTCGGTGGTTGCTTAAGGTTGAACTTAAATTTGCAATTATTTTTCGATTTGAGATGCTGAAGGTAATTTTGAATTTGAGTAAGTATAATTCTATGGAAGTGGGGGGAATATGAATATGAATTCCGCATTAAAAAAAAAGGGAAATGTGAATTCAAAATGTGTCATAAAGTTAAAAAAAAATTAGGGGATTGTTTTTTTTTAGTGGTATTAATGTAATTATAGGTGTCACTTTGCATCTCAAAGTAATTAAGGAAAATAGACATGATGCTAAGCAATTTCAAACCATGTTTTGCACTCCAAAGCAACTCACCCAAAATATTTTATATAAATATAGAATGTGGTAATATGATGTGGAATAATTAAAAAAATAAATATTTAATATGTGGCATCGTACGTGGCGTATATACAAAAATTCCAACGAGACATGTCATTTGTTGCTGGTCGGAGATAAAGTATGTGTATCGAATTGCAACTCGATCGAAGTTTGTGATTTTTAATTATAATCTCAAAGCCCTTGACTAAATTGATATTCGACCTAAAGGTGGTGAATTTATATAGAATTAATCTTAAATTAATCTCTCTACAACTCTACATTCAATCCATTTGCAGAGAGATAATTTGAAAAGCAAGAATAAAATGAATTGTAAAGCAAAATTTAAATTTGGGCCGAAAATTGGGACCTCTTCTCCTTGTTAAAAACAAATCTTCGTCTTCCATCATCTTCGTTTGTCAACCGTGCACAAAAAATCAGCATCTGTGCATAAAAAAATAACCCACACGCGGAGACCATCTACTTCATCATCTTCCACGAAATCACCACCCAACCTTACACATCAAACACACAAAAATACCATTCCACCAAATTTTTAGAATTCAAACATTCCCCCACCTTCTCAATCAGATTCTGATTCATGGACGATGATATCAAATTTGTGCATGGCGGCGTTGGATTTGTGCACATCGATATTGGACTCACGCATGATGGTGCTGGACAGATTTGGACAGACCTGAAAGGACTGAATGAATCTAATATGAAGTGGCCCCTCTCCCTTTCTTCACCCTCCTTCTCCGCTATAACCGGTATAAACAACAACCTCCATCGCCATTAATTTATCGTGGCCACGGCAACCGTCTCTTTGCCAATCTACTCTTCAATTTAAAAAATCATCACCACCACAATCTTCTTAATCTACCGTAGGAGAATTGCCACTGTCGAAATCGTGTTCATGGTGGTGGTGGTGGTGGTGGAGGTCGGGCTGCTTTATTGACCCGAGCGTCAGCGATGGATGAAACAATTTTAGAGAGAGAGAGATGGGATGATGTTGTTAGAGAGAGGAATAAATTTAAAAAATGAGAGAGAACATAAGGGGAGACGTCCAATATAGGAATGAGGGAGAGAGAATAGTATATTTTTAATTATAAAATAATGATGATAGTGGAGAATAGTGATGAGAATGGAGAATATGATTGCATTGAATATGATAGTTGATAGTAATTAATTCTAAAAATAAAAGCGTAATGTGTAGAATGTGGTGGGTGAAAATTGTGAGGAATATTTCTATTATCGGAGTATGTAAATTTTTATGGGACAAACTAAAAAAGTGTGCAAACTTTTCAGGGACAAAGAGAATAATAACGCACTCATGTTTTACAGAAACATTATTTCGAATTGTTCAATAAGATTTATTTTAATGATATATCACTTGACTACATTTATGTTTTATTATAAAAGAGACATTCACAAAAATGATGCAATATTCTCTTATTATAAAAATTTGCGCATTTCTAAAAACTTCATGAAAGACTAGATAATGTGTTTTAAGTGACTTCTCTAAATCGATTTTTGAAATTAAGGATTGTGATTGAATGATGTGAATTATGATTTAAGTTAAAGTATAAGGAGAGATAATTGATTTTATAGAAAATGTGATAATAGGTTTATATGTGTTATGCCAGATTTAAAATCCTGAAATAGAATCAGTTTTAAATATTAAAACTCAAACACTGAATTTTAAAATTCAAAACAAACATCACATTATATATATGTGTGTCTGTACTTTAAGGATTATCATCTCACCTCAACAGTGTTTCCAATCTTATTCCATTGCACAAACTCATTGAATGATTTGTATACCTCAGTAACATGATGTTCTAACTTCAGTATTAAGTTTGTGGTTGGTCACACAAGAACACTTCAACATATTAAAAAAATTAATGAGTATGCACATCAACAAGAACATCAAATTGGAATCAGACCTGCAAACATCGTCGAAGCTTAAATATGTTTGCACATTCTTCTTATTCAATTGAATCATGTATGTGAAGTGTCATATGTGAAGTATGAAGTCTACTGAGCTTAATTCAATAAGGAGCTATGTTGATGAAGTGTTAGCCGTGGGAGTTAGTCTATTTGGGGTATCAGTAGAGTTATATCAGATGAGGTTCATCAGATGAGGTCTAACAGTGAAGTCCTATCAGAGGAGGTCTAGACCGGAAGTCATCTGATGTTAAGTGATCAAGTCAGCTGAGGTCAAGTCATCTGATATAAAGTACAAAGACGCGAAACACCAAGTTGAAGCTAACTGAAGGCGGTTCTAACTGAATCAACTGAAGCGGTTATTGGAGTTTGTTAGCCAGCTGGATAACTGCTTTACTTATGAGTTAGTTACAACTGAATCGAGTCCAGAATCATCTCAATCTCTGTATATATATAAATAAGTGCTTCTAGCTGAGTGGTACAGAACAGAAGACTTGTGAGATCATCTGTGAGAGCAAACACTGTGAGATTGTAACTTGTAACTTCCAATTCTTTTCTTAGTGGAATACTCTATCCTCTCGGATCCCGTGGACGTAGGAGTTCTTCTCCAAACCACGTAAATCTGGTGTTCTTGTGTGTGATTTTTCAATTTTGTCCTTATTGCATTTGATTCCGATTCCCGGAAACAAGTTTTCTTGTGAATCCAAAAACGCGATTAACAAGTGGCGCCGTCTGTGGGAAGCAATCATGGCTGCAACTAAGTTCGATATTGAGAAGTTCACGGGGAAGAACGATTTCAGCTTATGGAAGATCAAGATGAAGGCACTCCTGGTACACAATGGGTTGTACGAAGCCTTGTTGCCACCGGCTCAGGTGGCTTCTGGATCTAATCCGGCGAAGGTGGAGGAGAACAAGAGGAAGGCACACAGTGCCCTTATCTTGTGTCTTGGGGACAAGCCATTGGGGGATGTATCGAAGGAGGAAACCGCTCTTGGGATCTGGAATAAGCTGGAGCAGTTATACCAGACCAAGTCTGTTACGAACAAGTTATACATGAAACAGAAGCTTCAAGTCTTCAAGATGAGTGAAGATAAGAATCTTGGTGATCAGTTGGACGAGTTCAACAGATTGGTGGATGATCTGGAGAGTTTGGATGTTACAATTGATGATGAAGATAAGTCATTGATGTTGTTGAATGCCCTACCTAAGTCTCTAGAAAATTTCAAAGATGCCTTGTTGTTTGGTAGGCAAGATCAGGTGATGTTTGATGATGTTCAAACTGCCCTGAAAATCAAGTTTCTACAGATCCAAGCTGATGGGAAGAAGCCTGCTGAAGGATTGAATGTTCAATCCAAGAAGAAGAAGGAGTTTCAGTCCAAGAAGAAGGATGGTGGAAAAGGGAATAAGGGTGGGAAGAAATCTGATTTTGTTGAGAAGAGAAAGTGTTTCACTTGCCATAAGGAAGGTCATCTGAGAAAGAATTGCCCTGAAAGAAAGAAGAAAGACAATCAAGGTGATCAAGATGGAGATGCAGCTGTTGTGGAGGTTGAAGGATATGATAGTGCAGAGGTCTTGATGGTTAGTCATGAGAGACTAAGTCAAGAGTGGGTCCTGGACTCTGGATGTACTTTTCATATGTGTCCACATGAAGACTGGTTCCTGGATCTTGAGAAGATTGATGGAGGTCTTGTTCTTTTGGGTAATGATGAGAGCTGTAGAGTGCAAGGATCTGGTTCTATCAAGATCAAGATGTTTGATGGGGTTGATAGGATCTTATCTGATGTCAGGTTTGTTCCTGAGTTGAAGAGAAATCTTGTTTCTCTTGGTACTTTGAATTCTAAGGGTTTTGAATTCAAGACAGAAAAAGGAACTCTGTCAATAACCAAATCTGGAAGAATTGTTATGAAAGGGATGATCAAGAATGGTTTGTATACTTTGATTGGAAGAACTGTAACAGGATCAGCTGATGTTACCATGGGGTCTTCTGAGGTAAATTTGTGGCACAAGAGGTTGGCACATGTTGGTGAGAAGGGCCTGGTGGAGTTATCCAAAAAGGGAGCAATCCCTGGGAAGAGGATATGTAAGCTGGAATTCTGTGAGAGGTGTGTTCTTGGGAAATCAAAGAAGCAAGCATACCAGAAAGGGAAGCATACCACCAAGGAGGTTATGGATTATATACATTCTGATGTATGGGGCCCAGCAAGGGTATCCACTCATGGTGAAGGCAGGTATTTCCTTACCCTTATTGATGATTATTCCAGAAAAGTTTGGGTTTACATTCTTAAACAGAAGAGTGATGCCTTCTCTAAGTTCAAAGAATGGTTGATTGAACTTGAGAATAAGAGAGGCAGGACTATCAAGCACTTGAGGACATATAATGGGCTTGAATTCCTATCAGAGGAGTTTCAACAATTCTGTAGGGAGAAGGGTATTACTAGGCATAAAACTGTTCCTTCAAACCCCCAGCAGAATGGTCTAGCAGAGAGGATGAATAGAACTATTCTGGAAAGGGTTAGGTGTATGTTATCTGATGCTCATTTACCTAAGAGTTTTTGGGGGGAAGCTGTTAACACAGCTGTGTATCTCATTAATAAAGTGCCATCATCTGCCATTGAGTTTAAAACCCCAGATGAGGTTTGGTAAGGAAAGATATCAGATTACTCAAAGTTGAAAGTGTTTGGATGCCTAGCTTATGTTCATGTGAGGCAAGACAAACTTGAACCAAGAGCTTTAAAATGTGTTTTCATTGGGTATCCAAAGGGTGTTAAGGGGTACAAGCTGTGGTGTCTAGAGCCTGGGAACCAGAAGTGTATTACCAGTAGAGATGTAGTGTTCAATGAATCACAGATGGGATACAAGTCAGGTGGAGGTGATAGAGAGCCATCAGCTGAGGAGATGGATGGGGTTATTTCTGAGCCAATTACTCAAGTTGAGGTTGAGCCTGATCATGGTAATCATGAGAGTGCATCTGGTTCTGAACCAGAGCAGGAAACAGGAGAGAATGAGTCATCAGATGAGGATAGTGCACCTGCAGAAGAGGAGGAAGAAGTGCCAGAAGCAGACTTGAGAAGTTATAGTTTGACAAGAGACAGATCCAGAAGACAAATACATCCTCCAGCAAGGTTTGGCCGTGTGGATCTGGTCTCCTATGCACTTGTTACAGCAGAAGCCATAGAGTACCAGGAACCTAAAAGCTACAGGGAAGCCCTTGAGTGTGATGATAGGGAGTCATGAGTGACAGCCATGACAGAAGAGATGGAGTCTCTTAAGAAGAATCAAACTTGGATTCTTGTTGGTAAGCCACCTAGGCAGAAGCTAATCAGTTGTAAATGGTTGTTTAAAAGAAAGCTTGAATCTGGTGTGAAAGATCAGGTGAGGTTTAAGGCCAGGTTAGTTGCCAGAGGATTTACTCAGAGGGAAGGAATTGATTACAATGAGGTTTTCTCACCTGTTGTTAAGCATTGTTCAATCAGACTACTTCTCAGCAGAGTAGTCCAAGAGGATCTGGAGCTACAACAACTTGATGTAAAGACAGCTTTTCTGCATGGTGATCTTATTGAGGATCTGTACATGCACCAGCCAGAAGGGTTTGTTGAACCAGGGAGTGAAGGGAAAGTGTGCCTGCTCAAGAAATCATTGTATGGCCTCAAGCAAAGTCCAAGGCAGTGGCACAAGAAGTTCAATGAAGTTATGCTATCCATTGGTTTTGTAAGGAGCAAGTATGATACTTGTGTATACCTGGAAATGCAAGGTAGTGATGTGATAGCCTATCTTCTGATCTATGTAGATGACATGCTTATTGCCAGTAAAAGCCTTCTGAAGATTCAAAGTATCAAAAGGAAGATAAGTGCAAGATTTGATATGAAGGACTTGGGAAATGCTAAGAGGATTCTTGGAATGGATATTCTTAGGGATAGAAAAGCTGGAAGACTATTCTTATCCCAGAAGAGTTACATTAAGAAGGTCCTGAAGAGGTTTAACATGCATGAGAGTAGAGCTGTGTCAACTCCTCTGGGACAACAGTTCAAATTATCTAAGGAAATGGAACCAAAGTCTGATGAAGTGAAGAAGACTATGATGAAATTACCTTATGCAAGTGGGGTTGGAAGCCTGATGTATGCTCTGGTCTGCAGCAGACCAGATTTAGCTTATGCATTGAGTATGGTAAGCAGATACATGGCTAATCCTGGAAGGTTACATTGGGAAGCTTTGAAATGGATCTTCAGATATCTTAAAGGGTCATCTGATCTGGGTTTGATGTTTGAGAGGATGACTGACCAGAAGAGTCCACTGGAAGGATTTGTAGATTCTGATTTTGCTGCTAATCTGGACACCAGAAGATCCTTAACAGGGTATATTTTTACTCTGTACAATACTGCTGTAAGCTGGAGATCTGTTCTGCAGAGTGGAGTTACATTGTCTACTACAGAAGCAGAGTTTGTTGCAGTATCTGAGGCTGTTAAGGAGGCTTTGTGGTTGAAAGGCATAATCAAGGATTTTGGGATAAGTCAAAGGGTTGTGGTCGTTCATTCTGATAATCAGAGTGCAGTACATCTGGTTAAACATCAAGTGTTCCATGAGAGATCAAAGCACATTGATGTAAGGTTGCATTTTGTGAGGGAAATCATTGATAAAGGAGTGGTTCTCATCCAGAAGATATCTACAGATGACAATGCTGCAGATATGTGTACAAAGTCTTTACCAGGTACTAAATTCAAGTTTTGTGTTGAATTGGTAAAGATGAGTGTATGGGATGTTCCTTAGGCTGGAGCATGGAGGAGAGGAGGAGAGGATTGATACTTCTCATCTGAGGTGGAGAATTGTGAAGTTTCATATGTGAAGTATGAAGTCTACTGAGCTTAATTCAATAAGGAGCTATATTGATGAAGTGTTAGCCGTGGGAGTTAGTCTATTTAGGGTATCAGTAGAGTTATATCAGATGAGGTTCATCAGATGAGGTCTAACAGTGAAGTCCTATCAGAGGAGGTCTCGACCGGAAGTCATCTGATGTTAAGTGATCAAGTCAGCTGAGGTCAAGTCATCTGATATAAAGTACAAAGACGCGAAACACCAAGTTGAAGCTAACTGAAGGCGGTTCTAACTGAATCAACTGAAGCGGTTATTGGAGTTTGTTAGCCAGCTGGATAACTGCTTTACTTATGAGTTAGTTACAACTGAATCGAGTCCAGAATCATCTCAATCTCTGTATATATATAAATAAGTGCTTCTAGCTGAGTGGTACAGAACAGAAGACTTGTGAGATCATCTGTGAGAGCAAACACTGTGAGATTGTAACTTGTAACTTCCAATTCTTTTCTTAGTGGAATACTCTATCCTCTCGGATCCCGTGGACGTAGGAGTTCTTCTCCGAACCACGTAAATCTGGTGTTCTTGTGTGTGATTTTTCAATTTTGTCCTTATTGCATTTGATTCCGATTCCCGGAAACAAGTTTTCTTGTGAATCCAAAAACGCGATTAACAATGTACTAATATATAAACCCCACAAACATCCAGCGTAATTTCTATAATTGTTATGCTCTATAAAATAATCATGATCATCCATTATGTTGATGGTACATCAGTGTTGTTATAAAATGCTGAGACAATATTTTGGATAACATCACATCATTTGCTATTTCTCCTAACATTAACTTCTATTACTATGTGTTGTAGACAATTTTTAGTATGCAGGTTGAAGACCTGAAAGTTTTCAGGTTATGCGGTTGTAGTTATACAAGTGAAAAAGTTAAGTGTTGGGATTTGTTGGGACGAACACCATGTTCAACGCAACGGAAGTTATAGATTCACTAACAACGAATCGAGTATATGGTTGTATAACATAAAAAATAAAGGATAAAATAAACAATATAAATCTTACCGTGCTTCGAAGACAGAATCCTCAACTGCGGTATCCACATAATTCACGTTCACAGATCTGCACAGATTTGCCAGCGTTGAATCCCGAGATGAATTCGCTAGAAAATTCCAACTAGATATTTTATGGAGAGATTATGAAATTCATTAAAGTCATAAATTAATGAATCCTACGGTCTTATATTTATAGGGAAAACTTAGCTTAAATATTAAGCTATCAAGATTAGGAAATATATTCACTAATCATGCAGATCAAATCTCATAGATTTGATTTTCCTATCTATATATAAAATCCTACAATAATATTCCATATATTATTCTGGAATTCCTATTTAATTAAATCTAATTTAATTAAATAGTAATAATAATTATTTTCAAATTAATATATTATTAATTCTCCATAAATTAAATATTAAATCCAACTTAATACTTAACCAACCAACTTTAATCTGCGAAGGGAATTACTTGTTGTGTGACTCATAAGCCCTCAAAGATCGAGCGATTAGTCAAACTAACGGTCTTAATTGAACCCTAGACACTAAATCATACATTCTCAATATATGAGGCACGTTGCGAGGAAATGTGCAACTACATGTAACTAAACATGGGCTATTGTGATAATGTCCTCATTCGCGAATACTCGATTATGTCTTGAACATATTGAAGTGTCTATTCAAACAACTTAATCATATTATTTCTAATCACTAATTGATCATTCATGTCACACTTGGTCATAAAGTCCAAGTTGACGTGCATCGGCCGACGACTTAGATCCAATTATGATGAGAAGATACGTATTCTCTTTAAATCCATATTGAAGAATGAATCCTATTATTGGCTCAACTACCACACACATGCATTTTGTGATGAACCCAATCCAAGTCATATCTACCCATGTAAGGGTGCAGGCGTCGGTCATGGTCAAAGTTCATCACTCCACACATGTCGTGCATATTGACCTCAATTCAAAGGAATATCACATTGCTCCCACTAACCGAGACACCCGTAGACACGTAAAGTAGAATTACATCAAACGGTCTCTCGGATTGGTATAACCAATACCCTCTAAGGTAACTGCGCATCCATAATGAGATACGTAGTATCTCGTAGTAAGTGAGATCTTACTACACCCTCTAAGAGTATGATGCAGATCGCACACCAATCTCAATTGCATCATCAATATCTCATTCTTGATGATTCTTGATCGGGGCTATTTGAGAATCATGCTTAAGTCATCTGAGTTCTCTCACTCTAAGTGACAACAATGACTCATGAGAACACAAATAAGAATAAATGCAAACAACCAAACATAATATTCAAATAAGTGTAATGTCATATAAATAATATTAAAACCAAAACTGAATATTATCTTAGTATTATGTCCTCACAATAGGATTGTCTCTAGGACACTAACACTAACATTAAGCACATAATGAGACAGTTGCTTGCTGATGGAGATAGTGGAGGAAAGATTTCTAGGTCCTTCCAGACTAGTCTAGTGGTTGAACTTGCAGTTGAGACTCAAGTTTGTAAATACAAGCCCGCAAGATACAATTCAACAAGGATAATAAATAAACGAGAGCTACACTATCAAGTGTTTAATGCATCTTGCATAGAAGGACATTTATTATCTCTACTTCCATTAGTTGTGTGTTGCATTCTAATCAATAATTAGGTCTAAGGATAGGTTAGACTAGAATCTCTGAAGATTAATTTTCTATTCTATTGGCTATTTTGGCGGTGTGGTTTTACACCCTACTATTTTAGACCTCGAGTTTGTAAGCCATATACCTTATTTGTATCACTACGAGTTGTAGTGGAGATTTCATTTTGAGTCACTCATACACTTATTTAGATTTTACAGAAACATTTTTGTTCCAAGTTTTAATGAAAATCTTTTTGTAGGTTTTAGATTTGAGTCCTTGGAAGAATGATATTATTTTGTCGCTGTCGTTGTCTAGTTACCGTATTGAGGATGAGTCTAAAGATATGTTTATTCATTTGCCAAAGGGAGTATTAAATACAAGTAAATACATATATACAATACTCTTAATACATGCAACCTCTGATTTTTCTCTCGAGTTGAGAGCTCTCATCTTCTCTCCTGAGTTGAGAGCCTTTGATTTACTCTCCGGGATTGAGAGTCTTTAATTTCTCTCATTACTGCGTAATGAGAGTGGTGGATCAATAAGTGAAAAAATGAAAAACAATTAATACAAATTCAATTTTCTCTTCCGCAATGGCTTGTAAAGTTATATCAAGGCATCACGCTGATTATATAATGTCTTATTCGTAGAAAAACCAATTATTTGATTTATTATTTTGTTGAGACATTTGATTCATTCTCAAGCCCTTATTATTGGATCAAGTCTTCAATTTTTGCCAATGACCTTCTCGATATCATTTGTTTATGCATTTCTTAATTTATAAATTTTATTTTGCTTTAAAAATGTGAATTGTTTATTAAAATTTAATTTTTTTTAAAGCGTACTTTAAATAACTTTACATTGCACATTTGATTTTATTTTTCTCAAGTGAATTTGGAGTTTTACCCAATTAGGTGGTAGTACATTGTCGTTCATCCTTGTCATCTCATGAATAATGTCACAAAGCACTGCACTAAATCCTATATAATATTAATTTTTAAAAGTAGTGTGAGCCTTTATTCTTTGAGACTAAAGTCTAATTTATTTTCAACACTTTTTGACCTCTTTTTTCAGCAGGAGATTACTGCAAAACTGGAAAGATGTATTTAGTTATTTTTTAATTCTAAAGGTTTCTCGTTTATTTATATTGTAAGATAACAACTCCATTAACGATATTTCCACGTTTTACTACATGTTGATTACCATTTATTTAAACAAATTCTTGTAGAAGAAAAAATAATATTATACGAATAGTGAACCAATCAAACTCTATTAATATTATCCACTTATACTAACTAATTTTTTTTAAGGTAATTGTGCGATGATCACAAAAGATAGTAAACAAACAAAATTTATATCTGCATGTGCAACTCAAATTAAATTTTAGTAGTATGTTTATATCTACTCATTTTAATATAAATTGGAATAAAATATTTTTTAGGACCATAATTTTGAGGGGTGGTAAAATAAGGACTATAATTTTTTAAGCGGACAAGATAATAACGTTAATTTTTTGAGCTGACAAAACAAGAATCACGACTTTTAAAAATAGTAAAACAAGAACGATAATTTTTTAAATAGCAATGTGTTGCGCAGATTCTTCCATCCCTTAGCTCAAGGGAGAAAATTGGCATTGTTACACTACATAAAGCACTAACTAACTAGATTAATAATTATTTATTTAATAATTCTAACTCCTTTCCAGCATTTCATTTGTGGTCGGCGATTAATAACGTCGATTTTTCCACGCGGATTAATTAAACGAATAAATAATTTACGATAAGATTCTATAATAAGAATTTTTAAAGTTAATTGGATGCAATGTGTCTCTTGACTTCTCTCTCTCTCTCTCTCTTGGCCTTTTAAATGTGCGGAAATTCTGTGTAGAACTCATGCCCGAATATTTGTACGGACAACACTATTTGCCCAAGTATCAATGACTATAAATGTTTCATTTGATTATGTTCTGAGTCTCAATAAGAAAATCATCTTCTATTATGTATTGAAGCTCGATTGCGACATACATAAAATATATTAAGGGGGTGGCATTGGCATTGGCTCTTTGAGGATTTAAGCACCAATTATAATAGTTTCTCCAAATGATCGGTACGTACCTTGTTTAATTGTTTTGCTTATTTGGTGCGCACATTTTAATGCAATACTTACATTTAATTCTTGTGTCGCTCGTGATTAACACTAATTTTAGTTGAAATATAACATTAATTTAATTTAACTGAAACGTGACGAGTAGACAAATCTAAATTATGTACATCTGACGTAAGTAAGACCTTGCCTTAGAAACATTCATCATGCATGAATAACTGAGTGTTGATACCAACTAGCTAGCTGGGAAAATAACAAAGAATATTTCTTCAATATATGATATTATTTAACTAATACTAAAAACCCCTCCTACAATTCGTCAAGTCGACAGCCACTAACTGCTTTAGTGAAGGTCTTGTGCAATCCCATTGTACTAAAAAAAACACTTTTAAAAATAGCTTCCCTTCAAAATAAAAAAATAAACTATTAAATGGCTCACCTTAAATACGATTATTCCAAAACTTCTAGTGATCGACCCACTAAATTAATAAAATCTTTAGATTTGAAAATTATATCTTGGTATATATATTGGATTTATGTGTGCCTTTGCTAGCATGCGTGGTAACAGTAATTCTAATAAAAGATGACCTACACTTGGTATTAGAGATAAAAGCAAACCAAAAGATCATATTTAAATCTGTAATTAATTTGCTCCATTATTAATTCGGCCATTAAATATATTTTCCTGCTTTTTATTTGACACAAAGCTTGGTGCACCCAATAATATATTCACCATAGGGGTTATGGAGAACAGAGACCCAACAATTAATATACAATTCGAGTAAAAAGTAAGATTATATATATAAATAATATCGCTAAGAATATCTCATTTGCAGTCCCAGTTAGCTGCATTATATATATCTCGAGGGATTCCTCCCTGACCAAAGACAATTACTTCTATGAATACAGTGGATGCAAAATCATGTATCTCAATGATCCAATCATAACCTAGCTAGAATGCATATATTTATTGAAATACTCTTTCTTAGTTTATTATTATCAAAGTTCATAAAAAATTTAGAAAGAAAAAAATATTCAAACCGTGTTAGTAATTAAAGAAGTGGGTAAAGTACATATAAATATAGCATGGATATGTCTCACACCCCACTTTTCTATTTTTATTTTTTTTGCCAGCTTTTATATTTCTGTACGTATATTATTTCTTGGATTTTTAACAAATGAATACTATATGATGGGTCACGGAATTTTTATTAACATTCTACGAAAAATATAGTTACACACTACAAAAATATTGATATTTAATAATAGAGATTCTGTTATTATAATTTCTATAATTGAAATTTTTTAATGAATAAAAATAATCATTTGTGACAAAATTCTGTCACTAAATATCATTTTCGTGTCATTGAAGAAACTATAATGATATAATTTTGTCATTAAAATTAAATTGCGTTGTGGTGAGAGGTTTAATAATACCTCACAAAAAAATTTGTCTAATTTAATTATATTAAAATTATAAAGTCTTTTTGTGAGATCTTCTCACAATTAAATTTAATCAATCCATCATACATATTACACAATCTCCCAACTTTTTTATTTTCTTTTATCAAACTTCTTTTATAAGACGCCTCATTATTGCCTACGATTACGAGTATGTGCACTTTTTTCTTTTAAAAGGGCGTCTACATTGATTGATGTCACATCACTTACTTTGAGCAATTATCAATAAAATTCACAGTGAGAAATACCACTTAAAAAAAAAAAAATTCTCTTATAGCAATATTATCCACTTATTAGGATGTCTAAACTACAATTTTTCATAAGCTAGTTAAGTAAACTTGTTAATTAGTTTTTCTCAGTTGGCATGCAGTTATATAATTTAAGTTAAAATAAGAAGATTTTATACTAATCATGCTTACCTCTGTTTCAAATAATTTCCGAAGATTAGTTCATAACCGCCCAAAAGAAATATGTGCCGATCGAGTAGATTTTATATGGAAATTATTTATGATAAATTTATCATGAAATAGTTTAAAGTATCATTAATCTTTTCAGGGGTATCATTAATCCAAATTCAAGAAAATTTACAACAATTATAATATAATACCAATGACCCAAATTAATACCCTTAATGAGATTAATGATACTTCTAATGAGATTAATAATTCTTTTAAACTGTTTCATAATAAGTTTATCATGAACTATTATCATATAATACTTAACAACTGTGTATCCTTCATGTAGTATAAAAGAATGCAAGCTGCAAAAGTAGTATGAAGCGACATTTTTTTGTTTCCTTTTTCGTTTTTGGGAGAAAACAAGTGACATTTTGAATTTGAACCGATGGGGCTTCTCAAGTATCAACGTGTTATAACTCATGGGTAGTTGCTAGTGTGAAGAAGGGTAAAACCGGTAATTCCTTTGATATGTTTTATTTTCATTTTATCCGCTTTTATAAATTATAAAAGACAAAACTATTGATATTTTTAAAGAAGTCTAATATATATTAAGTACGCAAGTATTATTAACAATATTAATTATTTTTATTGAAAAATACAAGTTGCGTTTATTGCAAAGTGCAATGAATGCAACTATAGTGACGACATAAGATCTATTTTTATTAAAACATACAAGTACTTCTAATATTTTACCTGTATATACAAATAGGGAATTTATTATATTGACAAGTCGAATTGAGTTAATGAGCTTATATATCGAATTATGGTTAGTTTCAATCCTATGTTCAATTTTATATTGAGTTTCGAGAATTTTAACTATTTGAGATAACATGCTTTTATTGATTTAGTTTAACATATATGACAATACATTATATATTATATTGTTCATAATTAACTTTTTTTTTTTTACAATCATATGAATTTGACTTTGCACCTCGTGCTTACCAATAATAAATATATCAATTTAACATATTTATTTATTTAATATTTTTAGTGTTTTGTTTAATAAAAAACTGTAAAAATTATTGAAATTTAGCTTATTAATGAATCTAATTTCAGCTAATTTACCAATAACACCCAATAAGTTTTATTATTAATGAATCTAATAATTTTAGGTTTTTATTCTTATTTTTTATCTTGATGTTCTGAAAATTAGTTATAAATTTTAAATAATAAGTACTTTTTTATTACATAATAAATTATTTTAAATAATTTCTACATTTAATGTATTTGAAAAGTAAAATATGAAAGTATCTTGTATAATTTTATATGTATATACTATTTTATTATATTATAATTAAATTATCTATATATGATGAATATCTTATTTTATACATTGTGTCGTAAAGTTATTTTATGGTCAATAAAATTCTTTTTCCGATTAAAAAATTATGCTGTAAAGTATACACATATTGTTATATATATGCATATACTCCATTCGTCCCTCTATTTACTTTTTATTTTTTAAATTGGGTCTCTTTGAATATATATTTCTCGTTTTGTTTTTGACAATTTATTTTTAAATTTTATCTCTACACTTCACTCTTATTTACTACTACTCAATTTATTCACCCATACATTTTGTTTTAGTATAGTATTTTTGTTTTCTTTTCCAATAGCATTATTCTAAAACTATTATTTTAACATTTATTATAATTTTATGTGTTCAAAATTTATGAAAAGTATAAACTGAAAAGGGGGAAATAATTAACAGTTAGGTGATTTTTCTCTTTCCTAGAAATAGTGACCGTCCGCCTCATTTTTTCCTTCTGCTGCGTTTCTAGTGTTAAATTTCTCTCAAGTTCTCAACATTGCTTTAAGGAATAAAATCAATTAATAAAGTAGATCTGCTATCATAATGATTGGAGAATCTCAATAGTACGTTATTAAGATTTTCATTATCTTTCAAATGCGTGCATGTAAATATGAACTCAACCCGTTACTTTTATATATATATATATATATAAAAGAAATTGAAGTTATTATAGTTAATAATAAATTTTTTCTTTATTTCATCATTTAGTCTCATGCACGGTTATTCATTTTTCAAGAAAATTACACAGGGAAAATATATTAAATGGGAAGAAAGATGGAAATGCAAATTTAATGATACCTTTAATGTAACAATAAGTCTAAATTCGTTGGACGGATAAAAATAAAAAGGAAGTCTATTTGGGATGGAGGGAGTAATATTCTTAAATGAATCAACAAAAAATTTATTCACATAATACTTTGTCTATACTAAATTAAGAATTATATATATATATATGTATAGTTAGGTGAGAGTCCACCATAGTCAAAATAATCTTCGAGATCTACATAGATTAATTATATATCTCGTATTCTGAATGGATGTAAATTGCCTATAGATCAAAGATAAACTCACTTGAACCGAATATAAGGTACTCAAGAATATCTATATACAATATATATACAAATTTATTAAGACTAAAGCAATGTATGCCAAATTAAATACCGTAGAAGAATAAAATGCAATATTCATATATTGAAAATCAATGTATGTCCTTGACACCATTAAATCAATATCAAATAATTGAATTAAAAAACTATATATACTAATAAAGGACAAAAGATGATATCAAAGCAACTTCACTAGTTGCCATAACCAAATTAAAGCAAAAGCCAACAATGGAAAGAAATTACCTTTCAAAAAATGAAAAAAAATTAAACGTCGAGAAAAGAGGGGGGACAATAAGACAGATGCCACTGTCATCTTTATATAAAACCCTACTTAGAAAAGACTTATATGGTTTGTGCTGATATATATCAAAAGCGACTTCCACTTATTTAATGCATTAATTTACTAGCACAACCCCATTACTCGCACAGTGAGACACTAATTCATGCATGACCATTACTCTAACGAGATTTTTGTGCCCTATATATTTTCACAGTAAAATTAGTTCACAGCGTTACATTATATAAAAAAATAATTAATTTGACAGTAGTAATATTATTTAATAAAGCATTTTACTAGCTAGCTATTTTATGGTAAACTGTTGTACGAAATTAGACTTATTAATTAATTTGATTAGATACAAAGTTATATATGTACTACCTACTTACCTACCTATAATTATAAAGACATCATAGGAAATCAAATTAACCCTTGATTTCATTCCCATCTCCTAATTAATTAAATGTGTTGTCCAGAGAAAGAATCGGAGAAGATGAGGAGAAGTTCATTGAGGGTGATTTTGAGATATGGTGATGGGGTTGACATTTTGCTGATGATGTTTGGAACATTTGGGGCTATTGGAGATGGCATCTCAACAAACTGCCTACTCATATACATCACCCGCCTATTCAATAGCTTGGGCTATGCTACTGCGGCTGCCTCACCTCTTAACCCTCCCAACTTCATGCATGAGGTTGAAAAGGTGTGCATTTTTCATTCACAAAAACCCACTGATGCTTGGAAAAACAGATTAATTTTTGCCATAACTCGTACTAGTATTTTACAACTACCATCACAAAGAATTATTTCAACAATTTTTTTTCGTAGCGTGATAGCCTACGACTTGCCTACAAATTCTTTTAATCATGTGTAGGTATTTTCATTCCACAATTTACAAATAAATTGCTTACAAAATAAAATTTATAGGTAATTAATTACTTACAAGCAATTTGCCTACACATAATTTGTCAACAAAAATTATGTAAGCAAATTCTTTGTAGGTATATAAGTAACGAAGATAGACGTCTATATAATTAGAAAATTTTGTAGGAAATTTTGAAAGCAATCGTCACTACGAAATTTTTAGTTGGAAATTTTGTAACCACATTAACAAATTTCGTTGACAAGTTGTTTTTCCTTGCAACAAAAGTTTCAACTTAATTTATGCATATTCATACTTGCTTCTTGGGATTCTGTTAATTACAGTGCAGTTTATACTTTGTATACTTGGGAGTGGCGGTCATGGCAGTGGCATTTATGGGTAATTTCTCATCTATTCTTATGAATTCTCTTTTCATTAATTATTTGATGAAATTAAGGTTAATGATGAACAAAGGATTCTTTAATTTGGGATCTGGGCCATATATATATCTTCAATTCTGATCCCCCACTCACCATATCTAATATTGCATGAGATAATGAAACTATAATATACATGAAATTAGAACGCACTAGACTAGATCCATTTTACACGTTTCATCACATGTTAATGTAGAATTTAATTATCACGTATACGTGTCACATAGATGATTGATTATATTCAAGCAAAGTGATACAAATGAGTAAATTAATGCTATAGCTAGGTAGCATTCCCACACCCACCCAATTATGAGCAAAGAAGTGAGAATCAACAATGAAATTTGTCTTTTTAACAATACTAAGAATGAGAACCCAGAGTACATAAATCCGTAATTTGTATTTGTTTTTTTTTTTTACTTTGGAAATAAATGCAGAAGGCTATTGCTGGAGCAAAACTAGTGAAAGACAGGTTTTAAGGATTCGGTACAAGTACTTGGAAGCTGTTCTAAGGCAAGAAGTTGGATTCTTTGATTCACAAGAAGCAACTACTTCTGAAATCATTAACAGCATTTCAAAAGATACTTCTCTCATACAAGAGGTCCTAAGTGAGAAGGTATTTGTGCATGTACAATTTTAAATTTCTTATAAGTAATTAATTTAATTTCTTACGCAAAATATATCCACCTTCGTTGGATAAACAAAATAATTGTAATTGTGCTTGCAATTCTTCCCATACGAATGAACATGTTAAGGATATCTTGCCTTCTAAACCAAAGTGAAGAACACTAGTCAACCAAAATGAAGTTCTATACTCTCGATCGATTAAATTTTGAGCTTGTGTAAATTAGTTTAGTTAACCATCCATTTAATTTACAATTAATACTTTATAGTAAAACAATTAATACCTTTTAATGAAACAACAAATACTAATAAACATTAATGATAAAACTAATTAATACTATTTTGTTTACCCATTTGAATTTTGTTGACTTTAATGTAAACCTTAATTTGTAGTATTTAAATGGATAAAATAATTTTTTATGATTGCGTATTATTCAGAATTAGATTTTACATGCGCGCAGGTACCAATATTTATAATGAACATGACACAGTTCATATCGGGACTAGCATTCTCAACGTATTTCTCGTGGAGATTATTTTTGGTGGCGTTTCCCACAACTATTGTCCTAATCGTCCCTGGAATGATATACGGAAAGTACCTTGTTTACTTATCTCGGGAGAGGTTTAAGGAGTACGGGAAAGGTAAGTGTATAGTAGGGCAGGCGTTGAGCTCCATCAAGACCGTCTACTCCTTCACCGCAGAGAGGAGCATTATCGACAAGTACTCGTGCATATTGGACCGAGAAAAAAAGGTGGGGATTAAGCAAGGGGTGGCGAAGGGGCTTGCTATTGGAAGCACGGGGCTTTCGTTCGCGATCTGGGCGTTGCTTGCTTGGTATGGGAGCCATCTCATTATGTACAGAGGAGAGACCGGAGGAAGGATTTATGCATCCGCTCTTTCCTTCGTCTTGGGTGGACTGTACGTTTTCTAATTTCCCATCTTCAATTATATATAAATTTCTCATCACTAACACAAACATGCATGCATGCACATGCAGTGCCCTTGGAGTTGCTCTACCGGAACTGAAATACTTCACAGAAGCTTCCATCGCAGCTTCGAGAATGTTGGAGAGAATCGAGCGTGTGAGCCAAATCGACGGAGAAGACACGACAAAGGGTCTAGTGCTGGAGAAGATGCGCGGAGACGTAGAATTCCAAGATGTCGACTTCACATATCCGTCGCGCCCAGACACGCCCGTGCTTACCCGCTTCAATCTCAGGATCGAAGCGGGCAAGACGGTGGCGCTTGTGGGTGCCAGCGGGAGTGGCAAATCCACCGCCATCGCATTACTGCAGAGGTTCTACGACGCAACTGGAGGAACGCTGCGCATTGATGGTGTGGACATAGCAAAATTGCAGCTCAAATGGTTTAGGCAGCAGATGGGACTTGTGAGTCAAGACCATGCCTTGTTTGGGACTTCGGTAAAACAAAATATCTTGTTTGGCAAACTTGATGGGACCATGGATCATGTTATTGCTGCTGCTATGGCTGCTAATGCCCATAATTTTATCACCCACCTTCCACAAGGCTATGACACCAAGGTTTGTACTTTTAGACGTTGGGTTAAAAAACTTCTTTAACATATATAAAATTGTAATATTAATTTGAAATGTAGAGTTAAATTATATATTAAGTTACGTGCAGATTGGGGAAAGAGGAGCATTGTTGTCAGGTGGACAAAAACAACGGATTGCGATTGCTAGAGCCATCATAAGAAACCCTGCCATTCTTCTTCTGGATGAGGCCACAAGTGCCCTCGACTCTGAATCTGAAAAACTTGTCCAAAATGCACTAGACCAAGCTTCCATGGGCAGAACAACACTGGTTAGTTAGTACCTACAGGGGTGTTAATTCATATTTTTTTGATATTTGACTTGATAGTACATGTATAATGAAAATTGTAACAGGTTGTTGCCCATAAGCTCTCAACAATCAGAAACGCAGACATGATTGCAGTTGTAAACAATGGTAGCATTGTTGAAACAGGGAGCCACAATGATCTCATTCACATGAATGCCCACTATTCAAGACTAGTAAAGCTTCAAAGGCAATTCAGCACCATAGATCAAGACCAAGCCCTCGCATCTTCTCCGGGCCGAAAAAGCACAGCAAGATCGACTCCGTCGTCATTCGCTGCTTCGCCACTACAAACCACTACCACGGCACCACCACCACCGCCACCACCGCCCCCATCCTTTTCCAGACTACTTTCCTACAATTCCCCTGAGTGGAAACAAGCCCTCATAGGCAGCCTATCCGCCGTAATCTTCGGCACCATACAGCCCCTGTACGCCCTATCCATAGGCGGCACGATCTCGGCCTTTTTCGCCCCCACGCACGCGGAAATGCAAGCCAAGATCCAAAGGTACGCCCTCATCTTCACCTCGCTTTCCCTCGCCTCAATCACCGTAAACCTCTGCCAACACTACAATTTCGCCTACATGGGAGAGTGCCTAACGAGGCGAATCCGGGTGAAAATGCTGGAGAAAATAATGACGTTCGAGGCATCCTGGTTCGACCAAGAGCACAACTCGAGCGCGGCATTGTGCTCGAGGCTAAGCAGCGAGGCCTCCATGGTGAAATCGCTGGTCGCAGACAGAGCCTGTCTCCTGATACAGAGCGCATCAGCCGTAACAACCGCGATGGTGATGGGCCTGATCATCGCCTGGAAGCTCGCCCTCGTCATGATCGCGGTCCAACCCCTCACCATCTTCTGCTTCTACATACGTAAAGTCATACTCTCGACCATCACGGGTAAATTCGTGAAGGCGCAGAGCCAGAGCACTCAGATTGCTGCCGAGGCGGTTTTCAACCACAGGATCGTGACCTCCTTCGGGAGCTCCGGGAAGGTGCTTCGGATATTCGACCAGGCTCAGGACGAGCCGAGAAAGGAGGCCAGGAAGAAGGCGTGGTTGGCAGGGGTGGGGATAGGTTCGGCTCAGGGTTTGACATTCATGTGCTGGGCTTTGGATTTTTGGTACGGAGGGAGGTTAGTCAACAGGGGAGACATTTCTTCAGGGGATGTGTTCAAGACTTTCTTTATATTGGTGAGCACAGGAAAGGTTGTTGCTGAAGCTGGGAGTATGACTTCTGATCTAGCTAAAGGCTCTGCAGCTGTTGCCTCTATATTCCATATCCTAGATCGAAAATCCCAGATTCTTGGATCCTACATTGTGAGTAATTTCTTTTTCAACTTACTTCTTTTTGTTACCGATTGGGACACTGTATGATTTGACCATGTGGTCGACCCAATTTTTTACCACCTACACCTACACCTGGTTATTAAATTGAAATGTCCAAGTTACAAGACTTCATAAAATTCGATACCAGTGAAACCAAAATATGTGTAACTGGAGTATCAAAGTCTTGTATGCACCAACTGCACAATGCAACTCAATTACATTTATTTTCACTGGAAAGTGACCCTTATTTTTATTGAAGTAATTAGTTAAGACCAGAAGTGACTTTAAGTGAAACCAAAGTTGACTATGTGAAAATGGCAAGTATAAAGTGAAAATGGTTCATGCATGAACCATTTGAAGGATATTCGTTGTTTTCATTAAATAATATTAGTTTTGGAGGATATTAGTTGTTTTCATTGAAATATATTAGTTAAAAAAGTAGGAAAAATATTAGTTGTTTAATTAAAAGATATTAGTTGATTATACTAAAAAATATTGTAAACTGGTTAATGTATAAACTATTTTCACTCTATACATACTCTTTAAAGATTCACTTGAGTGTGCACCTACCTAGTGGACAAGAAATTTAGTACAAAATGCTACACTCTCTGTCCACTAAAAGTATGTTCACATTGTTTTTTACAACAATCTTCATTCCTTTACTATTTAATCATCACTTAATTATTTCACATGTGATTGATTTTACAATCACAAACAACCGTTTAATTTATAAATGGATCACACAATACACTAAAATACCATTACTTTATATATTTTATGTACCTTTTTTTAAAACCTGTCAAAAGTCAATGAACATACTTTTAGTGGATATGCGGATTATTTCTTTTCTTTCTAAAATTGTAATTAACTAAGTGAGATGTTTGTTATAGGATGGAGATGAAAAGGAGGGAATGAAGCCAGAAAAGATGAGCGGCAAAGTAGAGATGAAAAGGGTTCATTTTGCATATCCAGGGAGACCGGAAACACCGGTTTTAAGGGATTTTAGCTTGGATGTGAAAGCAGGGACAAGCATTGGAATAGTAGGGAAGAGTGGGTGTGGAAAGTCGACAGTGATAGGTCTGATTCAGAGGTTTTATGATGTTGATGAGGGATCGGTGAAGGTAGATGGGGTGAACATACGACTACTTGATATCCAGTGGTACCGGAGACACATGGCGCTCGTGGGGCAAGAGCCGGTCATATACTCGGGCAGTATTCGGGATAACATCACGTTTGGAAAGCTCGATGCTTCCGAGCACGAGGTCATGGAGGCCGCCAGAGCAGCCAATGCTCATGAATTCATCTGGTTAGTAACTACCTACATTCGTCATTAAACCATTTTCAATCATGCATCTACTTACTTATATTTGCTTATCTGACGTGTTAGGGAAGATTTTTTTTAAGCAGGACGATATAGTACTAGTGTTTGTAAAATTAGAATGCCATCTTTTCGGCTTGCAAATTTAGGACACAATTTATAAACTACCGCCTCGTTTATTTGGCTAAATCAATGCTCACACATCATAATCGGGCTTTATTCGACCCATATTTTGTAAAATTTCGCCCATTGCCAAATTTAAAAGACAGTGTCCTAGTTTTATATGTTTGTAAAGATAATGTCTTAATTTTGTAAATTCATAAAGATAGTGTTCTAATTTTGCAAACACCTATAAGACAGTGACTAAAAAAAATATATTCCCAGAAGTGTTATATTGCCTTGGTACATATTTCCTTCACCTTCTACTTTTTGGAGTTAATTTATTTTTTTGTATCATAACTCGTACACTAATCAATTTTGGTCCCAATTTTTTTAACTCTTCCAAATTTTAAAAGTATTTGCCGATTTAGCTTTCAAAATTGCCGAAAAATTAAGGACATTGTCATTTTATGTCACATGAAAATTTAATTTGGAGTTAAAATTTGATAATGAACAAGTTATGAGTCAAAATTGGACGTTTATGTAATATAAAACGACATCACTTTTAAGTTTTTGACTATTTTAGCTCAAAAGTGGACGAGTGTTTTAGTATTGTGAATGTAAATGTAAACTTTAAAGAGAAGATAGATTTTGTATTTCTTTCTACATATCTTCAGTTACTAAAGATGAATATATATATACAAGTTTGGTTACTACGTACAGATTTGAAGAGTTATCCTTAATAGTGAATAAATCGGAATAATTAAAAAAAATTGGGAAATTTTCCTTTGTACACTTGTGGTTTTGTATTACAATAGTTCTAATATTATGAATGCTTTGGCTGGCTATGAATACAACTAACTAGGTAGCTCATAGTGGCATTACTAATGATGTATGATCTCTCTAATGTTTGTGAGCAGTGGGCTGAAGAAGGGATACGAGACGGAGTGTGGGGAGAGGGGAGTGCAGTTATCGGGAGGGCAGAAACAGAGAATAGCAATAGCGAGAGCCATAATTCGTGATCCAATAGTACTACTACTGGACGAAGCAACGAGTGCTCTGGATGCTCAGTCGGAGCTACTAGTGCAGGAGGCATTGGATCGAGTGATGGTGGGGCGAACGACGATAGTGGTGGCCCACAGACTCAACACCATCAAGAAATTGCACTCCATTGCTTTGGTTATGGATGGACAGGTTATGGAGAGAGGAACTTATACCCAGCTGAAGAACAAGAGGGGTGCCTTCTATAATCTTGTTTCCCTTCAAGTTGCTTCGGTTCCTCTCTAAAATTGCTTAAATATGTATACATTAGAGAACCTAAGATGAGTACATGTTGTAATAATAATAATTTGGATCCTTAGAGTTGTAGTAAACCTTCAAGAAGGACAACTTATTTTGGGAGCCCATCTTTTTTGTGCAGTGCATTTTGGCAGATAAACACTACAAAAAAAATGCGTTTTAACGATGAAATTTTGAGACGAACGTAAAATCCATCGCAAAATTCATGTATTTTGCGTTGAATTTGCGACGAACCATAACCACTGCTCGTCAGTGGTTATAATTTACGATGGAAAGGACAATCCCATCGTAAATTACGTGAATTTGCGACAGATATATCCATCGTAAAATAAGCGGCCCCTGAACTTCATATAAACCGCCAAAATTTATGACGGAAAGACCATCGTTAATTTCAAATTTATATTTTACAACGGACATACCCGTCTCAAAATCGAAACGTTTGACCGAGACCTTTCGAAATTGGTGCAAATTTATTGTGGCCGACAATTTTGCGACTGAGAAGTATGTCGTAAATTTAAACTTTATTTTTTGCGACGAACAAGCTTGTCGCAAAACCAGACCTTTTGACTACGACCTTTCGAGAACCGGTGTATATTTATTGCCAGCAACTGATTTGCGATGGAGAATGCTGTCGTAAATTTTAAATTCAATATTTGCGATGGCAAAAAAAGCTAAATATGGCGCTGTTTTAAGCGTCAAAGGCGGTAAAATTTGCAACTTGGCCGGAGCTCATTCACCACAAGTGAGTAAAAGTGGAAGAAGAAAAGCAGGAAGGGAGGAGACGTTCGGCGAGCACTTAAGAGCCAAATTCATCCCGACCAAAGTCCTTGTTTCGTCGATCTCTACACAATAAGCATAAGTTTTTCTATTTTTTACCGTTTAAATTTTATTTTAAAACATGTTAATTAGTCTTTAGTTTAATTTTTTTTGTTGTATAATTATGAGTATTAATCATTAATATTTGATGAAACATGTTGTTGTTATATTGCATGTATTAGATTTTTAATATTTTAGGATATAGTTGTTTAGATTTTTATATATATTGATTGTTGTTATATTGAATGTTTTAGATTTTTAATATTTTAGGATAATTATTTAGATTTTTATATAAGTTGATTGTTGTTATATTGAATGTTTTAGATTTTTAATATTTTAGGATAATTGTTTAGATTTTTATATATGTTGATTGTTGTTATATTGAATGTTTTAGATTTTTAATATTTTAGGATAATTGTTTAAATTTTTATATATGTTGATTGTTGTTATATTGAATGTTTTAGATATTTAATATTTTAGGATAATTGTTTAGATTCTTATATATGTTGATTGTTGTTATATTGAATGAGTATGTGTAGGAGAATTGTTATAATGTTTAAGAGACTTTATTGATTGATTGTTGTTACACTATATATGATTAAATAGTATTGTATTTTAGTATCGATTTAGTATGATGATTATGTTAGGAGAGTGTTATGATTAGGTTATTTAAATTTTAATATTTTTGTGTTTATTAAATTTTTATAGAAGAGTGGTCAAGACAGTGGATCTGGTAGTGGGAGTGGGAGTGGGAGTGGAAAGAAGGGTCGAGGAAGAG
Source organism: Ballota nigra (assembly GCA_947034835.1). NCBI lineage: Eukaryota > Viridiplantae > Streptophyta > Magnoliopsida > Lamiales > Lamiaceae > Ballota > Ballota nigra. The sequence continues at coordinate 57,139,185 of OX344726.1, forward strand.
GGATGAGACGAACGGGATCACTTAGACCCATGGTTGCTCTGATTGTCCCGCCAGATGAATCCTCATCCGTATCTCAGGCTGGTCAGGGTTCATCTTCCTCCCGCCAGCATCTGGTTGCTTAGAATCGGATTACTGTTGAGTCCCGTGGTTCAGCGTAAGTTTTAATATTTTATAGTCAATTTTTTATTAAAATCTAATTATTTTACAAACTTTGAAATTTTAATGCAGTTGGATTTCGGGACGTGAGGTTACTACTCAAGTAACTCAGTCCATTTTGAAGGGTGGATTCGAGTCCACTGGTTTCCACTGGGGGCGGTGTCCAAAGAGAGAAAACGACAGTATTTTGAGGAGTTTAAGGTATACTTTATTTAATTTATTAAATTTATTCATCATATATTAATATAAATTATATAAATTGATATCTAGATTTTAATGTAATTGCAGAAATTATGCATCTGGGCACTGAAGCACGAGGCTCAGATGTGGAAGAACTTTTGTGGGAAGGGCGTCGAGCGATACAGAGACGGATGTATTACATTTGGTTAGCATGGATCACGGATGAGACCCCGACTAATATGGGGACAGACAATATGGGCTGGGAGATTTTGCCCCAATTTCTCGACTACTGGAATAACGACACATTCAGCAGCAAGTCAGAGAAGAACAAAACGAATTGCCTTAGCGATCCTGATATAGAAGGGATCGCGAGACATCGAGCCGATTCTCTGTCTATTTTGGAGCACATGATGCAATTTGTAAGTGAAATTTTTTATATTTTTTATAATTTTTTAAATTTTTTTGTAACATTAATTACTAAATATTTATTTGTAGGAGCGAGAGCATGGACGTGAGCCCTCTCCTTTTGAGAGATTGCAACTTGCCTACCTGTTGGATGAAGAGACTAGAAAGTCCACATACGGCAGCACTACCGAGATCCACGTAAGTATTATTTCTAATTTTAATTAAAGTATTATTTTCTAATATTTAGGGTTCATTTATTAATTAAAAGTATTGTTAATTTGTAGAGGAAGATGCTCGGTGACCTTGCCTCCCACTCTCAGTCTCTAGAAGGGACGGATTAGTCGAGCTCTATGCACCCCCACTCAGAGCCTTATGTGGACATTCAAAATGAGCTTTACTTTAAGAACATCAAGGCTAGAAAGGGGTGGTTCACTGGATTGGGTGGTTTTGGAAAAAACTTGCTCCGATCTCGTGGATCTGGCTCGTCTTCCCCCCAGTCTTAAATCGACTCTCATCCCAACGACATTGAGAGAAAACTTTCTACTATTGTGAAGCAGATGAAGTTTGTTGGGAAATTGTATAGACTTAAGTTTTGATTAAGATGCCAAAATATTTCTCCTAAGTTATTTGTAAGTAAATTGTTCAGTATAGTTAGTACTTAGTTAATTCAGTTCAAATGTTAAGGAACTGAAGTGCAGTTATAAATTTCAAGAGTGTATTGAAGAATGAAGTCCACTGAAGACGAAGTCCGCTGAAGACAAGTGATCTGAGAATTAGTCAAAGTCTTGAATATTTTCTAAGTACATTCTCACTAAAACTAAAACCATCAGGAGAGGACCAAGGTCCACTGATGTAAACTAACAAAGCACATTCAATGCTAAACACATTAAAAGCAGTTAGTTAATCTGGTTGGAACAAGGTAAAACAAATTTCAGTGAAGCTTACAATAAATGAAGAATTAAGAAGGTTCTCTCAGAGGAGTTTCACCTTAAAGCAGGACAGGATTCTGAGCAAGCAGACTGAAGGCCAAATGAGAAGATGATACATAGGTGTACTCTACTGACAGCCGACCTGTCCTAGACTGACAAGTACCAAAAGTCTTTCCCTAGCTTTCTCCAGAAAGTTGGTGAATAGGCATGGTCTTTTAGTCGTTTCTTGACTAGACTTAAAGCTTCAAAAAGAGCCGTTTAAAATAGGGTGTGATTATTTCATCCCCATGTACATAATTCCATGTGTTGGAAAAATCAAGAGCATATATATTTTTCTTTTTCCTTAGTTATTTAAATTATTTGAAAGCATCTCCCACCGGTGATCAAGTAAGGCGAAAGGGAAATACTTGAGAAGACTTTTGGATTGATAAAACGTGATCGTGATTGTCCCGTTTATTCAAAGGCCAATTCTACAAGAGGTACGTAAGTCACATAATTTCTTGTTTATTCCGCCATAGATTTTATGTGAATTAATTCAACATGCATGATGACAAAATTGTTGTTGGAATTATTATTTGAATTAATTAGGATTAATTCATGCTTGTAATAATTGTATTTAAATTCGTATTTAAATTTCATCCCGAATAGTTCCCGGGCACCCCTATCCAAGAAAAACCTTACTTTCGAAAATTACTAAGTATGTTTATTTAATCGTAATTTCCGGATATTAAAATTGGATTAATTTGACCTCCATAATTTATTTATTTGTGAAGTTCTTTTGGAATACATTTCCCCCTCGGATCGGCCAAAAGGACGGATTTCACATGAATAAATTCCGAAAGGATGATTGTGGATTATTACTAGTGGCGGTATTGACCCTCACCACGAGTGGCTTGCTCAAAGCGAAATAATAATCCTGTATTTAATTATGGTTATTACTTAGGCATAAGAAATTGATATTAACTTACTCCCCTCGGAGTCCCTGTCAATTTTTATGTGGTCAAAGTGGGAGCCAACTATTAATTTTGAATTAAGGATTTGTAACTTTTAAGTTTGTGATCCGCTTGAATGTGTTTAAATGTATAGACCACCCCTCGTGGCGCATTTAAATTATTTCGAGATGTTGGCTGATGCATGATTATATTGTTTTAAGGTTTCAATATAATTGATGTGATCGAATTATGTGATAATTTCGTATTTTTCTAGATATTGATATGAATGTATGTTTTATTCTCAGTTCATCACGTCGCAACCTTTAATCCACTGTTTAGTATACTTAAAGATAACAAACTTGTTGGTGAGAACTATATTGATTGGAAACGTAACCTTGATATTGTCCTAACCGCTCAACACCACAAATGGGTACTTACTACTCCTAAACCCGATGAACCTGCCAAAGATGCGAGCAAGTCGGTCAAGAAAGAGTATAAGAGTTGGGTAGACTCCGATGAGATGGCTAAGTGTACTATTCTGGCTTCAATGTCAGATGTGTTGCAACACCAACACCAACACATGGAGACCGCCTCTGAGATAAAGCTCAATCTTGAAGCGATGTTTAAACATCAGAACCGTACAACTAAGCAAATCACCATGCGAAAGATGCTTTCGTTGAAGATGGTGGAAGGTACGCCCGTAAGGGATCACGTTATCGAGATGATGGGTTATCTCAACAAGTTGGAAGTACTTGGTGCGGAATTTGATCTCCCTACTAAGGTCGATTTCATTCTCCATTCTCTGCCGAAGAGCTTTGAGCAGTTTCAGTTGAACTATTAATTGAATGACCGGGCAAATAGTTTGCCCGAGCTCTTGCAAGCTTTGGTGTCGGTGGAGACTTTAATGGATCATCAAACTGTTGCTATGGTGGCAAACGGTCCGTTTGCCTCTTCCGATCCCAAGGAAGGGAAGAAGAGAAAGAGGACGAAAGACCAAACCCAAGCAAATCCAACCGTTGTGAAACCTAAGACAAAGGGAGAATGAGGTGGAAAGAAAGCTGCTAAGGGTAAGTGCTTCAATTGTGGTGAGAAGGGACATTGGAGGGCGACCTGTTCTAAGCCTAAGAAGGCAGTAAAGAAAGGTAAGTCTCATGCTTTAGTCGTTGAAACTTATGTTGCGGCGTATGCTGCCCACGTTTGGGTAGTGGATACCGGGACAACTGATCATATTTGTTTCACTCTTCAGGGGTTCCAACTAACTCGGCGACTTAGCAAGAATGAGATCACTTGCCTCTTCCGATCCCAAGGAAGGGAAGAAGAGAAAGAGGACGAAAGACCAAACCCAAGCAAATCCAACCGTTGTGAAACCTAAGACAAAGGGAGAATGAGGTGGAAAGAAAGCTGCTAAGGGTAAGTGCTTCAATTGTGGTGAGAAGGGACATTGGAGGGCGACCTGTTCTAAGCCTAAGAAGGCAGTAAAGAAAGGTAAGTCTCATGCTTTAGTCGTTGAAACTTATGTTGCGGCGTATGCTGCCCACGTTTGGGTAGTGGATACCGGGACAACTGATCATATTTGTTTCACTCTTCAGGGGTTCCAACTAACTCGGCGACTTAGCAAGAATGAGATCACCATCACTTGGGGCGATGCTACGAGAGTGGCAGCCGAAGCAGTGGGAGTCGTGCACCTATCTTTTGAAGATAGAGTTTTAATTTTAAGAGATGTTTTATACGTTCCGAACTTTAGGAAGAATTTAATTTCAGTTTCTAAGTTGTTTTTTATGGATATTCAGTTACTTTTAATAAAGTTGTTACTGTTTCTTTTAAGAATGATACTATCTGTCATGGAACGTTGGTAAACAATCTCTATACGATTAAGTGTGCACACCTCTCAAATAATGAATCTAATAACACGTCGATCATTTCGAGTAATAAAAGAAAGCGTTCTTTGGAGATGAACAAAACATTTCTATGACATCTTAGACTAGGTCATATTAATCTAAAGCGGATAGAGAGATTGGTGAAAGACGGATCCTTGGAATCATTCCAAGTCGAACCGTTTCCAACTTGTGAATCCTGTTTAGAGGGTAAGATGACCAAGAGGGCATTTGGAGCCAAGGGGAATAGAGCCACGGAAGTGTTAGAACTCGTTCATACCGATGTGTGTGGTCCAATGACGGTCAAAACAAGAATAGGGTATGAGTATTTCATCACCTTCATTGATGATTACTCGAGATATGAGTACATTTACCTTATGAGGCATAATTCTGAAACTTTTGATAAGTTCAAGGAGTTTAAGGCCGAAGCCGAGAAACATAGGGAAAAGAGTATCAAGTTTCTACGATCAGATCGTGGAGGCGAATACCTCAACGATGAATTCTTGAACTACTTATCGGACGAAGGGATCGTATCCCAGTTAACCGCACCGGGAACTCCTCAACAGAACGGTGTGGCGGAACGAAGAAATCGAACTCTTTTAGAGATGGTCAGATCCATGATAAGTTATTCGGATTTACCCAAGTCGTTTTGGGGTAATGCCTTGGAAACAGCGGCTTACATTCCGAACTTGGTGCCATCCAAATCGGTTCCTAAAACCCCAATGGAATTGTGGACCGGGCGCAAGCCCAGTCTAAGATATTTGCGGATTTGGATTTGTTCGGCATACGTGCTAGACAAGGAAGCCGGTAAGTTGGATCCACATTCAGAATTAAGGATGTTTATAGGATACCCTGCGGGAACGAAAGGGTGTATGTTCTATAATCCCAAGGATCAAAAGACCGTGATTAGTACACACTTTAAATTCTTGGAGGAAGACTATATGAACAATCGGAAGCCTAAAAGTGAAATTACCTTAGAAGAATTGAGAGGTTAAACCTCGATACCAAGTATACAAGATGATGTACCACACGTCACATCTTCACAACCAGAACCCCGTCGCAGTGGGAGGATTGCTAGGTAACCCAAGAGATTCATGGGGATAGGAGAATCTTCGGATTTGGTTCCCGGCGATGAATCAGACCCATGGATATACGACGAGGCAATCCAAGACAAAGACGCGGAGTCGTGGCAAACAGCAATGGAAATCGAGATGGGTTCGATGGATCATAATCAAGTGTGGGAGTTGGTCGATCCACCCAATGGGGTAGAACCCATTGGATGCAAGTGGGTGTACAAGAGGAAAAGAGGACCGGATGGAAGGGTTGAGACCTTCAAAGCAAGACTTGTGGCCAAAGGGTATACTCAGAAAGAAGGGATCGATTATGAAGAGACCTTTTCGCCTGTAGCTATGCTTAAGTCCATCCGTATTCTCTTGTCGATCGCTGCGCACCTAGATTACGAGATCTGGCAAATGGATGTCAAGACAGCTTTCCTTAATGGAAGTCTTGACGGGATAGATATCTATATGCAACAACCTAAAGGTTTTATTGAGAAAGGCCAAGAGCACCTCGTATGCAAGCTTAAGAGATCCATTTATGTACTTAAGCAAGCATCGCGTACTTGGAACCAGTGTTTTGATCAAGTGATTAAGTCTTATGGGTTTGATCAAAACGAGTTCGAAAGTTGTGTGTATAAGAAGCGTGACGGAACTACGGTGGTATTCTTAGTATTATACGTAGATGATATTCTGCTCATTGGAAACAATGTAAAGGTATTTTCAGACGTAAAGGTATGACTGTCAAAACAATTTGATATGAAGGACTTAGGGGAAGCCGATCACATCCTTGGGATCAAGATCACTCGCGATCGCAAGAAGAGGATGTTGGGCTTATTGCAAGCTTCATACATTGACACTGTTTTGAAGCGTTTCAGCATGCAAGATTCCAAGAAAGGTTTGGTACCTTTTAGGCACAGAATCCATCTATCAAAAGAAATGAGCCCTAAGACGCAAGCGAAGATAGATGACATGAAAGGTGTTCCGTACGCTTCGGCCGTAGGAAGCCTTATGTATGCAATGTTGTGTACGAGACCGGATATCTGCTTTGGCGTGGGCATGGTGGCAAGATATCAAAGTAATCCCGGGAAAGACCATTGAACTGCCGTAAGGTGCATCTTGAGGTATCTGAAAAGAACTCATGAGCGGATGCTGATTTACCAGTCAGATAGTCTTGTGCCCATGGGATACACGGACTCGGATTTCAAATCAGACATAGACTCAAGAAAGTCAACCTCGGGTAGTGTGTTTTGCATGGGAGGAGGAGCCATTTCATGGAGAAGCGTTTAGCAGAAATGCATCGCCGATTCGACCATGGAAGCTGAGTATGTAGCTACTTGTGAAGCAGCGAAAGAGGCAGTTTGGCTCAAGAACTTCTTAGTGGATTTGGACGTTGTTCCGAATTTGCCCGACAAGATAACTGTCTTTTGTGACAATGCCGGAGCAGTTGCAAATTCAAAGGAACCGAGAGCCCACAAGGCCATCAAACACATAAAAAGAAAATACCATCTTATACGAGAAATCGTTAAGAGAGGAGATATAGAGGTGGCAAAGATAGCGTCGGAAGACAACCTAACTGATCCATTCATAAAGGGTCTGCCTCAGAGTACATTCGAGAGACATGTGGATGGAATGGGAGTCAAGACTATTGCCAATCTGCTTTAAGTATAAGTGGGAGGAATTATTAGGTTAGTGTAGGTTGACATGAGATGTCACGTAGAACTACTACACTAAGACAGGCATGATGTATACTAAAAAGCAGACTTTAAGTATAAGTGGGAGATTGTTGGAGTTATACGTGAAAGTATGCTTTTACTTTGTATAACTCGTGTATCAAACACTTGTTTATGAGAATAATTCTTTTATCGCATATGCTTTAGATATGATTGAATGTTGAATATTTATTGTAAACAGTTCATAACAGTACTAGTTACATTGCAGGTAATGTGGTGATAACATTAACAGTTTCCTTGTAACTAAACGTACATTTTTACGACCTAGGTGGAATTGAACAATCCGCCGTGATAGGTCGATGTGTAAGTCTCAGATTGGTCTGTCTTGACTAAGAGATTGCACTAGCACATTTAGTATGTGTTGAAGAAGACCTACAACGAGGATAAATTCTTCTGTTCTGAAATGTGAAGAATTAGACCTCAGTGGTTGTTGATTTCTTAATCTCCGTCACTTAAATTGTGTGTGCTTAATGGTTCTGCTTTGATTCATGTTGGGTGAGAATCATTGTGACTTCGAATTTTGTGTCTTGGGCAGTAATATTAATCATACGACGGTTGCTAAGATTTAATACTGAGAAACGCGTGCGAGTATGGCTCGTGTGATTAGTCCCCTTGGTGGGCTCAAAAGTTTTATCGTACCAAATCTTGCAAGTGAAGAATTAGTTTCTTCGGTACGGATAATAATGTTGCGCTGTCTTTACTCCAAGGTGAAATATATTAATTAATTTAGAGTTATTCAGAAGCTTAATTAATTAATGGACTTGATAATCTTAAACGCGGGAAATAATAACCGGGAGCCCATATTATCGTAATATGGATTAAGATGGATAGTGCAATATTAATTTATTAGTGATAATAATTAATATTAATGGATTGAATTATATTGGGGCTCAATATTGAAATTCAGAAGTCCATTAGGAGGTCCAATCTTAATTCTCCTTAAAGGCCCCTCAAGTAGCCCATTAAGTAGCCCAGTAATGATAAGGTGATTAAAATAAAAAGAAAATATATTGCTGATTTTTCTAGTGATTTTTGAAAATTAAAGGTGTAGATTGAGAAAAGATTTTGTTGATTTTTTTGGAAAGATATTATGGAAGATAAGTATTCTTGGAATACAAGATTATCTCATAAATTCAAGAAGATCCAAATCTTGGACATTCTCTCTTTAAATTTCGAAAATATGGCCTTGAAAATAAGAGTGAGATTTTTGTGGAATAATTTATTATTGAGAAAAGAATATATGAGATATATTCAAGATTTCTTAGAGACTAAGAAAAGATTTTTTCCAAGCCCATGAAACCTCATATTTTCGGCCACCACCTCTTATAAATAGGGGGTGATTATTTCATCCCCATGTACATAATTCCATGTGTTGGAAAAATTAAGAGCATATATATTTTTCTTTTTCCTTAGTTATTTAAATTACTTGAAAGCATCTCCCACTGGTGATCAAGTAAGGCGAAAGGGAAATACTTGAGAAGGCTTTTGGGTTGATAAAACGTGATCGTGATTGTCCCGTTTATTCAAAGGCCAATTCTACAAGAGGTACGTAAGTCACATAATTTCTTGTTTATTCCGCCATAGATTTTATGTGAATTAATTCAACATGCATGATGATAAAATTGTTGTTGGAATTATTATTTAAATTAATTAGGATTAATTCATGCCAGTAATAATTGTATTTAAATTCGTATTTAAATTTCACCCCGAATAGTTCCCGGGCACTCCTATTTTCCCAACAGGTATTATCTCAGTAAGCTGTCATAAGTAATTCTCAGCAGACTTAAAGTCCACTGACGAGTTACTATCTGAAGTAACCTGATAAGTTTTGAAGAAGTTTAAATTTGTAACCACAGGTGTATTCCCCCCCATACACCTGTTTACTCGTTTTGGGACCAACAATTGGTATCAGAGCCGTGGTTCAAAAGACCATTGCTCTAAGTATACCTTGTGCTAAAAAGGTATTTTATTTTGGTCATCTGAATTGATCTTATTGACAAACTTGTTTAGATATTATGGCTGACAATGCAGCTAGGGTAGCACCACCAGCAGAGAACAATATGGGAGTTAATCCTTTAATTCATATGTCCCATCACAAGCTTCCACATTTCTCAGTGGAAAATTATGACTTTTGGAAGATCAGAATAAGAGCTCATCTTGCCTGTGTGCATAATGAAATGTTAAGGGTAATTACTAAAGGTCCATTTATTTTTATGACCCCTAACCCTAGAACCACAGCTGAGACTATTGCAGATCCAAGAGAAGAATGGCCCAAGGATGAAGATAACTTCACTGCAGATGAAAGGAGGAGAACCAACCTCAACTTCATAGCCATGAATATTCTCTACACCACCATTCCAGATTCTGTAATGGGAAGAGTGATCCATTGCAAGACTGCAAAGGAGCTTTGGGACACTCTTGCTCTCATGTTGAAGGAACTGACAAGATAAAGGAGAACAAGCTTTCTGTAGTTGTTCAAAAGTATGAGCAGTTCACCATGGAGCCCACTGAGACCATTGACCAGCTTGATGATGCAGAGTACACATCCCATTGAGCAGTTCACCATGTGTACTCTGTGATGATGCAGAATACCAATGATTTGTCCAGCATGTCTATGCAACAGGTATTCTCTGAACTTAAGGCTTATGAGTTTGATCTTAACAGGAAAAGGGCTCCTGATAAGACCTCAGCTGAGAAGGGAGTTGCCTTCAAAGCTAAGGAGACTGAGCCAGAATCCCCAAAGCCACAAAAGAGTACAAAGGCAAGCAAATCTCAAAGCAAAGCTGAGATGCAAGAGGAACTCAGCCTGATGGCTAGAAGGTTTGAAAAACTTAACAGCCGTTTTGGCAAATATAAGAGATTTTACAGGGATAAGAGAGAAGGGAGGAGTTATCCACAAAAATACACCAGAGAAGGAGAGAAAAACTCAACTGAGCTGGAAAAGAGGAAAGATTACAAGAACTATACCAGAGGTGAAGGATCATCATCAAAGACCAAGGAGTCTAATGAGGAAAAGAATGATGATGCCAATAGATGCTACCAATGCAAAAAGGTTGGGCACTTTCAATATGACTGTCCTCAACTGAGCACCAAGGAAAGGAAGGAAAGGTAAGCCAAAAGAGACAGGAGATATGGAGAAAGGAAAGCCATGGTGGTTGAGGATGTTGATGAAGATCTGGAGTCATCTGATGGACTGTTCTCAGACAGCAGTGATGATGACATGTGCCTCATGGCAAGAGAAGAACCAAAGGTACAATCTAAACCATCCATTTCTCTAGAACACACACCTGACCTAAGCTTAGAGTCAACTGAGGAACTCAATCTTCAGTCCGCTTTGGAACAATTGATGATTGATTTCTCAAGGTTGCAAGAAGCAAGTTTTTGTCTCCAAGATGAAAACAAAAATCTCCTGAAAGAAAACTCTAAGTTAATTGAGTCTGGGAATCAGGCAGATCTTAACTCAGCTCAATCTACCATTGAATTGACAAAAGAGGTGGAAACCCTCAAGAGTCAAGGAGATGTTAAAGATCAACTGATAAAAGATCTTACTGATTCTAAGATAAAGTTAACTGAAGAGAACTTAAAACTGGTAAGCCAAGTAAAGGATTCCCTCCTAAAAATTGATATATTACAAAAATCTGAAGAGACCTTGTTAAAAAGGATTGGTGCTCTTAACAAACCCTCTCTTGCCATAGAGGAAATTCAAAACCTTCAAATCAATCCTAATAACAAGTGTGGGATATGCTTTATTCCAAAACCTTCAGAAGGTCCTCTGAGTGTTGCCTCTTCAAGTGGCACAAAGAGAGTGCTTGTTAAATCTATGACCCTTCAACCATAGATTTTAGATAAAGGTAAAAGACCAGCTGAGGTTCAACAAAAGAGAAGTCAAACTCGGCCAAAACCAAATGGAAAGGCTCAGTTGACTAATCAGACTAGATCTCAGCAGAGGTACTATCAACCGAGGTCTTCACAGATGAAGCAACCTCAGCTGAAAGCACCTAGGCATGATCACTCTTCAAGGAATGACTCATACAGAAGACCTATTCCTTTTGTGCCTAAAGGAAAAGGTCCTTCATACCCTTATCAACAAAAACTTAGACCAGGTGCACCCAAGCCTAAAAGAAAGAATGTTAAGAAGGTTCCTGTTCCTTCAAAGGCTGACACCCATAGAAAGTTTGCTCCCAAGGCACCTAGGGAGATAACAATCTATGTAGATGTTTATGGAAGACAAATTAGTCACTCTAAAGTGATTAGAACTGTGAGGCAAATTTGGATTCCGAAAGGTACAGCTAACCTGGTAGGACCCAACACAAAATGGGTACCTAAAACTTGATTTTTATTGCAGGGCTCAGTGGACCTCAACACAGGAGAAGTTCTGAAATCTTCAGTCTGGTACTTGGACAGTGGATGTTCCAGGCACATGACTGGCAACAAAGGTTTCCTGACAGAGTTTGTTGAGAAAGAAGGTCCACAAGTCACCTTTGGTGACAATTCACAAGGAGCCACTAGAGGTTATGGTACCCTAATTATTGGCTCAGTAAGAGTAAGCAATGTATCCTATGTCAGTGGACTTAAACACAATCTTTTGTCCATAAGTCAGTTTTGTGATAAAGGATACAGTGTTGAATTTTCATGTAACCTGTGTTTTGTCAAGAATATATCTTCACAACAGGTACTACTAACTGGGTCAAGGAAAGGAAATGTCTATCTTGCAGATTGGAAGTCTTGCACACCAAATGCATGTCTTATTGCAAAGAGCTCAACTGATACTAATTGGCTGTGGCACAAGAGACTAAATCATCTGAACTTCAAGATGATGAACAGGATTGCAAGACATGGACTGGTGGAAGGAATGCCAAATGAAGTATACAACAAAGAACACATCTGCAAAGCCTGTCAGGAGGGAAAGCAAGTGAAAACATCTTTCAAAAGCAAAGTAGCAACCTCTACTGACAGTGTACTTCAACTGTTACATATGGATCTCTTTGGTCCTGTAACCCCTGTAAGTATCAATGGGAGAAAATATACTCTTGTAGTTGTTGATGATTTCTCCAGGTACACATGGGTGGTATTTCTAGCAAGCAAAAATGAGACTCAACACTGAAGAAAGTTAGCAATGAAAAAAGCCTGAATATTGTAAAGATAAGGCCAGACAAGGGTACTGAGTTCATTAATTCTATAATATCTAACTTCTGCAAAGAGTTAGGTATTGCTCATGAGACCTCAGCTGCAAGAACTCCACAACAAAATGGAGTAGCTGAAAGAAGAAATAGGACCCTTAAGGAGGCAGCAAGGACAATGCTTGCAGAAGCTCAAGTTCCTAAAAGATTTTGGGCTGAAGTTATTAATACTGCTTGCCACACTCAAAATAGATCCATGGTGACCAAACATCAAGGAAAAACTCCATATGAGTTATGGAATGGCAGAAAGCCACAGGTATCTTACTTTCATATCTTTGGTTGCAAGTGTTTCATTCACAACAATGGGAAAACTCAACTGAAAGCCTTTGATAGCAAAGCTGATGAAGGAATCTTCTTAGGATATTCCCAAATCAGTAGAGCTTTCAGAGTGTACAATTGTAGAACTCTTGTTGTGGAAGAAACACCTCATGTGGTCTTTGATGAATCTACTTTTGAGTCCAGGAGTAAGGAGAATGAGGAAGTGATAAGCAAAAGACTAACTAGATTAAGTGTCAAGTCTAAAGGCTATCCTGAGAATTGTGTTGATACATACATCCCAACCTGGGATAACTTTAATGATCAACAATTCAAAGAGGACATTCAAAATCAAACCACTTCTCAAAGCTCACCTAAGAGCTCTCCTGAACAAGTAACTGAACTGATGAACACAATCCCAGTTCAAGAGGTAAGCAATATTGATGAAGATGTGGTCACAACTGAGACATCCACTGAGCCCATCATTTAAGGGGGAACCAATGATATTACCACTGAAAATGAGAATACCTTGAATGATGACTCAGGACTTCAACCCTATGTCTTATCTCCTAAATTTGATTTCATTCCTTTATCTAGTGACTCCACTTCAGAAGAGTTAAACTCTACTGAAGGACATCAGCCTAGGAGAACATGGCTCTCAGATCACCCTATTGAGCAAATCCTAGGTGACCCTACCTCAGGAGTCAAAACTGGAAGTTTTCGTGTAAAAAGTGCTTTATTTTGTTGTTTCTTATCTAACCAGGAACCAGGTTCCATTGGAGAAGCACTTCAAGATTCAAATTGGATCATTGCCATGCAAGAAGAGCTCAACCAATTTACAAGAAATCAAGTATGAGAGCTGGTTGAAAGACCATATCATTGCAATGTGATAGGAACCAAGTGGGTATTCAAGAACAAGAAGGATGAAAATGATGTCATAGTCAGAAACAAAGCCAGGCTAGTTGCAAAGGGCTATTCTCAAGTAGAAGGACTTGACTATGATGAAACTTTTGCCCCGGTGGCCAGATTTGAGGCAATAAGGTTATTTCTTGCATATGCTGCTCACAAGAAATTCAAGGTGTATCAAATGGATGTTAAGAGTGCATTCTTAAATGGAATACTCAATGAGGAAGTCTATGTGGAGCAACCCCCAGGTTTTGATGAAAGTCACAAAGTATATAGACTGAGAAAAGCTCTATATGGACTGAAACAGGCTCCAAGAGCTTGTTATGATACTTTGTCACAGTTCCTTTTGGATCACGGGTTTATCAAAGGAGGAGTAGATAGAACTCTCTTCAGGATTACAAAAGGAGAGGACACTTTGCTAGTACAAATCTATGTGGATGATCTCATTTTTTGTTGTCCTAACCAAGTCCTCTGTGAGAAATTTTCTCAACTGATGAAAGGAAAGTTTGAGATGTCAATGATGGGAGAAATGAACTTCTTCCTAGGACTTCAATTCAAGCAGTCTCCTAAAGGAATCTTCATCAACCAAGCCAAATATACAAGGGAGCTGATCAACAAGTTTGGATGCCAGACCAGCAAAGTTGCAAGGGTTCTACTCAACACCAACACAAAGATGGAACCTGATGAAGATGGTGAATCAGTAGACCATACTCACTATAGAGCTATCATTGGATCTCTACTGTATCTCACAGCAAACAGGCCTGATATCACATTTGCAGTGGGGATATGTGCAAGATATCAAGTAAATCCTAAGAAAAGTCATCTGGAAGCTGCTAAGAGGATTCTTAAATATCTCAAGGGTACTGTGAATATGGGATTATGGTATCCCTCAGATGACAATCTGGAACTCACAGGATACTCAGATGCTGACTATGGAGGATGCAGAATTGATAGGAAATCAACCTCAGGCACTTGTCAATTCTTGGGAAGTAAACTGATCTCTTGGTTTTCCAAGAAACAAAATTCAGTAGCCACAAGCACCACTGAGGCTGAATATATGGCAGCTGGAAGTTGTTGTGCTCAAATTCTTTGGCTAAGACAACAACTGAGAGATTACAACATTTTTGCTAATGAAGTTCCTATTTTTTGTGACAACAATAGTGCAATTGCTATATCAGAAAATCCAGTTCTCCACACAAGATGCTAATATGTGGATATAAGGCATCATTTCATCAAAGATCATGTGGAGAAGAAGGAAATCAAAATGCTCAAGATTCATACTGACAAACAAAAGGCTGACATATTTACTAAACCCTTGGCTGAAGCAAGGTTTCAAGAACTGTCAGTAGAGCTTGGACTTCTGGATCCAGGAGAGTAGAGGAAGGAGCCATCTCAGATGAGTTGTTTTCGAGTCAGCGGAGGTGCAACCTCAGAAGAGGATCAACCTCAGTGAAGTCACTAACCACAGAAAAGCTTATACTTCTGAGAAGAAGTTCCACCTCAGTAGAGGTCAAAAAGTTTTATTTTTTTTAAATCTGAAGTCTCTTAGTTTTATAATATAAAACTCTTATAAAAAATAGCTAATGAGTATTTTCCTGAAAAATTAAATCTTTTTACTCTGTTTCAAAAAGATTTTGATATGACAAGCATTTAATGCGCGTTGTACAAGTCAGTTTCACTTTTATAGTTACCTATCTCACGCGCCTTAAATGCCGGATGATGTGACCTTCCGGCTACCAACTTCTTTAATCCATGGACCTTTCATTTTAGGCGGTTCTTTCCTAATCGTCAAGATCTCTAAAAAACTCCCCACTAACCCCTTCAACTATCCACGACCTTACAACCAAATTAATCTCAGACGTTGATTGTGGGACTAGATCTCACCATCCATTTCTCATATAAAAACCCCCAAAATCAGCCAAAGAACCTTTTCGAACACACTTTCAAGCAAACACTTACTATCTTTGCAAATCCTCTTCTAATAATGGCCAAAGTAAATCTAGGGTTTTTAACAAACAAAGATAATTTCTGGTATGAACCCATAGTGGTATTCGATAACCCAGAGATTGAATCAAGATCGGAGTTCGCACATATTAAAGAGGCCTTGGAGATGGTCCAAGCTGCTGGGTTGGAAAAGTTCTTAACAGTTCATCCTGAGAACTGTTTCGATAGACAGGTTCTTGACTTCTTCTTCAATATATCCAACTCTGACTCAAGAATCAAGTCGTGTCTATTCCTACAAAGGAAGAAAAAGGTAATGAGAGATGATATAGAAGTTGTTGAGCACCAAAAGATCAGGAAGGAGATTCGGATCAGCGGTGATGATTTGAAAGAGTTATTTGATCTCCCCTCTGAAGGTCCAAATCCAGATACATGTATTGCTGACAAAGAGGAAGACTGGGTATATACCATTATGCAGAAGAAGATGAAATACAGTCCAACAATGAACATAAATGTACTTTTACCAGTACACAATGTTCTTTGCGAAATTGTTGGTAAATGTATATTGGGAAACCAGGGGAGCACGGAGCAAGTAAGCAAGCCAAAGCTAAGATTGACGAGGGCAATAGTTGAAAGCAAGGAAAAGACTTTCAACTGGCAACAGATCTTCGTAAGGGCCTTGAACAAAGAGCACTCAAAATTCCAGCCTGACAAAACTCCCCAGTTGGCAAGTAAGCTAAATTTTGCCACCAAGATCTCATACTTGATAGAAAATGTGGATGTGGGAGTAGACTGGATAAAGGATAGGAAGTGGAGTAACCTAAAGGCCTTGTTCAAATCTGGAAAGGCACTGGAAACAAGGATGATAAAGACAGCAGTGGAGAGCCCTGAAGCGGCATAGGAGGAGGTGGAAGCTGGTTTAACTGAAGGGAAGAGAACCAAATTGAAAAGGAGGCTGTTGAAGATGAGTGATAAGATGGCATTACATAAGGAGGAGGCAGAAAATGCCTCAAAGAAGGAGAAGAAGAGGTCTTCTGAGGCTGAGAAGGAGAGTGCCTTTAAGAAGGTCAGAATCACAAACTCTACTAATAAGTCTTCATCAGGTAACCCTGACTCTTCTCCGAATGTTATTTCAACTGAGTTTGACTCAGATGTACCTGCCCCTACCCCTATCAAAACCCAAAACCAAGCCCAGAACACTTGTAAAAACAAAGAAAATTTCCAAAATTGCCAAAACCACCACTGAAGGCTCTCAACAGCCTGAAAGTGGATCCCAAACTACCACCACCTCTGAGGCATCTGCTGAGGCATCCTCAACCCCATCTGAACCCATTCCCTCAAACCCTACTGAACAAAACCCATCTGAATCTATTCCCTCAAACCCCTCTGAACCCAACCCTTCTAAAGCCCATACCACTCACCTGGAGTCCATCCCTGAAGAGCCCACTAATATTAGATCCTCTACCCTTTCCCTACCCTCAGACGATGAAGATGAGTACTCCTTCTTGGATACTCTTAAAGATGAGATAGCTTACTCCTTGGAGTCAAAGTATCCTGAGCTTGATGGGTACCCCACCCTAAAATCTATGGTTATGAGACTAAGACTTCTTGTCCAGCTCAAAGACAGGAGATTGGGTGAGATCTTGATGGCTGTCAGAGGCAGCAATGCTGATGAGTGGAAGAAGGAGGAGAAGGAAGTGATGGAGTTTGCTGGGATGACCAAAACCAGACTTCTTTATGATGAGAAGATCTTTCAGAGTCTGGTAATGGACAAACTAGCTGAGGCAAAGGCAAAGGAGAGTGATGGAGGAGAGAAAGAGAACCCAAAGAAGGTTGAGAAGGTACATGAGGAGGTAGAAACTGTTGAAGGAGGAGAAGGAGAGAAGAAGAAAGAGGAGGAGAAGTTACTTCACCACAACAAGGTGGTGGTGAAGTAGCCAAGGATGTATCTTTGACAAGAGATACTGAGGCACAAAACTTGCCAAATGAGAGCTCAGTAGAGGTGTCTACTGAAGTTCTCCCACAACAACCCTCAGTGGTGACTAAGGAGTCAGCTGAGGTGTCTGGTCATGATGGAGTTGAAAAAGATAATGAAAAAGAAAATGAGGTCGAAATAACTGATATTGTGAGTGGAGAGATAAGAGCAATCATTCCTGTAAAGGATGAATTGGCTGAAAAGAAAGTAGTTGAAAATGAAAAGAAGAGTGAGAAAGAAGGAGAGAAGAGTGAGGAGGAGGGAGCACAAATGGAGGTAGATATATCAGGAGACCTAGGAAGTGAGAAAGAGGGAGAAAAGACTAACATTATCTGTCATGCAGGTGTACAGACTGATGAAATCCCCTCAGTCCAGGTTAATCTAATTCCCCTGAGTGAGGCTGTTCAACTCTTACAAAATGAAAAACTTCCTTTCCTTCAAGCTCAACTGAGGGATGTTCAAGAAATAGTTCAAGAAGAAGTGGATGAGATGATGTAGTCTACCACCAGATCACTCCAAAACCTGACACTAAAGATTGAAGATTCCCAACAGATGGTGCTAGATGTGGTTGAAGGTCAGAGTGTGCTGGTGATTGAGGGCCTGAAGAAACTGGAGCAAAAATAAGAAGAGGCCAGAGCTCAATTTCTGAAGGATTCTAAACGTCTCCATTAACCTAAAGTCCCCTGTTAAGGTTTTCTCAGCTGACCTTATTGGGAAGGTTGAAGGGTTATGAAACCAGAAGATGCTGGAGTTTGAAGCAAAGCATGAGGAGCTGGGAGCCAAGCTAGGTGAAGTCCTGAAGAAGGTTGCAGAGGACTTCCCTACCCAGGAGAAGACCAATGTCTTAATTGATGAAAAGCTGGCTCAGTTTGTGAACTTTGGGCAAACAGCTGGAGCAACCTTGGAGAGGCTAGAGGATGAAGTTGACCATTGCTCCACTGAACTGAAGGCCCTTGCTCATGATCAGATGAAGTTGAACATAACTGTGGCTGAGTGTATGATTAATGCCGGAAAGGGGAAAAAGAGAGTTAGTGCTAAGGACATGAAGCTGGACCCTAAGAACAAGATGTAAATCATTCTTGAGACCCCTGAATTTGAACGAGGCCAACAAGTCAAGAGCACCTTAAAGAAGGTAGATGCTGAGGCACATAAGACTGTTGAAGCAAAGAAAGGAAATGAGACCTCATCATAGGACCTATCAAAGTTCAAGGAAGCTCATCTGAAGGAGAAAGAAGAGAGAGCTGCTAAAAATGGGGAATCAACTAAAAGGAAGGCAACTGACGTCTTCTGAGCAGAGGTGGCCAAGAAGACCAGAACCTCAGGAAGGTTGGCTGCAAAGTCCACTGGTTTAACTGAGTCAGTTGAGGTACTTCCTATTCTAAACCCTAATCCTATCTCTTCTGAGACCCCAAAATCTGCCCCCACTAGAGTTACAGAGCTCACTGAGCTAATCAAGGCGGCTGGGGGTATGAATGAAAGAGCTAAAAAGGTAACTGCTCAACAGCAAGAGAGGAGAGACAAGGTTATTGGGGAGATGGAAACCATTGCTGAGTTGGCTGAAAGGAAAAGGCAGGAGAGGTTAGCTACCTTTGACAAGTCCACATCAAAGAAATTGAGGAACATTTATCAAAGGTGGACTGCAAAGCTGAAGAAAGACAAGGTAGCTCCCTCAAAGGCCAAGTTCCCTCACCATGATGCATGGGTGCCCAAGAAACTCAATGATGCTTGGGAAACTGCAAAAAGGGAGTTTGTGTATTTCTTTTATGTCAGTGGAGAATTGGGAAGGGATAATACATAAGAAGTGTTCAACTCATGGATGTTTGAAGCATACCCAAAGCTCTATCCTGAGATCAATGAAGCCTGGAATGATAAATTCCCAGATCTTGCTTTGAAGGCCCCTGAACCAATCACTTACTGGGCTCCTCAAGATGCAACTGGAGCAGTTGACATAGATCGAATTACAGAAGAATGGGTGTCCTTATGTGAGCATTTAGGTCTCAAAGGACATTCAAAAGAAGTTATGGAGAGGAAAAATGAGCTGAAAGTCAGAGTCTTCAAACAATATAGACTTGAACCTGTTTTTGAATCCATCTGAGAAAGATAGTATGTGTACTGGGCATTTGTTTATAAGTCCCACGTGTCTTTACTTTTTAAACTTTTGATAGAAGACTTCATGTAACTGTACCCATCATATTTTTCATGGAATGAAACTCTACTGCTATTTTGCCCAAGATAATATCTCATTATCATTTAGGCTTTTGTACTTGAATGCTTTTACTTACAAAAATCCTTGAACTTTTTATGTCATCTGAAAAACCTCATCTGGAAGAAGATTTGTAATAGGATAGGTTCCGACATAATCAAAAAGGGGAAAATTGTATAGACTTAAGTTTTGATAAGATGCCAAAATATTCCTCCTAAGTTATTTGTAAGCAAATTGTTAAGTGGAGTTAGTACTTAGTCTATTCAGTTCAAATGTTAAGGAACTGGAGTGCAGTTATAAATTTCTAGAGTGTATTGAAGAATGAAGTCAACTGAAGACGAAGTCCGCTGAAGACAAGTGATCTGAGAATTAGTCTAAGTCTTGAATGTTTTCTAAGTACATTCTCACTAAGACTAAAACCACCAGGAGAGGACCAAGGTCCACTGATGTAAACTAACAAAGCACATTCAATGCTAAACACATTAAAAGTGGTTAGTTAATCTGGTTGGAACAAGACAAAACGAATTTCAGTGAAGCTTACAATAAATGAAGAATTAAGAAGGTTCTCTTAGAGGAGTTCCACCTTAAAGCAGGAAAGGATTCTGAGCAAGCAGACTGAAGGCCCAATGAGAAGATGACACGTAGGTGTACTCTACTGACAGCCAACTTGTCCCAGACTGACAAGTACCAAAAGTCTTTCACTAGCTTTCTCCTAAAAGTTGGTGAATAGGCATGGTCTTTCAGCCGTTTCTTGACAAGACTTAAAGCTTCAAAAAGAGCCGTTTGAACCAATCAGATACAAGAAGACTTACTTGAGAAGATTCAAATCCAACGGGAAGATTTTCAAGGAAGCCTATAAATACAGAAGGACGTGCTCTTTTCTATGTACGGGAAACTCACAAGATCAAAGCTATCTCTACATTCATAACTATCTAGAAGCACTCGAAATTACCTTTGTTTCCCAAGTGTTTCACATTTGTAGAGAGCATAGCAAGCCTTTTGTAACCAAGCTTAAGAGCTATATCGAAACCTTAGAAAGAGATAATCCATCCTAAGCTTAGAGCCAAACTGTAAGGATTATCTCACAATAGTTGGAACCAAAACCCTACTCAAAACCCTACTCAGTTGTTAGGTTGAGAGTGGTGTTAAGTGGTGTTAGTAAGCTGATTATTTGTATCAGTCTGAAAGCTGGTTTGTTTTGGGAACTAGGACCTGAAATTATCCTAGTGATCAATTATCCTAAGAGAGCATTAATTGATCAGTGCACCTTGGCACTATAACACAAGGAATTCCAAGTGAAAGGAATTCTCCTGTTTAATTAGGACAGTGGATGTAGGAGATTCATCTCTGAACCACTTTATATCTTGTGTACTTACTTTCTGCTATTTCCTAAGTGTGTGTTATCCACTCAAAGTTTATCAAGTAAAGCGAGTTTTCTAAAGGGCTCACTAATCCGCACTTGAGAGCTAACTAGATAGTAGTTCAACGAATACAAAATTTACATTGTCGAAATAAATAATTTTACAAAATAAAAAATAATAATTGGTAATAGTATTTATTAAAAACAAGTTAGAAACGAAAATAAATTAAAAAAATACCTCAATTTGGATACTTATACAATTAATTACATACAAATAAATGAATTATAATATTACGCGTTCTCGGATTAAATAAATTTATACAATAAATAAAAAATATAATTGGTAACACCCTTTATTAAAACAAGTTAGAAACGAAAATGAATTAATTTGATGAATTATAAAAAATGAGTTAATTTGGATACATGTACAATTAATTAAGTACAAATGAAAGAATTATAATATTACTCCTCCTCAAAATAAATAAATTTACAAAAAAAAATTGGTAACAATATTTATTAAAACAAGTTAGAAATGAAAGGTAATTAATTTGATGAATTATAAAAAAAAAGAGTCAATTTGGATACATATACAATTAATTACGTACAAATAAACGGATTATAATATTACGCGTTCTCGAATTAAATAAATTTACAAAAAAATTATAATTGGTAACAACATTTATTAAAACAAGTTAGGAACAAAAAAGAATTAATTTGATGAATTATAAAAAAATGAGTCAATTTGGATACATGTACAATTAATTAAGTAAAAATGAATGGATTATAATGTTACACGTTCTCGAATTAAATAAGTTTATAAAAAAATATAATTGGTAACAATATTTATTTAAATAAGTTAGAAACGAAAATAAATTAATTTGATGAATTTAAAAAAAAGTCAATTTGGATACATATACAATTAATTACGTACAAATGAATGGATTATAATATTACGCGTTCTTAGATTAAATAAATTTACAAAAAAAATAAAATAATTGGTAACAACATTTATTAAAATAAATTAGAAATAAAAAGAAATTAATTTGATGAATTATAAAAAGATAACGAGTCAATTTGGATACATATACAATTAATTACATACAAATGAACGAATTATAATATTAGGCGTTTCTCGAATTAAATAAATTTACAAAACAAAAAATATAATTTGTAACAACATTTATAAAAATAAGATAGAAACGAAAAGGAATTAATTTGATGAATTATAAAAAAATGAGTCAATTTGGATACATATACAATTAATTGCAATAAATCGAAAAATAGAAGCAAGTGTCCCAACGCGCGCGCCCTATCTACATGCATGAGAGGTCGCTGGTTCGATAGAATGCGAATTTGAAATTAACTGTTCCAGGCCCAATAAGGCTAATATAAAAGTTGGGCCATAATATATAGCATGAGGGTCGATGGCCCAGTGGTTTGCACCCGTCCCGGGTGCGCGGAGGTTTCGGGTTCAAACCACACAAACTATTTTTTCTTCCATGCTCGTGATTTGCGACGGATACGTGTCAGTCGCAAATACTTATTTTACGATGGAAATTGGCCCGTCGCAAAGTTTTCTAGCGATATAAAAAAATAAAAAATTGGCCATTTTTGCGACGGTACCTCGTCCGTTGCAAATTTTGGCAACCGAATCGGGTCGTGACCTGCCCAAATTCCGTCACAAATATTGTTATGGTTATTTTGTCTATGGACATGTGCGCCGCTAAACAGAGTGTTTTTTGTAGTGAAATAGAGTTTAACTCCCTCCATTCCAAACTTCTACTTTGTTGTTGTCATTCTAGATTAAATAGAATTTAGTTAATAAAATATTAATTAGTGTGTGTAAAGTAATAACATGAAATGTAAATATATTTGTGTAAGAAGATATAATTGTAAAAAAACAATGTTTATTTATTGTCATTTATAAAAAATATCGATTAATCAAATAGAGGGGTAGCTTTGATAAGTAGCAATATTTAAATTTGAAAGAGAGGTAGTATATATGTTTTTAACCAATTTGGAGAAATAACCACCACTTTATAAGGGGGAACTTGTTTTGATTGAAATATATTTTACCTCCACAAAATTTGTTAGAAGAATGACTTCCTTTATAATGGTTTCACCAATGTGATGTTGTGCTAAAAAAATGTCATAAAATAAAAAGTGTTAACTGTGATAAAGGAAAATAATTATGAAGAGTATGTTAGAAATTTAATAGATTTAAATAGCATGCTTTATAAAATATATAAACATGCTTCAACACAAATAGTCAATCTACCACGATTAACTGAAATTAGAAAATCATTAATTATAATAGTAGTAACGTTCTTGAATCCATGGAAATATTTGAATCGATTTTGACACAATTCGGATGATGGTTTCGCAAACAACCAGTATCACCCTTTCCTCAATATTCAATAGAGAGAATATAGAAAAATCAGTAGGGAACGTACTGATGTTTGGGGATCATAACCCTACATATAATATAAGTTAACCTTTATTTTTTAATTGGTCCCTCAACAAATTCAAAATCCCTAATAGTATCAACACATAAAGCCCATGATCATTTAATACTCATATAAGCCCATAGCTTAAACTTTAGTGAATCACTTTAGTTGGGCTTCCTTAAGACAACTAACATTTAATTTGGCACATGGAAGTTCAATACGTTGGATATTTCCAACAGAATAATCATAAGAAATGAGAAATATAATCAAATGGGTAATGATTACCTTATTTGAAGTTAAAAAAATAGTCTTCTGGATTTTTTTTTCTCTCTCATTAAGTACTATAATTATCATATACTTATTTTCATTCTTATTACTATTGAAGAATTTACAGGCTAAGCATGACCTAAATTTATATATATGTTATTTTGATGTATGGATTGAGAAACGAACTTATATACAATAGGTGTACCGAGTAACTTAAGTGTGCATTTAAATATTAATTGTATAACTAAATTAAGAGTATTAGTTTGGTTGTATTTATTATTTTCACTGAAATTTACTGTGTATAGTTGCAAAATGTGACTTCTTGTTCATGGATAGAAGCCCTTTATTCATTTCTATAATGAAAGAAGATGATCGAAAAACTCATCATGGATCGATGGTTTTGATATACCTAAATTTTGTTGGAGTTATACGTGAAAGTATGTTTTTACTTCATATAACTCATGTATTAAACACTTTGTTTTATGAGAATAATTCTCTTATCACATTTGCTTTGAATATGAATGAATGTTAAATATTTATTAAAACTCGTTCAGTATAATATAGTATGTGTTACATTGTAATTAATGTGGTGATACCAGATCACGGAAGATCACATTAATGATTCTTGTAACTAAACGTACAAATTCACGACCTAGGTGGAATTGAACAATCCGCCGTGAAAGGTCGATGTGTACATCTCAGATTGGCCTGACTTGACCAAGAGATTGCACTAGCACATTTAATATGTGTTGAAGAGGACCTACAGCGAGGATAAATTCTTCTGTTCTGAAATGTGAAGAATTAGACCTCAGTGGCTATTGATTTCTTAATCTTCATCACTTAAATAGCACCGTGTGTGGTTAATAGTTATTGTTTTGACTCATGTTGGTTGAGAATCATCATGACTTCGAACCTTGTGTTTTGAGCAGTAATATTAATCATACGACGGTTGCTAAGGTTTAATACGGAGAAACGTGTGTGAGTACGGCTCGTGTGATTTGTTCCCTTGGTGGGCTCAAAAGTTTTATCGTACTAAATCTTTCAAGTGAAGAATTAGTTTCTTCAGTACGGATAATAATGTTGAGTTGTCTTTACTCCGAGGTAAAAGATACTCCCTCCGTCCCAAACTCAACTTCCCATTTACTGTTTGCACGGTTATTAAGAAAAGAGTTGTTTATTAGTATTTGAAGTGATAAAATAATAAAGTGATAAAGTAGATGCTTTTGGTTATTAGTGTATGGAGAATATAATATTAAAAAATATTGTTACTTTTTTGCCAAAAGTAGATGTAGCAAATGAGTATGGAACTGACCTTTTTGGCAATGTAGCAAACGAGTTTGGGACGGAGGGAATATTAATTAATTTAGAGCTATTCAGAAGCTTAATTAATTAATGGACTAAATACTCTTAAACACGGGAAATAATAATCGGGAGCCCATATAATCGTAATATGGATTAAGATGGATAGTGCAATATTAATTTATTAGTGGTAATAATTAATATTAATGGGCTGAATAATATTGGGGCTCAATATTGAAATTCAGAAGTCCATTGGAGGTCCAATCTTAATTCTCCTAAAGGTCCCTCAAGTAGCTCATTAAGTAGCCCAATAATAATAAGGTGATTAAAATAAAAGAAAATATATTTGCTGATTTTTCTTGATATTTTTGAAAATATGTATCTTGGAGAGAGAAAAGATTTTGTTGATTTTCTTGGAAAGATATTATGGAAGATATGCATTCTTGGAATACAAAATTATCTCATAAATTCAAGAAAATCCAAATCTAGTATTTTTTACTCCTTATTTTTGAAAATTAGCCCCATAATGAGGAAGTTGAGATATTTGTGGAATATTTTATTATGCAGAAAAGAATATGTGGGATATATTCAAGATTTCTTGGAGACCCAAGAAAAGATTTGCTCTCACTATTCTACATGAAAAATTCGGCCACTCCATCTTATAAATAGGGGGTGATTATTTCATCTCCAAGTAAATAATTCCATGTGTTGGAAAACTCAAGAGCAAAAATATTTTCTTTCTTCCTTATTATATTAAAATTGTTCGTGAGCGCTTCCCACCGGCGAACGAATAAGGCGAAAGGGAATACTTGAGAAGGTTTTTACGGTTAATAGGATCGGTACGCTTGTCCCGTAGATCTCGGTTCGACGTCGCTTCAAGAGGTATGATTTACGTAAAATTCTTTATTTTTCCGCCTTTAGAATTTTACGTGTTTATATTCATGTGCATGTAATTTGTTGTTGGCATAGTTATTATTTAAATTAATTTATGATTAATTCATGCTAGTAATAATTAGATTTAAATTCGTATTTAAATTTCATCCCGGATAGATTCGGGCACCCCAAATTTCCCCAACAACTGGTATCAGAGCCACGGTTTCGGGCTCTGATCTTTAAATTGGAATTTAAATCATTTAACATTAAATTGAAATTGGATAGTAGAATTGCTAGAACTTTTTTGCAGGTAACTAATTGTCATGGTTAATGTTTTATTTTATTTTCATTCGCATGAATTTTTTTTTAATTCGATTCATTCGAATTCATTTTTCTAGTGAGAAAATCCACGAGTAGATTAGTTTTTTTATTTGTTTAATTTGATCAATGTAATAGACTGGTCTAGATCTAGGTTTATTTAATTTTTATAAATTAATTGTAACCTGTTGGTCCCACTAAGTTGATAAATTGCGGAAGCTTAAGTTGAATGTCTTAGATAAATTCTTTTTACAAGAGCACAAATTCAATAAGAGAATAAGTAAATGAAAGCAATAAATAACACCGGATATATAGTGGTTCGGATCTGAATATCCTACGTCCACTCTCCCTTGATCAAAGGGGTCTCACTAACCAACCAACAACCAACTTACTCACTGGAATTGTGAAGTACCAGTTCCTTCTTACAAACTCTTTAGATCTAATTTCGATCTAAAGATCAACAACCTTCAACCTTATCTTGTAGATGAACAGGTTGAGGTCTAACAACTCCTTAAGAGTAGATATATAATATGAACAATAAGAGTGCTAAGAGTGGTTATCAAAAGCTTGGATTGTGACTTATGCGCGTAGGGTCTCTCTCTAGAGCTTTTTCTTGAACTGCACTCTTGTATTTATAGAGGGGATTTAGGAAATAGCCGTTGTAGAGCTAATCCAATCAGATCCTCTATTTAGGGAAGCTTCAATCAATCAATTCCTTAATTGATTGATTGGGTTGGTGGGATCCTTGGATTGATTGACTTTAAGACTTTCCAATCCTGATTTTGTTGACTTGATTTGAATCACCAACGGTAAAATGCTTCCTCTGCCAAACTCTGATTCTCTCCAGAGAAGGCAAGACCAGACACCAGGCAACCTCGGTGTCTTCTGGTCCTAATCTGGTTAACAACCAGAATACTCAGTAGAAACAGGGGATCAAACTGAGCATCTTTTGTTCTACCAGATTCGTCTGGTCCGGACTCGTCTGGTCTGGGGAAGGTCCTTTGCCTCTGGTCAGATCTCATTTGGTGAAGTCTTTTGGTGGAGTCCTCTGGTGAAGTCCTCTGGTGGGGTCTTCTGGTGACTCTTCTAGTGAAGTCTTCTGGTCTGGCAGTTCCCCCTAGACTAAGTTCTAATCTAGATCATCATCTGGCTAACAGGTCCAGATGGTCCTATTACATCTTCTGGTTTGTTTTAACTCATCAAAACTATACAACTTTTATCCTAACAATTTCCCCCTTTTTGATGAAGGTAAAACACTACCAGAACTGATCAAAACATAAGACTTAAGCAAGAAAACAATAAAGGATAAGACCTTAGAATAGATCTTATCAGACAAATAATTAAGACAACAAGAGGTTGTCTTTTGAACAGAGAAGATATGATATTTTCATTAATAATAAGGACAAGATGATTACAAAATACATTGAAGTTCAGAGTCCTATTCTATGCATATCTCCTGTTTTCCTTGGGCACAAGGAACCAGTCAAGGAACCTATCTTGGACGGCCTTTAACTCTGCAGAAGATGTTGGAGTGAAGTTCACCAACACCTTTGTCTTGTACAATCTCTTCAGCTCAGCCCAATCAACCTGGTCTCCTACCATGGGAGTGTTAAGATAAGTGAACCCAGGAGCAGTCACCTCCAGGTTGAACTCAATGGTAGAGTCCATCAATTGCTTGTACAACTCTGCATCATAAGCTTGCATCCAGGTGTGAAAGGTTCTGTTGATCAGCTCATCATCCTCTGGTGCTGGCCTCTGGATATAATGTTGAATGAACCAGAGAGTCTTTGCCTCCTTCCATTTCTCAATCAAGGGAACAGGCACAGTAGAGTCAAAAGACCCTTCTGTCCTGAGAGGGAGGATGTTCATGACTTCAACAGGCCCTTTTCTCTTCTGGCTGGATCCACTAGCACCAGGAGTGATGTCAGCTTCTCTGCTCTTCTTATTCTGCAACAAGCCTTTCCTGCTTCTCTAACATATCCTGGAGGGAGTCCTTCAGCTTAGCAGTCTGGATCATCTGGCTGGCCATCTCAACCTTCAGCACAGAGATTGGCTGTATCTGCTCCAGCACGTGCTCCTGGAGCTGCTTCTGGCTGTGCATAACATCCAGCTTGACAAAGAGGCCATTGGCCTTGAAGGAAGCCTTGACTTCAGCCAGAGTAGACTTGATTTGCTTCAGGAAAATCCTCCTCTCTTGCCGGATCTGGTGCTCTATCATAGCAGGGGCTATGTGTTGAATAGCTTTGGAGAAGCGCCATATCTGCATGATCTATTCATTAAAGAACGTCTTCATCTTCTGGAGCACGGCAGAAGACATCTCAAAGTCTTCCTCGTCTGAATGTAACTCAGGAGGGAAGACAAAGTGAGGCCCAAACTTGTAAGTAGGGCCCCCTGGAGTGAGCATTACCCCTCTCTGGATGAGCAGGGTGCGAATCAAGACTTTTGCTGCACCAGGGGTCTCCAGCTCAACTGGGTTCTGAATGTTCATCTTCTGCTTTAGCTCAATCTCCCAAGCAGTGAAGTTGGAGGGACCCATTTCCTCGAGCAATAGCATAAGGTCCTCCACATCTTCAAGTCTGGCCTTGCTCCAGACCTTGGCATCAGTTAACTCTGCCAGAAGTGGTAAGTGCTCCAGAAGAACTGGGAAATGCTCTCTTAGCCAGAGCTGAGCACTTACACTCATACTCTGCCTTATGGGACCCATTTCTGCAGATGAGAAAGTGAAGGGTTTGGGCCCAGAGGCAGAGGAGGAAGGTTCTTAGTTAGCAGGCTCAAGTGAAGCTTCCTCATCTTCACTATCATCGCTTGTTAAACAGGTGGGAGAAGGGGGAGGGGCAGGGAATCCCAGAGCCATATAAATGGTTGGGTCCTGGTCTGTATGGGTTTGGGGAGGGGTAGGATTTTGAGAGGTGGAGGTGGAAGGAATGGGTTGCTCTGTACCAGAAGTAGAAGGAATCTCTGGTACAGAAGCTGGGGGAGAGGGATATGTATTTAAAGGTATTTGGGAATGTGGGGGAGAAGGTGTTTGAGGGATGGCTGAAGTATTGAATGTTGGTGTGTCTGGTAGGGTCTGCTCTGGTAAAGATATAGGGGCACCAGGAGCAGAGGATATGGGGTGTGTTTGGGTGTCTGGTGGGGAAGTAGTGGGGGTAACTAGGTTAACATGAATAGGGGGGAATAGAGGATGGGTTGGAAGGGTTTACCTCTGCTGAGTCAACATCAGTAGGTACAACATGCTCTGGAGCATCCTCCATCATCTGAGAAGCTTCATCAATAGCCTTCTCCAAGGCCTCTCCAAGATCAGAGCCAGAGTCTGACTCTTGAAGAATGGCTCTCTTGGCCTTGGATTTCTTCTTGAGAGGTTCAACCTCTTCTTCCTCTGATGGCTCATCCACCAGAAGAGTTTTCTTGGCCTTCCTGCTAGTTCTTTGCTTCTTAGCAGAGCCTCTCTTGGCCTCCTCTGGCCTCTTCCTCTTGGCTGCTCCAGCCTTCTTAGTAGCCTCAGCCACTTCACCCTTCTTCTTCAAAATATTCAGAAGGGGAATCTGGTCCTCCTCCAGTTGAGGAACCAGTTGCTCCAGCAGCTTGCTTTTGGGACTTCTGCTTCTGCGGCTGCTTTGGCTGCTTTTGCCCCTTAACAGGTGAGGGAATGGCTTGAAGGGGAGGGGCAGGAATAGCTTCTTCTCCATCAGAATTAGGATGGCCATAAAGGGGACCATCCTTTGAAAACAAAACCTTAGACTTGTGAAACCCTCTGCACCAAGACTCCTTCCATTTCTTCTCTGGAAGCAATGAGTCCAAAATCAGAGTCAGTTTTGTTCCCAACGAAACATTAGCAGTGAAGTAGTATTGCAACTCCCCTGGCTGTGAAGGGCAAGCTTCCTTCCCAATTGCACTGAACTCCATCATACAGGGCACGCATCACACACATCCTGCCGCTGAAAATCACATCCGTGCTGTGATTCTCACACATCAGCACCTTCACCACAATATCAAAAAGAACCTTGAATTTCTGCCTCAAATGCTTATCTAAAAATCCTTTCGTGATGTTCTGACAAGAGGATCGAGCAAAAATCTTGAAAGAACCAACAATATCATCCTCCTTGTAAGTTAAAGGATCTACGCCTTCTGCCGAAATGTTCTCAAATAGCGCACATAAATCCTGCTTGGAAAACACCAGATCTTCTTTATCAATCTTTGAAGAAATGTGGTCTTCATGAATCTTCATACGGACCAGAAACTGGGCCGCATAACCATCTAGAGTGCGAAGATCTCTGGGGACTGAGGAAATCAACTTCTCTATGCCGGACCTTCTGAGTAACTCCAAAATAGCCAGCGCAGATGGGTTCTTGGTGGTGTAGAAGTCAACCACCATCTTCGTTTTCAATTTCTTCATCAACAGTTCATGATCGAAGTTGCACGAAGGGGCCATATCTGTGAGAGAGAGAGAGATACTTTGCAGAGAGAAGTTAGGGTTTTGAAAATATGGAAACGTGAAAAGATAAATTGAAAAGAAATTTGATTTAAATAGGGCAATACGCGTGGCTTGATTAATAAATGAAGTGTGAACGCGTGTAATAGCAAATTTAATTTAGGGAACAAAATCAATTTTTTGAATTGATTGACATATTGCACATCGATTAAATCTGATGGCCACGATGAAAGGCGAGATACAGATTTAATCTGGTGCGTAGGCGTGGTCATTGGGACTGGGAATAAAGGGGTTTTTGTGGCAGTCAAGAGAAAAAGCGAAATGATTGCCTAGGCCCTATACCCTAGTCATAAATACACTCCGAAGTTGAAACATTTTGAGTGTACTTACTAATTTGAAAGGTGTATCCCAATGATCAGAGGCCAGAGAAGTAAAAGCATACCTGTCACCTGATATTGTAACCAGATGATACCACAACTAGTCTGGTGTTACATCTCCTCTGATGGAACCCATCTGGTCCTGGTCAGAGAAGACTTTGGACATTTCTGGAATCTGACTCAGCACCTCATCTGGGACAAGTGTCACCTGGTGCATATCTCATCTGGAGATGTACTTCTCTGACATGTCTAATCTGCAGGTATGTTAGGTTTGAATAACAAAGAATATGTAGTAAGGTATAAATAAAGGATACTTCTCTGATGTTCCCCCTAAAACAAATCTGTCTCTGGATCCAATAAGCCCAACTCAAAGGCTAACTCTCTGAATCTGGTCTCAGCCAAAGGCTTAGTCAGAATATCTGCTCTCTGCTTCTCTGTTGCAATCTTTTCCATCCTTATATCTCCCTTCTCAACATGATCTCTGATAAAATGATGCCTTATATCAACATGTTTACATCTGGTATGAAGAACTGGATTCTGGGTGATTGCTATGGCACTATTGCTATCACAGAAAATAGGAATATCCTTGGCTCTAATCTGGTAGTCCCTAAGCTGTTGACTAATCCAGAGTAGCTGTGAACAACAGCTCCTTGCAGCCATGTACTCTGCTTCTGTTGTTGATGTAGCAACTGAAGTCTACTTCTTAGAAAACCAAGATACCAATTTATTCCCTAAAAATTGGCATGTTCCACTTGTAGATTTTCTATCTATTCTGCATCCACCATAGTCTGAATCTGAATAACCACTCAACTCTAGGTTGTCATCTGCAGGATACCATAATCCTAAATTCACTGTTCCCTTAAGATACTTTAATATCTTCCTATCTGCTTCCAAATGACTTTTTTTAGGATTAGCTTGAAATCTGGCACACACTCCTACATCAAAAGTATTATCTGGTCTGCTTGCAGTCAGGTACAGAAGAGAACCAATAAGTGCTCTGTACTGAGTCTGGTCCACACTCTCTCCAGACTCATCTGATCCATGTTGAAATTTATCATCATAGGAATCTTGGCTGCTTTGCTAGATCCTACTCCAAATTTCTCTAACATGTTTCTGATGTACTTTGCCTGATTTATGAAAATTCCCTTCTCTGATTGCTTGACCTGCAAACCTAAAAAGTAATTCATTTCACCCATCATGGACATCTCAAACTGACTCTGCATGAGCTCACCAAACTTCTCACACAGCTTCTTGTTAGGGAATCCAAATATAATGTCATCAACATATATTTGGACCAGAAGGATGTCCTTTCCTTCTTCTTTCCTAAACAAGGTCCTATCAATCTTACCCTTAGAAAAACCATTGTCCAGAAGAAACTGAGATAGAGTGTCATACCATGCTCTGGGTGCCTGCTTCAGCCCATAAAGAGTTTTCTTAAGCTTAAACACCTTGTCACCTTGTTCAAAACCAGGAGGTTGTTCCACATACACTTCCTCAATGAGAATCCCATTAAGAAAGGCAGATTTCACATCCATCTGGTATACTTTGAACTTCATGTGAGCAGCATATGCTAAGAACAATCTGATGGCTTCCAGTCTGGCAACAGGAGCAAATGTCTCATCATAGTCTATTCCTTCAGACTGAGAATAGCCCTGAGCCACTAGCCTTGCCTTGTTCCTAGTAATGACATCATTCTCATCTTTCTTATTCTTGAAACCCACTTAGTGCCTGTCACCTTTTGATGTCTTGGTCTGTCTACCAGCTCCCAAACATCCTGTCTGGTGAATTGATTCAACTCCTCCTGCATTGCAACAATCCAATTTGAATCTTTCAGTGCCTCCTTGATGTTCTTGGGCTCAATCAAGGACACATAGCAACTGAATAAGACAGCTAAGTTAAGAGTTCTCCTAGTCTGGACACCCTTAGTTGGATCTCCAAGAATCAGGTCATTGGGGTGATCAACCAGGGTCCTCCTTCCCGTGGTCTTGCCTGGTTGATCATCTTCTGCAGTACCTTGGTGATTATCACCACCTGCAGAAGAGCTTCCCCCTACAGGAGTTCCAACCTCTTCTGGTTCTGCTCCTTGTGAAGGCTTCTGCTTTAGAGAACCAGGAGATGGGTCATCATCTGAATCTGAATCTAAATCAAGAATAGGTGGATTGACTTTGATTACTCTGGGAATAGTATGATTCTGGGTCTCATCAGAAGACTTAGAGTCCACCTTGCACTCAAAAGCAGATTCATCAAAAACAACATGAGGTGTTTCCTCCACACAAAGTGAATTCTTATTAAAAACTCTAAAAGCCTTACTGGTACTGGAATATCCTAAAAATATTCCATCAGCCACTTTGGCATCAAAAGTTCTTAATTTAGATTTCCCATTGTCATGGATGAAACACTTACATCAAAAAACATGAAAATATGAAACAGATGGGGTTTTACCTTTCCATACCTCATATGGAGTCTTATTATGTCTCTGGGCAATTAGGCATCTGTTCTGAGTGTAGCAAGCTGTATTAATGGCCTCTGCCCAAAACCTTTGTGGAGTGTTGTACTCTGCCAGAAGTGTTCTTGCAGCCTCTTTGAGAGTTTTATTCCTCCTTTCTGCTACTCCATTTTGTTGGGGTGTTCTGGCAGCAGATGTCTCATGAAAAATCCCATGGTCCTTGCAGTAATCTGCAATGTGTGAATTCAAAAACTCTGTCCCTTTATCATTTCTGATTCTGACTATGCTCTGGTTCTGCTCATTCTGAATCTGCTTGAAGAATTCTGGCAGCTTGGTGATAGTTTCATTTTTCTTAAACAAGAACACTACCCAAGTGTATCTTGAAAAGTCATCTACTATCACCAAAGTGTACTTCCTTCCACTAAAACTAAGAGGAGAAACAGTCCAAACAGGTCCATGTGAAGTAGTTGAAGTACTCTGGTTGTGGTTGTGCTCTGGACATCCTTAAAGGAAGTCTTGGGTTGTTTACCCTTCTGGCAGGAACCACAAACCTGATCCTTCTTAAACACTTCATTAGGAAGACCTCGAATGAGACCTTTTCTGGCAATCTTATTCAGTGTCTTGAAGTTAAGATGACACAATCTCTTGTGCCAAATCCAGCTGTTCTCTGCAGATCCTTTTGCAACCAGGCAAGCATTTCTTGGACAACTGCTAAAATCTGCAAGATAAATGTTGCCCTTCCTCAAGCCTATTAGCAAGATATCATTATAATCAGAAGAAAAGACAGTGCATGAATCACTAGAGAACTTCACTGAGTATCCCCTGTCACAGAATTGGGATACTGAAAGCAGATTATGCTTGAGTCCTTCAACATAGTAGACTTCATCTACAGATACACCATTAAAGGTCAACTTTCCAACTCCTCTGGTGACTCCATAGTTGTTGTCACCAAACATCACTCTTGGCCCATTTAATGGCTTGAAATCTTGGAGATTATCCTTGTGGAAGGTCATGTGCTTGGAACATCCACTATCAATGTACCAGACATGGTTTCTTGAAAGTCCTTTCTCCAATGGGCTCTTATCTACCTGCAGAGAAATCAATTAGGTCCCCTACTAGTGCTGGGTCCTGATTGGTTAGTTGCAGGTTTTGTAGGAATCCATAGATAAAGATCATCCCTTGTTGGATGAGGAGATCTTATCTTCCTTCCAAATCTATCTACCAGCACATGTCCTCTTACAATGACATATTGAGCTACTGGTCTGATAAGGACACCTTTCCTATAAACAGGTCTGGTGTACCCTTTCTCAAATCTGGCCTTTGGAATGGCCTGCCTCAAAGACATGGTCTTAAAGGTCTGGTTGTAAGGGTACATCCTAGAAGAGCCATCTCTAGTGTCATAACTACCCAGATCAGTTGGTTTTCTATAGATGGGTCTCTGGTTCTGAAAGTTAGATCTCTTCTGATGATAGAATTCCTTCTGAGGTTTCCTGTTCTGGAATCTTCTTGGAGCATTCCACCTTTGAGATCCCTGATTTTGATTGAGGTTCTCTGGTTCAGTATTCCTCCTCTGGTATCTCCTATTCTGATTAGATTTTCTCTTAGAGTCTCCTTTTAAAGGTCCCCTAATCTGCTTAGGTTCCACTCTTTTAGGATTCCTCTGAGGTTCTCTGATCAGATTAGGCATCTGAACAGAACCATCACTCTTCATAGGTTCTCTTTTCTGGCTTGTATGCTCTAGAATTTTTCCTTCCAGAACATTCACCTCTTCTGGATTATATTTGGAATCATCAGCAGGGGGGTCCCATTTCCAACCAGGTCTGTGAACCACCATGCGATCAGAAGGATCCTCTTCATTCCGGAGTTCCACAAGTTCACCAGATCTTATAGACTTGTCTTTGGTAAAGCAATATTTATGAGATCTTTTAATAATTCCAGGATATCCTAAACCACTCTTATCATTAATGCGTTGAGAAGATCCTGAAATAATAGATAGGACATCTGGTTTCAAGGAATCTTCTCTGGGCACAGGTAACTCAATGGTTAGCTCAATTTGTTTTCCCTTGATAAGAGTCTGGTACTTGGCTCTAAGCTCATTGAGCTCATCCTCCTGAGAATTCTTTTCCTTCATAATTTGATCTACCAGAGTATCTCTTTCTTTGATCTTATCCTGAAGTTCAGATACTTCTTTGGAATGATCTTTCATGAGTTCTTTGGTGGGTTTTTGTTCATGAGATAAGGATTGAACTTCAGTTCTGAGCCTACCATTCACTTTCTCAAGTTTTTAACATAATTGAACACAATTTTGGAGATCTGATAGCATTTGCTGCATATCAGACTCTCTGGAGTTACCAGATGAATTAGAGGATTTAGTATATTTGGAATTTGAT
The DNA here is from genome assembly GCA_947034835.1 of Ballota nigra. Taxonomy (NCBI): domain Eukaryota; kingdom Viridiplantae; phylum Streptophyta; class Magnoliopsida; order Lamiales; family Lamiaceae; genus Ballota; species Ballota nigra. The sequence continues at coordinate 57,175,118 of OX344726.1, forward strand.
AAGACTAGAGTAGTTTCTTGTACCTCATTAATGTCTGCCATCAGACATACATCATCATCAGACTCGAAATCAGAAGAAGAAGAGCTGGAACTAGTATCCCCCTCCTCTGCTTCTGCCACCAATGCTCTCTTGTCTGCATATCTCCTATCTCTCTTGATCCTTTTCTCTTCTCTTTCCCTAGGAGTAAGTTGAGGACAATCATAACTGTAGTGACCAGTCTTGTTGCATGTGTAGCAGGCATTGTCTCCTCTGGGACTAGGACTTGGCTCTCTCCTCCTCTGGTTGTAGTCTGATCTGGCTGGACTACTCTCTCTCCTCTGGTAGTCAGTTCTGCCAGAGCTACCATCCCTCCTCTGATAATCTGATCTCCCAGAGCTGCCAGGGTTGTCATCTCTCCTCCTTTCTGGAGTTCTGAATCTGGTCTCCCTTGAGTCTCCAGATGTCTTCTCCTTTTCTGCAGGCTAGAAGGAACTCTTCCTGTCTCTGGTAGACTCCTTCCAATGCCTTTTGTACCTGCCATATTTTGAACTCATTTTATCCAATTTACGGGTTAGAAGTGCTACCTGCTCCTTGAGGCTCAAGTCATCTGCAGTAGATTCATTTGGCTTGACATTAGGCTTGATAGTTGAAGAGAATGCAACACCTTTCTGACCAGAAGAGGAAACCTCTTCTGTTTGATCCTCTTCTTGAAGATCATACTCATAAGCTTTGAGATCAGACAACAGAAGATGATGATCCAGAGTGTTGAGATCCTTGTTGTCCTTGATCACAGTGACTTTAATTCTCCACCTGCTGGTTAGTGAACGCAAGATTTTACTATTAATTTCCTTTTCAGAATAGGTCTTACCTAAGGCACTAGCCTTGTTCAGGAGGTTTGTGAGACACATATCCAGCTTGTCAATGGTCTCGTCTGGTTTCATCTTGAAAGTGTCAAATGAGTGTTGAACAGCTTGGAGCTTGTTGTCTTTAATCTTCTCTGTTCCCTCACAGAGTAGTGCAAGTTTGTCCCACATCTCCTTGGCAGTGGCACACGTTCTGACCTTTTCAATCACCTCTTTAGTAAGTGTGTTGATAATCTCGGTTCTTGCCACCTGGTCCAAGTTGTAAAGCTTTCTTTCATCGTTGTCAAGCTTATCTTTCGTTTTGAGGATTCTTTGCCTGGGGACTCTGTCCTCTGCAGCTTTCTGGGCAGTTTCACTCGTTTCTTCCCTGGATTCTGACCTGCCACTATCAATAGGAGTCCAGTAAAATTTAATTGGGCCACTTTCTACCACATCTAACATGCGGTGATGAATAGCTCCAAGATGATTGCTCATCATGAAACTCCAGTGGCTGTAATCCTCGAAAGAAAATTCTGGAAGCTTACGGCTCTTGTAAGATGATTTTGCAGACATTTTGACAAAAATAAGGATTTAACAAGAATTTTAACAAAAGCAATAAAGAGCAATGGATCTGCCCGGTGACCACCAAAAGCTTTTCAAAGCAGTGGTCGTTGGACACACTGCTCTGATACCACTTGTTGGTCCCACTAAGTTGATAAATTGCGGAAGCTTAAGTTGAATGTCTTAGATAAATTCTTTTTACAAGAGCACAAATTTAATAAGAGAATAAGTAAATGAAAGCAATAAATAACACCGGATATATAGTGGTTCGGATCTGAATATCCTACGTCCACTCTCCCTTGATCAAAGGGGTCTCACTAACCAACCAACAACCAACTTACTCACTGGAATTGTGAAGTACCAGTTCCTTCTTACAAACTCTTTAGATCTAATTTCGATCTAAAGATCAACAACCTTCAACCTTATCTTGTAGATGAACAGGTTGAGGTCTAACAACTCCTTAAGAGTAGATATATAATATGAACAATAAGAGTGCTAAGAGTGATTATCAAAAGCTTGGATTGTGACTTATGCGCGTAGGGTCTCTCTCTAGAGTTTTTTCTTGAACTGCACTCTTGTATTTATAGAGGGGATTTAGGAAATAGCCGTTGGAGAGCTAATCCAATCAGATCCTCTATTTAGGGAAGCTTCAATCAATCAATTCCCTAATTGATTTATTGGGTTGGTGGGATCCTTGGATTGATTGACTTCAAGACTTTCCAATCCAGATTTTGTTGACTTGATTTGAATCACCAACGGTCAAATGCTTCCTCTGCCAAACTCTGATTCTCTCCAGAGAAGGCAAGACCAGACACCAGGCAACCTCGGTGTCTTCTGGTCCTAATCTGGTTAACAATCAGAATACTCAGTAGAAACAGGGGATCAAACTGAGCATCTTTTGTTCTACCAGATTCGTCTGGTTCAGACTCGTCTGGTCTGGGGAAGGTCCTCTGCCTCTGGTCAGATCTCATCTGGTGAAGTCTTCTGGTGGAGTCCTCTGGTGAAGTCCTCTGGTGGGGTCTTCTGGTGAAGTCTTCTGGTCTGGCAGTTCCCCCTAGACTAAGTCCTAATCTAGATCATCATCTGACTAACAGGTCCAGATGGTCCTATTACATCTTCTGGTTTGTTTTAACTCATCAAAACTATACAACTTTTATCCTAACATAACCGGATCGGAATGAAGATGAAGACTATTGGGACAATGTCAGTTTTGATTAGATCCCAAAGCCCCTGAAAAGATGTTTGCATTTGTTTGTCAGGCTAGTCTTGGTTAGGATTCGTACTTAGTCATTTTACACTTCACAGGTACTCAGTAAGAGGAGCACTTACTGATGACAATCAAGACAAGAGCCTGAAGACGAAGGTTACCATCCTGAACTTATGGCAGTCCTCTAAGCTGGCTGAGTAAGTATCAGTGATAAAGAGTATGACCCTGAGGTCATTACTACTTAGTCCTGAAGGGAACAGGATGATACTGAGTTTATGGGAAGACTTGGAGTAGAGCCAAGCAATGCAAAAGGAATGTCAGAGTCAGGACAAGACCGGTGAGTTCAAGACAAAAAGAACTTAATAAGACAAGCCTGAAGCCTAGGAATAAGTTCTGACATTCTCACCAACCTGATGACGTGGACCAATCCGAGAAGGACACACACGTACAGAACCTGATAGTAGACTGGCTTCAGACTGCATTTCCAACGGGTAAGAATTTAATGTGCATTTAATGCAACTACCTAATTCCATGGAAGGACGACTGATGCATGATGATATGTCCGTTTGAAACACTCTACATAGTTGACAAGAAAGGCTATCTCTCCAACGGATAATTTTTCAAATCACCTATAAATACAGAAGGCCTTGAACCCATTCAAGGTTACGGGAAATTTCTAAGCCAGAAATTACTCATACTCTCAAGCACTCAAAGCATTCAGTCTTTAGAAGAAGCACTCGAAACCCTTTAAATTTCCCAAGTGTTTCTTAGCAAATGAGAGTTAATCTGTATTCCAAGAGCGTACCAGCAATATCTTAAGCTTAGAGAGATTATCCAACCCTTAGCATAGCTTTGCCTTGTAAGGATAATCTCAACCTAGTTGGAATCCAAACTGAAACCAAAACCCTAAAGTTAGGTTTGTTGGAAGTAAGTTAAGTTAGTTAGTAAGGAAGTTTGTATAGGTCAGTGAGGTAGCTGATCTTGGTGCACCTTGGCACGTTAAAAATAAGAATCCCTTGAGTGGATTTCCTGTTAAATCAGGTCGTGGATATAGGAGCTTGAAACTCTGAACCACATTAAACTTGCTGTTTTCTTATTGCTTTGATATATTGCATACCTGCCATATTAACTGTTCATTCATTGCATAAGATTTATCAGGCTTGAATCAATCAGCCTGATCGTTTAAAAAGAGCATTGCCCTTTCTAAACACTATTCATTTGAGTAATCAAGGTTTTCAGAAAGCAAACTAAACAAGACTTTAAACTATCAGGGCTCACGCATTTCCGCACTGAACTTAAACTGATAGTTAGCCAACTGACCTGCACCAGGTGTAGTCAGTAGGTGTATTATCAGTGCCTAGTTCTTTGTCACTCTGAGTAAAGGGGACTCAGTAAGGGTTTAAGTTTGAATATTGGAATACGTGTATTCCCCCCCCCCCCCACACGTATTCCTCTGTCTTGTACCGGGACCAACAAGTGGTATCAGAGCAGTGGTTCAAAAGACCACTGAATTTGAATACTAATAGTTTCAGAGGAGAAACTGTTGGTGGTCACTAAACCGATCTGAGTTTGCTTTTCATAAAACCCGCATCATCATGACTTCGAGGAGACTTGAAGCTTTGTTACTTGAATTCTCTGTATCTAACTTTGTCTATTGGAAGTTCAGATTAGAAGTGCATCTTGATGCCATCCATGACCAGATGCCGCGTGTTCTCAGTGAGGGTCCGATCAAGATCACTATTCCTAATGTCAGAGGACTGGGATATGAGCATCTTGAGATTAGCATGCAGGTTCCGAAAGAAAGGAAAGACATGACCAACGATGAAATCAAGATGGTGGGACTGGAAAATGTTGCCAGATACATTATTTTGCATACAGTGCCCTTCGAGGAGTCAGCAAGGCTGATGAACTTAAAGACGGCAAAGGAGGTCTTGGATGAGCTGACCAGGATGTGTGAGGGGTCAGAAAAGATAAAGGAGAACAAGAGAAACATTGCCATTCAGAAATTTGAAGTATTTGAGATGTTGCCTGATGAGATAATCGATCAGATGGAGTCAAGGTTCATCAAGTTGATGAATGAGCTGGTGATACTGGACAAAGATGTTCCAAAGAGAGATGTTGCTTCAAAGATCCTGAATGCCATTCCTGAGAGATGGGATAACAGTGTAATTATGCTTAAAAACACTCAGGATATGAGTAACATAACTTCTGCTTTACTTTTTTTCAGAGCTTAAGGTACTGGAATTTGATCTTAACAAAAGAAAGGAGAAAGTTCAGCCAGAAGAGGAAGAAAATGAGAAAACTCCTGAGAAAAGTGTGGCGTTCAAGGCCAGGTCTGGACCTGTTGAATCTTCATCAGAAGTCACTGATGGAGATAAGCAAGGAAGAGCTTGCTGAGGAGTACAGCCTGATGGCCAGACACTTTGATAAGCTTAATTCCAGGTTTGGTCGTTTTAAGAAATTTTATCAGGACTCACGTGACAGGAAACCTGAAGGAACCCACCAAAGCTCAAGGAGATATGAGGAAAGAAGAAACACTGACTAGAGGAGAGATCGTGGCGATGAAAGAAGATATTCAGATCCAAAGCCCGATCGCAGAGATGAACAAAGACGTACTCATGATGACAAACACTCAGGGAAGACTAAAAGCTCATCAAGACAGAGGGAACCTGACTCAAGGAGGATCCCTGAACCAAGGAGAGAAAGAGGAGATGAGCAACCAACATGTTACAACTGTAACAAGAGCGAGCACTATCAGTATGATTATCCGAAGAGAGACCAGAGACTTGCTGACCGGAGAGCTATGCTCGCTGAGGATGCAACTGACTCTGATGGTCCTGAGGAGAGGTCGCCTTAACTCTTTTCTGATGATGAGTAAGATGATGTCTGCCTGATGGCAAGGGAGGAACCTGAGGTAACATCTAACTCTGTATGTGGTTCCTACACTGGTCAAAATCCTGAGCTTAGCTCAGAGTCAGTCAGAGAAATGAACCTTCAGATCTGCCTGGATCAATTGATGGTTGATTTCTCCAGATTGCAGGAAACTAATGTCTTCCTGGTAGAGGAGAACAAGAAATTGAGTACTGAGGTTCAGAACATGAATGATCAGCTCACTCAGTCTGTTCTTAAAGAATCAACTTAGATTGTGAGACTAACTCAGGAGATTGATTTAATCAATGCTGAGCGTCTCCCAAGAGAGAAGCTTCTGAAGGAATTGGCTGACGAAGAGTTGGTCAGGAAGGAAGAACTGAAAGCACTCAAGAGTAAGTTTGATGACCTCTTTGCCAGACATGAAATCCTGAAAAAGAGTGAGGACTCACTCAAGCAAAATGTTGCAGCAATGAATAAATCCTCAGTGGCTAGAGAGGAAATAAATAGCAGCCAGATGCTTGGGAACGAGAAAAAGGGACTTGGATATGTTCCTAAGAAATCCTCACAGGGTCAATCTCATGTTGCTTCAGGGAGCAACACTGAGAGGGTATTTGTTCAGGCAGGCCAAAGTGCACCTAAGGGCAAGGAAACCGTTGACACAGTCAGGGTTGGCCCTAAGGTAGCTAAGCCAAAACCCAAGGGAAAGGCAAAGCAACCAAAGGAGGTCCCTGAGAGCTTAGGCCAGAGAAAGCCTCAGCGAAAGCAGAGGAAGACTCAGGCCAAGAGCCCTCAGACTGATCAACGAGGGTACCATCATGCTTGGCAATATCAACAGGGAAGGTCAAACATGATGACACCCCCATGGTTTTGGCATCCTGAGGCCTTTAACTGTTTTCCATTCCCTCACTTGCCTAGTGGGAATAGAACACATGGCCCTTATCAAGAACAAGGCCCAAGACCTGCTGCACCCAGACCTAGGAAGAATAGGAAGCCAGCCCAAAAGGCACCCACTCAGGCTCCTGTGAAGCCTAAGTCTAGCACTCATACACCATCTTCCTCTCAGGCAAAGAAGAAGAAAGTTGTGTATGTTGATTTTTCAGGGAGACATATTTACCACTCTGAGGCAATCATGGTTGTTAAGCAAGTCTGGATCCCGAAGGGTACAACTGACACGATAGGACCCAATACCCAATGGGTACCTAAAGCCTGATTTGCTTGCAGGCGGCTGTGGATCACAACAAGAGGAGAGGAGACTCAAACAAAGCTGTTTGGTACCTAGACAGTGGATGCTCAAGGCATATGACTGGAATGAAGAGTCTTCTCCAAGAATTTCAGGCTAAAGATGGTCCACAGGTAACCTTTGGTGATAACTCAAAAGGTGTTACTAAAGGTTTTGGTGTCTTGATAATAGGTACAGTCAGAGTGGAAAATGTGTCCTTTGTGGAAGGACTGAAGCATAACCTATTGTCAGTAAGCCAATTCTGTGACAAAGGTTTCAGTGTTGAGTTCTCATCGAATATATGTTCAGTCAAGGACAAATCAACACAAGTGCTTCTATTAGGTATCAGGAAAGGTAATGTTTATCTTGCTGATTGGAGCAGCACTATTCCTAATACTTGTTTTGTTGCTAAAAGCTCTCTTGAGCTCAGTTGGTTATGGCATAAAAGATTAAGCCACCTGAACTTCAAGATTCTTAACAAAATTTCTAGACAGTCACTTGTTGAAGGTCTACCTAATGAAGTTTTTAGCAAAGATCATGTGTGCAAAGCTTGTCAGGAAGGGAAGCAGGTTAGAGCTTCATTCAAAGAGAAAGTTTCCCATTCCACTGACAGGATTCTTTAGCTCTTGCATATGGATTTATTTGGTCCTATTACACCTGTGAGTATGAATGGCAGGAAATATACCATTGTGGTTATTGATGATTATTCTAGATATGCTTGGGTTATTTTCTTGTTAAATAAGAAGGAAACACAGGTGAAGCTTCCAGAGTTGCTCAGGAGACTCAGCAATGAGAAAAATCAGTCCATCACTAAGATCAGATCTGACAAGGGCACTGAATTTATAAATTCATATATTTCTGATTTTTGTAATGAAGTTGGTATAGCTCATGAGACTTCTGCAGCTAGAACCCCACAACAAAACGGTGTTGCTGAGAGAAGGAACAGGACACTGAAGGAAGCTGCCAGGACCATGCTGGCTGAGTTAGGATTGCCCAAGAAATTCTGGGCTGAGGCAATCAACACTGCATGCTACACTCAGAACAGATCCATGCTGAGCAAACAACATGCACAAACCCCATATGAGACATGGAATAAGAGGAAACCTCATATCTCTTACTTTCATATATTTGGTTGTAAGTGCTTCATCCTCAACAATGGGAAGACCCAATTGAAAGCCTTTGATAGCAAATCTGATGAAGGGATATTCTTAGGATATTTTGAAGTTAGTAAAGCTTTCAGGGTTTACAATTGTAGGACCCTTGTTGTGGAAGAATCACCACATGTTGTGTTTGATGAATCTGCTAATGAGTCTAGGTTAAGAGTGTTGAATCCTGACACTGAGGAGGTCACAAGGAGGGTGACAAGGCTAAGCTTAAAGAATCAACCTGATCCAAAGGTCAAAGTCGTGCCAATTCCAAGATGGGATGATGACGATGATCAGGAGGATGAACCAAGTGCCACACCTAAGCCCAACACATCAGGGTTTGTTGAGCCTCAGACTGAGGAACAGGCTCAACCTGAGGTAAGCACCGTCTATGAAGATGCGGTTGCAGCTGAGACGGTTCTTGAGTCACCTCATCAAGGGGGAACCAATGTCCCTGGCATTGAGCTTGTTAATCCCTTTGGTATAGACTCAGGTTCTTCCCCTTCTGTTCAATTACCTGAATTTCATGAACCTGTAGACACTAACCTTGCAGATACTTCAGGAACAACTCCTGGCAAAAGAACATGGATAGAGGATCATCCTATTGATCAAGTCATTGGTGATCCAACTGAGGGAGTCAGGACCAGACGGTTCCATGGTGAGAGTGCATTGTTCTGTTCCTTTCTCTCTGAGCAAGAGCCTCAGAACATTGAAGAAGCTCTCACTGACTCGAACTGGATCATTGCCATGCAAGAGGAGTTGAATCAGTTCACAAGGAATCAAGTTTGGGAACTGGTTGATAGACCTAGGCATCAAGGTGTTATTGGTACCAAGTGGGTCTTTAAGAACAAGAAGGACGGGAATGGTGTTGTAATAAGGAACAAGGCTAGACTGGTTGCAAAAGGAGTATTGTCAGTCTGAAGGAATAGACTATGATGAGACTTTTGCTCCAGTGGCTAGATTGGAAGCTATCAGGTTGTTTCTTGCATATGCAACACACAAGAAGTTTAAGGTGTATCAAATGGACGTCAAGAGTGCCTTCCTGAATGGTGTACTCAATGAAGAGGTATATGTTGAACAACCTCCCGGGTTTGAGGTTGGAGATAGAGTATACCATTTAAATAAAACACTCTATAGACTTAAGCAAGCACTAAGAGCTTGGTATGATACCCTCTCTCAATTCCTGACAGACCATGGGTTCAAGAAGGGAACCGTGGATGGGACATTGTTCAGGATCACTGAAGGTGATGACATTCTCTTGGTCCAGATTTATGTGGATGACATAATATTTGGATCACCAAATCATCAGCTTTGTGAGAAATTCTCTAAGCTAATGACTGGTAAATTTGAGATATCTATGATGGGAGAGATGAACTTCTTTTTCGGATTGCAGGTCAAGCAGACTGATCAAGGTATCTTCATTAATCCGGCCAAGTATACAAGAGACTTGATTCATAAGTTTGGTGTTCAGAACAACAATCCAGCCAGGATCCCTATGAACACAAATTGGAAGATGGATCCTGACACTGAAGGGACTTCGTAAATTAGACTGAGTATCGAGGGCTGCTAGGTTCTTTATTGTACCTGACTACAAGTAGGCCTGATATTATGTTTGCAGTTGGTGTATGTGCTAGGTATCAGTCTGATCCCAAGAAAAGTCATTTGAAGGCTGCTAAGAGGATACTTAAGTATTTGAAAAAGACAGTCAATATGGGACTATGGTATCCTTCAGATGACAACTTCGAACTGACAGACTATTCAGATGCAGATTATGGAGGTTGCAGGATTGATAGGAAATCAACCTCAGGGACATGTCAGTTTTTGGGAAGTAAGTTGATCTCGTGGTTTAGCAAGAAGCAGAATTCAGTGGCGACATCCACAACTGAGGCTGAGTATATGGCTGCAGGTAGTTGTTGTGCTCAGATTTTATGGTTGAGGCAACAGTTGAGGGACTACCAAGTGTTTGCTAATGAGGTTCCAATCTATTGTGACAACAACAGTGCTATAGCAATTACTCAGAACCCAGTGCTTCACACAAGGTGCAAGCATGTGGATATTAGATATCATTTCATTCGAGATCATGTGGAAAAGAAGGACATTAGGATGGAGAAAATTCACACTGACAGGCAAAGAGTTGACATCTTGACTAAGCCTTTGGCTGAAGCAAAGTTTATGGAACTGTCAGTGGAGTTAGGACTCGACTCAGCGAGGTATCAGGGTGCTACAATGTCTCCCTGACAGGTATGAGTTCCATCCTGACTTTGTGAATTTCAAGCGTCTCACTGAGTCCTTCGTCCTGAAAATCTCTATTAAATGCATTCCGTTTTCATTAAAAGTGCACCTTTTCATATTTAAACCCACGCGCAGTGGAGCATTTAATGCTTCAGTTACCTTTTCATATACATGTCCGTTTTATACGGGATATGTCTGACATGGGAAATTGATTGAAACTGAGATTAATCCTGGCCCTTCATTTCAAAACCTTTCGAATTCAGGAATTAATCTCAACCCCACGGCTGAGTAACTGACTTAATCTAATCAATCAATAGTGCCATTTGAGGTCTTTACGCAAACACAAAGCACATCTGCACACTGAGTATTCTCTTGCTCAAAATACTCACAGAATTCCTAAAAACCTCTCTTTCTTTCAAAATCAATGGCACTTCTTGATTCCAACTGGACAACAGACAAGCTTGAGAATGTTGTCAACAACAAGCTGGTACACATGGAGCAAGTCATCTCCATGGAAGGTACATGTGTAACAGTTGAGGAAATCAAACCAGTTTTCAACTGGATTTCCAAAGCTGGGTTGGAAACATATTTCACCACGCGTCCTCTCTCTATACTTCCAAGGACGATCGTAGAAGGCTACTTCAACATGTTCCTGCGTAAGGGGGAACTTTTCACGACGGTGACCGCGCTCAAGCCGACATGAGAGAAGGACAACGACGGTGAACTTATCTATAACTCAGAAGTGGTTGACATCGACTTTCGGAGGGCAATCAAGGAGGATTTTGCTTCGCCATCCTCAGGAATCAATCCCAGGTTTTACAAGGAAAATTCGGAGGGAGAGTTTCTAAGAAAGTGGACCAAGACTGGCTCGCCTGAGTTCAGAGCCCGTCAAAACAAGAGTACTCTGAAGCCTGAGTACAGAGCTCTTGTGGACTTAGTGTCCAAGGTGGTGATGGGGTCCACAGGCTCTCATGAGCAGTTAAGCTTGCCCAAGCTGAGAATTATTGGAGCTATAGTTGATGGTGTGGAAGCTGATGAGTGCAAACTCAAGATCAACACAAAATCAAGCAAGTATTTGAAAAAAATACTAAGGGTAGTACCTGAGAGCCTCTCTGTAAAAGCCCATGAACACAAGAGAGAAGGCTAGAAAACAGTCTCTGCCTTAGGAGCCGACGCGTGTCCCTTGGCTGGCCTGTTCTGTGTCGTCTAGCACAGGCAAATCCTGACAGAATCGTCCTTTTTTTAGCCTCAGTCCCAGAGCTCGTGAGAGGGACATATCTTATATTCCCTCCTCCATTATTCGTGCCTTTGGAGAACATTCCCAGCTTCTAGGGATCTTGGGATTTGATACCACTTTTTCTCCTGGTTTATATATTCACATATTGCGATCGGTCTTCAGAGCTTTTGAGAAGCTCTGGAGAGACATATTTCAAACGAGTCGGATATTATTTCACGAACTTTTGTACAATTAGAAGGCTTTCGTACCCTCCATCGAGTACTGACGTTTTCAGAGTTCTTCGTGTGAGAGTTTCATAAGCTCTGGCAGAGCTGTCGAAATATTATCTTTCCTTTCGAGAGGTTTCAAGCAAGTGAAGCCTAGCGGGGCTGTGTAGGAGAAATCTTAATTACTTTCCAGACTTATTCAGTCACTTCAATTTCTTTTATAATGGTGAGCCCAGATCTTTGTTTTCATTATCTCTGAGCAGAGCTTTCCGCTTGGGTCTAATTTCTTTAGGATTGATGTGCTCTGTCCGTTCTGGCAGAGCCTACATCAACTACTCCCCCCTATTCCAAGTGATATTTCAAAAGATTGGTTGGAATATATACTCTCAACTCTGATGTGATCCAAAGCTTTTCAAACACTACTTCTAAGCTCTTGAATTTCCAGGTTTATGGGGCCAATAATTCATTTCCCGCCTGTTCCTCTTTTTGAAAGTCGTGTATCATCGGAATCCTTGGATTAGGGAGTCCCTTCAACTACCTTCATCTGGGCTGTACACGTGGAGGCCCAAAAAGGGGCGGTTTCTCGGCCCAACTCCACGCGTCCCCCCTAAAAAGGGGTTTTCACTATTCAATTCATCTTTCTATTTCCTTTCTCGCCATTTCTCTTCCGATCATCTTTCTCAGTGACATATTTTTTGCTGGCTTTGGAGTAAATTTTCCGACAAGCTTTCGTTTCTCCTCTCCTTTCTACGGTCATTCTAGCCCGGGCAAGGTATTTTCCCCTTTTTCTCTATTGTTCGCTTTCTCGTTTCAAGATTTAATATGTCGAAACTCCCCTCTTTTTCCGGTGAGAGTCCGGTGGCACCGACCCCACTTAGGGCATCTAGGCGTTTAGCTATCCTAGGATTACCAGCCTATAGTTCTGCTTCTCAGTCCATTAGGTCTTCTGGTTTTAACCACCCCCTTTTCCCCGAATCTCTCCGCGAGGCGGATAAAATAAATATGATTTCTCGCCAATCTAACTTAACCCCTGAGGATTTGAAAGTAATAACGGGGGCTTTAGAGCCACATCCAGAATTCATCATTGAGCTCCCACATCCCGGTGAGAGACCCAATTACGTGTTGTATCCCTCGCTCACTTTTTGGGGTTCTCAAATTCTCATGGGATTGCGTTTTCCTGTTTGCCCCTACCTTGCTAAAATATGTAATCTGTATCAGATCCCACTGAATCAACTGAACCTTTCTGCCATAAGACTAGCTCTTTCATTTTATATTGTGTTCGAGGTTAACGGGGGGTTCCCCACGGCCGAGCTCTTCCATTTTCATCATGATCTAAACCGGAGAGAGAAATTTTATTATTTCAGCTCTCATCCCAGTGGTCTGGCCAAGTTCATAGGCAAACCCTCGGGTATTGATTCCCACTGGAAAGATAGTTTTTTCATAGTTACTCCTCGTTCTGGCCAATGGCCCTTCTATTGTGATCTGGATGGATGGCAATATGAAGTTCCAGATCCTGTCAAATTGCTCCTTTCTCCTGAGAAAATCACTCCTCCAGCCGCCCGAGAACTGATGCTATACTTGAATCGTGTTGCGGACAAGAAGGGAAAATCTAAAGTTTTTCCTTTATTAAAAGACACTGTTATACTCTTTAGCTTCGGGTTTTTGGGTTCTGCAGCTCCTCTTCCTCCTGGAGCTGGTATTCCCTTTATCCCCACACCCTTTCTATCTGAGTGTAGTCTAAGATCTCCATTTATTAATGTGCTATATATGTTTTATTGGACACATATGAGCTGGGAAAATGCGCTTCTTCTATCGGATGACGATGATGCACCGCCCCAGCCTGCTGCTTCTTTTCAACCAAAGCCAGTGAAGGAAGAGGGTTCCTCTACTACTGTCCATACTTCTGAGATTTCTGCTTCTTCCATAGATCCCATTGATGCCGATCCTGTCCAAGCTGTGTTGGCTTCGGAGGGAAACGAAGGCACAAGAACAAACCCTCTTACCAGACTCGAGGAAAGAGAGCTATGAACCCGTCCAAGCGGAAGAAAACAGTCAAGAGTGATTTTTCTGACTCAGCTAAGCTTGAAGATTTGACATCCAATGATCTTTTACATGATCCATCTATCCCAGTGGAGGACAAGTGCATTCTGTTTCTTAAGTCTCTCCAGGTGTTGGACCACAGTTCTTCCCCTGTCCCGTCTTCTCCGGACCTGCTTCAAGGCTCTATATTTCGTAAATTGGTTGAGGTAAGGGTCTTAATTCTTTTCTTTCATTTACCTTATCTTGTTAGGTCTTTTTCTGACCTCTTAGATTTCATTTTTTCTTTTCAGTTTCTGGATCTGCAAGCCCAATTCCTTTCCTCGGGCTCTTCCCTTTCTATTTCCGAACTTCAGCAAGAACTAAGAAGGAGCAAGAATTATCTTCCAAGGATGTCGATCTTGCTCAAGCCAAGAAAGCGATAAGCAAAGCTGCTGCTCTTACAACTGAACAGGCTTCTCAAATTTCCAACTTGGAGAAGAAACTTTCTGAAGCGGAGCAGAGAGAGGTAACCTCGAGGGTGGAGGGTTTCTCACAAGGTCTATCTAAGGGTATTGACAGATGTCGCAAAACGCTTCTGGGAAGAGCTGATTGAGGAGTCTCTCAAGGCTTATCACCAAAGTCCCCTATTTCTGTGCCACATGGGTCCCCACCTAGGCCATTTCATCAAGAAGGGCTTCAACTATGCCGTCTCTCAGGCTGAAGAGAAAGGTTTCACTGAGAAACTTAGCCTTTCTCGTGCTAAGCAGGGTCTTACACCCTCTCCTTATTTCAAAGGTGATCCTAAAGGGAAAGCAGATTATTCTTGGTTCCCTCCAGTAGCACAGAAGGTGACTTTATAATTAGCACAAGAAGTGGAGATCTCTCCGGAGCTACCCCAGATAGAGCCTCATTTGCGCGTTCTCTTATTATCGGATCCTTCTTCTTTTGCAACTGCTCCACCTCTACTAGAGGCTGTTGTTATTTCCGACCCTGTTCCTGAGCCATCCACCTCTCCAGTTCTTGAAAAGGAGTCCTCTGAACCCGAGTTGGGTGATAATCCGAATCAATAGAGGATTGGACCTTGAGGGTCCTCTCTATTGATTTTGTTGCTTGCTTTTTATTCTACGTTTTGCTTAGAGCCCGCGTGCTCTTTTATGACTATTTTCGCTTTTCCTTTTCTCATCGTACTCTTTGCATTTCCCATGCCTTTGACATTGCTATTATTTGTCATCATCGTACTCGATCGTATCCTTTTGAGCGCTTTATTCTCGTGCATGTCATTTTCTTAGATGTATAATCTCTTTATTTATTATTGTATATTCCTGAAAAATTCTCAATTTTCGTTTTATAAGCTCTGGAGAGATGATGCTAAAGCATACTCCCTCCTTCAGTTTTTATTTCTAACATTTGTGAAATAAAAATTCTCAATATTCATTTATCAGCTCTGGAGAGATGATGTTAAAGCATACTCCCTCCTTCAGTTTTTATTTCTAACATCTGTGAAATAAAAATTCTCAATTTTCATTTATCAGCTCTGGAGAGATGATGCTAAAGCATACTTCCTCCTTCAGTTTTTATTTCTAACATCTGTGAAATAAAAATTCTCAATTTTCATTTATCGGCTCTTGGAGAGATGATACTAAAGCATACTCCCTCCTTCAGTTTTTATTTCTAACATCTGTGAAATAAAAATTCTCAATTTTCATTTATCGGCTCTGGAGAGATGATACTAAAGCATACTCCCTCCTTCAGTATTTATTTCTAACATCTGTGAAATAAAAATTCTCAATTTTCATTTATCAGCTCTGGAGAGATGATGCTAAAGCATACTCCCTCCTTCAGTTTTTATTTCTAACATCTGTGAAATAAAAATTCTCAATTTTCATTTATCAGCTATGGAGAGATGATGCTAAAGCATACTCCCTCCTTCAATTTTTATTTCTAACATCTGTGAAATAAATATTCTCAATTTTCATTTATCAGCTCTGGAGAGATGATGGTAAAGCATACTCACTCCTTCAGTTTTTATTTTAACATCTGTGAAATAAAAATTCTCAATTTTCATTTATCATCTCTGCAGAGCTAAAATTTATTCTTTGTGTTTGTCTATCGATTTCAATTCGATTTTCCATCTGTTATCCGTGCTTAATTCGTATTAAGGCTTATAGGACGTGAATTCATGGCATTCGTAACTTAATCGGAGTTTGTCTAAGGATCTGTCAGAGCCGCGGGGTGTAGCTCTGACAACTTTTAATTGAATTTCAAATATGCGACGATGCAAACAAACTGTGCTTACATACTTTGATTGAAAAAACTAGCAAAGGATCTGAATAGGCTAAGACATAATACTTCTTCAAATTGCTCACGTTCCAGGGATGCGGCACTTTTCTTCCATTTTGGTCTGTTAGCTCATATGCACCCCCAGCAAGCACTTGGGTAACTACACTTGGTCTGTCAGCTCCTGTTGGTTTAAGCGCATCAGCTTTGCGCAGTACCAGATCTCCTTCCGTGAACCTTCTGTTCTTCACGCGTTTGTTGTAAACAACTCTCATTTTACTCTTGTGTCGTTCAGCTCTGATACCAGCCGTTTTCTCGTTGCTCCTCTACCATATCTAAATTTTCTTTCAACAGCTTTGAGTTCTGATCCTTGCTATAATTCAATATCCTGTGGGTTTCTACTCCTATCTCTGCAGGGATCACAGCTGTAGATCCGTATACGAGATTGAAAAGAGATTCTCCAGTAGCAGTTTTTGGGCTTGTTCTGTAAGCCCAAAGGACAAAGTTCAGCTCCTCCACCCAGTTTCCACCGGCTCCTGAGAGCCTAGTTCTGATTCCATCTACAATAGTTCTGTTGGTGACTTCTACTTATCCGTTGGCTTGCGGATGAGCCACCGATACAAATCTCTGTTCAATCCTTATTTCCAAACACCAGGCTCGCACCTGAGAGCCAGTGAACTGCGTTCCATTATCTGAGACTAGGACCCTGGGGACCCCAAATCTACTGCATATATTTTTCCACAGAAACTTGATGATGGCTGCCTCATTGATCTTCTTCACAGCCTCGGCTTATGCCCATTTACTAAAATAGTCAACTGCCACAATCAGAAAGGCTCTGCCTCCGGAAGCAGTTGGGAATTTTCCCACGATGTCAATGCCCCATTTGTTAAATGGGCAAGGGGAGTACATAACTCCTAATTCCTCCGCTGGAATGTGAATTAGGGGGCCATTTCTTTGGCATCTGTCGCACTTCTTTACTAATTCCTTTGCATCTTTATTGAGAGTTGGCCAGTAATAACCAACTCTCAATACCTTTCTAACCACATCTTGGAAGCCAGTGTGGCCTTCGTGCACTTCTCTTAACACGTAGTTCCCTTCAAGGTTAGAGAGACATCTTAGGTATGGTTGAGAGAATGATCTCTTGTACAAATGCTCACCCATCATACAGTACTTGGCATATATTGCTTTCTTGGGGACGTCTGGCTTGTCCAGCCTCTGTCATGTTTTCAGGAAATGGATAATGGGAGCTCTCCAATCGTCTACTTCATCGATTGATCCCACATCCAGAGTTGACACCTGACTCTCGGCTGTCAATAATGTGATCTTACCCTTTGTTAAGATATATTGTATAGTTTTGATGAGTTAAAACAAACCAGAAGATGTAATAGGACCATCTGGACCTGTTAGCCAGATGATGATCTAGATTAGAACTTAGTCTAGGGGAAACTGCCAGACCAGAAGACTTCACCAGAAGAGTCACCAGAAGACCCCACCAGAGGACTTCACCAGAGGACTCCACCAGAAGACTTCACCAGATGAGATCTGACCAGAGGCAGAGGACCTTCCCCAGACCAGACGAGTCCAGACCAGACGAGTCTGGTGGAACAAAAGATGCTCAGTTTGATCCCCTGTTTCTACTGAGTGTTCTGGTTGTTAACCAGATCTGGACCAGAAGACACCGAGGTTGCCTGGTGTCTGGTCTTGCCTTCTCTGGAGAGAATCAAAGTTAGGCAGATGAAGCATTTGACCGTTGGTGATTCAAACCAAGCCAAACTAGATCGGATTGGAAAGTTATTGAAGTTAATCAATCCAAGGATCTCACCAACCCAATCAATCAATTAGGAAATTGATTGATTGAAGCTTCCTTAAATAGAGGATCTGATTGGATTAGCTCTCCAACGGCTAACCCTAATCTCCTCTATAAATACAAGAGTGCAGTCACAAGAAAAAGCTCTAGAGAGAGATCATACGCGCACAAGTCACATTCCAAGCTTTTGATAATCACTCTTAGCACTCTTATTGTTCACATTACATATCTACTCTTAAGGAGTTGTTGGACTTTAACCTGTTCATCTCTAAGATAAGGTTGAAGGTTGCTTACTTTAAATTGTGGTTAGATCTAAAGGAGTTGTAAGAAGGAACTGGTACTTCGAAAATTCCAGTACGTAAGTAAGTTGGTTGGTTGATAGTGAGACCCCTTGGATAAAAGGGAGAGTGGACGTAGGATATTCAGATCCGAACCACTATATATCCGGTGTTATTTATTGCTTTTGTTTATTTAATCTCTTACTTGTTTTGTGCTCTTATAATAAGAAGTTTGTTAAGATATAGACTTAAAGCTTCTGCAATTAATCTATCTAGTGGGACCAACACCCTTGGCTCCCTCCTCTGCAGAGCTTGCAAATTTCGCTAAGTAATCAGCTTTCTGGTTTTCGGCTCTGGGTATCTGCTCAATTTTTATTTCTTCAAATTTGGTTCTGATCTGTTCAGCTAGGCCAGCATACTTTGCCATCTTTTCGTCTTTTTTCTCATATGTACCCAGCAGCTGTTGAGTAACCAGTTGGGAGTCAGAATACACAACCGCTCTTTGTGCTCCCAGCTCCCATAACATCTGCTTTCCTCTAATCAGAGCTTCGTATTCAGCCTCATTATTCGAGGTTTGAAATTCGAATTTTATAGCAAACTGCAGTTCCTCTTCTGCTGGGGGTATGATCACAATCCCCGCTCCACATCCCTGCATGGATGAAAATCCATCAACATATGCTTTCCATAACTCTGACTCATGAGCTCTGGTCGTTTCTTGAATAAAGTCAGCCAGAGCTTGAGCTTTGATAGATGCTCTAGGTTCAAATTCGACATCGTATTCACCCAGCTCAACTGCCCATTTCACCATTCTTCCAGACAGATCTGGTCTTCCCATCGTTTGTCTTAGAGGTAAGTTAGTCCTCACAATTACTTCATGAGAGAGAATATGGCCTCAACCTTCTCACTGTCACCATTACAACTAGAGCTGATTTTTCTATTTCGGAATATCTCATTTCTGGCCCTTGGATAGCCTTACTCACGTAATATATGGGTATCTGTTTCACCCCCTCTTCTCTGAGGAGAACAGAGCTCAAAGCGTGTTCTCCTACAGAGAAATATAAATATAAGGTTTCCCCCGGCACTGGCTTCTTGAGGAGGGGCAAACTTGTCAGGTGCTTTTTCAGCTCCTCAAAAGCTCTCTGACATTCATCATCCCATTCGAATCTGGATCCTTTTTGAAGGATCTTAAAAAATGGTAGGCTTCTTTCCGCCGACCTGGAGATGAAACGACTCAAAGCTGTTATTCGCCCATTCAATCTCTAGGTCTCTTTTAGGTTCCGCGGTGGCTGCATCTTAAGGATCGCTTTTACCTTGGCCTGATATACTTCAATTCCTTTAGGGGTTACCATATACCCCAGAAATTTTCCACTCCTTACCCTAAAAACACATTTTGTAGGGTTAAGTCTGATCTGGTAAGCTCTGATCATGCCAAAGACCTCCTCCAGATCTGCAGCATGATTCTTGGCTTTAAAACTTTTCACCAACATATCGTCTACATAGACCTCCATATTACGCCCGATCTGCTCTCTGAAAACCAGATCCACCATCCTCTGGTAAGTATAAGTGCCACATGAGACCACGAAGCAAGCTCTGGGCACATCTTCGGGGTCCATCCATATATGATGGTACCCTTGATATGCGTCCATCATGGACAGCAATTCACAGCCGGATGTCGAATCTACTAGCTGGTCAATTCTGGGTAGAGGATAATGATCTTTCGGGCAAGCTCTATTCAGATCCCAAAAATCGATGCACATACGCCACGCTCCACTTCCTTTGGCTACCATGACTGCGTTGGACAACCATTCTGGATACTGCACTTCTTCAATGTGTTTTGCTTTCAACAGCCTTCCAACCTCTTCTTTTATTATCTTATCTTTCTCTGGCCCAAATTGCCTCAATCTTTGCTTTATGGGCCTGATCTCTGGATCAACATTCAAGTGGTGTAATGCCACCTTAGGGTCAATCCCAATAAATCATCTGGCTGGAATGCGAAGAGATCTGTATTTCTTCGCAAACACCTAACGACATCTTCAGCCACGTCATGTGGCATCTGCGTCCCTATACGGGTAGTAAATCCTTGCTTGTTAGGAAACAACTCCACAGGCATGAGTTCTTCCTCTGGTTTAATCTGTAGCTCTGGATCCTCTTCCATGAGCTCTGCACATTTTAATTTTTTACCCATAGGATCATCTCCTCGACTCTGATTTCCTGGAAATGATGTGCTGCTTTCTTAACTGTTTCAACGTAGCATTTTCATGAGCATATCTGGTCACCTACAAGCTCTCCCACCTCATCGCCTACTGGGAACTTCAGCTTCATATGATATGTGGAGACCACCGCTTTGAAAAGGTTCAGGGATGGCCTTCCCAAAATCACATTGTACGCGGATGGTGCATCCACAATCAGAAAATTCACCATCTTCACATTAGTAACGGGAGGTTCTCCAAAACGGACTTGTAGAGATACCTGCCCCGTAGGGTGGATAGCACCCCCCGTGAATCCAAAAATGGCCGTTTCTA
Organism: Ballota nigra; assembly: GCA_947034835.1. Lineage (NCBI taxonomy): Eukaryota > Viridiplantae > Streptophyta > Magnoliopsida > Lamiales > Lamiaceae > Ballota > Ballota nigra. The sequence goes on from OX344726.1 coordinate 57,195,520, forward strand.
CCGGCTTTATCTCTGCGTTCATATTCATCTTAACAAAGTAGTCATGGAGCATTATATCTGCAGAGCTACCAGTATCTATGAAGATTCTAGCGACATCATATCCACCAATCTCTGTGGTGATTACCAAAGCATCATTGTGGGGCCTGAGTATTGACAACTCATCCTCTGGCCCGAATTGGACAATCGGTGAGCTCTCCATTATTTTTATTTCATGGACATCCTCCTTTTGCCAAAGATGAGCGGCTCTTACAGAGGCTCTTCTGGCTCTATAAGAGTCGCCATCCGCTGGTCCTCCGACTATCATGTGGATAAATCCTCTCTTGTGGCCGAGTTCATCTTTCTTAGGTGGCTCTGCCACTTCCTTGCCTCTGTCTCCATCATCTTTCCTCTTGCTACTTCTATCTCTCCTTTTTCACAAATTCCACCAAATGTCCATCTCTAATCAGTCTTTCAATGGCATCTTTCAAGTGTCTACACGAGTTAGTATCATTCCCATAATTGTTGTGGAAACGGCAGTACAACTCCGACCTGGGGTGACGAGGTCCTATCTTTACGGAGGATGGGAATTTGAATTTCGGGTGATCCGCCACTACCTCCAACATCTCTGCTGGTTGGAGAGTTAGTGGAGTATAAGACTCAAATCATTCTTGGAGAGGCTTCGGCCTCCTTTCTCTGCCCCTCTCCCTTTCTTCCACACCTTTCTTCTTGTCTGGTGTTTTCTTACTTGGAGTATTATTTCCAGTAGTCTCTTCTTTCTATAAGTACGTGGCCTCTTCCAGGTTGATGTACTTATCAGCTCTCTGCTGGAGCTCATCAAAAGTATCAGGGGGCTTCTTAGCCAGAGATTTGAATAAATCTCCTCCCCTTAGCCCCCTTGCCTGGGCATTGATCTTAACTTCATCAGTGGCTGCCGGTACCTCCAGGGCAGCTTCGTTAAAATGAGAGATGTAATCTCTCAAGCTCTCTTGAGTATCTTGCCTAAAGTTCATCAAGGATAGAGACGTCTTGTGTATCTTTCTTGCACTGGAAAACTGATGCAAGAAAAGTGTACTGAGCCCTCTGAAGGAGTGTATAAACTCATTGGGCAGTTGGTTGAACCACGTCTGAGCAGATCCTGTCAGGGTGGTTATAAATACTCGGCATTTCACGCCGTCAGAGTATTGGTGGAGCAGGGCCCCATTTTTTTTATCTCAACAAGTGATCCTGCGGATCAGTGGTGCCATTATATTCATAGGCCAGAGTTTTAAAATTCTTAGGATCCAAGAGGATTTCCTCCGAAAAGGGGGATCCATCTTGTCTCATTCCCCATTTTCCGCTTCTTTCACGTTGCTTTTTCATTACATCAATGTCTTTTCTTAAAGACGCTAGCTCTCGCTGAGTACCACTTCTACGAGAGGTAGTGCTTTGGGTTGTAGAATCAGCGTCATCCTCTTCTGACCCATGTTCATCATATTCAACTAGACGGGGTCTCTGTTCCTCAACCCTAGCAGCTCTAACTGCAGCCCTAACATCTCTCGGGGTCGCACCACCCAGATATGTTCTTTCCTTTCTGGTGGATGTCCCACCGGCAGCTACTCTGCCAAAACTGGTTCTCACGTTGGTCTCCCCTAGGACGTCTCCAGGGGGAGAAGACAACAGAATATTTCAGGGCATCCAGGCCCTAGTGTCCTGAGCCACATTGAAGACTCTAGGACAAGGCGCACTCGGGGCCTGAGGTCCGGGCACATCATGTGCCCGGAGTTCATTCGTATTCAAACACTGAGGAGCCCCCCGGGTGGGAGTCCTTTCTGCCACAGCCTGATCAACTGCAGTCTTAATCAGAGTTCTCAGCTGTTCAACTGTCAATAGAATCAGAGCCACGCTATCCTGAACTGGTGTAGTCTCTGGATGTTCCACATCCACAACTGTGACCGCAAGAGTGCTTACATTTTCAGAGGATTTCAATCCTCCTACCACATTCGCGCTCGTTGGAGTATCCGTCAGAGCGTGGTAGCATCATCAAAATCCTTACCCAGATCTCGGGGAGTAGGATTCGTCATCTCTGAGAGCCAGGAAAAAATAGCAACTTAGTTCATGGCTGTCTCAAAATGCATATTAATCGACCAAATACATGTACCTCTTTCATCGAGATCTCCACGACATACATTTAAGAACACACAGTGACCAACAAATAGTGGTTATCTCTACAGAGCTAGCAGTTTCAGAGATAATGAAAATTTTCATAAGCTCTGAGCAAATATCATAATATCACTCGTTACTTGAAAATCATAATAACATCTTTTGATAATCTCGTAAATTTTCAAGCAGATCGACTCACGTGTTGAGATATAATTTGTTGAAAAAATAAAGCTGTCAAATAACATTATATGCCCAGATCCGTACATTCATAACAACGTTCGTGCCAAATCATCTTCATAAAGGCACTACTTTGTATTTTGGCAAAGAAACAACACTTTTCATCATGGAAATGATAAAGACAACTCATATTCATGCTATAACAACAAATTTTAGTACAGATCTAGCGCTTTCATGACCAAAATGACTAAAAAGAAAAGTTGTGACACATGAAGGTAATCATATTCATGAGATTTTTTCCAGAAAAACAGGGGGCATAAATAACCATGCATCGTTTCACTATTTTCACTCACGATTTATGAAGGGAAATAAGAAATAACTCACGTCAAAACTCAATATTTCCCACAGACGGCGCCAGCTGATGAGTGCAAACTCAAGATCAACACAAAATTAAGCAAGTATTTGAAGAAATACTAAGGGTAGTACCTGAGAGCCTCTCTGTAAAAGCCCAGGAACACAAGAGAGAAGGCTAGAAAACAGTCTCTGGAGCTCGAGATAGCAACTTCCAGTGATAGCTTGGACCTCCGGTGGGATTCCTGTACAAAGTCGGGCCGGAGAGGGCTCCGACGTCGACCCTCCAACGCTCAAGTAAGAAAAATTGCTATGGAAGAAAAGCCATAGCTGAAAACTAGAAATGTGAGTGAGCAATAGTGATAATACCTTGTTGTGAAGAAGGAAAATGAGTATTTATACCTTTAAACTGTGGGGGCAGAACAGTAAAATCGTCTCTGTTGCCCTAATTATTCTTGGGACCACTTGGGGACCCAAATGCCTTAGGAGCCGACGCGTGTCCCTTGGCTGGCATGTTCTGTGTCGTCTAGCATAGGCAAATCCTGACAGAATCATCCTTTTTTTAGCCTCAGTCCCAGAGCTCGTGAGAGGGACATATCTTATATTTCCTCCTCCATTATTCGTGCCTTTGGAGAACAAGAGAATATTCCCAGCTTCTAGGGATCTTGGGATTTGATAACACTTTATCTCCTGGTTTATATATTCACATATTGCGATCGATCTTCGGAGCTTTTGAGAAGCTCTGGAGAGACGTATTTCAAACGAGCTGGATATTATTTCATGAACTTTTGTACAATTAGAAGGCTTTCGTACCCTCCATCGAGTACTGACGTTTTCAGAGTTCTTCGTGTGAGAGTTTCATAAGCTCTAGCAGAGCTGTCGAAATATTATCTTTCCTTTCGAGCGGTTTCAAGCAAGTGATGCCTAGCGGGGCTGTGTAGGAGAAATCTTATTCACTTTCCAGACTTATTCGGTCACTTCAAGGTCTTTTATAATGATGAGCCCAGATCTTTGTTTTCATTATCTCTGAGCAGATCTTTCCGCTTGGGTCTAATTTCTTTAGGATTGATGTGCTCTGTCCGTTCTGGCAAAGCCTACATCAGAAGCGAACTGGGAGCAGTTCTTCCTTGATCAACTCCATCAGGCTGGACTGGACAAGCTAAAGCGGGATGAGGAGAAGAAGCACGTATCTGTTTGTGCCATCCTGCCCTTTGGAATGAGGATGTCCATCCTAATTGCTCATGCTTGCCATGAGTACACCTTCGACTTCGAGGACAATCTTTCCTCCAAGAAGGTGATGTTTACTTCACTGAGTGATACCTACGCGATGCTAGGGTTGACTGATCCCAATGCCAAGGCAAAGGGCCAGGCCAAAAAGCCAGCTGGTAAGGCTAAGAAGGTGGCTACCAGTCTCATCGAGAAGGTAGATGAGCTCTTCGAGAGGAGGGAGGAGGCTGTGGAGCCTAAGGAAGAGGCGCAACCTGTGGTGGAGAAGGCCGAGAAGAAGAAGAAGAAGGTGAAGATAGTGCTGTCAGGGAAGAGCACTAAGTCAGGGACTGAGTCACTTCCCAAGAGAGCCGACTCTGAGGCTGAGCGAACTGACAATGACGTCAAAAGGGTTCAGGGAGAGAGGCCTTTAAAACGACTTAGGAAGGGACCCAAAAAGTCCCCTGCTAAGAGTCTGCCTGAGGTAGAAGAGAGGGAGAAGTCAAGCTCTCCTAGAGCCTCTGACTTGGAGGAAGTGAGAAAGTCTATCGAGACGGCTGAGTTGTTGCAGCCTGAGATAACAACCCATACATCCCCTACTCACCCTGACCCCCAACCCCAAACCAACCCTGATCCCTCACCACAACCCACCAAATCATCCCAAACATCTGAGCCAAATGTTCCAGAGTCAGTGCCCCCCCCTCAGAGGCCTGACCATTCCTCAGATCCTACCCCCAACCCTGATGATTTCCCCTCATACCCCAACCCCAAAGATTGCCCCAAATCCTTGCACAATGAAGAGGATGACTTCCTCGAGATGCAGGAGGAGGAGGAGCTGGATGAACACATGATGGGTGGTATGTTGGAGAACACCCTAACGGGAATGCCATGGAGTGGGCAACTAAGTGCTGGCCCGGGCTGAATAGTTACAAGGAGCTGCTAGCTAATGTTGTCGAGCTGAAAGTATGGCTGGAGTTTAAACAATCCAACATGCAAGAGCAATATATGCTGGTGGATGCTCGTGGCTGGGAGCATTGGGAGACTGAGGAAGCAAGGCTGTGCACCTTCTTTGGACTGACTAGCTGGCTGCAACTGCTAAATCTTGAGAACCTGAAGCAGCTGGTAGTTGAGATGATGTCCAAGGCGAAGGCTGACATCCGCTCGGATGATATGGAAGAGGATGATGAAGATGCTCAGTGTGGAGCATTGAAGAAAGCTGTGGAGGAGACAGCTAAGGAAGTAGATAGCATGAACCCTGAGTCTCAAGCTCAGGGGGAAGGTGTGAAAGATACTGGTGCCAAGGGTGGACCAGTGGCTGAGGATGTTGTGAACATCTCAGTCACCGATGAGACATCTGTCGATGACGGGATTCCCTACCTTGAGACAAGGGAAAAAGACGTTGAGGCGTCAAAGGAGACTCCCAGTTCCGAAGGACAAGTTCCTAAGGTTCGAGATGGCTTGATTGAGCCTGAGCAGGCGATCACGACCACTCAACAACTGCCTTCAGTGCACGCTGAAGAGGGGACTGAAGCTGCAGGGGCTGACAAGGGAGAACAGCCTGCCACTAATGAGGCCACTGATGGAGACGAAGATGTGCTAATCACTGGGGTCAGACGTGCTGAATTCACAAGTATTGTCGAGGTGAAGAAGGAGAAGACTACGAGAATCTAGCTGAACTTCAGGAGGAAGTAATGAGGCTACGAGCTGAAAAAGAGGAGGAAGCCAAGACCCTGGCCAAGCACATCAAGTGGACAAAATCAGCATACAACACTCTTGTAAATAAAGAGCTGATTTTGTTAAAGCGCACAATGACTGACACGGCCAAATCAGTGAGGAGTGAGAGGAAGCGTATGAAGAAGATGCTGAGGCAAACTCTCAAACAGCTTGAAGAGAGGGATGCAATCAGGGAGGACAAACTAAATCAGGCAGTGGAGAGGCTTGCTGCTCAGGCTGGAGCACTCTTCATTCAGGCCATGAATGACTCAGAGTCCAAGTTGGAGCTGGTGTCAGGAAAGATTGATCACACCTCTCAGACTGCTGCAGATGTTTTGGCTAAGGCCACAGAGGAGTCAGTGAAGATACTGACTGAAGCTAGCAGAGTCAGCGGTGAGTCCTTGAAGGTGGAGGAAAGGATCACCAAGGCTGAGCAAAGTCTCCAACACAACATGGAGGTCTTTGAGAAAAAGTTGCAAGCTGCTATCAGTTCAGTCTCGTATGCTGGCACTGGGATTGCCATGGGAGTTGAGATGTTGAAGAAAGGCGTGCTTGAAGTTCAATCGTTAGCTTCCTTCGTAATCAACAGTGGAGCTGAAGGACTCACATCCCAGGCCAATGATGATGCCAAAAAGGGGGAAAAGAAGAAGAAAAGATCCCGCCCTGAGGCATCAGAGGCAGTCAACCAAGGCGAAACAATTCAAGCTGATCCTGAAGGGAATGTGCTAAGGGTAAGGAAGTCAGCAAGTTTGGCGGCGGTAGAGAAGGAAGGTGAGGAGATTGTTGCCAGGCTGAAGGCGGAGGCAGCAAATAAGGCAAAGGCTGATGAACCTTCAAAGCAACCTGAGCCAGTTCAGAAGTCTCCTCCCATGAGCACAAGGAAAAACCCCATCACTTACTCTGCGGAGACAGTAATGGAGTTATGCGCTGAGGCATGGGGAGCACCTTCTGAGAAAACTGAGGCTGAGCGCAGAGCTGAGATAGCACAAAAAGAGAAAATGCGCATTTTGGAGAAGAAGGTTGAAAAGCTGACTGATATCACTGAGCTTCAACAAAGGGAACTCGATGATGCAGTGATCACTCTGCTTAGGAGGAAGAAGGCGAAGCCTGAGCCTAGGAAGTACAGAAAGAGGCCAACAGCAAGGAAGTCAACAATTCTTCAGGTCAGAAGGCCAGAACCAGGTCAGAGGTAAGCATATGTTGATGAGTTTATCTCAGAAACATTGAAGGAGTTCTGGGCTGATGCAAGGGACGAGTTTGTGAAATTATGTTACATGGTGAAGAAGTGGGGTGACTCTGAAGACATCAATGCCCACTTCACTGACTACATGATGGACAATCATCCTGAGCTGATCCAAAAGATCTTGGAGGAGGCTGAAGCAGCTCAAGTCCAAGTGAAGGCCTCTGAATTCATTGTCAAATCGCCTCCCTTAGTCCCTGGAACTGGAAAGCATGATACTAAGGCCATTATGACTGAGGTGTTGAAGATTGCGAAGGCTGAAGGGTTCGTGAACCAACCTAGAAGACATGACGAGCTGAAGGCAAGAGTCTATGCAGGTTATCGACTTAAACCTGAATTGAGATTAGTCAAGATGTTCACTACTTCCTTGTAATAGATTAGATTCATTGTAACCACTTTCAGATCATTCAATGAAATCTATTACTTTTGCCCACAGACAAAAACTCATTGTCTTTTTGGCTGTTATTTAAATTATGTACTTTATCAAGAATTGCTCTAACACTGACTTATCTTATAGATAGGATTCATATTTCCTCTAAGTGTTTTGAGGATCTTTTAGTGTTTTGGCATCATCAGAAAGGGAGAAATTGTTGGGACAATGTCAGTTTTGATTAGATCACAAAGCCCCTGAAAAGATGTTTGCATTTGTTTGTCGGGCTAGTATTGGTTAGGATTCGTACTTAGTCATTTTACACTTCACAGGTACTCAGTAAGACGAGCACTTACTGATGACAATCAAGACAAGAGCCTGAAGACGAAGGTTACCATCCTGAACTTATGGCAGTCCTCTAAGATGGCTGAGTAAGTCTCACTGATGAAGATTATGACCCTGAGGTCATTACTACTCAGTCCTGAAGGGAACAAGATGATACTGAATTTATGGGAAGACTTGGAGTAGAGCCAAGCAATGCAAAAGGAATGTCAGAGTCAGGACAAGACCGGTGAGCTCAAGACAAAAAGAACTTAATAAGACAAGCCTGAAGCCTAGGAATAAGTTCTGACATTCTCAGCAATCTGATGACGTGGACCAATCCGAGAAGGACACGCACGTACGGAACCTGACAGTAGACTGACTTCAGACTGCATTTCCAACGGGCAAGCATTTAATGTGCATTTAATACAACTACCTAATTCCATGCAAGGATGGCTGATGCATGAAGATATGTCCGTTTGAAACACTCTACATAGTTGACAAGAAAGGCTATCTCTCCAACGGATAGTTTTTCAAATCACCTATAAATACAGAAGGCCTTGAACCCATTCAAGGTTACGGGAAACTTCCAAGCCAGAAATTACTCAAACTCTCAAGCACTCAAAGCATTCGTCTTTAGAAGAAGCACCCGAAACCCTTTAAATTTCCCAAGTGTTTCTTAGCAACTGAGAGTTAATCTGTATTCCAAGAGCGTACCAGCAATATCTTAAGCTTGGAGAGATTATCCAACCCTTAGTATAGCTTTGCCTTGTAAGGATAATCTCAACCTAGTTGGAATCCAAACTGAAACCAAAACCCTAAAGTTAGGTTTGTTAAAAATAGGTTAACTTAGTTAGTAAGGAAGTTTGTATAGGTCAGTGAGGTAGCTGATCTTGGTGCACCTTGGCACGTTAAAAATAAGAATCCCTTGAGTGGATTTCCTGTTAAATCAGGCCGTGGATGTAGGAGCTTGAGACTCTGAACCCCATTAAACTTGTTGTGTTCTTATTGCTTTGATATATTGCATACCTGCCATATTAACTGTTCATTCATTGCATAAGATTTATCAGGCTTGAATCAATCAGCCTGATCATTTAAAAAGAGCACTGCCCTTTCTAAACACTATTCATTTGAGTAATCAAGGTTTTCAGAAAGCAAACTAAACAAGACTTTAAACTATCAGGGCTCATGCATTTCCGCATTGAACTTAAACTGATAGTTAGCCAACTGACCCGCACCAGGTGTCGTCAGTACGTGTATTATTAGTGCCTAGTTCTTTATCACTCTGAGTAAAGGGGACTCAGTAAGGTTTTAAGTTTGAAAATTGGAATACGTGTATTCCCCCCCATACATGTATTCCTCAGTCTTGTACCGGGACCAACAGAGACTATGAATTAAGAATGGCATACTTGGATGACACATGCATGTGTGATGCCTACATGGACGTGGATCATGCATGGGGTAAAAAATGAGCACGGATGGTGAAACTCGAAGCACGACATGCGCGAAGCACACGGAGCCGTGCACGATGGGGCGCCGGGCAGCCCGGGGCACGCGCGAGAGGCGCGGCTGCCTCATGGGTTCTGCACGCCCGCATGGGCGCCGAGAAGGCACGCAGCCCACCTCTGTGGGCCGATGCGCGCCGGATCTCGGCCCGTGCAATCGTGTTTTATGCTTATTTTTTTGTACGATGCCAAACATCGTCCCAACCCCAAACAAAGGACCTTTTTGACGATTTGTTGTTGTTCGAGTGGGAGCTTTTCGAGACGAAAGATGAAAGCAACGAGGATAATTTCTTGCATCAAGACTTGAAGAGAATTAAACCGTGATAGTTGGATTTGACTTCCCCAATGTGTTTTAATTTTTTGTTTTGATGGATGTTTTATTTTCGTGCATTTATTATTTTTATAGTATGTGTTTGCATGAATTTTAATTGTCCTAGAAAAACCTTACTTTCGAAAATTACTAAGTATGAATTTTATAATTAATCACGATTTTATTCTGGATAATAAAATTGATTAATTTTGACCTCCATAATTTATTTATTTGTGAAGTCTTTTTGGAATACATTTCCCCCTCGGATCAGCCAAAAGGACGGAATTCACATGAATAAATTCCGAAAGGATGATTTTGGATTATTACTAGTGGCGGTATTGACCCTCACCATGAGTAGCTTGCTCAAAGTGAAATAATAATCCTGTATTGAATTATGGTTATTACTTAGGCATAAGAAATTGATATTAACTTACTCCCCGCGGAGTCCCTGTTAATTTTTATGTGGTCAAAGTGGGAGCCGACTATTAATTTTTAATTAAAGGTTTGTAACTATTAATGTTTGTGACCTGCTTGAATGTGTTTAAATGTATGGACCACCCCTCATGGCGCATTTAATTTTTTTCGAGATGTCAGCTGATGCATGATTATATTGTTTTAAGGTTTCAATATAATTTATGTGATCGAATTATGTGATAATTTCGTATTTTTCTAGATATTATTATGAATGTATGTTTTATTCTCATTTCATCATGTCGCTACCTTTTAATCCACTGTTTAGTATACTTTAAAGTTAACAAACTTTCTGGAGTGAATTATGTCGATTGGAAATATAATTTAAACTTTGTTCATACTGCACAAAAACACAATTGAGCTGTTCACATTAATTTACCCGGCAAGCCTAATGATAAGTCAAGCAATGGGAAAAGACAGTTTATAAATGGAAGCGTGACAATAAACACATGAAGCGCATCATCTTGACATCTCTGTTTGAGGATTTGAGGCGCATTCATGAAGACATTGTCTCAGCTGTTGAAATCATGGAAAACCTTGAAGAGATGTTTTCACATCAGAAACCCATGATTAATCGGTTCACCAAACATGACTCGGTCAAGTTGAAAATGGTGGAATGAACGCCCGTGAGGGAGCACATTCTCGCGATAATGGCATACCTTAACATGTTGGAAATACTTGTTGCGGATTTTGATGTCCCTACTCAGGTCGATTTCATACTCCATTCTTTACCGAAAAGATTTGAGAAGTTTCAACTAAACTGTCAGATGAATGAACGGACAAGTCATTTGTCCGAGCTCTTGTAAGCTTTAGTTTCGGCTGAGGCGATAATGGGAAACCGGTCCACTGCTCTGATGGCTAATGGTCCGTCTACCTCTTCTGGTCCCAAGGGAGGGAAGAAGAGAAAGAGAACCAAAGGCCGGACCCAAGCAAATCCAACTGTTACGAAAGGCAAAGCCAAGGCTAGCATCGAAGGAAAAGTGTTTTAATTGCGATAAGAGAGGACATTGGAGGTCTCCCTATTCCAAGCCTAAGAGGCTAGGAAAGTTTAAGTAATTCACATGCCTAGTCGTCGAAACTTGTGAAGTGGCGTATGTTGTCCGTTCGTGGATAGTGGATACGAGAGCCGCTGATCACATTTGTTTCATTTTGCATAGATTCAAGCTAACCCGATGACTTAGCGGAAGTGAGATCCCTATCACACCAGGCAAAGCTATGAGAGTGGCAGCTGAAGCAGTGGGAGAAGTGCACCTATCTTTTGAAGATAGAGTCATGGTCTTGAGAGACGTTCATCATGTTCCTAGTTGAGAAAGAATTTCACCTTCAGTTTCTAAACTAGATACTCAGTTTTTTTAAATAAGGATGTTATTATTTCTTGAAACGATGAGTTTTATCTGTTCCGAAACATTGTTGGATGATTTTTATACCATTAATTGGGCACACCACTCACAAATTGAATCTAATAACACATCGACTATTTTAAGTTATAAAGGATAACGTTCTTTTGACATGAAAAACACACTTCTATTGCATCTTAGATTAGGTCATATTAATCTAATACTGATATAAAGGTTGGTGAAAAATGGATTCTTGAAGTCTCTTCAAGTTGAGCCATTTCCAACTTGTTTATCCTGTTTAGAGGGGAAGATGATCTAGAGGGCATTTGGAGCCAAGGGGAATAGAGCCACAGAAGTGTTAGAACTCGTTCATACCAATATGTGTGGTCCAATGATGATCATGGCAAGAAGAGGGTATGAGTATTTTGTCACTTGCATTGATAAGTACTTGAGATATGGATACATCTACCTTATGATGCATAGGGAAATGAGTATCAAGTTTCTACGATCTGGTCGTGGAGGCGAATACCTCAGCAATGAATTCTTGAACTACCTGATCGGACGAAGGGATCGTATCCCAGTTGACCGCACCGGGAACCCCTCAACAGAATGGTGTAGCAGAACGAAAGAATTAGGCTTTTTGAGAAATGGTCAGATCCATGATGAGTTATTCATATTTACCCAAATCGTTTTGGCATAATGCCTTGGAAACAACGGCTTACATTCTAAACTTGGTGCCATCCAAATCGATTCCTAAAACCCCAATAGAATTGTGGACCGGGTGTAACCCCAGTTTGAGATGCATGAGAATCTGGGGGTGTCCGGCATACGTGCTAGTCAAGGAAGGCGGTAAATTGGATCCACATTTGGAATTAAGGTTGTTTAAAGGATATTCCATGTGAACGAAAGGGTGTATGTTCTATAGTCCAAAGTATCAAAAGACCGTGTTTTGCACACACTTTAAATTCATGGAAGAAGACTATATGAACAATAGAAAGCCCAGAAGTGAGATTACCTTAGACGAATTAAGAGGGCAAACTCCTATACCAAGTGTACAAGATGATATACCAATCATCACACCTACACAACTGGAACCCCGTCGTAGTGGGAGGTTTGTTAGATAACCCGAGAGATTCATGGGAAATGGGAGAATCTTCGGATTTGATTCCTGGAGATGAATCAGAATACATGAAAATAAAACGAGGTAATCCAAGAAAAAGATGCGACATCTTGGCAAACAGCAATGGAAGTCGAGATGGGTGCAATGGATCATAATTAAGTATGGGAGCGGGTCGAACCACCCAGCGGGGTAGAACCCATTGGACGCAAGTGGGTATACAAGAGAAAAAGAGGATCGGGTGGAAGGGTTGAAATCTTCAAAGCTAAGCTAGTGGTAAAAAAATATAATCAGAAAGATTAGATTGATTATGAGAAAACCTTTTTACCTATAACTACGCTTAGGTCTAATCCGTATTCTATTGTCGATCGCTGCACATTGTTTTTGAGGTCTGTGCATTTTTGCATCTTTACTTGGAACTAGTATTTTGATCAGTTTATAAAGTCTAATGGGTTCGATCAAAACGAGTTCAAAATTTGTGTATACAAAAGATGTGATAGAGCTGCAATGGTATTCTTAGTACTATACGTGGACCTCATTCTGCTCATCGGAGACGATATAAAGGTGTTGTCAGACGTAAGGGTATGACTGTCAAAACAATTTGATATGAAGGACTTAGGGGAAGCCTGTCACATTCTTGGGATCAATATCACTCGTGATCGGAAGAAAATGATGTTGGGCTTATCGCAAGCTTCATACATTGACACTGTTTTGAAGCGTTTCAGCATGCAAGATTCCAAGAAAGGTTTTGTACCTTTCAGACACGAAATCCATCTATCAAAAGAAATGTACCGTAAGACGCCTGCGGAGATAGATGACATGAAAGGCGTTCCGTACGCTTCGGCCGTAGGAAGCCTTGGTGTTTGTTGATAGGCAAGCTACATCCCACCTGAGGCGAACAAGTGTAAGCAAATTAACCCCACCAAAAATAAGATTAAGCAAGCCAAATCAAGCCTGGCCGACCTAGAATAGTCAGACGAGCTACTTCGGCTAGGTGAGCTACTTACCAAGTAGAACTACATTAAAGTAAAGACCACCCGAATCTAAATAAGAACCTGGCGAGCTACTTTAGCCAAAGAGCTAAGGTAAAAAGCTAATTGACCAACAAGATCAAGCTAAGAACTCCTCAAGGACAAGTCCAAAAGAGACGAACACCATACTAATACGAGCTAATCCAACTTAGAGGATAGAAATTAGCTTAGATATGGTCAAATAAGTTAACTCTCCATGTGTCAAGAATGCACATATGGGAGAGCAAAGGTCATTCCACCTCCTACTTGGAGGACTTGTATAAAAACCTTGAATTTTCACCAATAAAATTAAGTCTAAATTCACAAATACAACTATACCTTGCTTACACATAATCAAACACCTCAATCTACACAAATATACGAAATAAATATGTAATCAATACACGTATTTATCTTTTCTTATCCTCGATCTATCGTATTTACTATTTACTGTAGTAATCAATCACATGTAGTTATTTGGTGGTCCGATTAATTACTAAAAACAGCCACTAATCCATGTGATTAGGATTGATCATCAACAAATTGGCGCTAGAAGAAGGGTCCGAACCTCCGATTAGGTGTGATTATCAAGAACTTCATGTTTAAAAACTTGAAGATTTGAAGAAATTCTTGAGTTTCTCTTGAAAACTCAAATACAAGTGTTCTTGGTGTTCTTCACTTGAAGATTTGAACATTTGAAGATTAACACAAGACTTCAACCCAAGATGCCTCAGTCTCGGGAAACATAACACTCTCACCATTCAACGAGGGGTTCACCAACCAGAAGCTCCTCAGCTGGTCGGCGAGCTCAAGCAGCTCAACCTGCGGACAAGAAAAGGCCGACTACTAGCGAACCTATACCTCCAGAATTGGAGCTTTTAGTTCGTAATCTAGACAACCTTGCCCGCATAATTGTAATGCTTCAAGCGTTGCAGAAACAACAGGGGCGACCTGGTCCTTCTTATACCAGAGCAAGGCCTGGCCCAACAGATGCTCCAAAGCATGAGAATGTCTCCTTCAGCTTCAATAACGTGAAAAGAGGGCATCGATAATGGAAGCCTCCACTATCTACCCCACAAACGAACCTTCCGTTCTAGATGACATCATGGAACCCCAGGATGACCAAATGGAAGTGGACGAACAACTCCCACACTCAAGCGAACAGTTTTTGCCCGAGGGCGAACAACTTATACAGATGGATGGACAACCAGTGAATGTTGACGAGCTACCCTTGAATGCTGGTTTGGAGGGCCATATCCTGGTAAACAACCTTGACCCAAGGCCAGCTGAAGATCTCGAACCCCATCTAGGAGTTGACCCGATGGACATCGAGGACGAACTAAACCTTGAGGGACCAATAATTAATCCACGATGGAAAGGATAAAAACAGTGAGCAACTCCAGTCTAAGAGCTGGAAGCCGTCAAAGTTAATCCTGATCGTGATGATCTCGAACTCTACATCGGGTTCGAGCTCCCAGAGCCTTATATGACCCGAATGAGTGAGTTCCTCAAGGCAAACCTTGATGTCTTCGCATGGTTGGATACAGCTATGGTAGGGATCGACCCAAATGATGCTTATCACAGGTTGAACATAGATCCGGCCCGGAGACCAGTCCACCAGAAGAGGAGAAAGTATGGGCCGGATAAATATCAGACACTCAATGAGGAAGTAAAGAAGTTGGTTTACAATGACCTGATCCAGCAGGAATTGTGTCCTTAATGGGTGGCAAACCTGGTTTTGGTGCGGAAGCCAAATAGAACCTGGAGGCTCTGCACAGACTTTATTGATCTGAATGCAGCTTGGCCGAAGGGTAACTTTCCCCTTCCGCATATCGATCAACTGGTAGACAGCACAGCAGGGCACGAAATGTTCACATTCATGGATGCCTTCGCCGGCTACCACCAAATTCCAATGCACCCCGATGATCAAGAAGATACGACATTCTATACAAAAAAAAACTTACTCTACTGGAAGAGGATGCCATTTGGATTGATCAATGCAAGGGCAACTTACTAGAGGCTAGTAAATAAGATGTTTGATGAACATATTTGGGAGACAGTGGAGGTGTATGTTGACAACATAGTCATAAAAAGCTCAAGAAAGGAGGACCACCTCCACCACCTTTCCCAGGTATTTGATATTCTCCGAAAGTACAACATGAAGCTAAACCCAAATAAAAGTAGCTTCGAAGTTCATTCGGGGAAGTTCTTAGGCCATCTGGTTAGTAAACGGGGCATCGAAGCCAACCCCATAAAATTCAAAGCTATAGAGGATATGCAACCTCCTCATTCGGTAAAAGAAGTACTAAGGCTAACTGGATGCCTAGCTGCTTTAAAAAGGTTCATATCCTGATCAGGAGACAAGTGTCATCTATTCTTTGAAGCCATCAAGAAAGGCAAGTTCTCATAGACGAGCAGCTGCCAGAATTCTTTTGAAAAGCTGAAAGATTACCTGGGAGACGTGAAGATCCTATCAAAACCCGTCCCAGGAGAAAAGTTATGCCTACATAAAGCCGAAGTGAAATATTCACCAACTGAGAAGTTAGCATATGCACTTGTCATGATTGTTAGGAAGTTAAGACCGTACTTCTTCGATCATCAATTCGAAGTACTAACAACTTTCTCACTCAGGCAAATCTTACATTGACCAGACACAGTTGGCCGTCTGTTGAAGTGGTCTATAGAGATTAGCCAATTCGGAGTGACTTACACTCCTCGAACAGCGAACAAGGGTCAGGCATTAGCCGACTTTATAGTCAAACTAACTTTTATCCAAGATCCAATGAGAGGGCTAGATCACCCCTGTCATCTTTATGTAGATGATTCATCTACGAACATGGCCTCAGGGGCAGGAGTAGTTCTTATCAGCCTCGACAAACAAAGTATTCACCTCAGCAGTTCAGATTGAATTCATGGCTACAAACAACGAAGTTGAATATGAAGCCCTCATTGCAGGTCTCCATTTATCACTTGCTGTTGGAGTCAGACAACTCAAAGTTTTTGGAGATTCTCAGTTTATCGTAAATCAAGTTCGGGTGAATACGAGGCCAAAGATGAACACATGATCGAGTATCAAAAAATAGTTGCTCACCTGGTATCAATGCTAGATCATGTATACATTAAACAAGTAACCCGAGCGAGCAACACCCAAGCTAATGCTCTAGCTCGACTGGCCACCAGTGAAGGTCCAGCTGAGTTAACAGATATTATTATCACTAGAAGGGCCAATCCATCAACCTCAGATTATCAAGTCAACCAGGTGGGCGAACTACTTGATGATGATGATTGGCGAACTCCTTTAGCCAAATACTTGAAAGATGGTGAATTGCCAAGCAATCCTTTTGAAGCTGCTAAAATAACAAAACGAGCAACCAGGTACACTATGGTGGTCGAGCAGCTTTACAAAAAAGACTTTTCAATCCCACTTCTCAAATGTTTGTCTAGGGGGTAGGGACGAGCTACTTTGGAGGAAATACATTCAGGTGTTTGTGGAAACCATGTTAGGGGCAAGCTCTAGCCTACAAAACAATAAGACAAGGCTATTATTGGCCAACTCTACGTTAAGATGCAATTCAATTGGCAAGAGACTGTCATCGATGTCAAATTTTTTCCCCAAGCATCCACACTCCAGCACAAGAGCTCATTTCTATTTTCAGCCATTGGCCATTTGCAAGATGGGGAGTAGACATCATTCGACCCTTCCCACCTGGAAAGGGATTAACGATTCGCTATTGTGGCGGTTGATTACTATACTAAATAGGCAGAAGTAGAAGCCTTAGTCAAAGTTACACAAGAAAAAATGATCAGTTTCATCTGGAAGAACATTATCCGTCGATTTGGAGTTCCCCAAACAACTCTTACAAATAATGGTCCTCAGTTTAATGGGAAGGGACTAAGAGACTTCTGCACTAAGTGGGGAATCAAAAACACTTTCGACCCTTTATCATCCACAATCAAATGGTCAAGTTGAAGTTGTCAACAAAATAATCAAACACGTTCTGAAGATACGATTAGCGGAAAGTAAAGGAAATTGGTCTTTAGAGCTCCCGGATATTTTATGGGCACAAAGAGTTTCTCCCAGGTCTAGTACCGAAGAAACACCATTTGCATTAGCATTCGGAACAGAAGCAGTCATTCCAGTTAAGCTAAAGACTAAAATAATTAGAACAACCAACTTTGATGAAGAGGCGAACAACTCTGCCTTATCAGTCGAACTAGATTTTCTCGAGGAAAAAAGAATATTGGCCGAGCTAAAGAATGCAGTATACAAACAGCGGGCAAAGCATTATTATAATTCCCATGTCAAGCTAAGGGAGTTCAAATTTGGCGACCTCGTCCTAAGAAAGAAGCTCGCCCCACCTCCAGGTGTATTTGGACCGACCTGGGAGGGCCCATACAGGGTAATGGACAGGTTACCCAATGATGTTTATGATATCGAAGACATGGAAGGTAACTCGGCCAAATACTCCTAGAATGTAGTCCATTTAAAGAAGTACTATCACTAAGGCGAGCTGCTTTGACAAAGGGGCGAGCAAGAACTGCATATGTGCAAGTAAGGCCTAAAAACTTACCTAATTTTTTGAAATTTTCACTAAGTGTTAGTAGACGAACAAGAACTGCTGGTCGAACTACTGGAGCTTAGCAACTTGGTTATGTTTTGACATTCTTAATATTTTGAGGTTTGAAGTTGTTTGACAAAACGTATAGCAGTCGAACTACTTTGACTTGGGTTGTAAAGACTTGTAAAGTAGGTCGTTTTTATACTTGTAAATTTTTAACAAGTTCAATAATAGATGTTCGTTCAAGGAGGAGATTCAAGCTCAAGACACAAGTCAGATTATTAGATCAAGCCCATTAAAGGTTGTTCGTTTTTAAATGAACATAGCCTAAGGCCAAGGCCCTAATTCCATTTCTAAGGCAAAGTTCTTTTTGAACTAAAGCCCAAATATATGTATTAAGATTGTGAAGCATGAAAATAAATGCAAAGCAATTAATACATAAGAACACAATGAGAAAATTAAAGTTCCATTGAGAATAAGGTAGTTCACCCAAAAAGTACAAATTAACTCCTAGAAGGAGCGAACAACTACATCAAAAAGAAGGAAAAACTACACTAAGTCCCTAATCTAAGTCCCCTGGCCCGCAGGTGGAGGCAGAATTTCACATTTGGGGTCGACTAGGTGTGCCCCTAAAGTAATCGGGTTAATGTGGACATCCATTGTGAGCTCGACAATGAGCCCCTTTGCATCAAATCGCTCCTTCTGGGCCTGCTAACTTGGGCCAGTAGGAGCATCCACTCTGCCCTCAGCCTCCTCCTCTAGTTCGTCCTCGTCTTCCGGAGGATGGGTGATTTCGATGCTTGAGTCAAGAAAATTAATCTTCACCCCATAATCAGGCAGGTCGCCAAATTGTAAAGTTGTGCCCTTGGGAGGAGGGTTGGCCTGAATGAATTTTGTGAACTCCTTGGCAATGCCAGCTAGGACGTGAGACACCTCAAACTCATTCACAACACGTATGCACACCGCATAGGCACTAATAAAGCCCATAATGGAGCTCGCCTCTAGCTTGGGCACTAGCTCTTCTTGAGAAATGGATCCAACGAGCTGCTCCTCTAGGTGAGCTATTTTCGCCTCGACTTTAGTGGCCCACTTCTCTACCGTCTCTTTTTGTTTCTGCTCACGAGCGAGCTGAGATCGGAGCAGTTCTAGCTCGACATCCTTGGCTTTGAGCTCTTTAGAAACCTTCTGGTGAAGGTCAAGAGAATTTTGCTCGGCCGCTTGGTGGGCCTTCACCTTTGCTTGGAGGTTGGCGACGACCAAGTTTGCCTTAGATTGGGCATCATCCCTCTCCTGGCGATGCGGCGGACAGTATTGGCGTGCTGCTTTGCATCCTTCTCCAAGTCTTCCACCCGGTCGACCAGTTTTTGGATGGTCACCAGGGTGTTGCCCACCTGGATGATGCCAAGGAAACCATTGTCCCTCGGGGCCTGCTCCTTCACGGTCCCCTCCAGTGGTTTAGTCCAGGATCGAGCTATCAACTCAGCAGCTCGCCGGATGTGGGAGCTCGAAATCTCCCTAAACGAGGTCGACACCTTCGAGCAGGAATACTGGTGCATGATATTGGAGCGACCAGGGCAGTGAGAATGTTGGTAGCTATAAAGAGTAAAGAAAAGACACGTTAAGCATGTTAAAATAAACTACTAAGTGTAAAGACACTGTTGGGACAATGTCAGTTTTGATAAGATCCGAAAGCCCCTGAAAAGATATTATGCCTTAGTAATCAGGCTAGTCTGGGTTAGATGTGTACTTAATTATTTTACAATTCACAGGAACTCAATGAGAAGAGTACTCATTGATGACAATCAAGACTGAAGCCTGAAGACGCAGAGCACCATCTTGAACTTACGACAATCTCTCTAAGCTGGCTGAGTAAGTGTCAGTGATGAAGAGTATGACCCTGAGGTCATTACTAACTCAGTCCTGAAGGTAACAAGATGATACTGAGTAATGGGAAAAGACTTGGAGTAGGGCCAATCAATGCAAAAGGAATGGCAGCGTCAGGACAAGACCGTTGTGCTTGAGAAAAAAAGAACTGAATAAGACAAGCCTGAACCCAGGAATGAGTTCTGACATTCTCACCAACCTGATGATGTGGACCAATCCAGGAAGGACATGCACGTACAGACCTGACATGAAGACTGAGTTAAGACTGCATTTTTCAATGGGCAAGCATTAAATGCATTACCAAATCCATACAAGGACGGCTGCTACATGGGAGATGTATCCGTTTAACAACCCTACGTAGATGACTAGAAGGCTATCTCTTCCAACAGATAGTTTTCAAATCCATCTATAAATACATAAGGCCTTGAACCCATTCAATGTTACGGGAAATTTCCAAGCCAAAAATTACTCAAACTCTCAAGCAGTCAAAGCACTCAGCGTTAGAAAGAAGCACTCGAAAAACCTTAAATTTCCCAAGTGTTTCTTAGCAAAGAGTGTTAGTCTGTATTCCACTGAGCGAACCTAGTTATATCATAAGCTTTAAGTGATTATCCATCCTTAGCATAGCCTTGTCTTGTAAGGATAATCACAATCTTTGTTGGAAACAAAACTGAAACCAAAACCCTCTTGTTAGGTTTGTTGGTTGAAGTCAGTTAGTGAATTAGGAAGAAGTTTGTAAGGGTCAGTGAGTTAGCTGATCTGGGTGCACCTTGGCACGTTAAAAAAAGCTAATCCTTAGTGGATTATCCTGTTCAATCAGGACCGTGGACGTAGGAGCTTGAGTCTCTGAACCACGTTAAACTCCTTGTGTTCTTTACTGCTTTGATATTGTTCGTATTGCTTATTCATTAAGTCATTCATTGCATCAATTTTATCAGGTTTGAATCAATCAGCCTGATCATTAACTTGAACATTGCCCTACTAATCACTACTTCAAAATTGAGTAATCAAGTTTTCAGAAAGCAAACAATAACAAGACTATAAACTTTCAGGGCTCACGCATTTCCGCACTGAACTCAAGTTGATAGTTTGCCAACTGACCAGCACTTAGTGTAGTCAGTAGGTGTGTTATCAATCCTGAGTTCTTTACCACAATGAGCTAATGGGACTAAATCAGTTTGAAAGTCAAAAAAATTTGTATACGTGTATTCCCCCCATACACGTATCCCCCAGTCTTGTACCGGGACCAACATACACTTACTCAGCATAGCGACCAACATCCCAACCTAAGAAGGTCACATCATCCAGAGACTCTGATCTCCTTTCTTGGGTCGAGGTGATCACCTGTTGTTCGATGAGAATCTCCAATGAGGAAGCTCGACCCGCTTCCTGCTCGGACGAGCGGAATACGTTGACCTCGCCACATTGAGGCCCTTTGCTCTTCTTAAGAGCTCGCTCGACCTCGGTAATGCCATCACCACGGTGAAGCCTTTTCTTCTTCTGGGCGTCAGCCGCCTGTGGGCTGCTTTGATGAGCCCGACATACCCGCTTGGCAGGGATCATCCTTCGTCTTGGCCACCAGCGCGACCATCTTGGATATTGGGTCACCTTTCTTCCTTCTCTTCTTGGTCGGCATATCTCACACGTGCTGGTTGAGCTCGCGGAAGGCAGGCAAAATGGCAACGGTGACGGGCTGGTCTACAAGGGTCAAACAAATAGTGTTAGAATTTTTTTTAAAAGGTAGGTCGCCCAAGGTGAAGAGGATTTTTACCTTTAGGGACCTCGGCCTGTGCCTTGAGATGGTGTGGGTAAGTGGTGAGGCGAGCTACTCTACGTGTGGACTCCGAGCAAATGTGGCTCACACTCTGGTCACCTCGATTTTTTAGGGCTATCTGACTTACGACGAACTGAAATAGATTGTCAACTCGTCCTTGGCGCTTCTCCACTTGAGAGTCTTGGGACCTGAAACAAAGAAGAAAAGATTAAATTTAGTTTTACCCCTTCATAAGCATTGAAGAAGTAAAACTCACGCTTGAGGGCCCCAAACTCCGCCGGTGTATTGATCCTTTCAGCACCACCAAAAGGGCAAGCTAAAGCTCGCCAATCCCTACAGATGAAGAACCAGTCATGTTTCCAGTCCTTCACCTTCCCAGGAACATCCTCAATCACTTTAAGGTCGGGACGAGCCGTGAGGTAGTACCGCCCGACTCATCTATTGTGCAGGCCCTGGGCGCCATGAGGTAGTTCACCTCGTCCGTTGTAAGCTTGTTTGGGTATCCCACCAAGGCGCACAACACCATTAGGGACACCAGGTTCATCCACCCCACCGGTGTCAGCTGGATGATCGCCAAGTTCGTTTGCTCCAAGAAGCGGCCATTCAACGGAT
Organism: Ballota nigra; assembly: GCA_947034835.1. Taxonomy (NCBI): domain Eukaryota; kingdom Viridiplantae; phylum Streptophyta; class Magnoliopsida; order Lamiales; family Lamiaceae; genus Ballota; species Ballota nigra. The sequence continues at coordinate 57,217,595 of OX344726.1, forward strand.
AGAGGGGAAGTGGAACTCCAACCTTGAGAATCTCAACGTTAATAGTCGTGGGCCCGCGAGGTGGTCGATCTGCTCGATCATTCTCCAGCGGTGAATACATGTGAACATCATAGGGGATTTTATAGTCCCTTCTGATCTTGGGTAGCTCATCATCGGTGATCGACGAGATAATGTAGCTCGCTATAAAGTTTGTTTTTCAGAGCTTTTGCTTCCCACGAGCTGGGATTGGAAAGCGGTTGGAGTACTCCCCCTTGTAAGCGTCCAAGTTGACCTGGCGAGCAACTGCAATTGAAATTTGATGCTCAATCAATCGAATTTGGCATTTGATAATCGATACTCGTTAAGTATTCCCAGGTTAGCTCGTCGATGGGGGCGACCTGTTGTACCTTGGCCTCTCCCTCTTCCTAAAAATGGAGGTCCGAACTGGTCTCCTCTATGACTTCACGGGATGGATTTACCTTAGCGACCTCTACCCTTGATGGGAGAGCTCCCGACTCCACAGACCAAACAACGGAGGTCGCCTCCGAATCCGAATCTATATTCATAATTGGAACGAGACTCGAAGCCTCTTCACTTGGGTGTTTTCTGAGGTTTCGAGGAGGATCTGATTTGGTGTGTGAAAAGGAGGATATTTGAGTGAAATTTTCGAAAGAAGAGTACAGGGAAAGCTTGGACGATTCTAATGACAGATTCCGACGAGAATTTGAAGAGATGATGATGGCGGTTGGAATAAATACACATCGGAGCTGGGGATTATTAACCCCATAAAGATGAAATTAAAACGGAGAAGGTAAAGAATACGAAGAAATTTTACCTTAAACACTCGGATCGAAGAAGACAATCGTCGGAGATGATGAAATGGTTGCTAAAAATTTTAAAATAAGAACAAGAGGGTTTTGGCACTGAAAAATCGAAAGGAAAAGTAAAAAATGGAAGAAATTTCCCATTTTACAGTATACAAAAATGGGGTACCCACCGAAGAAAAAAGAAAATTCGAGGACCGACGTGTAATTTATTAGGCGCGTGCTGCCCTCCTCCGAAAGTTATGGAAACGCGTCTACGTGCGTGTAGGCGGCAATAATCATGTCGCCCACGTCACGCATCGAGACGTGCAGCGCCTCAGAACCCCAACTGTCACACCCCACAACCAGTCTGTCCAAGGTGATGCAGGTCACCTCTGATAATGAAGCTCGACCAAGAAACTCAAGATCATAGCCCACCCTTTAGCAGCTCGCTTTCCACTTCACAGTGTGAAGACAGGCTAGGGGTAATTATTGATAGGCGAGCTACATCCTACCTTAGGCGAACAGGTTTAAGCTAATGAACCCCACCAAAAATAAGATTAAGCAAGTCAAATCAAGTCTTGCCGACCTAGAATAGTCAGAGGAGCTACTCCGGCTAGGCGAGCCACTTACCAAGTCGAACTACATTAAAGTAAAGACCACCCGAATCCAAATAAGATCCTGACGAGCTGCTTTAGCCAAAGAGCCAAGGCAGAAAGCTAATCGACCAACAAGATCAAACTAAAAACTCCTCAAGGACAAGTCCAAAAGAGACGAACAACATACTAATACAAGCTAATCCAACTTAGAGGATAGAAATTAGCTAAGATAAGGTCAAATAAGTCAACTTTCCATGTGTCAAGCATGCACACATGGGAGAGCAAAGGTCATTCCACCTCCTACTTGGAGGACTTGTATAAATTCCTTGAATTTCAGCAATAAAACTAAGTCTAAATTCACAAATACAACTCTACCTTGCTTACACACAATCAAACACCTCAATTTACACACACATACAAAATAAATACGTAATCAATACACGAATTTATCTTTTCTTACCCTCGATCTATCGTATTTACTATTTACGGTAGTAATCAATCACACGTAATTATTTGGTAATCCGATTAATTACTAAAAATAGCCACTAATCCACGTGATTAGGATTGATCATCAACATTGTTGTTTTAATGTTGTATTGTATTATTTTAGGATAAATTATCAGATATTTTTTTGTTATATAACCTATAAGTTTTCATTGCGTGTTTTGTGTCGACGATTCCTTATGTACTGTATCATTGAGTTTGATAATGTAGACCGATCTTTTTCCATTGTTATGTATAGTTTTTTTTTTATCATTTGGTCTTAATTATGCCAACTACATCTACCAATTCAGTATTTATGACAATACCAATAATTTTCTATGCCACTACAAATTTAATGTTTATGGCACTACCAATCAATGTTTATGGCACTACTAATTCAGTGTTTATGACATTACCAATTAGTGTTTATGGCACTACCAACTCAATGTGAATGTTAAAGGATTGAAATTTATTTGGATATTGATGTTAATTGCGACGTTGGGATTATAAAATATATTATTAAATGACTGAATAATTTTTTTAAGTGAATTAATTTGTATTCAAACTGTTTATTAACTTACCTTTTGTATTTTTCCTATGAATGATCAATGAATGTGTTTAATTAGCATTAAACGTGATTGTTAAAATGAATGTTGTGCATGTTTGATTTTGATGCTGTAACTTTTATAGTGTATAAAGAATAAAGTTAAAGGACCGAAATCAAATGTATAACTATAGAATAAATTTTGATGCTTGATTGATATTTTTTCCTATTTTGTAAGCTGAGTGTTGTCCCATAACTTTTAAAGTCACTAATTGGTTATATTTTTTTGAATTAATTGGTTTCCCACCCTAAGAGGTTAGTAGACCAAAACCAGAAGTAGTCACTTCACAAAATTTTCGAGAATTCAAATGGATATGCCATATAAATGATATGACAACTAATTTTGATTCTCTATGTTTTTATGCTAAAAATCTTATTGATTTAATCCCATCCAATTATGCGATTTTTCCTTTCAATTTTTTCATAACTTTTTGTAGTGAATTAATTGATATTTAAACTACTTATTAAATTTTCTTCTGTGGTTTCCATATGAATGATCAAGGAATGTGTGTAATTAGCGTTAAACGTGGTTGTTAGATAGGAATGTTGTGCATGTTCGATTTTGATCCTATAACTTTTATAGGGATTAAAGAATAAAGTAAAAGGACCGAAATCAAATGTATAACTATAGAAATGTTTTGATTTTTTATTGATGTTTTTTCAAATGAGAAATGTGATGTTTATGGTATAATTTTTGCTGCAGTTATACCATGCAGATATAAAACAGATTATTTGCATATGATTTGTGTGTTATTACGTTCAAATTAATGTCTTGGTATTAATTTTGTATCCTGTATTTATTTGGTATTTTTAGTTGCACATAATTTGTGTGTTATTAAAGACAATTGAATGTCGTGATATCTTTTAGAAACCCATAATTGTGGTAATTAACTTGGTAATTATTTTTGTGGAAGTGTATACAACTTTGATTTAGTCAAAAAATAAATATGCTTGCCATAATTTATTTATAACTTATTAATATTAATGTTGTAACTTATTGTGCTCCAAATCATATATAACTTATTAATATTAATGTTGTGGATTAATATGAATGAATTATGCCTTATGCGTGCTTTGTGTTAGGAATTATCAGAAATAAAGTATGCATGGGAATTAACCAAATTCGAACTAGCTTTAATTTTATTTTCATTGGTTGCGAATAATATGCCCCTTGATTATATCTAACTTATTAATATTAATGTTAGTTATTAGTGTGAATGAATTATGCCCTTTGTATGTGGAGAAAACTCGGAAATGATCTGAGATAAAGTGTGCCATTTGAATTGGCCTTTATGATGATGCTAATCTTACGTGTTTATATGAGGTGGTGAAGTGAATTTGAGGACTAAATCTTATGTTGAAATTGCATTGTTTGTGTTCAACTTAGAGCATGCATTTTATGGTTTCTAATTAAAATTGCCTTGAATTATTGTTATGCCGTGAATTTGAGGACCAATTTAGGCCATATTTTATAAAATACGCCGAATGGGTATATCATAATCAGACTTATTTGACCCATATATTATAAAATTTTGTCTAAATTTGCCCAACATAAAAGATAGTGTCTTTATTTTGCAAGACTATAAAGATAGTTTTCTGATTTAAATATTTAATAAGCACATGAAGATAGTTTCCAAAATTTGTAAGTCTATAAAGATAGAGTCCTAATTTTGCAAACACCCATGATAAATTATAAGGTATGACTTATTGTATACATATCAATTTGGAGTTTAGACAATATTAGTGATAGATTGGATACATAATTAACCTTAATGTAGTATTACATATTTTAATCATAAAATATTACTAATGAGAGTATGTTTTGGAATTAAATGTTTTCATATATGAATCACTTTATAATTATTTTAGGTACACTTTATTTTCATAAATTAATGTTATTTAAATAAACAATTAATACTCTTTGTTACCATTAACTAAATTGGTTATAAGGAAAAAAATATTATTTTAGGACGCTTCCTTATGAGTGTTTGTAAAATTATCTTTATGGACTTGTAAAATTGAGACAATATTTTTACGAACTTGCAAAATTAGGATCTTTACAAACTTTCAAAACTAGGACATAATCTTTTTAATTTTGACCAATTTAGTCCAAATTTTATAATATACGGCCAACTGAGCATATCATAATCAGGCTTTATTTGACCTAAACTGGAAGATGTGGTCATAAATAACAACTTCTACAATTATGGAGATAATTAACTTGAATATAGTTTTCACATATCAAAATGTTTATTTAAAAAAATAAGTGATATTATAATGTCTAATATATGTTGGGCGCGTAGTCCAGCATCTACTAGCCGACTCGGGCGCGATAAAGGCCCGGTGCGCCAAGTCTGGCGGAGGCTATTCGACCCGTGGCACTGCAGCTAGATGAGGTTAAAGGAAATAAAGTAGCACCTCACTACAAGTCCGGACTTTTAGTCTAGTAGCAAGCGCTTGATCCTACAATGGGCATCAAAGCACTAGTCATGGGTTCAAATCCCCTGGAAGACATTTTTTTGGCAAGGGGCTGGCAGATGTTGGGGGGGAGTCCAGCATCTCCCAGCCGAGTCGGGCACGATAAAGGCCCGGTGCGCCAAGTCCGGGCTTTTAGTCTAGTGGCAAGCGCTTGATCCTACAATAGATTAATTAATTATGTTCTACGAGGATACAACAACTAGAGATCGATTCAACTCTCTCAACTCTGAAGCGGTTATCATAAGAATATATTTTTCTAAAAAGTTTCATACTTTTCTTCATTAAAATTGACCTTATTTTTTTTATTTCTCAATCTTGTTTTTCTTAAATATATTGGTTATAAGGGTAAAATTATTATCTTAGGATACTACCTTATGAGTGTTTGTTGAATTATAACGCTAACTTTACGGGCTTGCAAAATGAGACAATATCTTTACGAACATGCTTAATTAGGACAATATCTTTACAAACTTGCAAAACTAGAACACTATATTTTTATTTTAGCCATGTAAGGCCAAATTTTATAAAATATGGCAAAGTGGGCATATCATAATCAGTTATTATTTGACCCACATTTTATAAAATTTTGCTTAAATTGCCCAACATAAAAGATATTGTCCTTATTTCGTAAGATTGTAAAGATAGTGTTCTAATTGTATAAGACCATAAAGATGGTTTCCTAAATTGTAAGCCCGAAAAGATAGTGTCCTAATAATGTACTATAAAAATAAATTTTTTTTCTTGCGTATATGAGTTAATTTAGTGATAAATTATAAGGTATGACTTATTGTATACATATCAATTTGTAGTTCATACAACATTGGTGATAGATTAGAAACATAATTAACCTTATTGCAGTATTACATATTTTAATCATAAAATATTACTATTGAGAGTATTTTTAGAATTAAATTATTTCATATACGAAATACTTTATAATTATTTTTAGATACACTTTACTTTAACCAATTAATGTTCTTTTAATAAACAATTATACTCTTGGGTTACCATTAAGTAAATTGGTTATAAGGGAAACTTTATTATTTTAGGACACTACCTCATGAATGTTTGTAAAATTATGACAATATCTTTACGGGCTTGCAAAATTGAGACAATATCTTTACGAACTTGCAAAATTAGGACAATATTCTTACAAACTTGCAAAATTAGGACACTATCTTTTAATATTGGCCAATTTAGGCCAAACTTTATAAAATACAGCCAAATGGGCATATCGTAATCAGACTTTGTTTCAACCACATTTTATAAAATTTAGTCTAAATTTGCCCAACATAAAAGATAGTGTCAAATATAAGATATGGCTACAACATAAATGAATCTCTTCCATTTTTTTCAATAATATTTGACCTATAATTACCAATGGATGTACCGTGTAAGATTGTTAAACAAAGAAAGGTATATAGTATAACTAATTTTAGACCCGCGAGTTTCGCGGGCTTGGAGAATTATTGTTAGATATTTTTGTTCAATAATACGATACAAATATGTTTATTGGAATGTACTTGTTTTATTATTTAATCAGCCACGTCAAATACACAATTTCTCCGTAAAAATATATTTATTCATTGGAAAAAAAATCAAATCCAACACATTCATCATAAATATCTAAAAACCTCCCTATAAACAACATTCGTTGTGTACTTTGAAGGCTTTCCCTCAGAGTCAAGGCACAGGATTTTCAAACCATCCTTGCTCTTACCCACGATACTGCAACGTACAGTTGTCCATGAATGAAAACTAGCTTTGGCAAGTATAGTCCAACAGTCGACAGGGATTGACCCTGACTTTTGTTAATGGTCATTACAAAACACAACAATATAGGAAACTGCCTTCTCGTAAATTTCACGGGCATAGTTACGTCCGAGTTGCTCAAAGTCATCCTTGGGACGAAAACCTTTTTTCCAATATTACTCCCTAAAATTATTTCAGCTTCAATCACATGTCAGTCTAGTAACAATCATCCTCATCCCATTACAATCCCTATGAATGGAAAACCAACCTAAGGTTAGACATACCACAACACCTGACAGAGTTTAAAAAATCCACTGAAACTAGCTCTCCATTGCCTCCAGGACGAAACTCCGATTTACAAACACTATCGTAGCTCAAATAAATCTTCGTTTCCCCAAGAATAATGGAGTGGATCTTCTCATTGATACAATCTACGACTCGATGCATGGAGCAAGTATGGCTCTATCTTTGAAATATTTATGCGTGCGTAGATTGTTCTCAATGGACGGATAGATACTCCAAATAATAACCATAATATGATGAACCTCATCATGGATGAGGTTTTCCAGTGGGATCTCAATATCCGCAATACCACCTCTCTCGTGACCAAGTTTGTCATCCCCAACCTTCAATGTCCAATTTGAAAATTCAGCAATTTCACCAGTATATAAATTAGAAGATGAACTTCCAACCTCCAACCTCATATTCCTTGTCAACGTAAGTACCTAGCCAAAGGGTCACAAAAAAAAAAACACAACAACCAACAAATTAACAATGAAATATCTAAATATCAATGATAAGCCCACAATTAAACTGAAAAAAAAAAAACTTACAGTAATCCCACAAGTATGATGAATTTATTGTAGAATGAATAACATCCTCCCTACTTCCGTTCGGTATGACTGGCAGTATTTGCCGAAAATCTCCACCAAGAACAACGGGTTTTCCCCCAAACAGGGAGGTAGGGACACGGCGCGGGAGGTAGGGACGTGGGTAGGCTGTCATGATGGTGGCGACATGCGGGCTGCACATTGGTTGTTATAGTACCATTCGTTTTTTTAATCTACTAGACATTATAGTACCATTTTTTTAAATAAACAATTTAATATGTGAAAACTATTGTGATGTCCCCACTTAATATAGTACGGAAAAGAAGATGTGGCACAAGTAGGAACGACACTAAAATAGTACTTTGTATTAAAATATACACACGCCACACATCTACACAGCGGAAGTAGTAAATAAGTATGATCGTAGCTTAAGACAAACCAAAATTTAAAAAAATATAAAATTCTTGAAATATAAGGTCTTTAAGGAAACTTCACAGCCCGCCGAGTTCATTCGCCCACGTCCGGATCCACAGCATCTGTTTTAAAAGTGGAAGGGATAAGTGCTTGAAAACACTTAGTGGGAAATCTCCTGTTAATTGCACAAACTAAACATCAATTGTTTATAATATGTGAGCCCCCGTAATTTCACCGGGTATCTCCTTGGGTGGCACGACCAACCCGTGGTGCCGGAGCGACCGGACTATCTCATTTGCCAACATATAGTTGGACTATCTCAGGGGCCAGTTGATAGCGGGCCAGCCTCAAAATATTTAACATTTAATATTTAATAAGTGCAATTAAAATAATAAAACACTCGGTGAAGAGTGAAGTGATTCCCTACCTTGCAGGTTTGTACCTACAAGTAAAATTTTTAAAATAAAAACATTGTTACTTATCCATTCACTTTTGTAAATTGTAAGACTTGAATTCAAATCTCCACACATATTCAAATATTGTATGCTAACACCCAAATATCAATTAAGTGTATAAAATCATCAAATAGCAAGTTATAAATAAATATCGACTGTAAAAATATAACCGGACCATTTCGAACCTCTCATACAAAATTTCGATTTTGGCAGATTTACACACCTAACTTTGAAAATTCATATTAGGTTATCTATACGTCCACAAATTATGAAATTTTAACAGTAGATTCTTAACTCAAATAAAGTTTTTCACCATATTTTCAGATTTATCAAACTCTTTGTCAAACATCAAATATTTTGTGATGAACACACTGTTTCAGATTCTGGTCACTTAACTTCAAAAATTTACCATAAATCAACCATAAGTCCAATACTCATGAAATTTTAATCATGAACTCCCAACTTCATGTAATTTATCAACTTACTTTGGTTTTCTGTAAAACCCTAATCGATTATTCTCAGATCATAGCAAACTTCTACTGTTCATGTTATAGAGTCCAAAACCCTAGTTCAACTTTGAAAAGTCACCATGCATCAAATACTTCTCCCAAAAGCTATGAAATTAGAAACCTAAGTTCCTTTACAAGTCTATTTTTACATATAAAATATTCAGAATTTTCTAGCGAATGAATTGGTCAAAACAAAATTTACCCCAAAGTTGGTCTAGAAATTCGATTTTATGCATACATGAAGAACATATCATCTTAAACTCACTTTAAACCATATAATTTCATGATTTCTACTTCTAAAGCATAGATAATAAGGTAATAAACATGATTTTGGTCATAACTCATGAAGAAATTGAATTAAACATTCAAACATGAAGTAAAACATGGATAACATGCAATTTACTCATCAAAACTCATTTTCCTATCAATTAATTCACATATCATGCATAAACTTCATACTACCACTTAATTAATTACTCAATCAAGAAGAGGAACTTACTTAGAGATAGGTAGCTACAAGAATTCTCTTCTTCTCCTTTCTCAACTTCTAAGTATAAGAGTAGTAGTATTATTTGTTTTAAACTTTTTCTTATGAACTTTTGTTTTAAATTTTCATGCAAGGTTCTTATTTATAGAAGATGAAGTGCTTGGAGGCTACTCAAAACACCCTTATGACCGACCTATAGGAAACTTGTGGAGGGTTTTGGATAATCTTGGAGGTTAAGTAGTTAAACACATGGCATTATTAAGTTAGTTGCTAATTTTGACTTTTCTACTAACCTTATCTTATCTTATCTTAATCTTAGTCTTGAAGCTTCTCTAATTCTCCTAATTCTTCTTCAAATTTTCGAAAATTATAAGAAGAACAAGAGTAGTCTTGTGTTTTGTAGAAATAACACATATATACTATGAATTTAATAAGTAGAAATTGTGATTATGGGATAATTCTAATAAAATTTATGTATACTATCTTTGTTGGGATATGTTTAGTTTTGATGATTTTCCTAAACCACTTGTAATAGGTTTGAAAGCAGTCAGGATAGTATCTTTTGTTTCAGGTCAGGCTAGGTTAGCTCTTAGTAGAATAGGTTGTCAGTTGAGAAGAACTCAGTTGAGGGAACACTCAGTTGAGGGGGAACTCAGCAACACAGCCTGAAGATATCAAGATGACACCCAGAAGAACTGACTAAAGCCATGCCTATAACCTGGACCAGAAGAGAAGCCTGAAGGATGTCCCACTGAGTGTAAACTTGGATGTTCTAAGCTAAGTCAGGTGGACCACTCAGTGAAGAGCATGATCAAGAGGATCAGTGCTGCACCAAGTAGGCCCTGAAGGAGTCAGGCTACTGTGGTCAGGGAAGTTTGTCATTCAGCCTTATGACAAACCTCTTGGAGTGATCTTCAAACAGTCTCTGAAGGACAACTACACTGAAGACGTTCAGTCCACTGAAGATCATCAGTCAGTGAAGGAGGAAGCTACCTAAAGTCAGTGGGTCTTAGTCAACCCACTGAGTCAAAGATACGTTAGATCCAGCCTACGTGGACCAATCAGCACAAGGCAACAACTCTGACACTGATAAGGCCGCATTCCAAAAAAAGTGGTTGAAACCATTAATTGTATGGATTCAAATGTAATTTAATCCAACGGTTACATTTGAATCCACACTATAAATACAAGCTCATGGCTGCGTATTCAAGTGTGTTGTGTTGTGTGTGAAGAAAGAAAAATCAACACCTACGAGCTGTGAAGGTGTGAGTGTTTAGTGCATTATATTGGGAGTTATAAGAAGGCACGATTCACATCTTGTATACTGAACTTTAGAGTTCATAGATATACACAAAAGAGTGTTCAGCTTGTAACTCATAGCTTAGAGAGGTTTTCCTAATCCTAGCTTTAGGCTAACTCATTGTAAAGGAAAACCTCACCTAGTTGGAGAAACCAACCGAAACCAAAACCCTCTTGGTAGGTTTGTTAGGAGTAAGTTGTCAGTGAGTTTGTAAGGAGGGGCAGCCCAGGGAGTGGCGTGAGTCCAGTTGTAAGTGCACCTTGGCACGTTAAAAACAAGAATCCCTTTAGTGGATTTTCTGTTAAATCAGGTCGTGGATGTAAGAGCTTGAGTCTCTGAACCACGTTAAACTGAGCGTACTTATCTTTCAAGAATTTACTAAAGTTTTGTGAAAATCTACTCACTGAGAGCATTGTTAAAAAGGAAACTTTGGTTAAATATTCTGGTCAGGGAGGATCCTCTCACTGACCAGTTCAGGCAACGCACTCGAGAGTTCAGTATCTCGAGTCACTGCCTTGCTTAGAGCATGAGCCTCCAAGTCTTCACTCTGACTTGGTAGCTCAGCCTCTAAGCAGAGCAGTGACTTGAAGTGTAATCTCTCGAGTCACTGTGCTGTTCAGAGCATGAGCCTCCAAGTCTTCACTCTGACTTGGTAGCTCAGCCTCTGAGCAGAGCAGTGACTTGAGAACTCTTCACTCTTGCTGAACTCCCTGAGGTCTAAGTTTAAAAAAAAAAATTGCTCCTGAATTCCCATTTTGGTATTTGAAACCGGGACCCTCAATCTTATGAAATAAAATTAAAACCCTTCTAAGACTCTAAATAAATTACAAAGTCTATATACTAACCATAAAAATATATCGAGTAATCGATAGGCAATTCGTTTCTTAAAGAAACGTTCATTTTTCAACTTGTAACTTATGAAATAAAATTACTATTCTTAAGGACTATATTAATTTCTATATCAAATACTTGAAGACATAAAATAAAGAGCATATAAAAATTATAAAGTCTCAAGAAATAGCATGTATTGAGCAAATAATACAGTTATTGTAACTATCGAGTAATTAAAACACATAAACGTGCCTTTGCATAAATTTGGATGTAAATGCGTCACATAGATTTATGAAGAATTATAAAGCATTTAGTAAAGCAGATAAGGTCATGAAAGTCTAGGGTATTACAACTATCTTCAAGTTAATTATCTACGTAATTGTAAAAGTAGTTATTTATGACCACAATCTTCCGTTTAAATGAAATTTATGCCAAATTTTATAGAATATGGGTCAAATAAAACCCGATTATGATATGCCCAGATAGTCGTAATTTATAAAATTTTGCCTAAATTGGCCAAATTAAAAGATAGTGTCCTAGTTTTGCAAGTTTGTAAATACACTTTCCTAATTTTGCAAGTTCGAAAAGATACTGTCTCAATTTTACAAGCTCGAAAAGATAGCGTCCTAATTTTACAAACACTCATAAGGTAGTGTCCTAAAATAATATTTTTTTCCCTTATAACGAATTTAGTTAATGGTAAAAAAGAATATTAATTATTTATTTAAAGAACATTAGTTTGTTAAAGTAAAGTGTATCTAAAAATAATTATAAAGTGATTCATATAAGAAATAATTTAATTCTAAAACATACTCTCGATAGTGATATTTTGTGATAAAATATGTAATACCACAATCCGGTTAGTTATGTTTTTAATCTATAAGTAATATTTTATGAACTACGAATTGATATGTACACAATAAGTTATACAAAATTAGGACACTATCTTTTATGGCTTACAAATATAGGAAACTATCCTTTTTGGATTATAAAATTAGAACACTATCTATACAATCTTGCAAAATAAGGAATTTATATTTTATGTTGGGTAAATATGGGTTAAATAAAGCTCGACTATGATATGCTCAGTTAGCCGCATTTTATAAAATTTGGCCTATATTGGACAAATTAGATTATAGTTTTCTAGTTTTGCAAGTTTATAAAGAAAAAATCTTAATTTTGCAAGTTCGTAAAGATATTTGTCTTAATTTTGCAAGCCCGTAAAGATGGTGCCCTAATTCTACAAACACTCATATTGTAGTGTCCTAAAATAACATTTTGGCCCCATATAACCAATTTAGTTAATAGTAACGAAGAATATTAATTGTTAATTTAAAGAACATTATTTGGTTAAAGTAAAGTGTATCTAAAATAATTATAAAGTGGTTCATTTATGAAACAATTTAATTCTAATACATACTCTCAATAATAATAATAATAATAATAATAATAATAATAATAATAATATTTTATGATTAAAATATGTAATAACATAATGAAGCTAATTATGTTTGTAATCTATCACCAATATTGTCTGAACTATGAATTGATATGTATACAATAATTCATATCTTATAATTTATCACTAAATTAACTAATATATGCAAGAAACAATTATTTCTTTACGTCATCATCTTATGGTTATTTGAAAAATTAGGACACTTTCTTTTCAGACTTACAAATATAAGAAAATATCTATATGGGCTTATAAAATTAGAACACTATCATTGCAATCTTGCAAAATAAGGACATTATCTTTTATGTTGAGCTAATTTAAGCCAAATTTTATAAAATGTGGGTTAAGTAAAGCCCGATTATGATATGCCTATTTGACCATATTTTATAAAATTTTGCCTAAATTGACCTAAATTAAAAGATATTGTCCAAGTTTACAAGTTTGTAAAGATGTTGTCTTAATATTGCAAGTTCGTAAATATATAGTTTTAATTTTGCAAGCCCGTGAAGATAGTGTCCTAATTTTACAAACCCTTATAAGACAGTGTCCTAAAATAACATTTTTTCCCTTATAACCAATATATTTAAGAAAAATATGATTGAGAAACCAAAAAAGTAAGTTCATTTTAATGAAGAATAGTACGAAGCTTTTTAAAAAAATATATTATTATGATAACCGCTTCAAAAAAGAGTTGAGAGAGTTGACTCGATCTCTAGTTGTTATTTCCTTGTATAGTCAAAACCATAATTAATTAATCTATTCGAATTTATATTACTATTCGTTTTTTTAATAAATATTTTAATATGTGAAAACTATCTTCAAGTTAATTATCTACGTAATTGTAGAAGTTGTTATCTATGACCACATCTTCCGCTTAATTGAAATTTAGGCAAAATTATATAGAATGGGTCAAATAAAACCTAATTATGATTTGCCAGATAGTCGTAATTTGTAAAAGTTGGCCTAAATTGGCCAAAATTAAAAGATAGTGTCCTAGTTTTGCAAGTTTGTAAGTACACTCTCCTAATTTTGCAAGTTCGTAAAGATATTATCTAAATTTTGCAAGCCTGTAAAGACAGTGTCCTGATTTTATAAATACTCATAAATTAGTGTCCTAAAATAAAAAATTTCCCCTTATAAAAAATTTAATTAATGGTAATAAAGAATATTAATTTTTTATTTAAAGAACATTAGTTTGTTAAAGTAAGGTGTATCTAAAAATAATTATAAAGTGGTTCATATATGAAATAATTTATTTCTAAAACATACTCTCGATAGTAATAATTTTAGATTAAAATATGTAATACCAAAATGAGGTTAATTATGTTTCTAATCTATCACGAATATTATCTGAACTACGAATAGATATGTACACAATAAGTTATACAAAATTTGGACAATATCTTTTATGGCTTACAAATTTAGGAAACTATCCTTTTCGGCTTATACAATTAGAACACTATCTATACAATCTTTTATGTTGGGTAAATTTAGACCAAATTTTATTAAATGTGGGTTAAATAAATCCCGATTATGATATGTCCAGTTAGCCGTATTTTATAAAATTTGGCCTATATTGGCTTAATTAAATTATAGTTTTCTAGTTTTGCAGGTTTGTAAAGAAAAAATTATAATTTTGCAAGTTCGTAAAGATATTTGTCTTAATTTTGCAAGCCCGTGAAGATGGTGCTTTAATTATACAAACACGCATATTGTAGTGTTCTAAATAATATATTTAACCCCTTATAACCAATTTAGTTAATGGTAACGAAGAGTATTAACTGTTTATTTAAAAAACTTTATTTGGTTAATGTAAAGTGAATCTAAAATAATTATAAAGTGGTTCATATATGAAATTTTTTTATTCTAAAACATACTATGAATAATAATAATAATATTTTATGATTAAAATATGTAATACCACAATTAGGCTAATTATGGTTGTAATCTATCACCAATATTGTCTGAACTACGAATTGATATGCATACAATAAGTCATATCTTATAATTTATCACTAAATTAAATCACATGTGCAAGAAACAATTATTTCTTTAGGGCATCATCTTATGGGTATTTGAAAAATTAGGACACTATCTTTTCGAACTTACAAATATAAGAAATTGTCTATATGGGCTTATAATATTAGAACACTATCAATACAATCTTGCTAAATAAGGACACTATCTTTTATGTTGAGCAAATTTAGGCCAAATTTTATAAAATATTGGTTAAGTAAAGCCCGATTATGATATGCCCATTTGGCAATATTTTATAAAATTTGGCCTAGACTGGCCTAAATTAAAAGATAATGTCCTAGTTTGCAAGTTTGTAAAGATGTTGCCCTAATTTTGCATGTTCGTAAATATAGAGTCTCAATTTTGCAAGCCCTTGACGATAGTGTCCTAATTTTACAAACACTCATAAGGTAGTGTCCTAAAATAATATTTTTTCCTTTATAACCAATATATTTAAAAAATATATATATAATTGAGAAACCAAAAAATAAAGTTCATTTTAATCAAGAAAACTATGTAGCTTTTAAAAAAAATATATTCTTATGATAACCTTTTCAAAAATTAGTTGAGAGAGTTGACTCGATCTCTAGTTGTTGTTTTCTGGTATAGTCAAAACCATAATTAATTAATTAATCTATTACATAATATAGTACCATTCATTTTTTTAAATATACAATTTAATATGTGAAAACTCTCTTTAAGTTAATTATCTACGTAATTGTAGAAGTTGTTATTTATATCACATCTTCCTATTAAATGAAATTTAGGCAAAATTTTATAGAATATGGGTGAAATAAAACCTGATTGTAATATGCCCAGATAGTCATAATTTATAAAATTTGGCCTACACTGGTCAAAATTAAAAGATAATGTCCTAGTTTTGCAAGTTGGTATGTAACGCCCCAAAATTCAGAAAGTTGACCTTTGAGGTCACAACGTCCTAAACCCGAGTCATCACTTAGTGAACCATAAAAACTGAGCCAAAAAATTTCTTTATAAAAGATAAAACAATAAATATAATTATCCAGATGTAGCGGAAGAACTTAACATAATACTTATTTGAGAAAACATCAGTTTGTTACTTAATAAAAACCATCATCCCATTACTTAATAATGAAACATCCAGACGAGTCCTGGGTATGACTCTCGAGGCATTAGTGACAAAAGATTAACAGTAGTATTAAAATAGCATAATGTCTCAATCTTGATAAAAACAGTTTATTTAATTAATAAGCGGGAGTGGGAAGTAGTCATCTACGGCAGCTCCCGGACATCAGCATTATGACCTGAAAATGTTTAGAGAGGGGCGTGAGATAAAATCTCAGCGGGTAACCTGTATATTGTTATACGGATTGTCAGGAGATCCAAAATAATAATACTTTTAAGATTTTCACCTTTCAATTAGTTCATTACAATTCTTGGTCATGTGTATTCATTTTTCTTTAACATAAAACTTATAAACATAAATTTAGAACAAAGCATTCATATGGCCCGAAGGCCCATCATTCATATGGCTCAAAGACCCATCAATCTCCTTTCTTATTCATATGGGGGGCATCGGTGACATTTCCACCGCGTCCTTGTCCCTAAAAACATGGGGGCACTGGTACTCTTGTTGTAGCCATTTCGCACCCCAGGTCGGCACAGACCTGGAGCGAGCCAGACTGATGGGACCGTACACCTGCGACGGCCCCGACCCTGTAGGACGGAGTCCGATCACGGTGACGTCCGACCCCCTTGTCTCCGACCTCAAGAACGAGGTTGGAGGCGAGCTTGAAGTGTTTGTCCGCCCAGCCGAAGATGCGGACCGAGCAGGCCGGGACCGGACCGGTCTGACCTCGACGCGTTAAGGATGATAGAATTCACCGGGGCACGGCCAATATTAAAGAAGATCCTCCGACCTCCAGGCCCACTGGGAGACCGGTCCCCGACCTCGAATTACCTTCGGCTAGCAAGAAGGTAATGGAGCACGTGATGGAATATGATGAGATCTTCCCCCAAGAAGAAAAAGGCCGCCTCCGTACCCAGTGACAGAGAGAATATTCCATCCAAATAAGGAAACGAGCCAGAAAATCGTCCTTTTTGGACACGTATCACCATGCTAGTGGCCGGCCGCCTGCAGGCTCTGGCATACCAGTGCCCGCGCGTCCTCAGAGGAGGAAGACATTTAATGTTTTTGTCCCCTGAGAGGCCGGAAAAGACAAATATACCCCTGTAGGGAGAAAACTATAAATAGCCCTATATTTGTAACAAAAAGAGAGTTCAATCCCATCAATCAAATCAATACACTTCTCTTTTAAGTCCAGGGACTAATAACCCCTGGCAATTCTTGGTGTTCTTGTGCATTTATTATCATTCTTCAACGAAACAATCATTTTAGCATTTAAGAATCCAATCATTTGATGTTTTTACCAAAGTCCACTTAAATAGCCATTTAATCCCAGCCTTATTTATATGGTAAACACATTTGGCGCTAGAAGAAGGTTATCAACCCATCAAGCTCATTTTCTCTCTATTTTTTTTAAGAACACCCACTGTTCTTCAAAGCTCTTTACCTTCAAATCTTTAAATCTTCAAGTTACCAACCTTTTCCCCACTAAAGAAAATGACGAACGAAAAGTCATCTCAGGCCCCTAGAGCCATCGGGGTTCCGGCCACACCTCGGGAGCCTACAGCCCGAGATTCGGGAGAACCGACTCTCACTCGCCACGGGAAGGCCACACGTGTGGCCTCCCCAATCCGTTTCCCTGAGGAACCCCTCCCTTCCCAGGGTCGGAATTTCCTCACTCCTGACCAAGTCGGGTCAGGACGACGCCGTCAGGCGGAAGAGGCTAGGGGGTGCCGAAGCGCCTCCTCCGCCTCCAAGAGAAGAGCCCACGATCGTGCTCTAAAAGGAAATGCGAAAGCCTTGGAGCAGCAAGGCGAAAGCCAATGCCGAGTAGACTCTGTGTAATACCCTAGACTTTCATGACCTTATTTGCTTTACTAAATGCTTTATAATTCTATATGAATCTATGTGATGCATTTACATCCAAAATTCATGACAAGGCACGTTTATGTGTTTTATTTACTCGATACTTACAATTAACATATTATTTGCTCAATACATGCTTATTCTTGAAACTTTATAATTTTTATATGTTCTTTATTTTATGTCTTAAAGTATTTGATATAGAAATTAATATAGTCCTTAAGTCTAGTATTTTATTTTACACGTTATAAGTTGAAAAATGAACGTTTCTTCAAGAAACGAATTACGTATCGATTGTTCGATGTTTTTTTATGATTAGTATATAGATTTTATAATTTATTTAGAACCTTAGAAGAGTTTTAATTTTATTTTATAAGATAGTATAAGTAATTTTATGCATAATGTACCTTAAATTCATTAAATAAATTAGAAAATCATAATTTCTTTTATTTTTATTTATCAAATTCAAAGCCTACATGTGTCTTAATTACAAGACACAAAATTTCTCTTGGGACTTCATAAAAATTTCGAAATTTATAGAAGCATTAGGAAAAGTAATGAAACTTCAAGATTCAAAGTCAAAATTAGAAGAAATAAAGTCAAATTTAGCTACTACTTATAAATTGCCATGTGTTTATTTTTGTAACTTGCAAGAATACTCCATAATCTTCCTAAATCTTCTTCAAGGTCGGTTCTAAGGACTTTGAGTAGTCTCCAAGTATTTCTCCTCCTATAAATACAAGAACATGCATGCATAAATAGGTATAAGCTTAGAGAAAGAAAATTAGAACAAATACTACACTTATACTTAGATTCTGCAAAGGAAGGAGAAGAAATTTCTTATAGCAACCTATCTCTAAGTAAGCTTCTCTTCTTGTTTGAGTAATTATTTAAGTGGTAGTATGAAGTTTATGCATGATATGTGAATTAAATGATAGAAAAATGAGTTTTTAATGAGTAATTTGCATATTATCCATGTTTTACTTCATGTTTGAATGTTTAATTCAATTTATTCATGAGTTATGATCAAAATCATATTTATTATTTGATTATATATGCTTTAGAAGTAGAAATCATGAAATTATGTGGTTTAAAGTGAGTTTAAGATGTTATGTTCTTCATATATGCATGAAAACCGAAAATCTGGACAACTTGTGAAGGAATTTCGTTTTTGATCAAATTTTTCGGTGGAAAATTCTGAAATTTTTATATCTGAAAATAGACTTGTGAAGGAACTTAGGTTTCAAATTTCATAGCTTTTGGAATAGTATTCAATTCGTGGTGATTTTCCGAAATAAAGTTAGGGTTTTGGACGAATTTCCAGGAACAGTAGAAGTTTGCTATGATCTGAGAATGATCGGTTAGGTTTTTATAGAAAACCAAAGTATGTTGATAAATTACATGAAGTTGGGAGTTCATATTTCAAATTTCATGAGTATTGGACATGTGGTTGATTTATGGTGAATTTTTAAATTTAAGTGACCAGAATCTATTATTGTGTGTTCATAACGAAATATTTGATGTTTGGTAAGGAGTTTAAGAAATCTGAAAATATGGTGATAAACTTAATTGAGTTGGTAATATACTGTTAAAATTTCATAATTTTTGGACATATGAATAATTTAATATGAATTTTTAAAGTTAGGTGTGTAATCTGCCAAATTCGAAATTTGTATGAAAGGTTCAAAATGGTCCGATTACATTTTTACAGTCGATATTTATTTATAACTTGCTATTTGATGATTTTATACACTTAATTGATATTTGGGTGTTAGTATACAATATTTGAATATGTGTGGAGATTTGAATTCAAGTCTTACAATTTACAAAAGTGAAGGGATAAGTAACAATATTTTTATTTTAAAAATTTTACTTGTAGGTACAAACCTGCAAGGTGGGAATCACTTCGCTCTTCACCGAGTGTTCTATTATTATTTAATTGCACTTATTGAACGTTGAATGGTAAATTTTGAGTCTGGCCCGCTATCGACTGGCCCCACATATAAGTCCAACTATATGTTGGCAAATGAGATAGTCCGGTCGCTCCGGCACCACGGGTTGGTCGCGCCACCCAAGGAGATACCCGGTGAAACTCCGGGGGCTCACATGTTATAAACAATTGATGTTTAGTTTGTGCAATTATAAAGAGGTTTCCCACTAAGTGTTTACAAACACTTATCCCTTCCACTTTTAAATTTTTACAGATGATATGGATCCGGACGTGGGCGAATGAACTCGGCGGGCTGTGAAGTTTCCCTAAAGATTTTATATTTTCGAGAATAATATTATTAAATTTTGGGTTTGTAACTTAAGCTACAATCATACTTATTTACTACTTCCGCTGTGTAAATGTGTGGCGTGTGTATATTTTAATATAAAGTACTATTTCAGTAATGTTCCTACTTGTGTCACATCATATTTTCCGTACTATTATATTTTCGAGAATATTATTATTAAATTTTGGGTTTGTAACTTAAGCTACAATCATACTTATTTACTACTTCCGTTGTGTAAATATGTGGCGTGTGTATATTTTAATATAAAGTACTATTTCAGTAACGTTCCTACTTGTGCCACATCATATTTTCCATACTATTTAAGTGGGGGCGTTACATGTGGTATCAGAGCAGGTTCCCCTGCTAAAGTATTTTAAAAAAGAGTGTGTTTTAAAATTTTAAAAAGGAAACAGCCGCACCGAGATTATTCTCCACGACGGGTCAGGTAAATGTTTTATATGTACTTAAATTATGTTATTTATTTGAAAGTTTGTATAGTTATTGCATTACATTGTTGTTTGAATTAACCAATAAAATGTGTTGAATAGAACTATGATTCGTAGAGGAAACCAAAACAACTCAGGCATGAGCGAGGATCTAACTTCCGTCTTAAGGGGGTTAGCTCAGCAACTAAATCACCAAAGCCAATCGTCCCAAACACCTGTATCCTCAACCCAAAACCATGACATTGTTAGCCAATTTAAGAAGTTTAGACCCTCAACACTTACTGGAAGGGAAAACCATATAGAAGTAGAAAACTGGGTTCGGAGCTTGGAGAAGATATTCGCTTATCTTAAGTGCACCGATGAGCAGAAAGTTTCTTGCGCTATATTTCAGCTGACTGAAGATGCAGATTATTGGTGGGAAGCTCACTGTAGGACAATGAATGAAGAAGAACGAACTACAGTTACTTGGGAGAAATTCGTAGAAGCAGTGGTTAAGAATTACATACCACAGTCATTCTTAGATCAGAAAGAGACCGAGTTTCTACAGTTGAAACAAGGAAACCTGACAGTGCAAGAATATGAAAGGAAGTTTAATCAATTGGGAAGATATGTTTCTCATTTGATTAATACTGATGAAAGGAAAGCAAAAAGATTTATGCAGAATTTACGATCGAAAATCAGTACTATCTTAGCGGTACAAGATATTAAGTCTTATGCCTCGACATTCGAGAAAACTCAGATGATAGCAGCATATATGAAATCAGAGGACGTAAGAACGCCAGAATCACAGCAAAACAAAAGGAAGTGGATTGGTATGAACCAAGGAAGAAATTCTAAGCAAGTTAAAAGGACAGAAATAGTGCCACAACAGAGGCTACCTAAGTGCAGAAATTGTGGGAAGGAACACCTTGGACAATGCCTGAAAGGAACAGGGGTATGTTATAAGTGCAAAGAACCTGGACATCTTATAACTAATTGTCCAAAGCTGAGGGGACAACAAAAGATGGCGCCTGCTCGAGTGTTTGCCATGAGTCAGCAAGAGGCGACAGCAAATCCAAAAGTGATGGCAGGTATGTTCAAAATATTCCAAATACCTGTTTTCACATTATTCGATACTGGTGCTACGCATTCATTCATCTCTAGAAAGATGTTTGAACAAATTGAGACCGCCCGTATTATGGTAGAAGAAAATTTCCTAGAAGTAAACATTCCCTCTGGTAGTACGACACAATCCTTAGGACTGTGTAGGAATGTGAAGATTGATTTTGAGCATGCAATACTCCCGGCAAATCTACATATAATAGAAATGAAGGACTTTGATGTTATCTTGGGAATGGACTGGCTTATAGCAAATCATGCTCTCATCAAGTTTCAAGAAAAAGAAATATCAGTACGGAGATCAAAGGATGAGAACTTTACACTATATGGTGCTAGAATTGGAACTATACCTCGGGTAATTTTAGCAGTAAAGGCTCGGAAAATTTTAAGGAAAGGAGAATGTACAGCATTTCTAGTAAATGTTGTAGCAACAAAGTCTGATGGTCCAACATTGGACGATATGCCGGTAGTATGTGAATACAAGGATGTATTCCCAGATGATTTGCCAGGACTACCCCCAGATCGTCAGTTAGAGTTTACTATTGATTTAATTCCCGGAGCAGCGCCTGTTTCAAAAGCACCTTACAGAATGGCACCAAAAGAATTGCAAGAATTGAAAGTGCAACTGCAAGAATTGCTGGATAAGGGTTTTATTCGACCAAGTGTGTCACCCTGGGGAGCACCAGTATTATTTGTGAAGAAGAAAGATGGGTCATTAAGAATGTGCATCGATTATCGGGAATTGAATAAACTTACCATCAAGAACAAATACCCTCTTCCCAGAATTGAAGATCTGTTCGATCAATTAAAAGGAGCTAGTGTATTTTCAAAGATTGATTTGAGATCGGGGTATCATCAGGTCAAAATAAAGGAAAGCGATATTCTGAAGACAACTTTCAGGACTCGATATGGTCATTATGAGTTCGTGGTGCTACCATTTGGACTCAGTAATTCACCAGCTATTTTTATGGATTTGATGAATCGGGTATTTCATCAATATCTGGATCAATTTGTGATCGTTTTCATTGATGATATTCTGGTGTATTCGAGGAATCAGGAGCAGCATGCGGAACATCTTCGGATTACAATAGAAATCCTGAGAAAGGAAAAATTGTATGCTAAATTCAAGAAATGTGAATTTTGGCTGGATAAAGTGGTATTTCATGGACATACAATTTCAGCTTTGGGAATAGAAGTTGACCCAACAAAGGTAGAAACTGTAAACCAATGGAAGACACCAACTAATGTAAACGAAGTCAGGAGTTTTCTTGGTTTAGCCGGGTATTATCGAAGATTCATTGAAGAGTTTGCTCGGATTGCAAAACCTTTGACTCAGTTGACTCGGAAAGAAACAAAGTTTGAATGGACAGAAGAATGTGAAAGGAGTTTTCAAGAACTAAAGCAAAGATTAACAACGGCCCCAGTGCTTACAATTCCTGAAGGTACATATGGATTTATTGTGTACAGTGATGCTTCTAAACAAGGCTTGGGATGTGTACTTATGCAGAATGGGAAAGTAGTAGCGTATGCATCAAGACAATTAAAACCACACGAGCAAAATTATCCTACACACGATTTGGAATTAGCGGCAGTGGTGTATGCGCTAAAAATTTGGAGGCATTACTTATACGGAAGTAAGTGTGAAATATACACAGATCATAAGAGTTTGAAGTATATCTTCGAACAAAAGGAATTGAACATGAGGCAAAGGAGATGGTTGGAGTTGGTGAAAGATTATGATTGCGAGATATTGTATCATCCGGGAAGGGCAAATGTAGTAGCAGATACCTTAAGTCGCAAGGGAAAGATCAATGCATTGGTTGTGAAACCAACACTGAAGGAAAGAATAGCAAAAGCTCAATATGACGATGCATTCTTAGAAAAGATAAAACAAAATATCAAGGAAGGAAAAGCAAAAGAATTTTCAGTACGTGAAGATGGTACATTAGTATGTCAGGGAAGAATATGTGTTCCAGAAAAAGAAGAACTCAAGAAGGAAATATTGGAAGAAGCACATTCTACACCATATACAGTTCATCCCGGAGGAACGAAAATGTACCAAGAATTAAAGAAGTTGTTCTGGTGGAAAAATATGAGGAGGGATATTGGAAATTTCGTACAGAAATGTTTGACATGTCAGCAGGTAAAAGCTGAACATCAAAGACCATCGGGATTGCTGAAGCCACTTGAGATTCCTGAATGGAAATGGGAACACATTACGATGGATTTTGTGGTAGGATTGCCCAAGTCAATACAAGGAAATGAAGCTATTTGGGTAATTGTTGACAGATTGACCAAGACGGCACATTTTCTACCAATAAAGATGACGTTCACATTGGATAAATTGGCTCAGATTTATATTAAGGAAATTGTCCGATTACATGGAGTTCCAATTTCTATTGTGTCAGATAGAGATCTGCGATTTACATCAAGATTTTGGTACAGTCTTCAAGAAGCTTTGGGTACTAAGTTGGAATTCAGTACAGCTTTTCATCCTCAAACAGATGGTCAATCGGAAAGAACAATTCAAACTTTGGAAGATATGTTGAGAGCTTGTATCATCGATTTTGGAGGAAGTTGGGAAAGATACATACCTTTAGTGGAATTTGCCTATAACAATAGTTATCAAGCTACAATTGAAATGGCACCGTACGAAGCATTGTACGGAAGGAAGTGCAGATCTCCACTATGCTGGGATGAAATTGGAGAAAAAAAATTGTTAGGACCGGAATTGGTGGAAGAAACTAACAAAGTAGTAAAGAAGATTAAAGAAAAGATGCAAGCAGCTCAAGATCGACAGAAAGCGTATGCAGATAAGCGAAGGAAAGAATTAAGTTTTGAGATTGGAGACAAGGTATTTTTGAAGGTATCTCCAATGAAAGGAATTTTCCGCTTCGGAAAAAGAGGAAAGTTGAAGCCCAGATATATTGGACCTTATGAGATATTGGAAAGAGTTGGAGATTTGGCTTATAGGCTAGCACTACCAGCATCCTTGGCAGGAATACACAATGTATTCCATATCTCGATGCTCCGAAAGTACATACCTGACCCTACCCACATAGAAAACCAACCTGAATTAGAAATTGATGCCAACTTAACCTATGAGGAAGTCCCTATATCCATACTTGATAGAAAGCTTCATAGGTTAAGAAATAGAGATATTCCTATGGTTAAAATCCAGTGGAATAGACATGGGGTAGAAGAAGCTACATGGAAGCGAGAGGATGAAATCTTAGCAAAGTACCCCTACCTCAATATCCACGGTAACACTTGAAATTTCGAGGACGAAATTTATTTAAGGGGGTTAGACTGTAATACCCTAGACTTTCATGACCTTATTTGCTTTACTAAATGCTTTATAATTCTATATGAATCTATGTGATGCATTTACATCCAAAATTCATGACAAGGCACGTTTATGTGTTTTATTTACTCGATACTTACAATTAACATATTATTTGCTCAATACATGCTTATTCTTGAAACTTTATAATTTTTATATGTTCTTTATTTTATGTCTTAAAGTATTTGATATAGAAATTAATATAGTCCTTAAGTCTAGTATTTTATTTTACACGTTATAAGTTGAAAAATGAACGTTTCTTCAAGAAATGAATTACGTATCGATTGCTCGATGTTTTTTTATGATTAGTATATAGATTTTATAATTTATTTAGAACCTTAGAAGAGTTTTAATTTTATTTTACAAGATAGTATAAGTAATTTTATGCATAATGTACCTTAAATTCATTAAATAAATTAGAAAATCATAATTTCTTTTATTTTTATTTATCAAATTCAAAGCCTACATGTGTCTTAATTACAAGACACAAAATTTCTCTTGAAACTTCATAAAAATTTCGAAATTTATAGAAGCATTAGGAAAAGTAATGAAACTTCAAGATTCAAAGTCAAAATTAGAAGAAATAAAGTCAAATTTAGCTACTACTTATAAATTGCCATGTGTTTATTTTTGTAACTTGCAAGAATACTCCATAATCTTCCTAAATCTTCTTCAAGGCCGGTTCTAAGGACTTTGAGTAGTCTCCAAGTATTTCTCCTCCTATAAATTCAAGAACATGCATGCATAAATAGGTATAAGCTTAGAGAAAGAAAATTAGAACAAATACTACACTTATACTTAGATTTTGCAAAGGAAGGAGAAGAAATTTCTTATAGCAACCTATCTCTAAGTAAGCTTCTCTTCTTGTTTGATTAATTATTTAAGTGGTAGTATGAAGTTTATGCATGATATGTGAATTAAATGATAGGAAAATGAGTTTTTGATGAGTAATTTGCATGTTATCCATGTTTTACTTCATGTTTGAATGTTTAATTCAATTTATTCATGAGTTATGATCAAAATCATATTTATTATTTGATTATATATGCTTTAGAAGTAGAAATCATGAAATTATGTGGTTTAAAGTGAGTTTAAGATGTTATGTTCTTCATATATGCATGAAAACCGAAAATCTGGACAACTTGTGAAGGAATTTCGTTTTTGATCCAATTTTTCGGTGGAAAATTCTGAAATTTTTATATGTGAAAATAGACTTGTAAAGGAAATTAGGTTTCAAATTTCATAGCTTTTGGACGAATTTCCAGGAACAGTAGAAGTTTGCTATGATCTGAGAATGATCGGTTAGGTGTTTATAGAAAACCAAAGTATGTTGATAAATTACATGAAGTTGGGAGTTCATGGTTCAAATTTCATGAGTATTGGACATGTGGTTGATTTATGGTGAATTTTTTAAAGTTAAGTGACCAGAATCTGTTACTGTATGTTCATTACGAAATATTTGATGTTTGGTAAGGAGTTTTAGAAATATGAAAATATGATGATAAACTTTATTGAGTTGGTAATATACTGTTAAAATTTCATAATTTTTGGACGTATGAATAATTTAATATGAATTTTCAAAGTTAGGTGTGTAATCTGCCAAATTCGAAATTTTTTATGAAAGGTTCAAAATGGTCCGATTACATTTTTACAGTCGATATTTATTTATAACTTGCTATTTGATGATTTTATACACTTAATTGATATTTGGGTGTTAGTATACAATATTTGAATATGTGTGGAGATTTGAATTCAAGTCTTACAATTTACAAAAGTGAAGGGATAAGTAACAATGTTTTTATTTTAAAAATTTTACTTGTAGGTACAAACCTGCAAGGTGGGGAATCACTTCGCTCTTCACCGAGTGTTCTATTATTATTTAATTGCACTTATTAAACGTTGAATGTTAAATTTTGAGTCTGGCCCGCTATCGACTGGCCCCACATATAAGTCCAACTATATGTTGGCAAATGAGATAGTCCGGTCTCTCCGGCACCACGGGTTGGTCGCGCCACCCAAGGAGATACCCGGTAAAACTCCGGGGGCTCACATGTTATAAACAATTGATGTTTAGTTTGTGCAATTATAAAGAGGTTTCCCACTAAGTGTTTACAAACACTTATCCCTTCCACTTTTAAATTTTTACAGATGATATGGATCCGGACGTGGGCGAATGAACTCTGCGGGCTGTGAAGTTTCCCTAAAGATTTTATATTTTCGAGAATAATATTATTAAAATAAAAATTTCATAGCAAGGCCTGATTTTTAATGATTGTCTCAAAATAAGGCCCAAATTAACAATTGTCTCAAATCAGGGCTTAATATTATATTTTTTCTCAAATTTGGATATGCTTTAAAATTTTGAGTCTCACCATAGGAATAGTTCACGGTAGGATTAACGCCCGCTCAAACTTTATGTTTTGTTTTCCCTCTCTTTACATTGTTCTTATTATGTTGAATACAAAATTTGCGCGGGAGATTGTCAATATATTCACCCTCTTTCTCGTTCAGTTTTTATTGCAGAAGCCCTAACTTTTTACTATTGAAGAAGATAGATCAATTTTCATCGATCATTTTCAAGTTTAGGTGATCTAAGAGGTATTGATAGCCAATTTTTTTTATTCTTTTATGTTGTCATTTAATTTAATTACCATTAATTGTTGAGCATACAATCGTTGTATATAATCAAATTCATATTTTTCTCTTCACCGTTTTGCATATGCTGCATAAAATTTCTACCAACCAAGTTATGATGTCTCTTCAATATTATATATGTGTTTTAGAAAACTCATTGTTTGTCATCCCTATTTAATATAATTCATTGATAAAAAATTCCTGTAGATGTTAGATGATGATTTACATCAGATTTGCACTATTGACCATCACAGTAGTTTGTCCAATGATCCAATAAAATACTAAGTCAATTGAGGACCATAGAAGATTCTAATTCTTATTCATCGGATGATGGGGATGAAGCTGACTCAACGTGTGTTCAAAGTACACATGGACAAGTAAGTTTTAAAGTAGGCCAAAAATTCTCTTCCATTGATGAATTTTATGAAGCTGTGAAAAGTTATGCTGCATACAACAACTATGACTTATCAATTGTGAGAAAAGATAGAAGAAGATGTAGAGCACGGTGTGTGCTTGATTGCCCGTGGCTTATTTATTGTTCAAAAGTGGGTCACCTCGAAACTTATGAGGTGAAAACATTCTATGAAGAACACAGTTGTAAGAAAGGAAATGCAAAGGCCAAGTTTATAGATACCAAATGGCTAAGCACGAAGGTGATTGATGACTTGAAATTTTTTCCAAATATGACATGATCGGAGTTGAAACCCCATATTGCAGAGAAATTTAATATGAAACTCAGTAGGGCTAAAGCGTATAGAGTACGAAATCTCGCCCTTCATTCTATGGATGGAAATCATGATGAGCAGTTTGCAAGATTGTGGGACTATCGTGAGGAATTATTGAGAACAAATCCTGGGACTACATTTGAAATATTGGCTCCAGGAGTGCCTTCTCGATTTGATCGATTTTATATATGTATAGATGCATGTAAGAAAGGGTTTTTAGCTGGATGTCGATCCTTAATAGCAATAGATGGATGCTTCTTGAAGGGGTATTATCGAGGTCAACTATTATCAGTCGTAACTCAAGATGGAAACAATTGTCTATTTCTTATAGCATTTGCCATAGTTTCTTCAGAAACTAGAGAGACATGGTCGTGGTTTTTAAGCAACTTGTTGAGAGATATTGGGCTTATGTCTCCGCATGGTGAAAGATGGACTTTTATTTCAGATCAAGGAGAGGTAATAACTTGAAATAATGTATCTTTTTTCCTTCATCAATTTATATATTTTATTTAATAAGCTAATTTTTAATTAATTTTATCAATAGGGACTT
Source organism: Ballota nigra (assembly GCA_947034835.1). Taxonomy (NCBI): domain Eukaryota; kingdom Viridiplantae; phylum Streptophyta; class Magnoliopsida; order Lamiales; family Lamiaceae; genus Ballota; species Ballota nigra. The sequence continues at coordinate 57,246,634 of OX344726.1, forward strand.
GTTTCAGCTTTGGATGATGTGTATCCTTCCAAGTATCACAGACTATGTGTTTTGCATTTGTTCCGTAATTTCAAAAAAAGATGGAGGGATAAACAAGTCGCAAATCAATTTTGGAAAGCCATAAATTCCACCACCATTGTGGACTACAATGTTCACATGAGTGAGATACAACGAACTTGTGGAGAGGCTTGGAAACACTTAAATGATATTGGCATGGAAAGATGGAGCAAAGCTGGTTTTGAGGCTCATGTCAAGTCTTGTGCAGTTTCAAGCAACATTGTTGAGTGTTTTAATGGTACAATATTAGATTATAGAGGTGGTGGGGTTACTTCTTTAATTGAGAATTTACGAGCTCAGACGATGACAAGAATGTATGAAAATGGAGAAAAGATGAGAAAAATAAATTGTCAATTATGCCCCAACATATTGAAGAAGCTAAACATATCAATCGTAGAGAGTAAAGTGTGGGATGCCGCTCCATGCGGCGACCGACAGAGGGCTATCTTTGAGGTATCACGTAGACCTGAGAAGTTTATTGTGAATCTTGACACACGCACATGCACTTGTAGAATTTGGGATATATCAGGAATTCCTTGCAAGCATGCCGTAGCTGCCATAGAAAAAATCAATAGAAAACATGAAGATTATGTGAGTGAATATTTCACAAGGGATACGTACTTAAAAACTTATGATCATTGCATATATCCTTTGACGGGTCCTCAGTTTTGGCCTAAAAGTGATCACGAACGCATTCTACCACCCATTTATAGAAGGTGCGCAGGGAGGCCAAAGAAGCGTAGAGCAAAAGATCCTGATGAGTCTAGAGATCATCATAAAGCTTATGGACCAACAAAATGTGGTAAATGTGGCGGATTTGGCCATAATAAAAGAAGTTGCATGATTAAGAATGATGAACAGGTTATTTCCTTTTCAAATATTAATGTATTTTTTTAACAAATTTTCTAAAATAATTATCTCATTTTCTTATTAGGACGGACTATCAAGAGATGCAGTGCCTGAGTTAGAACCTACTCCATCTATTAGAGAGGATTTGGTTGAACATGAAAGAGGCGTGGCATAATCTCAGTCGACAAAAATATAGATGTCTCCTTTCTGTTTTGAAGAGTCATTATATTTTAGTTAGTAATGTATTATTGGTTTTTGCTTGGACAATTTTTAAGGAATACTTTTGGTCGAACTTGGTTGATTATTTATCCTATTGATTTCAACATTCTTGAATAATAATATTGTTTATTGCATCAATTAATGAAACTTTGTGTTGGTGGAGGACCTTTCATTTATTCGAGTCACAGGGGAGTTTGTGAAAGCAGGATTCTTGTGCACTTTAATCATTTACTTCTCCATTGATGCTACTACCTTGACATTATTACCATTAGTCATTGCTAGACAACAATAGTAGAATACTAATCTAATGATGCCCAGTTATTGACCGATGTTTCAGTTCGTGTTTCTTTCACAACACAACGTTCTGCAGAGAAGGGGTTCTTGCATGGTAAAGTGTGGCAAGGTCACAAGTTGCAGTTTGTGTGAGTTATGGGATGCGGGTATCGTGGAACCGGATAAAGAGAAAGATTCGAAATCTACATCGACCTCATCTTCAAGCGAAAGCAAACGTAGCTCGTTTTCCTGCTTCTGCTTCAGTTGTACAGTGAGGTAAAATGATGTCAAATTAATATAATATTCAATGGTTTTTAGGTACATCCAATTTTTCTCATTTTTGGGATATGTGGATAAATGACTTTATTTTAATTGTTAGCCTTCAGTGAGTTAAACTTGTAATGCATTGTATTTTTCTATAAATAATTTTATCACAGATTTTGCAATTGCAAAAATTTGTTTCTTACAACATTGTACAACATTTGGCTGTAGAATCAAGAAATCTGAAAGGCTAGCGCCTCCACCTCCTGCAACCATGTGGATCGTTTCGTTCAAGCTCCCCTTGTAGTTGTTCTTCTCGTTTCTTGCGCAGATATTCTGGTACATGGGACATGTCATTTCGTAATTGTGAGCATGCCCAAAGAAGGCGATATCCACTTTATACTTCTGCCAAAGTTTCTGAAGGCTATCTCTCCCCATTGGTTCTGCAAACGAGCCCTCGTTTGCATTAGAAGCGTCGGAAGAGTAACCTCACACACGATGTAAACAACATATTTTGTTTGCTATGTTGTAATGAACAGGTTGTGTGTGAAAATTGAATAATACAGGTTGAGCCCAAATTTATCAAGTAAAAGAAAATTGAAAATTTTCCAGAATTTAGCTTATGAGAAACTTAAAATTGTCCTTGGTCTGTTGTTTAATTCTTAAATGAATCATATTATAAGATATTCTAAATAGTTGTTCATAATAAACTTGGAACTTCTCAAAACGTATTCTTGATTCATTTTATAATTGAATCTTTTTTTTTTTTTGTACCTTTAAATTGGGAGTTGTTATTGTGATAGCTATTGTAAATAAAATTACCCTCTCAAATTCCCTCAATACTCAGCTTTAAAGATTTTACTTGTGCCACATTTGAACTAATAGAAGAATCATTATATTTAAAGATCAAACCAATTTTGCTCCAAAACAAAACGTTCTTTGCTCCAATTTTGCATCTTCAATTTCTGTGCTTCTTGAACCAATTTTGCAGCGAGTTCATTTCAATCTCTAAACCCATTTACAAGTAGTAAGAGTAAGGTAAGAGTAAGTACTTCAACTTTGCATAATATATCTACCATAAAGAGGATCATAACATCATTTGGCCAACATAAATTTACTTCTCTGATTCAGGACCTTATGATTTAAAACCAAACTTGTAAACTACACAAGATTGCTACCTGATTCAGAAAGACAACATCAATTTAATTCGACTTAATTTTGTACTGATTTAAAAATGCACTTCTTTGACACATTTTGTCGAACACATAGAGGGCACAACAATAAAGTAATGTTTTGTCTAAATCATATTACTAAGTCATATGTTACATTATCAGCAGTAGGGCATACCACCCTTGAGAGACTCACAATAGAAATTCAAAAGAGGACCAGTCTTCACGATTCACCTTGACGTGTCCATTTTGTTCTTTAAATGTTTGATTTCCTCTGCAACTTGATATTTTCTCTATATATTCATTCCCAAAGAATGAGTTCCAATATCATGTCAAGCACATATATTTCGTCGTTGAAATCGATAGATGTAAAAGATTAAAATCACACTTCAATTAAAAATAATTGATATATATTGCTATAGTTTTGGGAGAAGTGAGTAGACACGATATCTTTAATTTTAGTAAAAAGAAATCTATACAGAGGAGTTTTGAATGAAAATAAGAACAACGTTAAGAGAGGAAAAAGAACGTAAATTCTGAGCGGCGTTAATCCTACCGTCAACTCTTCCTAAGGTGAGACTCAAAATTTTAAAGCATATCCAAATTTGAGAAAAAATATAATATTAAGCCCTGATTTGAGACAATTGTTAATTTGGGCCTTATTTTGAGACAATCACTAAAAATCAGGTCTTGCTATGAAATTTTTCCTATTATTAAATTTTGGGTTTGTAACTTAAGCTACAATCATACTTATTTACTACTTCCGCTGTGTAAATGTGTGGCGTGTGTATATTTTAATATAAAGTACTATTTCAGTAATGTTCCTACTTGTGCCACATCATATTTTCCGTACTATTTAAGTGGGGGCGTTACACTCTGTCTCCGCTCGGTCGCGTGGCTCTGCGCACCCAATTTTCAACCGGTTGGGCATGACGGACCCTTTCTGGTACCCCAGCCACCTCCCCAGTTACGATACGGGGTATGGCGATACCGAGTCCATCTCCAACTCGTGGAGGACGACCCAAATGCCCCATAAACGGGCGATCGAGGTCAGCTTGACCCCGGCCAACTCCGCCAGGCGTAAACTGAGCTTTGCCCAAAGTGGCTTACGGGGCGCGGGGTCCCCCAAGCGGTTGTTTTTTATTGAATCGGCCCCTTAGCCGATGCTGACGACCGAATGGTCGAAACTCCAAGCCCAGAGCTCGTCAAGATACAAAAGCAGCTTGACGAGATGAAGGCACTTCTAGAGGCACAGGGCCAACCGAAGCCCCGGCCGATCGCCAACGAGCCTCTCACAGCCGATATTGAACTTGCCCCGGTTCAACTGAAAATCGTCCCTCCACCGACCCCTCTCTACGAGGGAATGACAGATCCGGAGACTCATCTGAGCAAGTTCCGGATCTACATGACCGGCCGTGGCGCAACCGATGCCACGAAATGCAGACTCTTCCCTCTCACCCTGGGCGATCTCACCCATAGATGGTACGTGTCTCTCCCGGCCCGATCTATCGACTCCTTCGCCACTCTGAGCGCGCAATTCACATCCTACTTCACGGCCAAGATCGCCCGACCGGAGAACTGGCACCGTTTGATGCGGATCCGCCAGGAGAAGGATGAATCCGACGAGGATTATGTGGCCAGGGTCAACGAGGTCATGCTGACCGGCGAGCCCGTTAGCGACCAACTGGCTTTGCATGCCACTCTTGGAGGATTCCATGGCCGGTCTTCGATGTTCAAACACCTCACTAAAGAATTCCCAAAGACCTACACCGAATTCCACGCCCGGGTCGGCGATTATCTGGCTCGAAGAAAATTACTGGCGCTCAGGCTTGGAGAGTTCGAGCCAGCACCGAAAGAGGCCGAGGCCGCAGCTCAGGCCTCCCCCAAGCGCGGCTACAAAGCCAGGAAAGTGGCCAAACCACCCGGAAACTTCAAGTCATTTGAGGACGTGGAGGTGCACCTTACTCAGGCCATGAGGCAGTCCCCCGCGCATATCTTCAATGCGATCCAGCACCGGGACGTGCTTCCCCAGCCAAGGCCCTTTTCTGGAGATCCGTCCCGGCTGGACCCCAAAAATTTCTGCGCCTATCACGACTCAATCGGCCATAATACGAGCCAGTGTCGTGATCTCCTCAAGAAACTTTGGAAGCTGTTTGACGAAGGGCGTTTGAACAACCTTCTACAGAGGCCAGCCGGCCGTCAGGAGAACCCGCAGCAGCAGCAACGTCCCCCTCAGATAAACGAGGAAGGAAGCTGGCCTCTTAGACCGGTCACAGCCTTAGAGGAAGACGATGATGAAGATGACCTTCCGCCAATGAACCCCGGCGATCGGATCAACATGATCCAGGCCAGTGGGGGGAATTTGGGCGGCCTCACTCCCGTCCCAACATAGTCCAACCAGAAGTGCAAAGCTGAGGTCCGGGCGGTGACCAACGTCAACTTAGTCACCCCCCAGAGCCAAAAATTCACAAAGATCTGGAGATACCTTTCTCCAATCGGGACCGGATCGGGGTTTTGTATCCCAAGGGCGATGCATTGGTGATCGCCGCCCACATCTTGGGCAAGGAGGTTTAACGGGTCTTGATCGACAATGGGTGTTTCTCTAACATCATCTTTAAAGCAGCCCTAGAACAGCTCGGAGACCTCATCAACTTCATCAAACCCATCGACCTTCAACTGAAGGGCTTCGGGGATGCAACAGTTGCTGCTTATGGAACTCATCTGTTGCTATAAGAAGGACGTTAAGATAACAAGGCCGCTAGATTTTATAATTGTAGATCAACCAAGTTCATATAATGGCTTTCTAGGTAGGCCCTTTCTAGAGGTTTTTGAGGCAGTTGCCTCCTCTTACTATTACTGTATTAAGTTTCCCACCCCCGAGGGGGTGGTCGGCACCGTTAAGGGTGACCAATCAATAGCTAGAAGATGTTTGAACTACTTCGACTCTTGTTTATTTACTATCTGTAACAATCAAATGATAGATAGATTGCATACCGGCCCCGAGGGGACCTCTCCGACCACTGAAATCATAATGGAGGTCGGATCCACCTCGGCCGGCCCCGATAGTGATCCCGACTTACAACCAATGCAAGTTGACGACCTCGAGCCTAGGACCGATTTCGAGCCCTCTGAGCTCGATCTCGACCCAAGATTCGACTCAAGCGACCGACGAAGCTACCAACAACCCACGACCTTGGAGGACTTAGAGCACATTCCAGTTGATCCTTCGAGGCCGGAACTTGAAGTCCTGATCTGCTCTCGCATACCGACCGAAATGCGGGGGAAAGTGATTGAATTTCTCAAGACCAACATAGGAGTTTTCGCTTGGTCTCACCAAGACATGGTCGGAATAGACCCAAAACATGTCTGCCATCGATTGAAGATCGACCCTAACAAGAGGCCGGTCCACCAGAAAAGAAGAAAGTTCGGCCCAGAAAAATATGAAGCGCTGGGCCAGGAGGTCAAGAAATTGTTGGACAACAAACTGATCGAGCAAGCCAAAGACGAGCCCCAATGGGTCGCCAACGCCGTCCTTGTTAAGAAAATAAACAACACTTGGAGACTGTGCATTGACTTCACCAACCTCAATGCAGCTTGCCCGAAAGATCATTTTCCGATGCCGCACATTGACCACCTGGTGGATAGCACGGCCGGCCACGAAATGATGTCCTTCATGGACGCCTTCGCCGGCTACCACCAAATCCCGATGGATGTCGAGGACATCAAACACACCTGTTTCCATACGGAAAAGGACATATTTTCTTGGCTTCGAATGCCGTTCGGTCTGATCAATGCCGGTGCGACCTACCAACGGTTGGTCAACAAGATGTTCGCAAATCAGATCGGAAAGACCATGGAGGTCTACATCGACGACATCGTGGTAAAAATCTTAAAAAAAGAAGACTACCGCAGAGACCTTCAAAATCCTCAAGGCGTATAACATGAAACTGAATCCGAAGAAATGCAACTTCGGAGTGGAGGCCGGCAAGTTCCTCGGACACATCGTCAGCCCGCGAGGGATCGAGGCCAACCCGGCTAAGATCAAGGCCATCCTCGACATGCAGGAGCCCAGGACGATCAAGCAAGTACAGCGCCTGACCGGCTGCCTAGCCTCATTGAACAGATTTATAGCCCGGCTCAGAGACAAGAGTAAGCCTTTCTTTTCGACAATCAAGAACGGAAAATTTTCATGGAATAGGGAAAGCCAAGAAACATTTTTAAATTAAAAGAATACTTAGCAAACCCGCAATTTTTGGTCAAACCGGTCCCAGGAGAAAAACTCTACCTATATCTAGCAGCCTCCGAGGTCGCCCTCAGCGCGGTACTTGTCCGAGCGGATGGGCAGAACCACCTCCCGGTCTACTTCGTGAGTTAAGCCCTACATGACGCCGAGCTCAGGTACACCCCACTCGAAAAATTGGCTTACGCTCTGGTCATGAGTGTGAGAAAGCTGAGACCCTACTTTTTCGACCACCAAGTGGAGGTCCTCACCACCCTACCCTTAAGGCAAGTCTTGCACCGGCCGGACACCAGCGGCAGGTTACTGAAATGGTCATTAGAGATAGCTTAGTACGAAGTCACGTACGCCCTGAGAACGGCCATTAAGGGCCAGGCACTGGCCGACTTCGTAGTAGAGCTCACTTTCCCTCCAAAATTCACAAGGATCGACCATCCCCTATGGAAACTCTACGTGGACAGGTTGTCAACCAACGCTTGCGCCGGAGCTGGAATTGTTCTGGTCGGACCAGAGGGCCAGAGTTTCACCCATGCGGTCCGTTTCGGTATCCCGGCCACCAACAACGAGGCTGAGTATGAGGCCTTGGTCGAGGGTCTTGAGCTCGCAATAGCCATTGGAGTATGCTGACTGCACGTGTGATGTCCCCACTTAATATAGTATGGAAAATATGATGTGGCACAAGTAGGAACGACACTAAAATAGTACTTTGTATTAAAATATACACACAACACACATCTACACAGTGGAAGTAGTAAATAAGTATGACCGTAGCTTAAGATACAAACCAAAATTTAAAAAAATATAAAATTCTTGAAATATAAGGTCTTTAAGGAAACTTCACAGCCCGCCGAGTTCATTCGCCCACGTCCGGATCCACAACATCTGTAAAAAATTTAAAAGTGGAAGGGATAAGTGCTTGAAAACACTTAGTGGGAAATCTCTTGTTAATTGCACAAACTAAACATCAATTTTTTATAATTTGTGAGCCCCCGGAATTTCACCGGGTATCTCCTTGGGTGGCGCGACCAACCCGTGGTGCCGGAGCGACCGGACTATCTCATTTACCAACATATAGTTGGACTATCTCAGGGGCCAGTCGATAGCGGGCCAGACTCAAAATATTTAACATTCAACATTTAATAAGTGTAATTAAATAATAATAGAACACTCAATGAAGAGCTAAGTGATTCCCCACCTTGCAGGTTTGTACCTACAAGTAAAATTTTTAAAATAAAAACATTGTTACTTATCCCTTCACTTTTGTAAATTGTAAGACTTGAATTCAAATCTCTATACATATTCAAATATTGTATACTAACACCCAAATATTAATTAAGTGTATAAAATCATCAAATAGCAAGTTATAAATAAATATCGACTGTAAAAATGTAACCGGACCATTTCGAACCTCTCAAACAAAATTTTGATTTTGACAGATTTACACACCTAACTTTGAAAATTCATATTAAATTATCTATACGTCAAAAAATTATGAAATTTTAAAAGTAGATTCCCAACTCAATAAAGTTTATCACAATATTTTCATATTTCTTAAACTCCTTGTAAAACATCAAATATTTCGTAATGAATACACTAATACAGATTCTGGTCACTTAATTTTAAAAATTCACCATAAATCAACCATAAGTCCAATACTCATAAAATTTTAACCATGAACTCCCAAATTCATGTAATTTATCGAGAATACTTTGGTTTTCTATAAAACCCTAACCGATTATTCTCAGACCATAGCAAACTTCTACTGTTCCTGTTATAGAGTCCAAAATCCTAGTTCACATTTGTAAAAATCACCATGCATCGAATACTATTCCAAAATCTATGAAATTTGAAATATAAATTCCTTCAGAAGTCTATTTTTACATATAAAATTTTTAGAATTTTCCACCGAATGAAATGGTCAAAACGAAATTTACCCCAAAGTTGGCCCAGAAATTCGGTTTTATGCATACATGAAGAACATATCATCTTAAACTCACTTTAAACCATATAATTTCATGATTTTTACTTCTAAAGCATAGATAATAAGGTAATAAACATGATTTTGGTCATAACTCATGAAGAAATTGAATTAAACATTCAAACATGAAGTAAAACATGGATAACATGCAATTTACTCAACAAAACTCATTTTCCTATCAATTAATTCACATATCATGCATAAACTTCATACTACCACTTAAGTAATTACTCAAACAAGAAGAGAAACTTACTTAGAGATAGGTAGCTAGAAGAAATCTCTTCTTCTCCTTTCTCAACTTCTAAGTATAAGAATAGTAGTAGTATTTGTTTTAAACTTTTTCTTTTGAATATTTTTGCATGAATGACCATGTATTTATAGAAGAAGCCAACCTTGGGGGCTACTCCACCTAAATGGCTGACTTTTAGGAAGCTTGTGGAGGAATTTGGATAATCTTGGAGGTTAAATTTGTTAAACACATGGCAACTTAAGGTTAGTTGCTAATTTTGACTTTTCTTTCTACTTATTTTATCTTATCTTATCCTATCTTATCCTATCTTATCTTATCTTAATCTTGAAGCTTCTCTAATTCTCTTAATATTTCCCCAAATTTTCGAAAATTATGAGGAGTCCAAGAGTAATCTTGTATTTTGTAGGAATATAACACATATATACTATGAATTTAATAAGTAGAAATTGTGATTATAGGATAATTCTAATAAAATTTACTTATACTATCTTATGAAATAAAATTAAAACCCTTCTAAGACTCTAAATAAATTACAAAGTCTATATACTAATCATAAAAATATATCGAGTAATCGATACGCAATTCGTTTCTTAAAGAAACATTCATTTTTCAACTTATAACTTATGAAATAAATTATTATACTTAAGGACTTTATTAATTTCTATATCAAATACTTTAAGGCATAAAATAAAGAACATATAAAAATAATAAAGTCTCAAGAAATAGCATGTATTGAGCAAATAATACAGTAATTGTAAGTATCGAGTAATTAAAACACATAAACATGCTTTTTTACGTAATTTTGGATGTAAATGCGTCACATAGATTCATGAAGAATTATAAAGCATTTAGTAAAGCAGATAAGATCATGAAAGTCTAGGGTATTACAGCACGTCTTCATGGACTCCCTACTCGTAGTAAATCAAATAAAAGGAAAGTACGAGGCTCAGGAGGAGCAAATGGTGAAATATCTTGACCTGGTCACAACCTTGTGCGAGAAATTTCACCAAGTTTTTGTAGAACAAATCCCAAGGGAGCATAACACCCAAGCCGACGCCCGTTCCAAGCTTGCGACCGCGGAAGGGGCCGCCGACCTCGCCAACATCCAGCTCTCCACGCTCGGGACCCCCACAGTGATTCGAGCACAGGTGTCAACCGTTCTTAGCACCGATGAAAATTGGATGACTCCGATCGTGAGATACTTGAAGATCGACACCCTCCCGGAAGACAGAGTCCGGGCCCGGCAACTGCAACTCAGGTCATCGAGGTACACTCTCATTGATGATCTTTTGTATAAGAGAAGCTTCACCCTCCCACTCCTAAAATGTATAACCCCAGAGCAAGGCCAGAGCATTCTGGCCGAGATCCATAGGGGGTATGTGGGAACCACGCCGAAGGCCGGGCCCTAGGCCATAAAGTGATTAGACAAGGATATTTCTAGCCGACCCTGAACAAGGACGCGGTCAACTTCGCAAGGTCGTGCCACAAATGCCAGGTCTTGGGACCCAACATCAAGTTATCCCCCGAGCAACTCTTCTCCATGTACAGCCCTTGGCCTTTTACCCAGTGGGGCATCGACCTGATCGGCCCGATGCCCACTGCGCCCGGGGGCCACAAATTCGCCGTCGTGGCCGTTGATTATTTTATAAAGTGGACGGAGGCTGAGCCACTCAGTAAGATCAGTCAAACCCAAATTATAAAGTTCATCTGGAAAAACATCATCTGTCGTTTCGGCCTACCTCAAGCGATCATCTCCGACAACGGGAAGCAATTCGACGGCATGCAGATGATCGAATTTTGTGAAAAATGGAATATCAAGAAAATTTTCTCCACCCTCTACCACCCGCAGACAAACGGCCAAGTAGAGGCCGTAAACAAAATCCTCAAGCACACCATCAAGGCCAAGCTCGAGGACAAAAAGGGGAAGTGGGCGGCCGAGCTCCCCAACGTGCTTTGATCATACCGGACGACCACTAGAAACTCAACAGGTAAACACCTTTCGCTTTAGCATTTAGCACGGAGGCCGTCATCCCATCGGAGATCTCCCTCCTGAGCTACCGATAGACCCAGACGATCACCGGAGACAACGACACCGCTCGGATGATCGATCTGGACATGCTAGAAGAACGAAGGCTTAACTCCGATCTCCGGAATGCGGCCTATAAGAAGAAATCCGAAAAAAAATTCAACTCCAAAGTGAAGGCCAGACAATTCCAGGTCGGCGACCTCGTCCTCAAAAGGGTCCAAGTCCCTAAAGGGGTATTCGGCCCGAGCTGGGAGGGTCCGTTTAGGATATCCAAGTGGCTCTCCAAGGGAGCTTACGAGCTGGAACTCATGGACGGCACTCCGGACCAATACCCCTGGAATGCAGTTCACTTGAAGAAATATTATCAGTAACCAAATTGTACTATGTAGTCAAAGTGCTTATCAATACAAAGTCCTGTGTGCATCTCAATCTCATCTAAAAACAGAGCTCAGTTCAAAAGCATATGCCGACCTTATCAAGGTCGGCATATCACACTTGGGCTCGGGAAGACCACCAAAGGCCGTCTAAAAACCGAGCCCAGTTCAAAAGCATACGCCGACCGTATCGAGGTCGGCAAATCACACTTTGGCTAGGGAAGGCCACCATAAGCCCTTTCAAAAACCGAGCTCAGTTCAAAAGTGTATGCCGGTCGCATCGAGACCGGCATATCACACTTGAGCTCGGTAAGGCGACTAAGGCCATTTCAATTAACCCGGCTCAGTTCAAAGTATATGCCAACCATGGTAAGGTCGGTATATCTCACTGGATCTCGAAAAATACCATCCATACTTGTTAAAATTTAAACATTTTTTAGAGGAATAAGCAACACGGCAATTAAAAGCGAAACAAAGTTGAGAAACAAAAATTCAATAAAAACCGGTCTAAAGCCGGGAGGAGGTACAACGATTCAAAAGAAAACTTCACCCGGTCGGAAGCCGGTTACATTCAAAGCACAAAAAGAAAATAAAACAAAGGAAAAATCAGGGGTCGCCTGCCCCGCTCGCCGAGCCCGCCTGCCCGCCAGTCCCATCCACGAAGTTAGCCATTTCGTCAATACAAGCTTCCGTCTCAGCACCGACTCCGCCCGATACCTGGGAGTCCTCCGGGGGAGCCTCTTCCTCTTCCTCGTCTCCTCCTTCTTCATCGGCGGCCGGGGGAGCCTGTCCCGGCTTGATCAGCCTATACCGATGGGGGAACCAAGAGAGATCCACCCCATGATTGGTCTCGAGGTTGAGAAAGGGGAGCCAGTATCCCTCATGGATTGGATTTTTGGCCACATAGTCGCGGAAGTAGTCCTCCTAGGCCTTAGTGTCGACTCCAGCCTGGCGCCCAACCCGAATCAAATTAGTGGCGGCCATGTAAAAGCAAAACTCGGAGAAGAGCACGGGGCTGGTGGCCAGATCGTAGGCCGGCCGGCTCAGAGCAGAAGCCAGCTCGTTATTTTTTTTTCTAGAGCTCTTTCTCCAGCTCGACCTGCCGGGTTTGAGCCTGGTCGGCATCCCCCCAGGCTCGGTGTGCCTCCAGCCGCAGCTCGGCGTTGGGGTCCTCCATCTCAGTAACCCGGTTCCAGGCATCCGCCAGGGCCTTGTACGCCATTTCCGCCCGGCCAAGGGCATCTTCTTTCTCCTTCAAAATAGCCTCTATCTGGCCGACCGCCTGATCACGCTCCTTCTTCAGCACATCGTTCTCACTCTCGAACCCGACTCTCTCCTCTCGAGCCCTGGTCAGGTCAGCCTCCGCCCTCCGAAGCGAGCTGAAGGCACTGTTGAGCTCACTCTCCACGAAGTTGGCCATGATGTTTGTCTGGTTGGCTAGAGCAACGCAGGCACGGCCGGCGTATCGAGGACGACGCTCGGGGATGTCGGCCAACTCCCGGGTCCAGGCCTGGGGCAAAGAGTTCACCGCCCGGCTTATGTATTCCAGCATATCGACGATGGAGCCCGGAGCCCGGGAGGACAAGAAGTCTAAAACCAGTGGAGGGAGGTCGGAGTCATTACGCGTCAACCTGAATGAGAGAAATAAGAAGTCAGGTACGAATAAATTTCGATTAAGGAACTTAAAGATTTAGAAAACTTACACTTGGAAGCGAGCTGGATCGCGACCAAAGTAGGTCCGGTCATCCTCCTGGCCTTGAGCCGGCGCCGCATGGGCCATAATCTCCGTCCCTATCGGCCTGAGTCCGGGCGGAGTGTCGTTAGAGATATCGATCGGGGCCGGGCTCGTCCCGTGCAGGCCGGCCTCTTTTCTCTCAGCCTCCTCCCGACCCCTTTTCTTGCCTATAATTGGGGAGGAGGTCGAGACCTCGGTGGCAGTAGTCCCGGCGGTCGGAACTGACTGGAGGGGGAGAGGCTCTTCAATCACAATGCCAGTCCGAGAACCGGTACCCTTCTTTTTCTTCGCCCATTTGGCCGTCTTCTTTACCGCGCAGGCTCCAAGTAGAGAAAACATTTCCGGACAGCTTCGAGAAGCTCTGGAGGGCACTGTCTCACAACCGGGAAGTCAGGCACTACAATGTCAAAGTTCGAGTGTAAAAAAAAATCTAACTACAACTCGAGACCCGGGAAAGAAAGAATTACTTACCCGTCAAATTTAGATGACGCGGAAACTGGAAGAACCGGCCGGACATTCGGACTTGTCGAGTCCGGAGGATGGCTTGGTTCCTTTCTGCGGCCGGCAGCGACAATATCCGCTCCTTGACGACTGCAAAGTCGAAGTTCAGCTCCTGGTCGGAACGGCAAGGATAACCTGCAAAGGAAGATAAAAAATTAGATATGTATTTTTTATTCAAAGATGAGTTTAAAAATTCCTTACTAGGGTGCTTAAGACGGTTGTTGGTCGGAACCCCGATCTCGAGTCTGCCCGGGTACCCGGTCTGCCAAGCTCCCCCCCCCCCCACGAAGAACCACTTCTTCCGGTCGTTGCGGGCTTTGCTAGGGAGACCGGTCACTAACTTCTGCCCTTTGGAGGGGTATATATAGGAGGAAGTAGGGAGGGTATTGCTGATTGAATCGGAGGGGAAAGGGAGAGTGGCACTTGTGTGGCTTTAATGCAAGAGTAATGAGATGGGATGGATGGGTAGGATTAGGGTCTAGCTTAGCACGCATTACATGTACTTCCACTTATCATGGCTGAAAAAAAAGGTCAAAGGTGCAGGTTTTTACTGTTTTGGGTCTAGATGCGATTTTGGCTTCGACAGTGTATTTTTAATATTTTTCGGTTCGGTTTTTTATCCCAAAATTTAATTCAAACGTACTGTTAAATTCGTATAATTTTTGTAGTTCATATAAATGTTCTTATTCATCATTTTGAATTCTTTAAATTTTTATTAAGAAAATCAACCCTTTTTTCGGATAAAACTCGAAAAGTGCCAGTAGGGTTTTTCGGCTCGAAATACTCGTCTGTCACCTGAAAGATCTGAACTTGCTTGCACATATATTTAAACCAAATATTTTATTTAAACAATTTGAAAATAAGACATATAAACCCTAAATCAGTTTTGGGTTGACACATCCTACACCCCTTAAAAATAAATTTCATCCTCAAAATTTACTTTCTTATCCTAAAGGCATTGTGGGTATTTAGCTAAAATCTCGTCTCCTCTTTCCCAAGTGGCTCCTTCCTTTCCATGTCGACACCATTGTACTAATACTAAAGGGACTTCTCGGTGACTTTTCTTCCCAAAATGGTCACAGGTACCTCTTCGTAAGTTAGGTCACAACTCAAACTTAAATCCTTGAAATCAACAACGTGATCCGGGTCGCTCAAGTATTTCCTAAGTGTAGACACATGGAACACGTTGTGCACTTGTGCTAGTTCGGGTGGCAAGACTATACGGTAGGCTACGTCTCCGACTTTGTCCAAAATGTCGAAGGGGCCTATGAAGCGAGGTTTCAACTTACCTCTTTTCCCAAAACGAACCAACCCTTTCATAGGCGCGACTCATAGGAACACTTTATCACCGATTTCAAAGTGTAGATCCTTTCTTCGTATGTCGGCATATGACTTTTGATGGTCTTGAGCTATCTTGATTCTTTCCCCGATCTACGAGATGACCTCTACTGATTTCTCCACGAGTTCGGGTCCTAAAATTTTTCAGACTCCGACCTCGTCCCAGTAAATAGGCGACCTACACTTTTTCCCATAAAGTGCTTCAAAAGGTGTCATCTGTATCATTGCCTGGTAACTGTTGTTGTAGGCAAATTCCACCAATGTGAGATTTGCTTTCCAGTTTCCTTCAACGTCCAGGGCGCAAGCCCTCAACATATCCTCCAAGGTTTGTATTGTCCTTTCTGATTGGCCATCTGTCTGTGGATGATATGCAGTGCTGAAATTTAACTTAGTCCACAAAGCTTCTTGTAAGCTATTCCAGAAATTTGAGGTGAAACGGGGGTCTCTATCTGAAACGATTGAGACTGGTACGCCATGTAGTCTGACTATTTCCGCTACGTATAACTGTGCCATCTTATCTATCGAATAATTCATACGAATTGGAATGAAATGAGCTGACTTAGTGAGTCTATCCACTACAACCCAGATAACATCGTGATTCTTATTCATTTTAGGAAAACCCATGACGAAACCCATGGCAATGTTCTCCCATTTCCATTCCTGTATTTCTAGCCGGTTCAACAGTCCCGACGGTCGTTGGTGGTCTGCCTTAACTTGTTGGCAAGCTAAGCATTTCCTCACAAAATTGGCTATTGACCTCTTTATTCCTCTCCACCAAAAGTTTTCCCGTAACTCCCAGTACATCTTTGTCTCTCCAGGATGCACAGTGTACGATGTATTGTGAGCTTCCTTCAGTATCTCGTTCATTAGTTGTTCTTTCTTTGGCACACAGGTCCTATTCCCAAACATCAAGGCTCCATTGGGGCTCATGATAAAACCTTGAAGTGTTCCTTTCTCTGTTCGATCCTTCATCTTCTCGAGGAATCTATCACTCTTTTGTGCCTCCTTGATCCTTTCCCTCAGTGTTGGTTGCACCGTGAGTGCATACACTTCTGCATTTGCACAACAATGGTTGGAAAATTCCAACTTCATCTGGGAAAACTCTCTGTGTAGTGGTTCTTGATCCGTAGGCATGGCGCTGAGTGTTGCACTTTCTTTCCTACTCAGTGCGTCAGCCACTACATTCGCTTTCCCAGGGTGATAATGGATAGTGCAGTCATACTCTTTCACCAGTTCGAGCCACCTTCTTTGTCGCATGTTCAATTCCTTTTGCATAAAGAAGTACTTCAAGCTCTTGTGGTCTGTGTATATCTCGCACTTACCACCATATAGGTAATGTCTCCATATCTTTAGCGCATGAACCACGGCTGCTAACTCTAAGTCATGTGTAGGATAATTTTGTTCGTGCGTCTTCAGCTGGCGGGATGCATACACAATGACTTTCCCATCCTGCATCAGGACACATCCTAAACCTGACAAGGATGCATCAGTATAGATCATGAATCCTTCTGATCCATTAGGAATAGTTAGCACTGGTGAGGAAGTTAATCTCCTTTTCAACTCTTGAAAACTTTCTTCACAAGTCGGCGTCCAAATAAACCTTTCACTTTTCTTGGTTAACTATGTTAAGGACTTTGCAATACGTGAGAAGTCCTGGATAAATCTCCAATAGTATCCTGCCATACCCAGGAAACTCCTTATCTCATTGACATTAGTTGGGGCCTTCCAGCCCATTATGGCCTCTAATTTGGCGGGATCCATCTCAATTCCTTTTGCTGAGATTATGTGGCCTAGGAACATAACTCTGTCATTCCAAAATTCACACTTGCTGAACTTAGCGTATAGTTTCTCACATCTTAGTGTCTCTAAGACAGTCCTAAGGTGTTTCTCGTGTTGCTTATGATCCTTCGAGTATACTAGTATGTCGTCAATGAATATAATGACGAACTGATCCAAGTACTGGTGAAATACTCGGTTCATCAAGTCCATGAAGACTGCGGGTGCATTCGTCACTCCAAAGGGCATCACCGTGAATTCATAGTGTCCATACCATGTTCTGAATGATATTTTTGGTATGTCACTTCTCTTGACTTTCAGCTGGTGATAACCCGATCTCAAATCGATTTTTGAGAATACTGATGCATTCTTCAATTGGTCGAACAAGTCCTCGATTCTCGGGAGGGGATACTTGTTCTTGATGGTTAGCTGGTTTAACCCTCTATAATCGATGCACATTCTGAGTGATCCATCTTTCTTCTTTACAAAGAGTACAGGCGCTCCCCAAGGTGACACGCTCGGGCGGATGTATTTCTTATCCATAAGTTCTTGCAGTTGCTCCTTTAGCTCCAGTAATTCCTTGGGTGTCATTCTGTATGGTGCCTTTGACACAGGTGCAGCACCAGGTGTCAAGTCGATCGTGAATTCTAATTAGCGATCTGAGGGTAATCCAGATAGTTCTTCAGGAAACACGCCGGGGTATTCTTTTACAATTCGCACCTCGGCTGGCGATTTCGTATCCTTAGAAGTTGTCGAGATGCTGACTAAGTATCCTCGGGCATTTCCTCCTCGAAGTAGCTTGGTAGCCTTTAATGCAGATATTACCCTCACTTGGGTCTTCATCGTTGTTCCTCGAAAAGTGAAACGTTGGCCATCTTTTGTCTCAAAATCTATCTCTCTCTCTGAGCATCTTATGAAGGCCTTGTTTCTCCTTAACCAATCTATTCCTAGGATTATGTCAAAATCTTTCATTCCTAGAACGTGAAGGTCAGTTCCTATCCCGTGTTCGTTCAACTCTATTATTTGATCTTTTATTTGTTCTTGGATGCTTGTGGTGTCACCAGATGGAATGCTTGCATTCAACGTTTCTCCTCTAACACTTTTTATGTTGAGGGTTTTCTTAAACCTTTCAGAGATAAAGGAGTGTGATGCTCCAGTGTCAAACAATACATGAGCAGGTAAACCAAGTACTAGCAATGTACCTGTCATGGTCTCATTAAGAGTCGGGTCTCCCATGCATTCCTCTTCCATCATTGCATTCACCTGGGCATGTCCTCTAGGTTGTTGACTGGGGAAGTTTCCTCTCGGTGGTCCAGGCGGACGGTAGTTGCCACTCGGGGGTCCCGGTAGACGGAAGTTGTTCACCGGTGGCTGTCGAGCATGGTTCCCCCCATCGACTAGTTGTGGGCATTCCGAGAATCTATGCCCTACTTGGTGGCACTTGAAACATGCTCCAGACTTCCTGAGGCATGGTCCTACATGCGACCTTCCACAACTTGAACAATGTGGAGGAGGTCTCGGTCTAGTCTGGACAACAGGGTTATTTCCTCTCTGTGGATGGCTTGAGTCTCTCTTGAAATTCGACGACCAGTTTCGATTCACTAATAGCGTAGGTGGAGTCTGCCTGAACTCCAGTCCCAAGCTGATGGACATGATCAGTGCACGATAAAAAACTTCACCGTAACTGGGGAGCTTCAGCCCAACTACTACACCTCCAACTTCTGGCCTTAGGCCTCTCTCAAACCTTCTGGCTTTCCTCTCATCTACCTCTACCAGGTGCGGGGCATAACATGACAATTTGTTAAATTGTACTCATACTCAGTGACAGAGAGAGTTCCTTGTTTGAGGTTCACAAATTCCACTTCTTTCCTGTCACAAAGGGCCTGTGGAAAGTACCTCCTCATCGCGATTTGCTTAAAATCTTCCCAAGTTAGGGATTCCCTTTCTCTGGGGGTCATAGTAGGCTCGTGGGCTTCCCACCACTAGGCAGCATCTTCGGCCAATTGGAACTGGGCAGATGATACCTTCTGAGCCTCAGTTAGTGTCATGTGGAGAAAAATTCGTTCCATCTCAGCTATACATTCCTCAGTTTCCATAGGACCTTCATTTCCCTTCAACCGAGGTGGTTGCCAACATCGAAACTGTTCAACTGTAGAGTTTGCATGGGGGTGATGAGGTGTGCATGCGCAGGTGGGGGTGGGGGTGCTTGTTGCTGCATGAAGGTCTGTAGGGATTTAAAGAAATCTCGTGCCATTTCGGCTCCTGAAGCAGCGGGTGGAGCTTCTTGTCATACGGAACCCTCAGACGATTCATGGTTAGTGCGTGTTTTCCTCTTCGGCGACATCCTAAGGAAAAGTTTAAAAGAAGGAAAATATTACTTCATATAGGTATGATAAAATTCAAAACAAGAGAATCCAATATTTTACAGCATGGTATTAATTCAATCACGCAGGGGTGCACATAGAAACCGGAACATACTGTCTAGATCAGCAGTATGGTAACGAGCTATGACGATGCATGCTAGGGATAATAATGACACATGATGCAAACATAAGATAAATACAACAGATAGAATAGAATATCCCACAAAAGAAAACTCATGTGAGACTATAATACGCATATATAATTGGGAAAGAGAAAAATGAGTTCTCAAGGTTAAACGGAGAGAAACGGGTCTCCAACAAAAATTAAGAGATGTGAAACTTTAAAATATATCAATAATAACATTAAAATAGTCAAATTTTACATAATAGGTTAACCAAAGACAAGCACGTAAGCTTCTATAAAAGAACTAATCTAGGTGAGAAAAAGGGTTTGAGTCTATATCGATCACAAGGTTCCTAACTCCAACTGGGATCATCCGGCTACAACCGAGAAACTATCCCCAAAACTATATACAACAACCTTCTACTACAACTAATTAGTCGGTGGTTGAGCAAACATCAGGGTGCTGGCTAGGTCCTGCCTCAACATCATGGGTTCTAGGGGTCGGGCGAATAGAGAGTCCAATATCGATGTTCTCCCTTGCCTCCTCAGGACTCTCAACATCCATGTATGCCTCTACTGGATCCGACTCAATGGGTCCACCCGCTAATCAAGACTCTCCCTAAAAGTCTACACCCATATGGCGGTGCTGCCTCGCCCTATCCAACCTCGCATTCTGGCGATCCGCCAGACGGATGCTCTCGTGGCTGAGCTCTATCTCCCGCTCTGCTAGGTGTCTCATCTGCTCTCGAAAGACTAGCATCTCGCTCACAACAACGTTCCTCTCTGTACCAATGAGGGCTACCACAGCCTCATGGAAAATGGCATGACCCATCTCTAGGTTGGACCACTCTACGGCCTTAGTAGCCGCGTTGATGCTGTCGACCAAGTCATCCATAAAAGCGACAAGACTGATGTGGCCTGCTGTCTCAGCATCAGTAGCCCATCTAGAGTTAAATACCCTCTGTGCACGTTCCAAGCACCGTGGTTGGACTGCATCTCGTAGGAGGACTGCAGTGTCTGGCTCGGATAGCGTCAAGCCCTCACCGAGAGCTCGGTCTCTACAAAGGGTGAAACGGCCCACAAAGTGGTAGATGGTCTCGCCCTCCCACTGGTAAATGTTCCTAAGATGGTGAGTATATGCCATACTACCTGCCTAGGGTCCTCGTCTAAACGCAAAAAGGGTCTAAGGTCAGTAACAAAACACTAAGAAAGAAATAAAAAAGAAAATAGTAATACTGTACACGAAATAACAGTTTTGCTCACCAGAGAAAAATGACGTCACAGAATAGTATAACATGAATAATCAAGTAATTTCACATACATGCGCAAATAGTATGAAATTCAAGCACTTGTTCGCATAATTTTTTTTCTTTTTCGCGTTCTTCCTTTCATTTTTAGTTATTCTCAAGGGTTCTATTGTTTGATTTCTCATAAGACATCACATACCTTGAGGTTTCCGGTATGCTCGCTGTAGACAACCTTCCCAATAGTGATATTAAATTTTTGAAGTTTATAAAATTTATCTAATATACTAAGTGCAAATTTTGAAATAAAGGAAAATAAATCATTTGGTCCGAAGTTTTGATCATAAGCTCTGATACTACCTGTAACGCCCCGGAATTCAGAAAGTTGACCTTTGAGGTCACAACGTCCTAAACCCGAGTCATCACTTAGTGAACCATAAGAACTGAGCTAGAAAATTTCTTTATGAAAGATAAAACAATAAATATAATTATACAGATGCATCGGAAGAACTTAACATAATACTTATTTGAGAAAACATCAGTTTGATACTTAATAAAAACCATCATCCCATTACTTAATAAGGAAACATCCTGACGAGTCCTGGGTATGACTCTCGAGGCATTAATGACAAAAGATTAATAGTAGTATTAAAATAGTATAATGTCTCAATCTTGATAAAAGCAGTTTATTTAATTAATAAGCGGGAGTGGGAAGTAGTCATCTACGGCAGCTCCCGGACCTCAACATAATAACCTGAAAATGTTTAGAGAGTGGCGTGAGATAAAATCTCAGCGGGTAACCTGTATGCTGTTATACAGATTGTCAGGAGATCCAAAATAATAATACTTTTAAGATTTTCACCTTTAAGTTGGTTTATTATAATTCTTGGTCATCTGTATTCGTTTTTCTTAAACATAAAAATTATAAACACAAATTTAGAAAAAAACATTCATATGGCCCGAAGGCCCATTATTCATATGGCTCAAAGGCCCATCAATCATATGGCTCAAAGGCCCACCAATCTCCTTTCTTATTCATACGGGGGGCACCGGTGGCATTTCCACCGCGTCCTTGTCCCTAAAAACATGGGGGCACTGGTACTCTTTCAACCACATCCTTACCCCTTTTTGGGGGGGGGGGGGGGGGGCACCGGTAGCGACTCTACCTCGTCCTTGTCCCTAAGGGCTTGTTTGTTTTGGGATTCAGACGGACAAGACTATGACTTTCCGGCCCCTGTTCCATTCTAGTTAGAGATGTAACATCCAGTTTTTACATCTCATTCTTCATCCACACCTATAAATACCTATTATTACTCATCCCAATACAATTCACTTTATATCACTTTTCTCTCACTCAATCATTACTCATATATCACTTTTCTCTCATTTACAATATCTTTCCTACTTTTCTCTTACACATCCTACTTTACTCTTACACATGATTTGATATAAAGTAAAATCTCACCCTACTAAAATCTCAAAACAAACACATACTTGTATTATCAACCAAGACTTTACATCATGTGGATGTAAAGTCATGACTTCACAG
Source organism: Ballota nigra (assembly GCA_947034835.1). Classification (NCBI taxonomy): domain Eukaryota; kingdom Viridiplantae; phylum Streptophyta; class Magnoliopsida; order Lamiales; family Lamiaceae; genus Ballota; species Ballota nigra. The sequence continues at coordinate 57,268,957 of OX344726.1, forward strand.
TGACTTCACACGCCCACCTAAATCCCGAAACAAACAAGCCCTAAGAGATTTGGGGGCACTGGTACTCTTTCAACCACATCCTTATCCCTGTTTGGGGGGCACCGGTAACGACTCCATCGTATCCTTATCCCTTCCATCCTTATCCCTCCATCAGCTTCCCTTACAACTTTCACATAGTTCACAAATCACATACCATATGCTCACATTGTAATAATTGCATACTCGCATTCATATTCATAAGATTGTTATTGTCTTTTACTGATATTCATTACGTTTGTTTCAGAAAACTGATAACAGTACATATAACATTAACTAGCTATACAGATAGTGTCACCCACCTAGAAAATTTTAGGGATAAAGCTCAACTTCTTGATTTCTTAGAATAAAGGCGACCTCCGAGCTTCCGAGCTAACCCCACTTTACCTAACACAGTCCGTTCATTTAGTCATCGTTCATTCTTTTAGTTTATTACTCAACTTCGCATCATACTTAGGGCTTTTCTATAATAGGGGAAATATTTATCCTATTAAAACAGTCCTAGGGTTTTGTTCAAGTACAAATAAGGCATTGAAACTTGTTCATTCGGGTAGTAAGGTTACTCTAATTCAATACAGGTCCACCGGTTGGGGTTTTGGATCTTCCGGGTTCATTCAACACTCAAAAGAAATTAAAACACTCAAACACATTCTTGGAAAAGTAAACACAAGTCATTCATATACCTAAAACATGCTTGTTTATAAAAGTATCACTTATTCTTTCTTTCTAGTGCTACTTATTTAACAAAAGACATACATACATGCATTAACTGAAAAAGGCATTTATACTTACTGGAAAATTATGGAATATTAGTATATTATAAATCCAATGATATGGAACAAAGTTCATTAAGGGTACCAAGTCATTTGAGCTACGTAAATAGGATACATTTGCATTTGAAAATAGAACAGCAAGACATTCGTCAAAACAGTGTACATTGAAGTCTAAAAATCATATATCACAGTAGGTGCATTAAAAAATCATGAAATTAAGATATGTTACAGATAACTTAAAACCTAATATTTTTCATTCATAAACCTAAGTCATTTGAGTTACGGAACATTACCATATGTTTGATGGAAAAATGGTTTATAACATAGTTTATCATGCAGTACACACTTTACTTAAAAAACCATAACTTATTGTAAACTTACTCAAAATTAACCAAGTACTTTACATAGCTTTCCAGACTCAGTGGAGAACATCTCCAAATTTTTCTAAGATTTTTAAACACTTATAAAAGGGCTAAATTAATTTTCGAAAACAAAGAATCAACCTCAGTCAAGTATTTACCACATAATATTAAAACAGGTATATCTCATTATATTTTATACAAAATTCTAGGATATTTGGATATGTCTTAAAAGACAACAAAGGGAACGTCCCCAAATTTTTCTATAATTTTATCAATACTGTAAATAGGCAAAAAGGTTAGATAGAGTCGCTGCTCCCAGTTTCGCACGGTTTCAAACACACAGATGACCACCAAATTTTCACAGTTTCTTGTATACTTCAAATAATATATTTAGGTAAATTTTCATGATTTTTCAACATCAATAAGGGTCCGAAATGGTTTCGACAAAAAGGGGGCAGTAGCTAACTCGGGTAGAAACGAACATTGTTGAACTTTCACATACATGATCATATAAGCTAAAAAACGTGGAAAATCATAAACTCCAACTTCACACATCATTCTTACAGTCTATATAAGCTTGAGGTAGGTTCCTAACATGCCTTTTCTAAGGGTTTCATGCTCAAACAAAATATGATCATAGTGTCAAGGGAAATGGGATTTAAATGCTTACCCTTGTAGTTTTCCTCTCTTGGATGATTAGGAACCAAAGATGAACACCCTAGCTTCTAACAATCACTTGGCTTCAAGACGGTGGGGAAAACACTCCTCCTAGGTGGTGGTGGTGTAGGCCAAGAGGGGTAGGAGAGGAGAGGGCTCCTTCTCCTTCTACTCTCATTTCTAACTTTCTCTCTTTCTTTCTTTCTTTCTTTCTTTTCTCTCTTGAGTGCAAGAACTAAATGTGGCAAATGAAAGGGGTTTGGAGGGGTATATATAGGAGGAAGTGGGGAGGGTATTGCTGATTGAATCGGAAGGGAAAGGGAGAGTGTCACTTGTGTGGCTTTAATGCAAGAGTAATGGGATGGGATGGATGGGTAGGATTAGGGTCTAGCTTAACACTCATTACATGTGCTTTCACTTATCATGGCTGAAAAAAAGGGTCAAAGGTGCAGGTTTTTACTATTTTGGGGCTGCCATTTATGGTAGTCCCGATTCTAGACGCGATTTTGGCTTCGACAGTGTATTTTTAATATTTTTTTGTTCGATTTTTTGTTCCAAAATTTAATTCAAACATACCGTTAAATTCGTATGATTTTTGTGGTTCATATAAATGTTCTTATTCATCATTTTGAATTCTTTAAATTTTTATTAAGAAAGTCGACCCGTTTTTCAGATAAAACTCGAAAAGTGCCAGTAGGATTTTTCGGCTCGAAATGCTCGTCTGTCACCTGAAAGATTATAACTTGCATGCACATATATTTAAACCAAGCATTTTATTTAAACAATTTTAAAATAAGACATATAAACCCTAAAACGATTTTGGGTTGTCACTTGGTAAGTACACTTTCCTAATTTTGCAAGGTCGTTAAGATATTGTCTCAATTTTGTAAGCCCGTAAAGATAGTGTCCTAATTTTACGAACAATCATAAAGTAGTGTCCTAAAATAACAATTTTCCCCTTATAACGAATTTAGTTAATGGTAACAAAAAATATTAACGGTTTATTTAAAGAACATTAGTTTGTTAAAGTGTATCTAAAAATAATTATAAAGTGATTCATATATGAAACAATGTAATTACAAAACATACTCTCAATATTAATATTTTATGATTAAAATATGTAATACCACTTTAAGGCTATGTTCTTTTTGGATTTTAAAACCTGGATTTGAATTTTGAAATCCAAAACCTATTTAAGTTTGGATTTTAAAATTAGGTTTTTTAAATCATAATCCTAAAACCCTATAAATAACATATACAACAATCCTTTACTTTTTAGTAATGAAGTTAAAACCTACCCAACGCAAAACCCAAAACGAACACTAAGTTTAAAAATCGCATGGATTATAAAAACTATTGATCTTCAAAAACCGGTATTTAAAAACCTCTTAAAACCCAAAAAAAACATAGCCTAAGATTAATTATGTTTACAAGCTATCACCAATATTGTGTAAACTAAGAATTGATATGTATACAAGAAGTCATACCTTATAATTTATCACTGAATTAACTCATATACGCAAGGTAGAATTATTTTTTAAAGATATTATCTTATAGGTGTTTGCAAAATTAGGACACAATCTTTTCGGGCATAGAAATTTAGAAAAGTACCTTTATGGACTTATAAAATTAAAACATTATCATTATAATCTTGGATAATAAAGACACTATCTCTTACGTTGGGAATTTAGGCCAAATTTTATAAAATGTGGGTCAAAGAAAGTCCGCTTGTGACATTTGTTGGGTTTTAGAGGTACATAAACACGTAATACATTATCAGCAGAATATAAAGTTCACCAACAACGAACAATTAATTGCATAATAATTTGCAAGAATATTAAACAGAATTCTTACAGTGCTTCGTATGCAGAATTCTCTACAATTGTATCCATGCAACAACTATTCATTAACTCGCAATGACTTGCCAGCTTGAATCTTGAGATGAACTTGCTAGGAAAATTCGAGCTAGAGATTTTATGGAGATATTATATTTCTTGTGTTTTTTTCAGAATTCGCATAGGACTCATATTTATAGGGATTCTCTTGACTTAATTCCTAAGAAAGATCACTGGCCTAACTCGTAAATATAATCTCTACGGATTATATTTCCTTATAGATATTTTCCTATGAATAATATCTTGACCATATATTATTCTTGTATAATATATTCCAAATATTATTTTTGTGATTTCATACATATTTAAATCTAATTTAATTAAATATTAATAATAATTAATTCCGAATGTAATTATTATTATATTCTCCATAAATTAAATATTAAATCTAATATAATACTTAATCAACCAACTATAACTGGTGAACTGCTATTGCTTGTTGTGTGACCCATATGCCTTCATATATCGAGCGATTAGTCAAACTAACAGTCTTAATTGAACCTGTTGGGACATTTTCAGTTTTGATTAAGATCCCAAAGCCCCTGAAAAGATGATTTGCCTTTTGTTTGTCTTTGTCAGGCTAGTCTTGGTTAGGTTTTGTACTTAGTCATTTTACACTTCACGGGTACTCAGTAAGAGGAGCACTTACTGATGAAAATCAAGACTTAGAGCCTGAAGACGCAGTTTACCATCCTGGACTTATGGCAGTCTTCTAAGCTGGCTGAGTAAGTCTCAGCAATGAAGAGTATGACCCTGAGGTCATTTACTACTCAGTCCTGAACGGAACAGGAGGATACTGAGTTTATGGGAAGACTTGGAGTAGAGCCAAGCAATGCAAAAGGAATGTCAGCGTCAGGACAAGACCGGTGAGCTCAAGACAAAAGGAACTTAATAAGACAAGCCTGAATTCCAGGAATAAGTTCTGACATTCTCACCAACCTGATGACGTGGACCTATCCTGGAAGGACACGCACGTACGGAACCTGACAGAAGACTGAATTCAGACTGCATATTCAACGGGCAAGCATTTAATGTGCATTTAATGAAACTACCTAATTCCATGCAAGGACGGCTGCTGCATGAAGATATGTCCGTTTGAAGCCACACTACATAGATGACAAGAAAGGCTATCTCTCCAACGGATAGTTTTTCAAATCACCTATAAATACAGAAGGCCTTGAACCCATTCAAGGTTACGGGAAATTTCCAAGCCAGAAATTACTCAAACTCTCAAGCATTCAAAAGCATTCAGCCTTAGAAGAAACACTCGAAACCATCTAAATTTCCCAAGTGTTTCTTAGCTACTGAGAGTTATTCTGTATTCCAAAGAGCGAACTAACATTATCTTAAGCTTAGAGAGATTATCCAATACTTAGCATAGTTTTGCCTTGTAAGGATAATCTCAACTTAGTTGGAATCCAAACTGAAACCAAAACCCTAAGTTAGGTTTGTTGGGAGTAAGTTAGTTAATGAGTTAGTAAGAGGAGTTGTATAGATCAGTGAGGTTAGTTGGTCTTGGTGCACCTTGGCACGTTAAAAACAAGAATCCCTTGAGTGAATTTCCTGTTAAATCAGGCCGTGGACGTAGGAGCTTGAGTCTCTGAACCACGTTAAACTCCTTGTGTTCTTATTGCTTTGATATTGTGCATACCTGCCATATTATATGTTCATTTATAAGCATTTGGTTTATCAGGCCTGAATCAATCAGACTGATCCTTAAAAAGAGCACTGCCCTACTAATCACTATTCAGAATTGAGTAAACAAGTTTTTCAGAAAGCAAACTAAACAAGACTTTAAACTATCAGGGCTCACGCATTTCCGCACTAAACTTGAATTGATAGTTAGCCAACTGACCCGCACCAAGTGTAGTCAGTAGGTGTGTTATCAGCTCCTAGTTCTTTACCACTCTGAGTAAAGGGGACTCAGTTAGGTTTTAAGTTTGAAAATTGGAATACGTGTATTCCCCCCCCATACACGTATTCCTCAGTCTTGTACCGGGACCAACAAGTGGTATCAGAGCAGTGGTTCAAAGGACCATTGACTTTGAATACTAAAAGTTTCAGAGGAGAAACTGTTGGTGGTCACAGAACAGATCTGAGTTTGCCTTTTATAAAACTTGCATCATCATGACTTCTAGGAGACTTGAAGCTTCGTTACCTGAATTCTCTGTATCTAACTTTGTTTATTGGAAGTTCAGACTTGAGGCACATATAGATGCCATCCATGACTAGATACCGCGGGTTCTCAGGGAAGGACCGATCAAGATCATTATTCCTAATATCAGAGGACTGGGATATGAGCATCTTGAGATTGGTGTGCAGGTTCCGAAAGAAAGGAAAGACATGACCAATGATGAAATCAAAATGGTGGGACTAGACAACGTTGCCAAAAACATCATTTTGCATACGGTGCCCTTCGAGGAGTCAGCCAGGCTGATGAACTTAAAGACGACAAAGGAGGTTTGGGATGAGCTGATAAGGATGTGTGAGGCATCAGAAAAGATAAAGGAGAACAACAGAAACATTGCCATTCAGAAATTCGAAGCATTTGAGATGCTGCCTGATGAGACAATCAATCAGATGGAGTCAAGGTTCATCAAGTTGATGAATGAGTTGGTGATGCTGGACAAGGATGTCCCGAAGAGAGATGTTGCTTCAAAGATCCTGAATGCCCTTCTTGAGAGATGGGATAACAGTGTAATTATGCTTAAGAACACTCAGGATATGAGTAACATAACTTCTGCTTTACTTTTTTCAGAGCTAAAGGCACTGGAATTTGATCTTAATAAAAGAAAGAAGAAAGTTCAGCCAGAAGAGGAAGAAAAGGAGAAAACTCCTGAGAAAAGTGTGGTTTTCAAGGCCAGGTCTGAACCTATTGAGTCTTCATCAAAGTCACTGATGGAGATGAGCAAGGAAGAACTTGCTGAGGAGTACAACCTAATGGCCAGACGCTTTGATAAGCTTAATTCTAGGTTTGGTCGTTATAAGAAATTTTATCAGGACTCACGTGACAGGAAACCTGAAGGAACCCACCAAAGCTCAAGGAGATATGAGGAAAGGAGAAACACAGACCAGAGGAGAGATTCGTGGCGAAGAAAGAAAATATTCAGATCCAAAGCCCGATCGCAGAGATGAACAGAGACGTACTCATGATGACAAGCACTCAGAGAAGACTGAAAGCTCATCAAGACATAGTGAACCTGACTCAAGGAGGAACCCTGAACCAAGGAAAGAAAGAGGAGATGAGTAACCAACATGTTACAACTCTAAAAGAGCGGGCACTATCAGTATGATTGTTCGAAGCTGAGTGCAAGGGAAAGAGAGGACAGAAGGGCCAAGAGAGACCAGAGACTTGCTGACCGGAGAGCCATGCTCGCTGAGGATGCAACTGACTCTGATGGTCCTGAGGAAAGGTAACCTGAACTCTTTTCTGATGATGAGTACGATGATGTTTGCCTGATGGCAAGGGAGGAACCTGAGGTAACATCTAACTCTGTATGTGGTTCCTACACTGGTCAAAATCCTGAGCTAAGCTCAGAGTCAGTCAGAGAAATGAACCTTCAGATCTGTCTGGATCAATTGATGGTTGATTTCTCCAGATTGCAGGAAACTAATGTCTTCTTGGTAGAGGAGAACAACAAATTGAGTACTGAGGTTCAATACCTGAATGATCAACTCACTCAGTCTGATCTTAAAGAATCAGCTCAGATTGTGAGACTAACTCGGGAGATTGATTTAATCAATTCTGAGCGTCTCCCAAGAGAGAAAATTCTGAAGGAACTAGCTGATGAAGAGTTGGTCAGGAAGGAAGAACTGAAAGCACTTAAGAGTAAGTTTGATGACCTCTTTACCAGACATGAAATCCTGAAAAAGAGTGAGGACTCTCTCAAGAAAAAGGTTGCAGCAATGAATAAACCCTCAGTGGCTAGAGAGGAAATAAATAGCAGCCAGATGCTTGGGAATGAGAAAAAGGGACTTGGATGTGTTACTAATAAAAAGGGAACAGGGAAGGCCGAACATGATGACACCCCCATGGTTTTGGCATCCTGAGGTCTTTAACTGTTTTTCATTCCCTCACTTGCCTAGGGGGAATAAAACACAGGGCCCTTATCAAGAACAAGGCCCAAGACATGCTGCACCCAGACCTAGGAAGAACAAAAGCCAGCCCAAAAGGCACCCACTCAGGCTCCTGTGAAGCCTAAGTCTAGCACTCATACACCATCTTCCTCTCAGGCAAAGAAGAAGAAAGTTGTATATGTTGATGTTTCAGGGAGACAGATTTACCACTCTGAGGCAATCAGGGTTTTTAAGCAAGTCTGGATCCCGAAGGGTACAGCTGACACAATAGGACCCAACACCCAATGGGTACCTAAAGCCTGATTTGATTGCAGGCGGTTGTGGATCACAACAAAAGGAGAGGAGACTCAATCAAAGTTGTTTGGTACCTAGACAGTGGTTGCTCAAGGCACATGACTGGAATGAAGAGTCTTCTCCAAGAATATCAAGCTAAAGATGGTCCATAGGTAACCTTTGGTGATAACTCAAAAGGTGTTACTAAAGGTTTTGGTGTCTTAATAATAGGTACAGTCAGAGTGGAAAATGTGTCCTTTGTGGAAGCACTGAAGCATAACCTGTTGTCAGTAAGTCAATTCTGTGACAAAGGGTTCAGTGTTGAGTTCTCATCAAATATATGTTCAGTCAAGGACAAATCAACACAAGTGCTTCTATCAGGTATCAGGAAAGGTAACGTTTATCTCGCTGACTGGGGCAGTACTACTCCTAATACTTATTTTGTTGCTAAAAGCTCTCTAGAGCTCAGTTGGTTATGGCATAAAAGATTAAGCCACCTGAACTTCAAGATTCTTAACAAAATTTCTAGACAGTCACTTGTTGAAGGTCTACCTAATGAAGTTTATAGCAAAGATCATGTGTGCAAAGCTTGTCAGGAAGGGAAGCAGATCAGAGCATCATTCAAAGAGAAAGCTTCTCATTCCACTGTCAAGATTCTTCAGCTCTTGCACATGGATTTATTTGGTCCCATAACACCTGTGAGTATGAATGGGAGAAAATATACCCTTGTGGTTATTGATGATTATTCTAGATATACGTGGTTTATTTTCTTGTTGAATAAGAAGGAGACACAGGTGAAGCTTCCAGAGTTGCTCAGGAGACTCAGCAATGAGAAGAATCAGTCCATTACTAAGATCAGATCTGACAAGGGCACTAAATTTATAAATTCATATATTTCTGACTTTTGTAATGAACTTGGTATAGCTCATGAAACTTCTGCAGCTAGAACCCCACAACAGAATGGTGTCGCTGAAAGGAGGAACATGACACTGAAGGAAGTTGCCAGGACCATGCTGGCAGAGTCAGGATTACCCAAGAAATTCTGGGCTGAGGCAATCAACACTGCATGCTACACTCAGAACAGATCCATGATTAACAAGCAACATGCACAGACCCCATATGAGACAAGGAATAAAAGGAAACCTCGTATTTCTTACTTTCATGTATTTGGTTGTAAGTGCTTCATCCTCAACAATGGGAAGACCCAATTGAAAGCTTTTGATAGCAAATCTGATGAAGGAATATTCTTAGGATATTCTGAAGTTAGTAAAGCCTTCAGAGTTTACAATTGTAGGACCCTTGTTGTGGAAGAATCACCACATGTTGTTTTTGATGAATCTGCAAATGAGTCTAGGATAAAAGTGTTGAATCCTGACACTGAGGAGGTCACAAGGAGTGTGACAAGGCTGAGCTTAAAGATTCAACATGATCCAAAGGTCAAAACTGTGCCAATTCCAAGATGTGATGATGACGATGATCAGGATGATGAATCAAGTGCCACTCCTAAGCCCAGCACATCAGAGATTGTTGAGCCTCAGACAGAGGAACATGCTCGACCTGAGGTAAGTACCGTCTATGAAAATGTTGTTGCAGCTGAGACAGTTCCTGAGTCACCTCATCAAGAGGGAATCAATGTCCCTGACATTGAGCTTGTTAATCCCTTTGGTGTAGACTCAGGATCATCCCCTTCTGTTCAATTTCCTGAATTTTGTGAGCCTGTAGATACTAACATTGCAGGTACTTCAGGAACAACTCCTGGCAAGAGAACATGGCTAGAGGATCATCCCATTGATCAAATCATTGGTAATCCAACTGAGGGAGTCAGGACCAGACGATTCCATGGTGAGAGTGTATTGTTCTATTTCTTTCTCTCTGAGCAAGAGCCTCAGAACATTGAAGAAGCTCTCACTGACTCGAACTGGATCATTTTCATGCAAGAGGGGTTGAATCAGTTCACAAGGAATCAGGTTTGGGAACTGGTGGATAGACCTAGGCATCAAGGAGTAATTGGTACCAAGTGGGTCTTCAAGAACAAGAAGGATGAGAATGGTGTTGTGGTAAGGAACAAGGCTAGACTGGTCGCAAAAGGGTATTGTCAATCTGAGGGAATAGACTATGATGAGACTTTTGCTCCAGTGGCTAGGTTGGAAGCTATCAGATTGTTCCTTGCATATGCAACATATAAGAAGTTCAAGGTGTATCAAATGGATGTCAAGAGTGCCTTCCTGAATGGTGTACTCAATGAAGAGGTATATGTTGAACAACCTCCCAGGTTTGAGGTTGGAGATAGAGTATACCACTTGAAGAAAGCACTCTATGGACTCAAGCAAGCACCAAGAGCTTGGTATGATACCCTCTCTCAATTCCTGACAGACCATGGGTTCAAGAAGGGAACTGTGGATAGGACATTGTTCAGGATCACTGAAGGTGATGACATTCTCTTGGTCCAGATTTATGTGGATGACATAATATTTGGATCACCAAATCATCAGCTCTGTGAGAAATTCTCTAAGCTGATGACTGGTAAATTTGAGATGTCAATGATGGGAGAGATGAACTTCTTCTTAGGATTGCAGGTCAAGCAGACTGATCAAGGTATCTTCATTAATCAGGCCAAGTATACAAGAGACTTGATTCATAAGTTTGATGTTCAGAACAGCAATCCAGCCAGGATCCCTATGAACACAAATTGGAAAATGGATCCTGACACTGAAGGGACTTCAGTAAATCAGACTGAGTACCGAGAGCTGATAGGTTCTTTGTTGTACCTGACTGCAAGTAGGCCTGACATTACGTTTGCAGTTGGTGTGTGTGCTAGGTATCAGTCTGATCCCAAGAGAAGTCATTTGGAGGCTGCTAAGAGGATACTTAAGTATTTGAAAATGACAGTCAATATGGGACTATGGTATCCTTCAGATGACAACTTATAACTGACAGGTTATTCAGATGTAGATTATGGAGGTTGTAGGATTGATAGGAAATCAACCTCAGGGACATGTCAGTTTTTGGGAAGTAAGTTGATCTCGTGGTTTAGTAAGAAGTAGAATTCAGTGGCTACATCCACAACTGAGGCTGAGTATATGGCTGCAGGTAGTTGTTGTGCTCAGATTTTATGGTTGAGGCAACAGTTGAGGGACTACCAAGTATTTGCTAATGAGGTTCCAATCTATTGTGACAACAATAGTGCTATAGCAATTACTCAGAACCCAGTGCTTCACACAAGGTACAAGCATGTGGACATTAGGCATCACTTCATTCGAGATCACGTGGAAAAGAAGGACATTAGGTTGGAGAAGATTCACACTGACAGGCAAAGAGCTGACATCTTGACTAAGCCTTTGGCTGAAGCAAGGTTTATGGAACTGTAGTGGAGTTAGGACTCCTAGATCCGGGAGAGCAGTCAGTGTAGGGTTCTAGGGGAAACTCAGGCCAGACTCGACTCAGCGAGGTATCAGGGTGCTACAATGTCTCCCTGACAGGTATGAGTTCTATCCTGACTCTTGTGAATACCAAGTGTCTCCCTGAGTCCTTTGTCCTGAAAATCTGTATTAAATGCATTTCGTTTTCATTAAAAGCGTGCATTTTCACATTTAAACCCACGCGCAGCGGAGCATTTAATGCTTCAGTTACTTTTTCATATACGTGTCCGTTTTATACGGAATATGACTGACATGGGGTAATTGATTGATCTAAGGTTAATTCTGGCCTTTCATTTCAAAACCTTTCAAATTCAGGAATTAATCTCAACCCCACGTCTGAGTAACTAACTTCGTTTTATCAATCAATAGTGCCATTGGAGGTCTTTACGCAAACACAAGCACATCTGCACACTGAGTATTCTCCTGCTCAAATATTCACAGATTTCCTAAAAAACCTCTTTTTCAAAATCAATGGCACTTCTTGATTCCAACTGGACAACTGACAAGCTTGGGGATGTTGTCGATAACAAACTGATACACATTGAGCAAGTCATCTCCATGGAAGGTGCCTGTCTTACAGTGGAGGAAATCAAACCAGTTTTTAATTGGATTTCCAAAGCTGGGTTGGAAACATACTTCACCATGCGCCCTATCTCCATACTTCCAAGAACGATCGTAGAAGCCTACTTGAACATGTTCCTGCGTAAAGGGGAACTTTTCACGAAGGTGACCGCGCTCAAACCGATGGGAGAGAAGGACGGCAACGGCGAACCCCTCTATAACTCAGAGGTGGTTGACATTGACATTCAGAAGGTTGTCAAGAAG